>OW386545.1:31364139-32601139 GCA_936435175.1 Glyphotaelius pellucidus | reverse complement strand
CCCCCCTTTTTTATATGAGTTCCACTCAGGAAGCCCAGAGGAAAATAATTTCCCTCAGGGCCTATGTCATCTTTGGGGATGCTGTGTGGAGGGTTTTATTAAGGAAAGGAAGGGGGGAGAGTTTTGGGAAGGAAAAAGGTCTGAGGGGTGGGTAGGAAACTGGGGTTCAGTGTGTCCTGGTCATCCACCTCCAAGACCTAGACAAACCTTACCCCATGAACCCCTACAAATTACTATTCGCACTACACTCATAGTACAGTCACACAAAGGGGTCAACCTCGGAACGAAACGGAATAAGCTGAAAAATTGTATTAATCTTTAATTTGGTTTTCTAAATGTTATCTTAAAAGTCTTATAAGGTCACACGTGAGCGTCTTTAGACATTCAAGGTCAAAGGTTGCGGAAATCAGTTTTTTGGAAATATCTCCTTTGCCTCAAATCGTATTTGTATTTATTATGAAAGTTGTAGTTTATAACGATCTTAACAATTTTTTTCTTAAATAAGTTTTATATGCTTAACCGTTTTTAAGATGGAGCGCATATGAGTGCGGAGCGCTCAGCCATACATACCATAGCGCAAGGTCAGTCACTAGGATTCGCGATTGCGCTATGGCTGAGCGCTCCGCATTTTGAGCAATCGCGAATCCTAGTGATACATACCAAGCGCAAGGTCAGTCACTAGGATTTGCGATTGCGCTATGGCTGAGCGCTCCGCACTCTGAGCAATCGCGAATCCTAGTGACTGACCATGCGCTATGGTATGTATGGCTGAGTGCTCCGCACTCTTCGCGCTCTATCTTAAAAACGGTTAAAAAAATTATTTAGGACAAAATTTGTAGAGAATTTTATACAACTTTTATGATCAACGCAAATACAATGGACGCCCACACTTGACTTACGAGACTATTGAGACAACATTTAGAATACTAAAATGAAGGTTTATAGAAATTTTCGGCTTATTCCAATCCATTCCGAGGAGAAACCCCTTAGGTGACTGCGTTATCACCTAATAATATCTAATCATTTTGAACTTGTATAATTTTTATGTTAATTTTAAGAACGCTAGTGAATGTGTCGAAACCGGTAGCAATGAATAAAATTGAGTAAAAAAATTACATTACAAAACTCTTTGAAACAAAATATCTAGAAATTGTTACATGGTTAATGCCCAAGAACAAAACAAATAAAATCTAGCGTCGCATCATGAATCCCACAAGGTGACTCCTAAATACCTATTAGTTGTCTTTCGTACCTGTTCGGCGTACAGGATAAAGTTTTCGAAATGGTTTAGTGGAAATCCACATCATGCTATTTCACATTTCCGAGGAAAAGCGGATAATAAGATCAACATTATTAAACTTTTGCTTAAGTCCAGAAGTCTGTGTGATCGGAATTGATTCCCAAGGGGAATGGGAAATTGAAATACTTACTTAACGAGCATGAGGATAACTCTGAAGGGATTTTATTATGTCCTTTCAATTATGTTAGAAACTATACCGCCGGCGCACAACGCTGTTTTTTCTTTATAAATTTCTGACTTTGGAAGTCGAAGACGAGTTAAATTAAGTTAACGACGGTACAACGACCGGAAAACGATAAGATCTTTTCGTTGATTATTGAATTAACCCTCCGCACGCCTGGTAAGATTATACCACTAGTTAAACCTGGTACGGTTTGTGGGACCCGGCGATAATTAATCGATTTTTTTTAAGAATTATTTTTTCCTTTCTTTTTTAAATATGTATTTTATATAAATAAATACAAAACATTTTTAAAAATATAACTTCCTTATTAAAAATAAATTCTCTAATTATTATCTTAATATTTTTATTTTTTTTAAATTGCATAAAACTATTAATATAATAAAATCATAAACCAAACGACACCATGGTGTGTTATATGCGAACCATTTTTAATATTTATCTTGGATTTTTTTTTTATTAATTACAATTTTGGCAGGTTGAGTGAAAGTAATGTTTTTTCCTGTGTTTTTGCACGGGTCTGCGCCAGTATATTATAAATATTGTAAAATGTTGCTTGTGCTATGATGGAGGTCTTAGTAAGCGCCCTTTGGTGGGGAATCCAGTGCATTCGTCCACTTAGCTACTAACCTGCCCAATATGATCGAGTTTCCTATTGCAAGAGATGAATGTAAGAACTCTCAATCCTAACTCTTTGAAACTAAACTAAACTAACACTAAAATATTTTGAAACCAATGCTTAAACACTTTGAAACCAACAGATCAACACTTCAACACTTTGAAACTAACACTAAATCGTTTTGAAACTTACGCCAAAACATTTTGAAACTAACACTTTACCCATTGAAACTGACATTTAACACTTTGAAACTAAAACTTTAACACTTTGAAACACTAAACACTGAAGCTCTTAATACTTTAAGCACTTAATACTTCGAAACACTTTGAAATACTTCGAAACACTTTGAAAATGTAAGTTACACTTTAAACTGTTTTCTTATCAATTAATAAGGGATTTATGCAGTTCGAAAACTTGCATTAATTAAAAACTGTAGGCGGATGTAATTTTACTGCCCGCTAGAAAGAAATAATACCCATAACGGGCTGCGTGAGCGTGCCGGGAGTTTAGAAAGAAGATTAAATAATATATTCCATCATCACTCATTTTCCGTCGGGAAACTTACCGAAGTACCTTAGAAGTACCGAAAAGCTAAATAATGGCAAATGCATTAAGAAATAATGATTCGATGCCAGAATTTGCTATAGTTATATAATATTACTCTTGATAAAAACCAAATGTATCAGCAGATTTGTTAAAATCCTATTCTTTTTCTCAGGCGGTTTTTCTTAACCTGTCAAGGATTCACAGCAAAACAAGGTAATGATTTGACCTTGCAAACATACAAAACAAACTTATTAAATATAATTGATTAAAACTACACAAATTCCATTTTTCATTCAAACTTTATTGACAGTCAATCACAATTTGTCGGCAAGTAATTCTTGATTTCAAAATTTCTTCTCTCCACTCACTTTGTTCCTTTTTATTACTTTAACTCATACATTCATTAGTTGTAGTTATATTAGTTTTAAGAAGCGATCTTATCTCAGGCGAAATTATCTACTGATTTTTCATGGACTCACATCTTAGGTACTACAACCACAATCGTAAAAATGTAAAAAATATTTAAATATTCTTTATAAGTAGTATCGTAACGCACTGTATATGTGTTAATTAACAAAAAATCAAATTAAAAATTCTTCTAAGCATTTCCATTTGATGTGTTCTCTGAAGTTAATTACTCGTAATACAAACCGATTTGTTGTTTTGTTTGCTTTTGGTATTTGTGTAAATCTTGTTACATGTTGAGGTAAACAATATTTCAGTGGAAATTTGTCTGGAAACGAAACCCAGTGGTAAGTTAAAATCCGTTATGTGATATTTTTTTTTACAAAGGTCTAGTCAAACGAGGCAATTGGCGTTCAATTTAAAAAACATACATAATTTATTAATATTATAAATGCCAAAGTGAGTGTGTTCGTTTGTTACGCTTTCGCGCCTAAACCACTAGAACGATTTTAAAGATTCGTTCAATAAAAAGCTACATTATCAGCGAGTAACAAAGGCTTTATATAATGGTAGGTTCTGGCGTTATGAAATTTGTTTAAATGAAAATGTGTGTAATTCAGATATTATAGCGGCAGGGAGGAAGGCCAGGGGGGAGGCAGGGAAGGTGGAAGAGAAGTGAGTGAGTGAGTGAGTGAGTGAATGAGTGAGTGAGTGGGTGAATGGGTGAGTGAGTGAGTGTGTGAGTGAGTAGGTGAGTGAGTGAATGAGAGAATGAATGAATGAGTTAAGGAATGAATGAATGAGTTAAGGAATGAATGAATGAATGAATGAATGAATTAATGAATGAATGAATGAATTAATGAATGAATGAATTAATGAATTAATGAATGAATGAATGAATGAATGAATGAATCAGTGGACTTTCCACCTAATACCATGCGAGCGAAGCCGCGGGTAAAAGCTATATATTTTCTAGATTACCAGTATTTCTGTGAATAGTGGACCTCGCTCCTAATAAAGTATGTTTCTAATTTTCTTTTATAACTTTACCAAATTTACCGTAAAACAGTACATTTATGTATGTTTCTTACTATCGTGGTACGAAAGCACAACTCGATGGAATTTGCAGGAAAACACTTCTTGTTATTCTTCAACACAATTTATTAAATAAAAATACAATACTGGTGACAATAGTGATCTCCAAGACCCCACCACACCGACAAATATCGAAGGCTTTATTTCCCTCGATATCTCAACACTCTACTGAAGACAGGCACCCATGTACCCCTCAGATCAGAGATTGATTACAACACTCTACTGGAGATAGGCACCTATATGTACCCCCCATGCTCGAGTTTGATTAAATAACTCCGAAGGTACAACATGTACCTTCCCGTTTCACCGTCCAAACAATACTAACTCTCCATATCAACATCGCTATTATTTAAAGTAAACATGGTACATAAAAAATTGGTGAGAAAATGATATTTTAGCAGTTCCCACACTAATTTTAAAATCTAACTTACCGACAATAATAAAACAATTACCTAAAAGTCGGCCCTAGAGGCTTACCAATAAAAATACATCTTAATATTACAGGGATTAACAAATATTGCAAAATTTCATTACTTTTTTTACTTGGCTAAAGCCGACGGCGCATTTATCCTTGAGGGTGACACTTCTCCTAGGGAGTGTCATAAACATAAGTAGGTGTTATTTGAGGGTACTTATTCAAAGTACCGACTTTACAAATAATAAAAGAATTTGTCCCAAATTTGCAAGGGAATGCATTTATATGATACCAGCCATATTATTCAAGGTTTGGACCTTATTCATGAAACCGTGAGATAATATTTTGTTTGCACATTTTGCACATTTTAAAAGGAGAAACTACGCGTAACTTAAATGACTAAAATAATGAATATTACAAATGATATTATTTTACAGACTAAATGTATATTATCGCATTCTAGGAACAAACAATGTATTTAAAAAAAGTAGTTTCATAATCAGTCACTAGTATTTCCACCAGAATAGCATTTGTATGAAGAGAAATGCTTTTTTATTTATTTTTTAATTTTTGTTACACATATATATTTTTATATGCGTATACCAGTCAGTGGCTGAGTTCGTATCGTATTTGGGTCCCACCCAGGCGTCGCGTGTTCGATTCCTCGGCTAGCTAAGTCCTCCATCACGACACAAGCAACATTTTCCGACAAGCTTACTGTGATGGTAATAGGAGATTTTCAAATATTGTCAGGTTACTCGTCACCCGGGAATATTTGTCCTTTTTTTAAATAAACACAAACAAAAAAAACATAAGGTGATCTTTGTGGATGCTGTGTGGGGGGTCTTAGAGGAGAGAAAGGCCATGAAAAAACCCATGTTGTAGAGAGAGGAAACAAAAACCAGCAAATCATTCCACGGTCGAGCTGTTGAACCCAAAAACGACTTCTTATTTGTATTTTATTTCATTTGTATTAATTCCACACAGGAGGCCCTGAAGAAAATAATTTCCCTCAAGACCTATGTCATGTTTGTGGATGCTGTGTGGAGGGTATTTTAAAGGAGAGGAAGGAATGAACATTGGTCTTGAAGAGACTCGTGTCGTAGGAAGAAGGAAACATAGAGGCCGGCAAATCGTTCCACATCCGAGCTGTTGAACACAAGAACGAGTCCAAGAAGCGTCCCGTTCTCGTGATGTAAATATACGTAAATATGCGTGTTCAAACGACAGGTTAAAACTACCACTATCTTTAACCGGAACTGGAACGAAACAAATTTACAGAGAGACAAAATGGAGTTGTCTGGGAGCAATAATGTTCAATACGATTTAATTTTGTTAGATCACTACAGATATGTATTTTATATTCAATTACTTAGCAATATTGCCTATTGTATTCATCTAGAATGGTGAGTTTTTCGCTTAGAAAATCAGTTGGTTATTACCCTGTGGAACAAAAGTTACATGATCATTAACGAGAGTAGATGTAAAACCTCCACGGCGCATCGGAGATTTAAGTTCATTATCCCTATTGTGAGCAACTCCGAGCCGAAGCTCAGTACAGCGTTAAATGAGCTACTACCGGCGCCGGCGCCATGGCGTACATAAGTTTGCTTCCTGAAAAGTTCAGACTAGAATGGTTAACATTGCAACGCATAAATTCTTACCATTATGAATTGCTCGGCGGGAAAACGTGTTATTTCACCCTTATTAGAGAGCACTTTATGGTATCGCCGTAAGGTTCAGCAAGAAATAAACGCAAACGCCAAATATTAGATAACGATTTTCTGGAAATGTTAAGTAGGCGAACTAGTTTTTGTGTCACGAAAATACTTATCTTGGAGGTATACAAACAATAACATTTTTAAAGGCATAAATACATAATTTTCCATACTTTTATCAGAGTCTCAAAATTATTTCAGTAAGAGCAATTCTGTGGTACAAAATTATATTTCAGTACATAAATAACCCTTTATATATAAACAGGCTGGAACACAACCATAATACTCGTTTTAACTTCAATGAAGGACTACTTGTACCTAAGCATACTTATAAATATGAACAAACAACGTAAGATTACATAATTCCCAGTTGCTTAAATATGTTACCTGCTGAAATTAAAAACTGTCCCCAAACAAACAATTGGTGAATTTACTGAAGACTTGGCTTACTGAAAGAATTAATTTGTATTAGCTTACAGTCACATATTATTCTAAAGACTTAAAAATTGTTATTTATGTTTTCATAATTTTTCTTTTCTCTTCATTTCTGTAAAATTTTTATTTTTTTGTTATATAATTTTAAAAATGTAACTGTTAACTCGCTATAATAGACTTTTAATATAAAGAACCCGTTAGACAAACTGCTAAAAAGTAGTTTATCGGGACTTTTTTGTCTTGTAAAGTGTGTAAAATAATAATAATAATTTCAGTTGTGATATGAGTACGTAGATTAACGTCATTCTAAAATTTAAAAAAAAATAATCCTTGTTTTTTGAGTACATATTATATGACGCCGATTTTACAAGAGTTGATAGTATAATGATATATTTGTATAGTTGTCTTCTAGATCAGTGTTCCGCAAACTTTTTTTATTCAAGGTACACCTACCAAATAAAAATTTTTAGAGGTACACCAAAGAAAAAAATTTTTTTTTTTAAATATTTATTATTAAAAATCAATATAATATGAAATTATAATGTTTGGGAGCCCAAGAGGATTTTTCAATATTTCATGGTTTTGCATGTTTTCAAAGTCACCTGTGCACAAAACAGAACATTTTAAAAATATTTTTGATAATTTTTTTCTTACATATCTCCCTTAAACATTTGAAGTTTTTAAGCTCTTAAAAAAATATATGTTATTTTTTAAGATAATATATACGTTCTACGCCGAAACGCAAATTATATGAAATTCCCTCGATAGAAAAAAATCGCAAAGCATGCTCCGAAAATTATTTTAAACAAGTCTATTTCTTTTATTTTACAAGTTATATTTGTGAAAAAATTCACAATGTTTCTTTAAGGATGGTTTGTTTCAAAAAATTTGATGGATTCATCAAATATTTGAAGTTGATTTTCACGTTCTGTGTAAGTTCTTTTCAAGTTCTGTTATAATATAGATATAGGACAGTTGCTTCTCAATGCTGAAATAATCACAGAACTTAAATAGAACTTACACAAAACGTGAAAAATAACTTTAAATATTTGATGAATCCATCAAATTTTTTGAAACAACCCGTCCTAAATGATACTTAAGATACGTTCCACGAGATTTTTGCTCTATTTTAAACGAGTCATGTTTTATTAAGCTTTTTCGCAATTTTTACTGCTATTCTACGACTAAACATATTAGCGCGCTCTGTCCAACACTCGTAATTACATATCTCTCCATCTTTTTCTTTTTCAGCGCTGTGCGTTTCAAGAGTGCGGCCTTAACAGACAAATATTGCAACTACAGTTTCAAAGGAAGGTTTTTGAATGTGTACTCACGAAGGGTTGTCGCACTTCCTCTCCCTGGTGCGTATGCCGTAGCCGCAGGGGTGCGAGCACTCGCTCCACTCGGACCAGTTGCCCCAGCCGCCAGCCCTGGGGGCACCCGCCCCCGCATTGCCCTCCCCTCCAGAAAGCCGACCATCCACGTGCTGGCAGTATCCGTCTACGCACCACTGAATTAAAAAAATAAACACTCGTATTAGTAATAAACAGGTAATAAATTGACTTTTTTTTTTCAATTTTACAATGATTTTCTAACTCGAATTATTAATCGAAATTAATAATGAAAAATGGGTTCTTGTAGTTGAAGCCATAGAAAGAAGTATATTTAAATATTTGTTCAATCCTTGGAAACACGCCTGTGGTCTAAAAGTCTCAGTTTTTTCTACAGATAATAGAAACAACAGAAATGTGCCATTAAGAGGATTACACAAGAAAAAAAATTGTATGTTCTTAGAATGCCTTACATCACAATGAACGCAGGTAAAACGTATAAAAATAGCTTGGCAAACGGATTCTAGAAATGGTAGGTTTTAGCACAAAAGAGAGTTTTTAAATACATGTATTTGAATTTATTTTTGATTTATTGAAATTAACCCACTTTCCAACATCCGATCAAGCTGAAACTCGGCAGATAGACTCATTTTAGATGGCAATGCATTTTATCACATTTTATGCACACGTGGACACATAAACATTTTCCTGAAATTCTATGAAATTAAATAATAATAATAATAATAATTGGATGATTTATATAGCGCCGTTTTTGTGAAAAATCACTTCAAAGGCGCTGCACAAACTTATATTACATTTCTAAAATCTAGAAAAACTACAAACTAGACAAACAATTAAAACAACTAATGGCTAAAAATTGCATCCACCGGTTCATAAGAAAATATATGTACAATGTCTCGACCAATGAACGCGATGCTTCTTAAAAATGCATACAGGACCATACTTACCTGGGAGGTCGCTTGAAATTAACACAGTTTATTGTCTATTAAGAAATTTAGATATAGTTCGCACGCAAAGGACATTATTGTGTACACTTGTTATATGTGTTTAATACTGAAATATATTTTAATATTAGTATAAAATACATTCTTTGATGAGTGTATTTTGGAAATCAAAAGCAACGTTTTATAGTGGGCGGTACAGTAGTACAAGAATTTGATCTTCCTAAATGTGATTCGTAACGAGACAGATTGATGTGCAAAGATTCAAGTAATTAGAAAATTAATTAGAAAAGTGTAATTAAGACATATCATAGAAAATAATAAAAGTATGATACTCTCAGACAGGTCTATTTAAATTAAGGATATGAGAGCCCAAAAAGGTAGGTTTTTAATTTGGACCTAAATTCTGTTGGGCTTATTATGCATCTTAGTTCCGGAGGGAGTTTATTCCAAGCCTTGGGCCCAGATACTCCAAAAGCGCGATCTCCAAACTTTGTATTTGGCTTGCGTTTAGGTTCCATTAGTCTGCCTATAGCTGATGATGTTGCTGATCTAAGGGCTGACTGCCTCGGACCAGTATTATCCGGGACACATAGTTCAGAGATATAAGGTGGGGCCATTTCATTGATTGATTTAAACACCATCCAGCACAATTTGTACTGGATTCTTTCAGGGCACTTGAGCCAATGAAGGTTACGAAGGTGTTCTGAAATGTGTGAATATTTAGAGACTCCAGTTATGAGCCGTGCCGCTGCGTTAAAAACGGATTGAAGTTTGTCAGTTTGATATTTTGGAAGGCTAGCATAGATACCGTTATAATAATCGAGCCGCGAGACTACGTAAGAGTTGATTAGTAGTTTTGTCGCCTCTGTAGGAAGATTTCTTCGGACGGACTTGAGTTGTCTTAAGTGAAAAAAACCGGTGCTTACAGTCCTATTTATTTGACTTTTAAGCGAAAAATCTGAATCTAGATTAACGCCAAGAAGTTTGACGGTTGTCTTGGAAATAATATCGCTGCCGGAAATGGAAATAGGCGAATCGTCTATGAAATGTTGGCGTTTGTTTGTGGCCGCCCAGAGAAACTCAGTCTTAGATGGGTTCAGCTTTAGCTTGTTTGAAGACATCCAACGAGTTATTGCTTCTAGGCATTCAGCTACACGGATTTTGAGACTGTTGACTTCGTTTGGAGTGCAGTAAAAATAAACTTGCTGATCGTCAGCGTAGCAGTGTGATAAGAGACCAAATGACTCGATTATTTTGGCGACATCATTTGTAAAAAGGATGAAAAGAAGTGGACCTAAAACGGAACCCTGGGGCACTCCTGAAGAAAGTGTTGCGAAGTTTGAGAGTTTATTTCCAACCTTCACGGCTTATAAGCGATTGGATAAATATGACGCCAGCCAATTTTTGATATCGGAACTCAAACCAAATGTTTCCTCTAATCTCTTAAAGAGGAAGTCGTGATCAATCGTGTCAAACGCTGCACTCATGTCTAAGAGTGAGATAAGTGCTAACTTACCTGATTCTATGGCTAGAGTTATATCTGACAGCATACGAAGAAGTCCGGTTTCTGTTGAGTGAAAAGCATTTAATATACGAAATGAATATCGGTCTTACCAACTCGGGATTTGGCCAAGTTGGTAGTGCGGTTGATTCCAATCACTGGGTAGGAGGGTTCAAACCGCGGATATTTTTTCATGTTATAATTTACATTTGAAAATAGATGTATTATATTACGAAATACTGTTTTTAAAGGGTTGGTTAAAAATATATATTTATGTATAAATATTGTAGAATAATATCACAAGGAAAAAACTGTCGCAGACAATCTTAGCCAGAAAATTTTACTTTTAAAGTTGTTTTTTTTTTATCGGTTTATACACTTCTAATGGAAAATATATTTTTTTAAGTTTACGCTTATAATTTTTTTATAAAGTAATTAAAAATTTTATTTTAATTCTACTCAAGTGAAAGGATTCAAATTGCTTCAATTTATCCAAAACTTATTTGTTTGTATTCATAATGAAAACCGATTCGCATAAAAGATTAATCTGAAATAGTAATTTCACATTCAGCTTTGCCTGTTATTAGTATGAAAGTGTCGCCAACATCGTTCAATTATACTGCTTGCAAATCACACAGCGGCAAACCCTAATTTTTTAGACACCAAAATTAGACACCAATTTGACAGACCGTACAGTTTGGACCTAGTTCGATCATTGTCGACACTATCTTCAATATCTCATTTTGTTCCTTTTATCTATAACCTCAGTTCTATCCATGAACTTGTTTGTAAGTATAAAATAATATAAACTCTTCATTTGCTTATAGCAGGGCGTGGCATTAGCTAAGCGTACCTACTCCAAAATACATAAAAGGCTACATTTGTTGGCTAGTATAACAAGAGATTCTGTATGCCAATGAAATTTGGCCTTTAGCCGTCAAAGCACACCCCTGGACATAATGACCCCCAGGTTCCTACCCATCCCTCATACCTTTTTTTGTCCCAGAACTTCCTCTCCTTTCTTTCCACACAGCATACCCAAATACGATATAGGCCCCGTGAGGACAAAGTTTCCTTCAAGACCTATGTCATCTTTGTGGGTGCTGTGTGAAAGGTTTTTAGAAGAGAAGAAGGAGTGAACATGTGTCTTGAAAAGACCCATGTTATAGGAAGGAGAAAACACAGAGGCCCACACAAATCATTCCACAGCCGAGCTGTTGAACTCAAGAACGAGTCGAAGTAACGAACCGTTCTCATCTGACAAATTTCAACTTTGTACATAATAATAATAATAATAATAATTGGACAATTTGTAGAGCGCCGTTTTTGTGAAAAATCACCTCAAGGGCGCTTAATGTGTATGTGCATGCGCATGTGTTGCGCAAATGTTTGGTGTATTTCTCAACTATGCACCGGTGCCGAAGGGATCGATTACGCTAATTCCATTGAAATACCGGTAGAACAAGGACAGCATTCCCACCCGATGTCCGTGCACAAAGGATTGCAATCCATTTGTTAAGAAAGGCATATCTATCAAACGGACCACCCGTTTCTACACAGAATCGAGGGTTTTTTTTGGGGCTCTAGACCAGAGGTGGCTTCCAAATTCAGCGCACTTGCGACTTGTAAAGGGCTAGCAGTTGTGTAGTATTAAAGTATCTGCGGGCCCTTTACAGTTCGCCGTCCCCGTGTGGAGCTAAAAAAAAAAAAAAAAAATAGTCTAATAATTTACACACAGATGGCGTTTAACTGTCGGTATTGTAGAGATCGGGTGTAAAATACATAAGATGGGAACCTCAAGGTCGGGGTCCAGATTATTCCAACCGCCTGCTAAGTAAGATATCAGGACTAATTTGCAATCTTTCACAATAAAGTCCAAAGCGTTTTGTTGACCCCGGAGTTTTTATTAAGGATTTAATAAAACCCCGTATTTATAATAGTAATATTATAGTACCTACGGTTTTTTTTATATATATGATATTGATCATGAAGTCATTTTACCTTATCAAACCCGCACTGCGTTCCCTCGACAGGAGGCCCTTTTTTCGTAATGCAGTACAGAGATGAATTCTTATGACCACACCATAGATGTGTGCATGGTTCAATGAGCTCGAATTTTTGGCAGAGGGTGTACCTGAAAAATAGACCGTTATAACAAAATAGCATTAAGTTACCGATAAACAGAAAAAAAGTTTCTTAAGACCGAAACTCTCTTGGAACATAATATCATCAACAATTATAGTCAACAACCGTGATGATGAAGAAATCAACAAACATGAAGATTAGAAAATCACCATCACAATTACTTACAGTCCGCAACGAATCCCTATTGAGGAGAGCTCTGGATAAAATGTATTCTTTGTGTAAATAGTCATTAATACAAAATAAACACTTAAATTATTAATTAAACGTAATTATTTGTATACTTTAATTTGTCCCCTCTTTTGATATTTTAAAACCTCTTCTTTTAATTCGATATCGAAGAATCCATTATATTTTTCAAGTTGTAATCAATTATATCAATAATTTTTTTTTGCAGAATTATCACACTTCCTGCAGATAATATTAATTATTTACTAAGCGTTGTCGAACAGGTTAACAATTACGAAAGAAATTATAATAAATACAGGCTAAATGTATATTTAACAAACAGAAATTCTTGAAGACTAACCCTCGTGGAAACTGATTGGAATTATAGTTGATATGCATTTTTATTATTTATTTATTTATTAACGCCCATTAACGGTATTTATTGTACATAACTGAACTGTTTAGGTAAAAACATTTTGAAGTTGTTTAGTGACAAATTGAAGATGTACATTGAATTGGTATAATTATTTGCGTCCATTAGTATTCTGGGCAAAGTGGAATTCATATGACAGTTAGTACCAGAATTTCTACACTTACATAAATCCCGATTTCTAGTACAACATAGTGGAATCCAAAAGCTGATCAAGCAATCAATTCTGGACTATCAACTACATCATTTCTAGCATAACATAGTGGAATCCAAAAGCTAATCAAGCAATCAATTCTGGACTATCAACTTCATCATTTCTAGTATAACATAGTGGAATCCAAAAGCTAATCAAGCAAGCAATTCTGGACTATCAACTACATCATTTTTAGTATAACATAGAGAGAACCAAAAACTAATCAAGCAATCAATTCTGGATTATCACTACATCATTTTTAGTATAACATAGTGGAATCCAAAAGCTAATCAAGCAATCAATTCTGGACTATCAACTACATCATTTCTAGTATAACATGGGATGGTCCGATGCTCTGTAGGGAACTCGCTTGCACAGCGCGGGTGTAAACTGTGCACCCTAGAGTTATTTGGTATGAGATAAAAGGGAGATCAGTACTTCGCTTGTGTGGAACTGTGAAACAAAACATAGTGGAATCCAAAAGCTAATCAAGCAATCAATTCTGGACTATCAACTACATCATTTCTAGTATAACACAGTGGAATCCAAAAGCTAATCAAGCTAGCAATTCTGGACTATCAACTTCATCATTTCTAGTATAACATAGTGGAATCCAAAAGCTAATTAAGCAAGCAATTCTGGACTATCAACTACAGCATTTAATATTTTGTATAAAAATACCATGAGGGTGAAAATTTTTTCTGTCTGATAATTTAAGCATATTCATATCACTTAAAAGAGTGTTGTAGTTTAATATAATTGCTAGAATACCCATTTTAATATTTATAAGGCGTAAAATTTTATTTTTACGTCTTATCCTATTATAATGTGAGAGAATTGTATTTAGTATATACTAGCTGGTTCCCGACATGCGTTGCAATGCCATATTCAAAGAAATAAGTTGTTTCTCTCTGCATATCCTTTCCCGTGCATCCCCGTTCCCCTCCCGCGGCCCTTCTCCTACCGCGTTCCCCTTCCGTCTTTCCCGCCTTCCTTCTCCCCTCTCCCGCTCCACCGTCCCGCCAACCCCTCTCCCGCGTTTCATATATTCAGTCCCAGTACATTCAGTTTTCAAACAGCTTGCGTGCCACTTATTACAATTTGTTCAATTCAAATTTTAATTTTTTCAAATATTACATCATTTTTGGATATTATTTAGAACAATCAAATATTATAACAATCAATCAAATTTTGTACCTAACATAGGTACCTTTTTAAAATATAATTCCTGATTCGATTCAATTATTATTAAGTACTTCAAATTGATTCATTAATTTAAAGAGCTTTGAAAATTGAATTTGGATTTAAAAATCATTGTTTCGTAAAATGTCATTCCCAAATTTTTGACATGTTCGTAACAATTTTTGTGATGATTAAAAAACTTTTCAGATGTATTGTCATGTGATTGCAATAATCCAGAAACCTTGGCGGGGGTCAGAGAAGGTATTTTGAAAGTTTCAATGTTTCAATTTCCTATGTTTGAAACTTTCAAAATACATTTACATCTTATTAACCCCCAAACACATTTTGATTTTTATATTTATAATAGAATAGATAGTAGATAAAGTACGATAAAACCAACATTTTGTAATGTTAGTTGATATTTAATTAAAAACGAGTTTTTTCAAGTGAATTTTTAACAAAATTGATCGGAACGGCAAAATTATAATCATTGAAGTAATAGACTCGTAGTCTACTGGAATATATTGAATAAATCGAGTTTGACACAATAATAGATTTTGACAAATGACTGAACGAAAGTTACCATTACGGAAAACATTGTTGGACTGGTTTCTTTTTGAGAAATTTGACTAAGGTAGGTATTTTTTGTACAAAAAATTCTTTGCGTTCGACTTTTATCCTTTGATAAAAGGTACTTAGGAACTATTTTCTCCCATTAACCCGACCGCTTTTGAAATTTATGACCTAAAAAATACAAGCAAAGAATGCTTTCTTGGTAAACAGGAGGTCGATCTCAAGGGAAATCTTGCCGGATTTTTCAGATTTTTAACGAGGGCCATTTGTACGACATTTTTGGGTCACGTCAAGTGGGTCCAACTCATTAAGCTTATTTAGGGTTCAAATAAACTTATATATATAAAAAGAAAAAGAAAATCTTTATTATTGAACATTCTATAAATTTGCAAAAAAAAATTTTTTTCTACAATAACCCCACACGGAGGCCCGGGGAAAATAATTTCTTTAAAGTGTCATTTTTAAAAACGCCGCGTGGAAGATATTTTGTAAAGAAAAGAAGGAGAGGAAATTCTGGGAAGAAAAAATGTATGAGGGTGGCTAGAAATCTGGGGGTCGGTGTGTCTAGGAGTGACGGATGTATGAATCCATCCCTCCCTGTGCGGAGCAACACAATGGGTCGAAAGAGACCAATAAGAGAGGTCAAAGGATTTCCCCAAACCAACCTATCCTAATCTGGCCTGCCACGCAGCTAGTGGGTTGGCGCATCCGCCACCATGACCTGGACACACCAATGAACCCGGATACCCCCTGCTAAGTCACCAAATGTAGCAAACCACTTAGGGTGACCTATGGCAGACGTGTTGGTTAACCAATAAATGATACCCGGTGCGGCTTTACGCCGCAAACTCACCTCCCAAATTATAGTTTTTTTTTATATTCTCAATCATCGAGATCATCGGTCGCTTGTTCAAAATTGAAGATGTAACAGTGTTCGGTAACCAGATCAGAATATCCAAGTACTTCCCAACCTTCTTTTTTCCTTCCCCACCCACTTCAGCCTTACAAAGTACCTCAATTGGAGATGCCATAGACCCAACGGCTCAACAATTAATGAATTTCCCGCTGCAAAAAGAACGTGAAGTCGATTCTATGAAGACTGAACACAACCTACCAAATGCTTACCCTCATTTTACGATATTTCTTATGTGTTACATAATTTAAGCGTCCGTAAACTAATAAACTAAAGCTTTTCGAAAGTTTTGCTTTGAGGAAACTATGCCAGAGCATTAGGAGATCATTTTACGGATTTTTAATCACGCAGTTCCAGAACGTTGAAAGAATGGAAAACCCAGATTAACTTCACCGTATTAATCTCCTCTACTCTGTTCTTCTACGAGTTCCTTTTATCCGACATCCGCCTAGACTTTAGGAAAAGAATAAAAGAACATACCCATACTCAAACTTAACTCTGTTTGAGATTGCTGCTAATCAGCTTAATTCAGAATCGATTTACGAGCTTAGTAGGGTGTTTGCATTTTTAATGAATTATTTCAGACTCCTGGTCACAAATTTCTTGATATTGAAGTAAACAAGTCCAGGATAATCTAGTTATATCTAAGATGACATAGAACTCTTTAGAAGAATGTAAATCGAGGAGCGCACCCACTGGAGTGCTTTTTGCCACAATATGGCACTATTTAAAATACCTCGGATTGCTTTGCTGCCAATTTTGGCAAAATTTCCCTTATTCGTAAGTAATTAAGTAGAAGTTTGCGATTTTATAATTTTTTTTTTAATAAATCCTACAATGTGATAATCGACAAAAGATAGATGAATTCATTGGCTATATAGAACTATAATCACTTTGTATGTCTTCGTATAAAAATTCAGAGGTATGATTTTTTTTAATTGGAGCGGAAAATATTCAAAACGATCACCAAAAAATGTCGAGCAATTGGAGAAAAAAAGTTTAAAATTACGCTGTCACTCCAGTGGATAAGACAGGGCCATTTTCCATCCCCTTATTTATTTATTTATAGATCTTATTTGAGAAGGTTTGCATCGTGGAATGGTAGATAGTTTCATGATCGTCTTGGTGAATCACCACCACAATTGGGGATGCCATAGATGTACTGGCTCCGGGCAGTTGGGCTCTAGCTCTTTGAAGAAATGTTAACTTGACGTGGCGCAAGGCAAGGCTGTTTAATATCATCCCATTTATACACCTTTGCTCTGATTAACGAAGCTATTATTTTAAAGCGATATTTCGAAGTAAGGGTTAATGATAGATCGTTAAGTCTAATGGGATTTGCAAACGATAATGTATGGAATAGTGGAAAAGGTTAGCAAATCAAGTAACAAATGTTTACAGAAAGTAAAATTATAGTTTACTAAACAAAACTCTCCCGAAACTGCCTCGAAAAGTCTAAACACACACGGCTAATTTATAAATAAACAACCAACAAATGGGTCGCGTATCTCAACATAAGTTGCTTAGGAACTTATGTCAATGATAAATGGTTTTCCTCTCAAAATTAGAGGTCTGGGAGTGCCTTTATTAGGAAGAAGTTACCACAAATTTCGTAACTGTGAACTGAAAGAAATAAAATCGAGTATTGGGTATTGAATAACAGGCGTTTTCACTTTTGCAGTTCAAGTAAAAAGATTACTATTCAACGCTTTCTTTACATCGCTGTATACGTCAGAATTGTGGGTAGATTATACTGCATCCCAAAGACATAAGCTAAAAATCGCCTAAAATAATGCTTATCTCTAACTATTCCGCCTACCGAGATACTGCAGCGCTACGGAAATATTTCTGGAGGGAGGAGTGCACACTTTCAGGACACTTCTCCGCCACCGTATGGGAAGCCTGTGACGCGGACTAAGCCAGTATGAAGAATACAATAATCACTGCAATGATTGCCTGGATGGAGTCACCCCTGATGACCCTGTAGAGACGGGATATGTTAAAATATCCTCCATAAACGGTGTTCACGCAATATGCATCATTACATTATTATCGGCTCGAAGGACCAAAATGGTGTCGCGTTTCTGCGGCTCACTGTATTAATGGACGGATGTACGGTCGAATTCGCCTTAGCAGGCCTGGAGATTCGACCTTTCCGCCGGGTTCATTTTAATTAATTCTGAAGAATGTGTTAACAATATTTGAGATGTTTCTAAATGAATCCCTCCTAAAGTTATTAATTCATCGTCTAGAAAAATAAAATCTGATGCTCACCGCCAAATTTATAGTTATATACGGGAAATAAAATTTTCGAACAGTTCTATGTTAAATATATTAATGTTCAGGTATTGTTTTTATTAATCTTGAAAATAAATTACTCACATTTCCGGGTCGCGGTTTGAAAAAAAAAGTTATTATATTTACGAATCCATCGAAATTCATAAAAATGTGAGCACTGAGCAACCCCCAATATTAGGGTATTATACCGCCTTTTTTTGTTGTTTTTTTTTGTTGTTTTTTTTTTTTACATGAGCTCCACACAGGAGGCCCTGAGGAAAATTATTTTCCTCAGGGCCTATGTCATCTTTGGGGATGCTGTGTGGAGGGTTTTTTTTTTCAAGGAAAGGAAGGGGAGGAGAGTTCTGGGAAGGAAAAGGGTTTAGGGGTGGGTAGGAATCTGGGGTTCAGTGTGTCTTGGCCATCCGCCTCCAAGGCCTAGACAAACCTCATCCCATAAACCCGGGCACCCCTGCTAAATCACCAAACGTAGCGAACCAAGTGCAGTGGAGCCGCAGTTTCGCAACACCAAACGGCTTCTTGCATTAATTTTTGTATTCAATATTTTGCAGTTTCATTCTTCATATTTTTCGCACTTATTCGTTTTTGTTTTATGTTTGTACGAGTAAAATTTTATTAATGGGTTACTTTTTATTATTATTTGTCTTTTTATTTACAAAATTACCAAAACAAAAGTAATGCCTTTCATATAAAAATGTATCAAATATTTAATGCTCACAATCAAATAACAAATAATCCCTACCATTAGGTATTTTTAAAACAGTCAACTTGTGTATTCTACCAGCAACATTATTTTGTAACAGAGACGATTATTACTGGGTACAATGAATTGTTATGAATCAATTTCATTATTGTTTTCTTGACTGACGGTATTGATTTCATAACAAAGCAATCTGATTCTTCAAGCTTTAGTTATAAATTCAGAGCAAATAAGTCTTTTTAATTGTGCGAACTATTTGAAGTAGTTGACTACTTCTAGCTTTTTAATAGTCTGGGATCAAATTTCAACTGACTTCAATTATAAGACACGTTAAACAACTCGCAAATACGAATCCGTTAGAAACCCTAAGAATAAGGTCAGATAAGATTGCATTTTTTGATCCCGCATACAGCAAACATAGTAGACAGTTTGTAGACGAAGCGACGTGTAATTGCTACAATTGCAAGCCCGTCAGAGCTCGTACCAAGTTGAAAATCGTAAAATCGAAAAATTGAAGTTAAATTGAATACTCTTACGAAATGTTACGCAGAAACTCTTTCTTTAGATCTAAAATCCAACATTCTTCTACAATTATTCAATAGCTATAGCAGCAAACTATAAAATACTAATTCCGGTTGTGATCCTGTTTGTAACTCTGGTTCAATCAATTCTAGAACTTTTTTCCTTTGAATAAATGTCAACTCTAAACAGTAATGTCAACTGATTGTGTGAACAATTCAGACAAGCGATGAAGCAGATAATCACAAACATATATTTTTAATTTCAATAAATTATCAATAATTCTTTATTTGAATTTATTTTGTATAAAATTTTGACAAATGTTTTCATTTTTGGTAGATGTTGTAATTTTTCAGATTTAAATGGCGTTCATTTGAAAGGTTAATTTCTGATTGTCTCTAAAATTGGCAATGTTTGTTTTTTAAAGGAAATTATATAATATTTTTTAATTCTTTCGGCTTCGATGATGATATAGGTAAATCTAAAGTCATGGTGTTTGAGAGAGAGAGAGTATGAAAATAGCATGAAATATAGTTGTGAATGCTGAATACTTGGAGCAGGTGGATGAGCTTGTTTATTTGGGAACTATGTTTACGAGAGCTGGGAAGGCTGATGCAAATATTGGAAAATGAGTAAATGCAGGTAGCTCCATTAATAAACAAAACAATGTCCACAGGAACTGGCAGAGGAGGGTTTAGTAGACTAAATGCTGTAGAAATGAGATCCCTGAGGCGTATATCTGATAAAATCACGCATGATCATGTGAGAAATGTGGAGATCCGCAAAGAACGCAAGGCTGATGTAAGCATATTGAGTAAGATCAAGAAAGGGACGCACACTACGTGAACGGAGAAAGGTGTGTAACGAGAATATATGACGCAAGTGTGAATGTAGAAGAAGTTGGGGACGCCCGAGGAAAACATGTCACTATCAAGTGAATCAGATGCTTGAGTCGAGCCAAGTCGAGAGTCAGAATAATAAAATTGTGTATGAGACGATGTTTGAATGTAATTGAGGCAAGTAGTTTGTACCAAGACCGAATAGTTTGATGGTCCATTCTTTTTGCCTACTCCTGCTGTGAAACGGCCTGATTGTTAGTTAATTCAGCTTCGCAAATCCTACAATAATTATTACGATATCCCATAATGTTTCAAGGGTCTAGAGTAGTAATATTCTAATATACTGAAGAAATAATAATATAGCACATACCCACATGCTTGAAATTATATTCTATGCATTGCACGTCCAAACAATTTCATCACAAGAAATGATGAAAGACAGATGATGCTGATCAAAATTACATACCCATCTCCATATTCCATTCTGCACTGTTCATCCATGGTGAAAGTATGAGTTGTTCCAGGTTGAAGGATGGTGTGGTTCTTCCCTGGGGGGTTCAGCAAGCAGGCCCACTGGCTGGAAGATGATCATATTTTAAGAACAGAAGATTTTTTATTCATGGCCAATTTCAGCGAGAGAATATTATAATAAACTTCAGAAAAATACAAGTTCGAGACACAAGGGCGTAATTTGAAATGTACATTCTCTGAGCTATACAAACAAGTTTTTTTTTTTTAAATATATATTAAACGCCTTTACGGGCTTTTTCAAACATGTGACATTTTGTATGTTTTTAGGTTTTCACGGCCAAAAAGTATTTTTGTTATGATTTTTGGGGTGTTATGCCAGTTATATATGTAGGCCAGACAGAGCGGACGATCTCCAAAAGGATTTCGGAACACTTTCGTGCTTGTAAACTTGGCCACCCTGACAAATCGGCAATCGCCGAGCACTTAATCGAAACCGGCCATTACTTTGGATTTGTTCCTGAAGTCCTGGGAAGACCCAAAACGTACAGAGCACGCCTAATTACGGAGGCAATTGAAATCCATAAAAACCCTATCAATATTATCAGACGACGGAGCTAGGCTCAATAGTTCTTGGTATCCAGTAATTGACGGCTACACCAAAGCTAAACGCAAAAAACCACGCTGAAACTTTTTCTAACACCAGCTCGTAGAGAAATGGAAGTGGCAGCACGGTATCGCTTCGACACACATAAGTAAACACTCTCACCAATATCATTTACTCATCTGCCCTGATGATGGACACTGTAACGCTGTCCGAAACGTTGGCTAAAGAAGGAGGTAGCGAAACACGGCATAACACCCCAAAAATCATAACAAAAATGTGACATTTTATTTATTTATTTTTTTGTTTAAATTATAACATTGTTACAGTTGTTACATAATGCTATGGCAATAGTGAAATGTATTTTCTTAAGGATTTCTACGCCAATTTTTTTAAATTTTTTTTTATGTAAACTCCACACAGGGGGCCCCGAGGAAAATAATTTCCCTCCGGGCCTATGTCATCTTTGCAGATGCTGTGTGGAGGATGTTTTTGAGGAGAGGAAGGAGTGAACATGGGTCTTGAAGAGACGAATGTAGTAGGAGGGAGGAAACACAGAAGCCGGCAAATCGTTCCACAGCCGAGCTGCTGAATTCAAGAACGAGTCGTAGAAACGACCCGTTCTCATGTAACTAATTTCAACCGTGTACAAATGTTGAGCGCGTGTTTCCCGACTATGCACCGGTGCCGAGGGGATCAATGACGCTAGTTCCTCGGAGCATCTTCCATTGTAATACCGGTAGAACAAGGACAACATTCCCACCTGACGCTTGTGCACTAAAGATTGCAATCCGTTTGTTAAATTAAGAGAGCTCTTGAGCTTGGTGTAGGAGTTGTTTCATAATTATATAATAGATTGTACAATAAATAGTATCTTAAGTGCTAGGATGTTGTAACGTTAAAATTTTAATATGATAGGCATTTTTTATATTTTTTTTTATATGAATACCGCACAAGAGTCCCAACTGCTCTCGTTTGGAGCCAGTGAGACTACGGCATCCCCAATTGGGGTATGTTGTGAGGCTGCAGGTAGTTGGAAGGGGAAAGAGATGGGGTAGAGGAAGGTGGGAAGTACCTAAAGCCATTTCAAGCAACGTTTTTATTCTGAACGGTGGTCTTACACCTGGGCTATGCTGAGAGTATCTTGAAATGCATAGAGGCGGGCATGAAATGAAGTTACAGCATTTAGATTGGCGATGTTCTGGTTTTAAGAATAATTTGACCCTTTTCTTGAATGATACCAAATCTATTATTTTTTTTACTTCTTGTAGAAGACTTAAAATATTTTATACCTTTGTAAATATAATTATTGTGCATTTGTTATGAAAATAGAGGAGTTTGGATGTTATGTTTATGCCTTAATAATGAATAAACCTTAAATTTTCTGACTACATTTTCTTTGAATAATATTTATAATATTAAATCTTTTTTATAGAGGTCTTCAATTTTTGGTACTTCGAAAATTTTAAACAATGTTGCTGAAGGGAATTTTGGTTGTTTTTTCAAAATAACTTTGATGATTAGTTTTTGTACCACCTTTACAGTACTTACAATTTTTTATTTGCACTTCCCCATACAATGATTCCATACTGAATTAATGGACTAGGGCGTAATAGACTTTTTTAGGTTATTTAACTTGAGAATATTTCTAAATGTAATATTAAATATGCTAATAATTTTCTGGAAGAGTAGTCATGTAGTAAAATATGATAAAGACATTTTTTATTGGTTTTTCGCTCAGCTGGGCGTTTTACACAGATTAAAAAAGACCATGACAACTCAACACCTCTTTGAAAAGTCATTAAAAGTATGAAAAAAATTTAAAAATAGCCCATAACCTAACATTAAATCATTTTTTAAATTCATTTTTTCATCACTTTTAATGATTTTTTAAAGGAGGTGTTGAGTAAAATTCATTCTGAGTTGTCCGGTCCCCAATTTTCAACCATACTAGAACAATCCTATGTTAATTAGAGAAGGACTGACTCGCTCGTAACCAGAGTGCATGCCGTCGGTAATACATTCTCAGAAATAGTAGATGTGTTTGAATTTAGTTACAATAAGACTATAATAACATATCTTATAAATGCTTATTAATGTTAGGTTTAATTATTATTTTGCGTGCGTACTATTTCATAATTTTTTTAAAGAAATTTACTTCTTTTAAAATGTGTCACTAAATTATGCACACACATATCACAGTATAACATTAATAAATAAATATAATTTTTTAGCAATTAAAGCCAAGATTTGTGATTTAATCTTAGATTGTGAAAGATTTAAAAAATAATTTGACACTAGTGCAGATGACCGTTAAAAATTCGTTAAACAATTACTAGTTAACTACTAGTTAACCATCTGCACTACGCCACTGGTAAAAGTAACGATCCAAACTTTAATTAATTAATTAATAATTTAAAAGAGAGGCTAATAACTTGATGAAAAACGTAATTATTAACAGCGAGGTCTAACGTTAATTTAAATCGTTCTCTGAGATCTTAATACCACAACACAGAGCTTAGAGTGGCAGAACACTTGAGCTGGTATAATATATATATCACACACAAGCAGAAGGAACGTGACTGGGAATGCTGAGTGGCCATGTCATGTATGCTTATCAACCTCACTGTACAATTAAATGAACATAATATTACGTTCACACCACTGTATTGTGTTTTTGGCTGGCTGATAGGTGTCTGATGCAGTTTCAACGTAATGCTGTTATGTTTAACCAAAATGGAATCCTGCAATTCACCGCAACAGTTTATGGTGGGGAATATTCACCGCACACAATTCACTGCGGAAAATTTATCGCTGGGAAAATTATTTTCCAATAAGTTAATAGAAATAATTTAGTACAAATAATATCCAAGACAAATATTAAATGGAAATAAATTAAATAACTGTCCTCTTCGGTTAGGTTAAGTTATGTCACATTAACTTGTTACTATTAATCACAAGCAGTCTGTTGAGGCAAATGTACATACCTTCTATTATATATGTACCTTTGCATTACTGTCTATTCTATCTACCCACATAAGCTTCCCGAGCTGGCGACAATACCCTGACTAGTGTGAAACAAAATGACAATAACAATATGTCAGTTATTAAATTATGTGCTTGCAATGGTCCATATTAACTTCTCGTCGCATTCAACATCAAGTTAAAGAAGTCTATTGTTAATCGCTGTGCTGCGGCCTTGCTCCCTCAGTTATTAATTATATCGACCAAGAACTCTCTTCTTTTCTCAAGTGTTTGTGGTGATAACCGCTGGAAGTGTCCCTCAGGCCGTGAGATCGACCAGGAGGAAGGATTTGTCATCATAACCAAAAGACGTTTGGTAAGCCAGATCCTGCCCAATTCCATATATTACCGAGTATATTTTGTGTCAGCATTAAAGTCCACTAAAACAAATTTAATTACAGTCCACTATTTGAATCGCAGTGAATTTAGATAACATTATTTATTTGCGATAACACACAGATTTTTCTGGCGTGTTGTGTGCGGTTAACTTTGCGCTGTGAATTGTGTGCGGTGAATGTATTCTGTGGTGCGTTTTCCGCTGTGAACTTTCTTTGAACCCACCACACATTTAGTAGGAGTCTAAATTCTAATACAAACTTGAGGAGTCGATGAAATTCTGTCTTCGAGCACGATGACCAGGCAAAACGATGAAAGTTTGCCGTCACTGTTGGCGCCATGATGGTTCCCTTCACCACCTCATCGTCACACTTGTTCCCTGCATTCATGTCACCATCGTGAGTAAGCCCCAATCTGTGGACCAGCAATTAATAAGTCATTCATAGTAATCAGATATTATTTTACGGCAAATTTCAAAGGCAACACAAATCTGTATTGAACATTTCTTGCATTACTATCATAAGTCGTCTCATTCATTTTTCTTGAGTCGGTTCCTCATTGCTGAGGAGTAACTTCCACTCTAATTTCTGTGGTCGACAAGACTCCTCCACTCCTCGCGGAGGAGTGGTAGAGAGCTGCATGGAGAGCTGCGGACACCGACTTACCGGAAGCCAGTGATACTTGCATACCAGCGCAATCTTCTGCCTTCTACTTTGACAGTGCGACTGCGACATCTCGAATTGGGATATGATGTGAGGCTGAAGGTAGTGGGGAGGGGAAGGAGACGGGGAAGAGGAAGGTGGAGATGTACCTGGCTATTCAGATCTGGTCACCAAATACGACTTTTTTTTTTTTTAGATGAACTCCACACAGGAGGCCCTGAGGAAAATGATTTCCCTCAGGGCCTATGACATCTTTGGGGATCCTGTGTGGAGGGTTTTTTTAAGGAAAGGAAGAGGAGGAGAGTTCTGGGAAGGAAAAGGGTTTAAGGGGTGGTTAGGAATCTGGGGTTCAGTGTGTCCTGGTCATCCACCTCCACGACCTAGACAAACCTCACCCCATGAACCCGGGCACCCCTGCTAAATCACCAAACGTAGCAAACCACTTGGGGTGACCTATGGCAGAGGTTAAAAGAGATTAAAACTAATTCAAGCAACGTTTAAATTCTGAATGGTCGCCAGTCGCGATACTGAGAGTATCTTCCACTCTGGAACGTGCCGCATATATTCTATTATTTTAAATTAATGAATTATGGAATAACCCAAATTCATCAAATAAAATTTATTTTCCAACGCCGGGATTCGATCACACGACCTTCAGATTGCGAGTCAAGATTCTTACCCCTAGACTAGGCCGGTCGTCAGTTTGGTTTTAACACCATCTTGTTTTGTTATTGTTCTTTGACACTGTTCTATTCTGTCACTATTTTGTTTTTTCCATGTTCTGTTGTCACTATTATATGCTGTCACTGTTCTGTTAGTGACCTTGAAGTTTATTAGGTGTTCTCAATTACCACCGACCTGTTTGGCACTGTTCTGTTTTATCAATGATCTTTCTTGTCCAGTATCAAAGTGGGCCATTAAGACCAACAAATATAAATACCAATAAGGGATGGTGATAAAAAATAGCTCACATGTGCGCCATCTCGTGAGCTATGATGAAGGCACTGGCAAGTCCCTCGTCCTTGTTGAGCGCCGTGCTGCGCGCCCGGTCGCAAGCGCCGGCCACGGGCGCGTAGCCGGAGGGGCCGCCCAGGTACTCGCGTGTCAGCCACACTGCTACGTCGTGCGGGTTCTCATCTAAACAAATAAGAATAATGCATTATTTATTATTTTAACTTTATGAGTAAAACCTCAAACTGTAATATTTAATTAAATGAAGACATTATGAGCGAAACTCAATCGAAAATCATCCCAGACTTGCAGAAGAGTCAATAGATGTCGCACATTAAATAAAATGGATAATAATTTATCCAGACACCATCTAGATTGCATTTAGTTCGAGTTGAATCTTGCAATCATTCATAAAGATGGCAGCCAATAAAAATATGCGTTAAGAAAAATGAAGATAATATGGGTGGTTCTTAGTCGAAGTATGGTACAGTTAAAAAAGTGACCGAATTGGATATCGACACCTTAGCTCAGTGGATAAGAGCGCCCAACCCGGAAAGTAGGGAGGTCCTGGGTTCGAGTCCCAGAGGTACCAATATCTTTTTCTGATTTTTCTGTTTCCAGATTTTCGATTGAGTTTCGCTCATAATGTCTTCATTTAATTAAATAAGAATAATGCAGTTACGCAAATAACATTCTAAAGCAAAATCACTGAGGAAGTTATTAGAACTACTAACAGGACACATACATGAGTCACATACAGGAGAAACATACAGGAGAAACATACAGGAGACATATGCAGGAGACACGTAAAGGAAACATTCAGGAACGCAGAATAGTTCGATACGTTAGATACCTTACCGAAAACCCACCGACGTTACTGGTGAACTTTTTTAGACCGTTACTTTTTCAAATGTATTTATTATAGGAAAAACACGCCTACTTCTATCAAATAATTAATTAAGATACACCAATGATCCAACTGTAACGGCCTTTGGACAGATAAAAACAATACAATTATATAATTTTCATATGTGGGGACTTTACAGGGTAATTCATTGCTAATTTTTGACAATTTACTCGGAAATTAATGATGGCGTTAGTAAAAGTTTTTTTTTTAAAGACAAACCTTTCCGGGTTACGAATAACCCGACAATATTCGAAAATCTCCTTCTACCACCACAGTAAGCGGAAAATGTTGCTTGTGTCGTGATGGAGGACTTAGCCAGCCGCGGAATCGAACAAGGGACGCTTGGGTGGAACCCAAACGCGATGCGAACTCAGCCACCGACCGGTCATTAAAAACAAATTGTCGAAAAATTTTCATTACAAGCATCATATGTTAGTGACTTCCCTATAGTTTGATGATGCCTTTGAAAAGTGAAACAGCTGTCATGCGTAATAATAATTACAAAACAGAACTCGTTTATTAATTACCCGAATTTAATGATACGAAGCTAAATAAAACTAAAATGGAGTCGTACAAATTAAACTTGTTAAATTAAATAAAAATACTTATTAAAGGGACTGGGTTTTTGTCAACGATATAAATAAAAGGTTAATAAGGAACTTTTACCTGAGTGCTTATGAAAGCTACGCAGACCAAGGGTTCATCCACAAATTACGTCACACCTTAAGGGGGGGGAGGGGGGGGGGGGGGGGGAAGAGAAGAGAAGTGTGACAAGGGGTATGGGGGGGTCATCAGCTCTGTGACGTCACACGTAAAAAAATGCAAAAAAATTTTGGATGTAAAATTGCAAAATAAGTGACATCGCAGTAGGGGGGAGGGGTCTCACAAATGTGACGATGTGTGACAGGGACGTGGGGGGGAGGGGTAAAAAAAATCATGAATTTCGTGTGACGTAATTTATGGATGGCCCCTAATATATCGAGCATCCAGTAGATTAGATATCTTAAATCAAAATTTGATTAGTGTGCAGTTATATGTAAAAGTGAACCTTCTTTCTGGTACAATAATAATAAAAAAAAATAATAATATTTTTATAGCTCAGTTCTGTATCATTTCAATTCAAGTTAAGTGTTTATTTAGGTGTTATTATTAACTGCTTTTTCAAACGGGATTTGCAAATAAATAAAGTCTGTGAGCTATTTTTAGTAGATTATATAAACTTTAATTCTATGATCCAATATGCACACTTCGATAATTTGCTGAATGTATTAAAGATACGGAATTACAGTTTGGGGACTTTCCTGTAAAACAAATGTAAATTATGTTCAATCAGTTCAAAATTCATTAGTTAAATTATGAGCTCATAAAAGTTTATACAAACAAAGGCATAATGTTCCGTATTTTTGCCAGAATCTCAAAATTCTCTCAGTAAGAGCAATTCTGTGGTATAAAATTATATTTCAGCATATGAATAGCCCTATATACATAAATAGACTGGACCTCACTTAAAATACTCGTTTTACGTTAAATGAAGGACTAATCGTACCCAAGCATTTAGACAAATATGAAGAAAGAACGCAGGACTATGATACCTCATTGCTTAAATATATTACCTGCCAAAATTTAAAAAAATGTACAAATGATGTAAACACAAATTTTATGTTGAAAAACTAGTTCGCCGAAAGAAATAGTTTGTATTAGACTCTAACACATAAAATTTCTAACTGCATAGTTAAACAAAATAATTTTTATTTTTTAACTTTAAAGTAAAATGACCCTTTGACAAGCTACTTAAAAGTAGTTTATTGGGACCTTTCTTTTTTCCGTAATATTTATTATTATTTTTTTCCTGTCATATTGTATAACTTTTTCTTTATAATAAATATATTTAAAAAAAATTAAAAGTGCGCACAGTACTCAGATTACTCATAAACACCACTAGTAATGAATTAAACAAAATAATTATTGTAGTGAATTAAACTAAATTTTAGATATTTTCTAGGTCGCTAGTAGGATAAATCAAAAGGTCATACTAATGGGAAAAAGGGGAGGGAGGGGGAATAATTGATAAGTGCAAGCGCTACAGTAATTTCCCTCTAATACCATGTGAGCGAAGCCGCGGGTAAAAGCTAGTATATATTTATTTTTTAAACTATAATATTCCCTTCTTTAAACATAGCAATCTCGAACCGTAATTTATTTATTTATTTATTAGCAAAAACAGCATTACACCAATATATTGCAAAAACGGTTGTACAAGATACATAATCATTACGTTTACAGTTAAAACATTTATTTAATAAGTGCTATTTCACGCTTAAAATCATTGCAAGAAATGTGGAAAATATCCACATTTCCTGCAAGGCAGTTAATTAACATAGTAAGTCTTCCCAGGGGCATCAGCATTGGTAAGTTAGTTCTGCACCTGGGAAGAATCAAAAGCCTGTGATGGCGACCTCGCGTGAAATTATCCGGGACATAGAATCCTATTTCAGCCAGAATATCTGGTACCGATATAAAACCATTTAGAAGCTTATATGCCATCAGCAGTAATGCGACATCTCTTCTGGAACTAAGGCTGCAGATACCCAGCATTCCCGAGATAAATGCTGTTGGAAACAGCCATGGGTAAAAACCGAACTCTCTCATATAGAGGTATCGTAAATTTTTTTTTTGTATTTTCTCAACCATTAGTACATAGACGATGTCCTCAGGTCCCCATATCTATTAATATTCCTAATAATATTCCTTTTTAGAATGAAGTGATTTAAAACGCACTTAAGTCGAATCTTGGTAGGTTTCCACACTGATAGTGATTAAAATTCAGGAACGACATTAGCATCTAAAATAACATTCAGAGCCGTGTTCTTGCTTTCCATCCCATACTATGCAAAATGAAAATGATTATTTGCCAAACAACCATTGTTAATATTCATGATTACGTTATTATCAATTGCATAAAATTAGAGTTAATTTTAATAATTATTGTTCACCATCGCCAACAATAGAATTAATCAATTTCTTTTATGGACTTCCATCAAACACGCGCTTTGTTTTAGTTGTATGGATGATGAGAGTTCGGGTTGAAAAATCAGAGCACTAATATTCAATGTACCCATGTTTTGAAAATACGTTACATATTAAAATTTTTATGGAACTTTTCAAATTATATATAAAACCTTTAAAGTTATTTATTTACACCTATATATTGTTTGCCTGTTCAATAACAAAAATTCGCCACGAGATGGAGCTTATAATAAAATAATTTTTTTTTTTTATTTCCTTAGATAATAAAGTTCATTTTTAATCTTCATCCCAAACCTTCATTTAGGAGTTTCGTATTTCATAAATATATCATGAATTTGAAAAATGTCGGCATTCTTGGATTCTATTTGCGAACGTTGGGAAGGTTATATTATTTACTGTTGTGGTAAAAATTAAATTAACATTAATTTAAAGGAGGGAGGTGTAATGTACAGGTGGGAGAGGGGTAGCGGGAGAGTCGCGGTGGCATAGGGAGAAAGGGAAGAACTTCTGGGTTATTCTTTTTTTATATTTACATTCCCCTCCCACCCCTTTCTGATGCTCTGTCCACCTCTAATTTGCTTTCTCTCTCTTTATTTTGACCTTAATATAAATGTTTCTGCTTAAACTTAAAGTTCTTTTTACGTTAGACTGTTTTAAGGGAATAATCACTCTGGGTCAACGTTTTATGATCATCTTTAAATGTACATTCAATTAACATTTAGACATGATGAATAATAAAAAAAATCAATTCATTTGTGAAGTGCGATGTTTATTTCAAAATAAGTCGAAAATTACGAATTTTTACAAAAGAGAAATATCTTTGTGTTTGACGATAAAAGTTTTAACAAAGCAAAATGTCAATACATTTTAGTTCTGAAATAAAATTATTATTTTAATAATTAAAAATAAAAAATAAAATATAGGTAGGTTCTTCTGTTTTTATTTTGACAAGAATTTATTTCATAAGATTGGTACTTCCAATTAATATCATATTTGATGGTTTCTTAAAAAATGAATATTTCGCATTATTCGTTTATCGAACTTCAACAAGGAATATTCCGTATTATCCGTAAGGCGGACTTTTACATTTCACAAATTTTCTTACTGAACTTCTTATTCCCGAATAATTCAATTATTTAGAATTTCAAAATCAGTTTTTTTTAAATATTGTATTTTCTAAGATCGAGTAAGCTGGATTGAAAATTAGTTTTAGCTGTTTAATTTGATTTAAAAGTTTTTTTAATGTATTTAATAGGGTTGTAATTGAAGTTGTTCCTATTGTTACTGAAAGTATGGGAATATTATTGATCAAAAGATCCGCTGTAGGAATATTTGGTATTTTTATTAGAACAAATCTTTTTGATCAACTAAAGCAACGTGTTTTGGAATGCTAGGCACGGGTTAGTGAAAACCTACATCAAAAGTAAACTTCCAAACTATCGGTAACTTTAAGACGAAAAGTTTGAGTTCGTTGGTAAGCCAAAAGCCGATCGCATTTATATTTGATCTACAAAATACAAGATTATCTTCCATTACATTTGGTTATTAATTAAGGCTGTAAGGAGATTGAAAAAAGGATGAAATCGGGAAACTGTGATAGTTTGAGCTACAAGACATATAATGGCTCTAGTGTAGAGATTATAGACCTATCCGATAGATGTTAGTAGTAGGTATATAGGGTGGATACCAAGATGCAGGGAGCTGTAAAGTTTCGAGAAATATCGAGAATTTGAGAGCATAACAGAAAGGACGATGCGCTTTGACCTCCAGGCCGTCCTACACACTCGATCCTGATTATAACAGTTATTAGTCTAAATAAAAGCCAGCACAATGTCCTTAGTATAGTCTAAATATTAACAAAGTGCTTTGTTAAGAAGAATAGCATAGAAAGAATTCAAAACACATTTATAAAATACATTACTTTCAAATTCAATAATAACTTTGAATGCACATTTCAAACTTTGCAACAAAGGCGAGCAATAGCTGATTTTACATTTATACACAGAATTTTAAATAAATTGACTGTGCCGAACTTCTTTCACTAATAAATATTGCCATACAGCACCATGCCACACTCTTAATTACAAAACAAATGCCTCCACTAATTCACCAATTAACCGTGTTCTTTATACGTTCAAAAATATTTGCCTAAACTCCAACATCGACATTTTCTCTGATTCATAGCCCAAATTCAAAAAGAGCATCATGTCAATAATATAAACTGTTCAATGCGCATTCATATACCTTCTTTTCTCACACCTACAAACATACACACACATATACACATTACACATACACTTACCCAACACGCACATTACCCAGTAATTTCTAAATATACATACCGCATATCATCGCCGTAGATGTCAAGGGAGTCAAGTCACAAAACCACAAAGCTGAGAAAACGCCCCTCAAAGATTTTTGGTGACACAAAAGTCACATTTTTTCTGTTATAAGTTTTTGTTTTTAAAGATAGAAGGGTGAAACTATGGACATAGATATTTTGTGATGTTATTTATGCGGCTTGTCGTCATTGACTGCTTTAATTTTTATTAAATATTTCGTAAATCAATAGATCTATGCGGCTTTTAGTCATCGACTGTTTTTATCTGTGTGTTAGATCTATTGGTAATTTTCAAAATAGTCGTATTAAATGGAGTGTTTTATGGCTAAAATCCATTGACCACGGCAACTTTGAAGGTTTTAAAATACTTTTGCATACTTAACTCATTTTCACCAAATTTATGGCTTGGCTCCCTTGACATCTACGGCGACAAAATAAGACAATACAAAGAAACATACCATAGGTACCCACCATGAAATATTACTTAATATCTGTAAATTGTATCATCACTGTTACCAATGAACTGTTTGTTTCTATATAAATAAATGAATTAAAGAAGAATAATAATAATTATTATTGGATAATTTTTGTGAAAAATTATTATTGTGTTAATCCATACACAACAAATCTAAAGGGGGACTGAATGTGGAAGTCGCTAATAAAACATTTGAGAAGGGAAGCTAGCTCCCAATACTGACAGTGAGATTCGGAACTGGCAGAAGATAGATGAAAGTAAACTTATTGCTTGATTTAATTGAGGTTTCTAAGGTGGATTTGTGTACAACAAATGTGGAAAAGCAATACGGAGAAATGCTGTGATGGTTTGTTTTTTAGTGGTTGGTCCTACCATAGTTGAGTTTGCCAATAAGTCTATAGTTCCAACGGTTCACGTCCTCGAGTGACTTCTTGGCATTCCCTTCCTCGATCATGGAGTCCTTCTTATCGTCGTAGAAGATCAGCCTTGCCAGAACAAGGTGGAGATTAGCATCCAGTGACGGGTCCTTGTAAATGGCACTCACCTAAAAATAAAAACCAAAATAATTTTGAATATTGTTCGACTCTAGTAAGGAGTAATACACTTTTACATTGCGTCTAAAAACTAGTGCGGAAAACAAATTAATCTACATCGTATTCTGTTGGAAAGTATGGTTTTATGGTACAATTTTTGTCTGCAAGTGAATCAAGTCCGAAATTGACACTTGTTAGGTGAAATTTGAACAAAATCGGTAGCTACAAATTAACAGCTATCAGGAATTATCTGTTTATTGTCTTTTAAAATTTGATAGACTCGGCTCCAATTTTTTTTAATCCTTTTGTTTACAGTTGGATTTTGGGGAGTCAGATATGGGTACCGCCGCCCCGGCAACAATTTTTGGATAACCAAAATCTCTTTCATGGATCACTCCAAATGGTTCGCATCGTTTTTGACTGTGTTTTGGCGCGGATGGTTCTGTCCACTTACTGCAAGAGAGATTGTATAAATTTGACTGCCTGTACGGTCGAGGGGTAAGGCTTTCGACAAGCAATCCGAAGGTTGCTCGTTCAAATTTCGGCATGTGCGAGTGCGCCAGTAAATTTTATGTGATTGAATTGTGTTGTTACACAATTTAATTGCTTAAAATGATATAAGGTATGTTTGCAAGCAAGTTCCAGAGTGGAAGATACTCTCAGTTTCGTCCTGGTGTAAGACCACCATTAACAATTGAAACGTTGCTTGAAGTGGCTTCAGCCGTGTTTGAAGATCATATCTGAATAGCCAGGTAGTTCCTCTTCCCCATCTCCTTTCTCTCCCCACTTTCTTCAGCCTCACAACATATCGTAATTAGGGATGCAATAATCTCACTGGCTTCACGTTGTTAGGAGCAAATGGGTCTCTTGTGCGGTATTGATATTAAAAAAGGGAGGCATTTTGACTTCTCCGGATGGATACCTTGCACCGCAGTTGAGGGGATGGATTCATACTTCCGTCACTTCTAGACACACTGACCCCCAGTTTCGAACCCATTCCTTTTACCTTTTTCCTTCTCAGTACTTCTTTCTTTAAAAATACCCTCCACACCGCATCACCTAAGATGACATAAGTCCTGAGGGAAATTATTTTCCACGGGGCCTCCGGTGTGGAATTTATGTTAAAAAATAGAGAGGAAAAATAGAAAAGGAAAAAAAGAAAGAAAAGGGAAATCTCACGCTCAAACGATTTTTGTGTTTTGTAATGTAAATTCACCATTGTTTCGCTTGTAACACTAGTTCTGGACTTTTGGCTATGCTAGATTGTAAAAAAATGGCATTACTGATTTTGTTATAGCCGAAAACGATTTTTGAAGTGAAAACTTCAAAAAGATGCTAAGGAGCCGTTGTGATTTAAAACTCGATGAAACAAAAAAGCGAATGAAAAAAAAAACAGAAAAGAGACAAACACATACATCTTTAGGATTTAGCCTGCGAGAAAATGAGATAAACTAATCGGTCTCCCTTCGTGCTGTGCTTCGTAACCTCCCCACTCTTGTCTACTTTAGTTTTGTGTAGACTGCAAAAAAAAAAAATTCAGTTTTGCAGTGCAGTGCACACAGATTCCTAAAAATTTTTTTTCAAACTCCGAAATTTCGAAAAAAAATTTTTTTTTTGCAATAATGCATTTTTTAAATATTAACAATACTGCACACCAAAATTCACGAGCCGCTACTTTTCGGACACCAGTATATTATGTAATAAGCTACTTATTTTGTTTTTATAAATTTGTTTCCATCATAAAGTTATAAAATGTGCGGGGCAACGGATTTACAGCTTTTTTAAACCAATTAAGTGAATCGTTACAAGAGGCAATTTTGCATGAAAAAATAAATCTAAGGGAAAATAATATAATTAAACAGCCGTAACTTACAATATTCATTAGCGCCATAATATACTGCCTTATTTTATCCTTCCCGTGGAACTCTATGACAGTGTAATCCACGGCGAGAGCAATCTCAAGCCACTTTTCGGCTGGCTTTTTCCCTGCAGAAGTCTCTGAAAAAAACATTAACTTATTCCTGCATAATTTAACACAATTTCCTTCATTCTACGGGAGACATTCCCTAAGAAAGTGTTTGTGAAATACAAATTGAAAATTATTTTTAAGCCAACGACTCTCCGCCACCTGAACTGTAGCTTTTGTCATCCGGAAGCAGCTTTAGAAATAATACGAACCTGATTTAAGCCTCCTTCCCAAGAGGCTTAATGTTATAATTACGAGTTGATAATAATATTAAGTATTTGTGTTTTATAAGAAGCTTTCGTGTTCAACTTGCTCAAATGTATTATTCTGTTTAAATTTCGAAGATCTGCGCAATATCCTAGATCCATTGGGGTACAACTCAAAATAATAAATACATTAAATCCATACTTAATATTATAAATGCGAAAAGGCTAGAGTTCGTTTATGACGCTTTCACGCATTAACCAATAAAAATACTTTGAAAATTCATTCACCAATAGAAAGCTAAATTATATGCGAAAACTATAGTCTGTATATGATGGCAAGCCATGGCGTTATGAAATTATAAATATTAATATATTATATTTGTTATACGTTTTCTGTCGCTAACAAAAGCGAGTTATTTCTAACGTCAGAAAAAAATCGTTTCCATGGAAACGATGTTGATATATTGTGGGTTCTAAACTGGTGGGTACTCAGCCCCCTGGTCAGCTACTGCTCCAGAAAATTCAAATATTAGAATATGTTTTGTTTTTTTGGACAAGATTCTGTTTTGGAATAAATGTCAGATCAGAGTTCCTACATTAAAAATATAATTCGTAACGATTATAAAGACTGAATAATAAATAGTGTATTTTTTTTATTATATTGACAAACTTCCAAATATTTTATTAAAAATAAACATCCGAAATGTTTGTAAGCGCATAAATTCCGAAGAATGAACAAAATTGGATAATTCTTTTTTCTTTGAACTACAGCTTTACGAAATTTAGGTGGCAGGCGAGATGTTTGAAAACTGAATGTAAGGGAATGAATGTATGGAATTCGGGAGGGGGTGGTGGTGGGGAGGAGGGGGGATAATTGATAAGTTCAACCGCTATAGTAATTTCCCGTAATACCATGCGAGCGAACCCGCGGGGAAAAGCTAGTAGAATAATAAATATAAAAAAGTGTTTTTTTTTTTATGTGTATGACAGATTTTTGTAACCCTATTACAATATGAAATAATTTACGTAGCTTAAAAACAAGCACATGACAAATTAAACAATAATTTATTTTAGAGTCCTTGCTTAAAATAACTCTTGGCTGACCAATCTTGAAATGTCGTGTTACCTAGATATATCAGTTAGCGCGTTTAAGAGAGCAAACCAAATCCACGTGATCCACGGATTTGAAAAAAAGCGAGATTGGCAAATCCTAATTACAACACAACACGCAAACAAATTATTTAAATTCATCAGATTTTGCAAATCGTTGATGTCTCTATTAAATTTAATAAATTAAAAATATTTTTTCTTACTCCTGGTGTAGGGCCTCGTCTCCCAAGCGGTGTCTAAGAAATAGCCCACGTCTTCATCATCGTGCTTCTTGTGCCAATGAACGACGCGTGGTTCTGGTTCTTCATCGTAGCTGTTATTTTCCTTCACTTCCTCATCCACCTTCTTGAATGTCACAGTTTCTTCATCGCTGAAATTAAAATTCACGTCATCCAACAGAGTGTCTCCAGTCAAGTTAAATACTCCACCATCTTCGCATTGCGTGCAGCGCTTTCTCTTATTTACCTTCCCCTCATGTCTGAAGTTTTCATCGTTCTGAAATTTATTTTGGGATTCGTTTCTTTCACCCCCTTTCAATTTCCCGTCCCAATTTCCACCCGATAAATCCTCTTCGCGAGCGTTACTTCCGTATCGCGGGGTGCGATTTGAATCAGAGCCACTCTCAGTTATTGAGGCGTTAACGTGAAGGTCCTTCAAGGCTCCCTCCACAAAATCATCAATTTTCGGCAATTTGGCCTTATAAACGATGTGTCCGTTTATCGGATGAACTGTAGGCTCTATGAAATAAGACTTTCCGTCAGTTTCAAAGAAACCGTAGTAGAAAACTTCCTCACATATGGTGACGATCGCCTTTGAGTCAGGATCACTTAACACGCTTCCCGTGTAAAATTGGCAACTTGTAGAGTTTTCATTGGAGCCTCTAGTAGTTTTTTCGCTATCAATTGATACCCAAGTTTCTTCAAACTGATGACCCAGAGATAAAAATGTATTTTCTTCTAGCAAAAGAATCCAGTCTTCAATCTCTATGGTTACTTTAGTTGAGAATATCGTTTTGTCGAGATTATTTTTCAGGCCAATATCTTCGTCACTCTCGTTTGTCGTGGATCGCTTTTCACGTTTATATTCATCAAATGAATTACTAAACAACGCTCTTGGTTCAACAATGATATTATTAAACAAATCATCTACATTACTGACGATATAAAACTCATCAAAATTATTGCCATAATTAGAAGCAAACACTGATCTTGAAGCAACTGACAGAAATATGAACAATTTCACCAAACACATTGTATCGCTTTGATAATGACTTTAACATGAATTTACAGCATTTTGAAATGCAGTGTAAACTTTAGCACAATCACGTTAACTGGAGGATTCTAGCAAATTAAACGAAACTCACATCCACACAATTCAAACAATTGAATTGTTTGAAACTCACTGAAGCGTTGTGGGAGAACTTTAATTCCTTTGCGTTTTCACGTGAAATCCGAACCAAACGGGCCCAACTGCGCACTGTGTTATATGCTTCTCAAATCTGAAATGAGTAAAAGATAAACAGTGTGGTCTCACTGCTACTGGTCTCGAGTTTCGATAAAGAAGAATAAAGAGAACGCTGTTCTCTGTTCTGGTTTCCAGGAACACTGGCTTATTGTTCAGAGGCGTGCCTTTCATATGAAACAGTCATTAATAATGATTGTCATACTTACTAATAAGGCTCAATTTTCTTGAAAAAAAAGCAATTCAAAATAAAATAACAATTGTAGCATTGGCCGTTTGGGGCTTCTCACAAAACTCGATAAATGTTTTACACAATTTCAAATATTCCGCAACGTACCTGAATATTTTTTATGTAATTCTTTACTCACGTGTCGTATTTCTTGAATTTACTCGTATGTTAAATTTACATTTTTTAAGAATAGTTTTTATCTTTTAGATACAAATTAATTGAAAAAAAACCAATGATCCCAAAAATTTTAACTCGAATGATGTACTATTGTTAAGAAACCTATGTAATTAAAAAAAATCCTTGTAGACCACCCCCGTATGTTATGTAAGTATATAAACCATAGGTTAAAAATAATTAGTACCAGTCAGAGAATGACTTTAACAAGCTGAAACCGGTTACGGTAGAAGTAAAAACTTCTCTATCGAATAAACTATGTGAACGCATCAATTTCATAGAACACTAGATTCTGAATTGTCCATTTCATGTGGAACTATGGCATCTCCAATTTGGAATAAGTTGATGAAAGAGAGTGGAGAATGTCTGCAGAACGATTACGCTGTTTAACGAGATGAAAAGATATTGTACCTACTTAAACCAACATGAAAAAAACAGGTATTAAAACACACCGTTACTAGATTTTAAAACCACAACAAGTGTGTCCGAAGACAAGGATGTTAACACTCTGCCGAAAAGGTTTTCAAAATTAAATCGGACTATTTTTTTAAGTTTAGGTTCTTATTTTTTTATTAACTATTTTTGTATGTAAAGAAAATTGTCTGTGGCAGGCGGGCGGACACCAGGCAGGCGGCGATCGTTTGATTTTGACCTGACCTTCGAAAACGAGAGAAAGATCAATGTCGTCTGATTTCGAAAAGTCTGTAAAAAACATGAGCAACGCTGGGGACTTGTTATTTAAGGGATACATTTTAAAACAAGGATACATTAGTGACGGTACGCCACTGTCGTATGTATTAGTAAAGTCAAGTACGTAATACAAACACTGTACAACTTATGGTTATATTCCCACTGCATTTATAAATACGCTTCATCACTAATAATTAAAGTGGCCACATTAAATTCTTCAGTGACGGACGTTTTCATTTAAAAGTGACGCTTTGTTGTTGAGGTTAATCAATTTGGTGACTAATTTGTATAATAATGATAATTATAAATGTTTTATAATCTTTTCTTTTTGTACATGGTGTATTTGGTGTTGGTTTGTTTCCTTTTGCAGATCCCCCTATATTTTGTTTATGGCTTTTCATTTGAGCTTAAATATTTTCGTGTTGATTTTTGAACGAGAGTGGGATTTTGTTGAAGAGTTTAATATCAAAGTACAAGTAACTTTTTTATTCAAATATCATTTTAGTAGTTGGATAACATGTTTCTAATCAAATAAAATGATTTATTTTTTCTAGTAAGAGTGATTGTTGTTATTTTTTGTATTTTATATTTGTCAATGTACCTAAAAGATTTCGAATCAATAATTTAGAATTTAATCAAAAAAGTATGGCGTTTCAATATCAATATAAATTACGCTGGTGATACGGTTATTCTTGCACCGTCACTAAGCGCATTAGAGAAATTACTCAAAATATTTGTTAAAAAATCATAACCTTTATACAATGAGTCAAAGTCAATAGTTATGGTTTTTAAATATGAAAACGAAATCATCCAAACACCTTTAGTCTGACTGGATGGAAGGAAAATTACCTTATATCTCTGAACTATGTGTCCCGGAAAATACTGGTCCGAGGCAGTCAACCCTTAGATCAGCAACATCATCAGCTATAGGCAGACTAATGGAACCTAAACGCAAGCCAAATACAAAGTTTGGAGATCGCGCTTTTGGAGTATCTGGGCCTAAGGCTTGGAATAAACTCCCTCCGGAACTAAGATGCATAACAAGCCCAACAGAATTTAGGTCCAAATTAAAAACCTACCTTTTTGGGCTCTCATATCCTTAATTTAAATAAACCTGTCTGAGAGTATCATACTTTTATTTTCTATGATATGTCTTAATTACACTTTTCTAATTAATTTTCTAATTACTTGAATCTTTGCACATCAATCTGTCTCGTTACGAATCACATTTAGGAAGATCAAATCCTTGTACTACTGTACCGCCCACTATAAAATGTTGCTTTTGATTTCCAAAATACACTCATCAAAGAATGTATTTTATACTAATATTAAAATATATTTCAGGATTAAACACATATAACAAGTGTACACAATAATGTCCTCTGCGTGCGAACTATATCTAAATTTCTTAATAGACAATAAATGTTAATTTCAAGCGACCTCCCAGGTAAGTATGGACCTGTATACATTTTTAAGAAGCATCGCGTTCATTGGTCGAGACATTGTACATATATTTTCTTATGAACCTGTGGATGCAATTTTTAGCCATTAGTTGTTTTAATTGTTTGTCTAGTTTGTAGTTTTTCTAGATTTTAGAAATGTATTGTAAGTTTGTGCAGCGCCCTTGAGGTGATTTTTCACAAAAACGGCGCTATATAAATCATCCAATTATTATTATTATTAAAATTAGTGGTAATCATGGCGTAAAGCCGTAAAGTATCTGGGACATAACATCATAGACAACCTTAAAGACATCGAGGATATAGAACGGCAAAGAAGAGCGTTTATCCGTTGGAGCGGGTATGCTGTCAACACGTTTTCACTTCTGCAACCCAAACGTAAAAAGGATACTGCTCAACGCTATCTGCACCTTGGTTGAATACACTGCATCCCAATGGCATAAGCTAAAAATTGCCTACAATAAGCTTGTCGCCAACTTTTCCTAATGTAAAAAAAAACATACGCCAATTGGGGATGCCATAGCCACTAGTCACACTGGCTCCAGACGGGAGCGGTTGGGACTCTTGTGCGGTCTTCGCTTAATTCTTTTAAGTTGGATGGACTGAATTATGTAATTCCTATGCTACAGAGTCGTTTCGATGCAGCCATAATGAAGTATGCGTCATTTTTTATTCTATGTACTGTACAAGGGCGGCCGATCTTAGGGGTGGCCGTATGTAAACATCGATGATTTCCAGATGAAAACGAATACACTAAAACGGGCATCAATTGAAAAAGTTTCCTGTGATATATGCTCAGAAATTTTATTGTACATTATTTTCTAGGTTGTCCCAATAAAGGCGCTGGGTAGATTTTTTTCAGTTATTTATATTAAAAAACGATCACATTTTTATTTCAATGTAAAGTACAAATTTTTCGATTTCATTTAGAATAAAATTTTAATCAGTGCGCACCTTAATCGGTTAGGACGGGTTGTTTCAAAAAATTTGATGAGTTCATCAAATATTTGAAGTTAATTTTCACGTTCTGTGTAAGTTCTATTTAAGTTCTGTTATTTTGACATCATAGGCCAGCTGCTTCATAAAACTGAAATCATCACAGAACTTGAATAGAACTTACACAGAACGTGAAAATTAAAGTCAAATATTTGACGAATTCGTCAAATTTTTTGAAACAACCCATCCTTAGTCTTGCAAACTCTTGCTCTTTTGATGAAATTTAAAAACCACATTATTTTATAATGGTGTTTTTTTTTTTTAAATTTAATGGAGAAAACATAGATACGTATAATAATAAACATAAAAAAATATTAACTACTTCTCGCAGATTATCTTTCAATTTTGGAAATAGCGTTGGATCTCTGCCTTAAGCTCAGTAATTATTTGTGCAACTTTATAAAGTCATTAAATTGAAAAAAGTTGGTTACGTTACGTTTGGTTAGACTATGGGTTGTTTTTTTTATCATTACTTTTGATGAATTTTCGAAGGGATATTGAAATGCCACTCTGTTTAGTTGTCAGGGAACTGTTTGGGGCATATTGGCATGCACACGTGCGGCTTCGAAAAAAAACCCAAAAAGTCGTGTCGTGAAATTACAGATTTGATCTTGGTGGCCAATTCTGATATGTATTTTTTTTAAATGAAAGAAGAAAGAGATTTCCAAAATAAAATTCCACGAAGTTTTCGAACTGTTTCAGAAAAAATTTCACCATTTTCATTATGAGTTTTAACATTGCTAACGCGTTGTTCCATATTTACCAATCACAAGGTTGACAATGAAATTTTTAGAGCTGCCAACTTTATAATAAAAAATGGTATGAAATTTAAATTGGATGCTCTTGTTAGGACATTCTTTACTAATTTTGCTCTTTTTGTGATAGGTGTGTTTTTGATACTTAGGGAAGTGATAAGAGACAAAAATTTCTATATTCTATGCCCTGTTATATCTAGAACATAAAATAAACAAAATCGAATTGTACTGTGATCGGTATTCGCTCGTTAGCTTCATTGCCCCGAATTCTTTTTCATTTTAATCACTTTCAGCCCAAATAAGAAAGGACTTTGTATTTTTTTTTTTTATATGAGTACCGCACAAGAGTTCTAACTGCTCTCGTCTGGAGCCAGTGAGACTATGGCATCCCCAATTGGGGTATGTTGTGATGCTGAAGGTAGTGGGGAGGGGAAGGAGATAGGAAAAAGGAATGTGGGGAAGTACCTGGCTATTCAGATCTGGTCACTAATCACCGCTAAAGCCATTTCAAGCAACGCTTCAATTCTGAATGGTGGTCTTACACCAGGGCGACACTGATAGTATTTTCCATTCTGGAACGTGCCGCAAATATACTATATATTATTTTAAATGAGTAAATTGGGAAATAACACAAATTAATCAAATAAAATTTATTAGCGCACGCCGGGTTCGAATCCGCGACTTCGGATTGTGAGTCGAGAGTCTTGCCTCGGGACCACGGAGGCCGTATTTGTATGCTACGTGTAAATGGAAATTGACCGAAGAGCGTTGTTCACAGTTTATCCAACTTACCAGATAACATAATACCTAAAGTATATAGGTACCAACGCGATTTCAGTTCGATTAACAGTTTTTCCAACTTACCAGATAACATAATACCTAAAGTATATAGGTACCAACGCGATTTCAGTTCGATTCACAGTTTTTCCACCTTACCAAATAACAAAATACCTAAAGTATATTGGTACCAACGCGATTTCAGTTCGATTAACAGTTTTTCCAACTTACCAGATAACATAATACCTAAAGTATATAGGTACCAACGCGATTTCAGTTCGATTCACAGTTTTTCCAACTTACCAAATAACAAAATACCTGAAGTATATAGGTACCAACGCGATTTCAGTTCAATTAACAGTTTTTCCAACTTACCAGATAACATAATACCTAAAGTATATAGGTACTAACGCGATTTCAATTGACAGGACGATTCTTAATTGTTTTCACACGCAGGCGGTGGCACCTCTCCCTGCGCTCCTGCACTGTTGCACACCCTTATCCAACTAACAAGCTCCTGTCAAGTAGGTTCTGACACGAGTTACGCGTGATGGCTGTCAGTATTATAATAATGTCTCGTGGATCTCGGCGGAATAGAAGCAGATTAACACAAGTTAGTAGGGCAATTACAGGAAGTTTTGAGAAATACAAAAGAAAATTGCACAATTATTGCGCAGCCCGCACCCTTAGAATATAACTTATCAGAAGTTCTTCGTGATATGTTCAATTATGCGAACCTTAATTTAAATCATGGTTTGATATACAAATATCTTTTATTATTTTATTGGAATAACTTTAGAAAGTTATATCCATCAATGTTATATTAAATTTAATCATTGATGAAGATAATATTTAAAAAACCTATATGACACAGATTAATGAAAAGGTAACTGGGAATCGAACCTAGGATCTCTAATAGTTAAGGATAATATGGGTGATAAAAAGATTGAGATATTAGGGCGACATAATAACATAAAATAATCAGGGGGCAATGGCCAAGTTTTTAAATACGTTGCCCCAGTAAGTCAGAGATACCGTTACCTTTTTTATTATGTGCACCTTGTCTTGTTTCATGTTTAGTTTGGATTTATTAATATTATCTGCTTATTCAATGATTAATTTTTTTTTAAATTATTTTAGATTGATTGTAATTATTCATTTGGTTTTGTCTTTTTTTAAATTCATCCATTTGAATGCAATTTTTTTTTCTTGAAGGAAGTCAAATCTTAGTGGAATCCTACTTTCCGACATCAGATTGAGCTGAAACTCGACAGATAGACTTTTCGTCTATGACAATGCATTTTGACAACTTTTGGAAGAATTCACGCACACACGCGCGCACGCACACGCATTTCTCTGAAACACCCTTTATATAACTTTATATCGTTTTCTTATTTTGTTAAATTTTTTTCTACAATAAAAGTCTCCGTAACGAAATCGCTCAGTGTTTAACATATTTGATGCTATAAAAATGTTTTTATTATGGTTTTCTTTATTTTTTATTTGTATAAAAGATTTTCAACGTTACTCTCGCACAGTTGTAAAAATAAATCTCTTTTCATCGGTCATATATTTAGGGAAAGAAAGTAAACCCATCGAATATGTCGATCGTCCAGTTGAAGACATTTCCGAAAAATCTGAATTCGAGTTGAGTTATATGTAAAAGTATACACACACCCTCTCTCTGGCACAATACTCAGATTACTAACAAACACCACCAAACCAATTATAACGCAGAAAAAACTTAAAATGATTTCAACAAATTTTTTATGTGTTCTGGGTCACTAGTCACTAGTGGAATATTTCAAAATTTCGTACTAATTTACCGGATCGGTTTGCCTCTCAGTGTTATTTTACCGCATATTTAATATGTAAAACACAGATAAATGTAAATAATGTTTGATTTATTGTAAACCTTCGAATATTGCTTCCCTCATTATCTCAAACTTAGTACTTGGAAATGTCTGACTAATCAACTGAACGATCGATGTATTCAAAGTGAAGACTGTTGAAGAAGTGTTTCGACCATTAACGGGTGGGTTCCATACCCATATATCCACACTCAGACCAAAATCTGAGTGTGTCTCATCTCACTGGCCCAAACTTACATATATTTAATAATGTGGTCACTATGAGCACACTTATTAATAAATAGTTTTATGCATAGACATATGAATATTACTAGACCTGCCCTAAGTGTTATAAGCGAATTATTTCCCCTCCCCATACTGGTTCCATTTGAATCCGGCTGGGCCCGCGAATGGCGAGCTCGAGCGAATCTAAAAATTGTGACGTCATCATTCTTGTTTGAACCAGCGTCGAGCTCTCATCGGAACATTTTACGAAATAACACGGCTAAAATGGTGTTTTATTCTAACATGTAAAAATGGAAGTGAAAGAGGGAATAAACCCAATTGTCGTATTACATTTCATAGGTAAGCACTAATTTGCTTTATTTTAAGCTTATTCAGATCATATAATATAATAAGTTTTAGTGACACATCTATCACCATAACGAATGTAGGCGTCTCTCAAGTGTGCTCGCCGCTGTTTACTGGGGTAAGTAAATTATGAAACATTTGTAAAAGTTTCTTAACTAAATACGGCAACAAAATATTCGACTCTAAAAACATTCCGGTTAGGGATTGCAATCCCGCAAAGCGGGATCACGCATTCCCGCGGGATCCCGCTGCTTTTATTAATCTGCTGGATCCCGCATCTTCAAAGCGCGGATCCGCAGATCCGCGGATCCCGCAAATTAAAAATTTGAAGAAAGAAGTGACGTTCTTTGAGTCCGATGGTATCAGAGGAGAGTACCTGACGCTCGCCTCTGAATATATCCTGACGGTTCAGGGTACTAGCGTAGAAGCCGAGAGAGCATTTTCAGCATCAGGATATATTTGCAGTTCACTCAGAAGCAGGCTCGGAGATGATACAATAAATGCCATTTGCTCCTCAAGAGCATATTTTCAAAAGCTATCACCACAGGCTGATATCATAGTAATAGCTTCTAAGAGAAAGTTGTGATTTGATTATTAGTCATTATATGAATAAGTCTGAATTAAAAATATAAAACTGTAGGAGATAGGGAAAAATTAAATAAAACTATTAAACTACGCCAAACTTTTAAAGCTGAATCAAAGAAAACAGATTACTAATTACTTATACTTAATTCATAAAAAATAAATAATTTCTGTTGCTTAATCTAAGAAATGTTTAGTAAAGTTGATATTTATACAAAATTTGTAGTTTCAATTTGATTTTATAACATAATTTCAAAGATGCGGGTCCCGCGTGATCCCGCGCGGGATTAAGTAATCCCGCATATCAATCCCGCGGGATTGAATGAGCTGCGGGATTGCAATCCCTAATTCCGGTGAACTTTACTTTGACGTATTTGGACTTCGCAAATTTGTGCATTACGTGGCGAGGAATTCGCGCTCCCATGTAAAAAGGTCTATAAGTTCTTAAAGCAGATTTTACTTTAAGAACTTAATGGTGATATTATGAGATGCCTATATACTGTCAGATTGATTTATTGACTAATCACATATTATCACTGTCATCTTCCCCTCTTCGCGTCCCGCTATTGTTGGTTTATACCCCTCTTCTGTTTGTCTCGTCTAGTAATATTTATACGTCTATGGTTTTATGGGACTTGAACCCGAACTTGTGCATAGATCCTTGGTAAACGACAAAGACCTGAACTTGTGATTCAAAAAAAAAAAATTGTTTCAGTTTTTAATTTTATTTTATCTGGATGCTTTTAATTTTATTATTTTTTAAATTATTTCATTGGATGGATTTAAAAATACACCATTTGATTAGAACAAAACTTTATTACGCAATGTTTTAATCCTCACAAAAACATTTTATAAATAAACAATTACAAACATAATTTTATAATATCATATTTACTGTAGAAAATTTATTTGAATACAAAAACATAGCTTTCATAAATATCTACAACATAATTAATAAAATCAACATTATTAGATACGCACTAAAACCAAATAACTCATTTTACTTACCAAAGTTTATTTAATTTGTCTTAAGTCGAAAGAAAATCTAAATATCCAAAATTATCATTATTCACATGAATACACAAACCTTTAGATTTTATTTCTTTTAACATCATACTTATAGTAAAATTGGCCCTTCAAGGTTTTATCGAGTTTTAACTACGGGATAATATTATTTTAATTCGAGTTTCTAAAACATAAAAATTAATAAAAGGCTTTTTTTATCTTATGTTATTTCTTAAAAAAACTCAACAAAATATTTATTAAGATTTCATAAAAACAGAAAGATATAATATATTTTCACGTTTGATTCATTGGCACAGTGTTTTCATTTAATTAGCAAGACTGTATAATTTACTTAATTATAGACCACACTTTACAAGGGTTAACATTAAAGTTTATTTGTAGTTGTGAAAAACTAAGTCAATTAATAAATCTTTTTTTTTTTTTTTGTTATTGTTTTTGGGGTGTTATGCCGTGTTTCGCTACCTCCTTCTTTAGCCAACGTTTCGGACAGCGTTACAGTGTCCATCATCAGGGCAGATGAGTAAATGATATTGGTGAGAGTGTTTACTTATGTGTGTCGAAGCGATAAACCACGGAACCACGACAAAAATCCAAGACCTACTGAGGTCGGCAAAGACTAAGTTTCCTCTGGAAACAGATGGAGTATATAAACTCAGCTGTTCCGGATGTGACAAGGTCTATGTAGGCCAGACAGAGCGGACGATCTCCAAAAGGATTTCGGAACACTTAGGTGCTTGTAAACTTGGCCACCCTGACAAATCGGCAATCGCCGAGCACTTAATCGAAACCGGCCATTACTTTGGATTTGTTCCTGAAGTCCTGGGAAGACCCAAAACTTACAGAGCACGCCTAATTACGGAGGCAATTGAAATCCATAAAAACCCCATCAATATTAATAGAGACGACGGAGCTAAGCTCAATAGTTCTTGGTATCCAGTAATTGACGGCTACACCAAAGCTAAACGCAAAAAACCATGCTGAATTTTTTCTAAACCAGCTCGTAGAGAAATGGAGCTGGCAGCACGGTATCGCTTCGACACACATAAGTAAACACTCTCACCAATATCATTTACTCATCTGCCCCGATGATGGACACTGTAACGCTGTCCGAAACGTTGGCTAAAGAAGGAGGTAGCGAAACACGGCATAACACCCCAAAAACAATAACAAAAATACTTTTTGGCCGTGAAAACCTAAAAACATACCTCAATTAATAAATCAATTATTTAAGGTAAAGTAGGTGAATATGGTACTTTGAGTAAAATGTCGCACTATCACGTTAGACCTCCTAGTTTAAAAACCAATAGGCAGAGGTTTTGCGACTTTTCATTCCGCGACAAAATACCCCCCCCGACAAATATCCCCGACAAACTATCCGTCGGACAACACATCCCCTAACAAAATATCTACTAAAACCTAACCTAACCTAAAATAACAAAAAAATGGAACAAAAATAATACAGACAACCTGTAAAGGTAATAAATTATTGTTAAAAAATAGTTGAATGTAAAATATGGTCAGGTAGTTAGGTTAAGTTAAATAAGTTGAGGTTTTAGTAGGAGGATGTTTTGTCCGTAGTATAGTTTTTCCTTGGGAAAATTATGTCGAGGGATATTTTGTCGGAATTTGTTGAATATGGTTCCATGCCAACTGAGAATAAATTCAACTCGACACCTCCTTGAAAAGTTTAAAAAAAAAAAAATTTAAATTAGCCGATAACCCTAACCTAACATATAACCTATTTAACCATTTTTTATATATTATTTTGTTTCACTCTAAATGACTTATCTGAGATGGTTCTGAGTTGGTTTCATTCCGAGTTTTCCGTGAATATATCCCGGAATATCTAGAATATATCGAGATATTTTGTCGGGGGATGAAAACGCGCGGTACCATAGGCAGATGGCTCCACAAGTCTGTTAGTCGTCCATCATGCCAAAATGTGTGTTGTAATTGTCATCTTCAAGAAAAGAATTTATATATTTTTAATAAAATACAAGGTATGTGCCAAAATTATTTGCACAGAAATATTTTAGAAGCCAATCTTCAACTGCGTGTTATATAAAACCCAGCCTCCGTAGCGTGATATGTCTTCCAGCCGCTATTACTGCTTTGTTTGCGGGGTTAAAGAATGAAACCAACTCAGAACCACCTCAGAAAAGTCATTAAGTGATGAAAAAAAATATATAAAAATTGGTTAAATAGGTAACTTTAGGTTAGGGGGTTATGGGCTATTTAATTATTTTTAATAACTGTTCAAAGAGGAGTTGAGTTGACTTTATTCTCAGTTGGCATGGAACCGGTTAGGGCATGTGCACGTTTGTTTTTATTGGGGTAATATATACTCCTGTGTGGAGTTAATGTAAAAAAAAAAAAAAAAAAATATGCCGCGTGCTTGAGTTTTACCCAGCTTATATCATGAATGCACCCTAATTCTGTAGGTTGTTTTATTTATATTATTGATATAAAAGGCGTCGCATTACGATATCGGTTTTTGTTTTAATATTTGAACTGATACCTTATTACCCAGGTTGGTGTTGCCGTTTTCCTAAGGGCTTGGGGTAATATGGCATTTTCCGTTTTATTCATGTTCCTACTTTTGTACAAACTATTTTTAACTACTTTTGCGATTAGATATCAAGTTTTTAAAAGAGTTAGAGACGCTCTGCATGTCACCCAAAGAAATTTATATCTAATGTTCGTATTGGTGGAGCTAACCTCGCTACCAAAGCAATCGGTATCATATTTACCCACTTTGCCTTATAGAAAATTATCCAGTTTTAATAGTGTCGGTTTTCATACAATTAACTTAATGGAGCTTTTTGATATTGACAGCCTTTTAAACCAATAGAGGTTATCGGAGAATATCTCAGAGTGAAGGCGAAACTAGTTTTTTCGGTGGTAATATGAAATATATGGAAGAATGAGATTTAAAAAAATTACAATTTTTTATTTCAATGAGAAAACATTAAAATCTCGGAAGCATAAAAAGTTAAGAAAATTGATAACTTACATCGTTCTATGGATTCTAATTTTCGATAGTATTATAACGTCTTGGTGAAAATTTATTATCCAAACACGTGTTTCGTAGCACCGATAAACTTTCAACGTAATTAAAGCAGTTAATTCTTTAACCATATGGTTAAAAGTTTATTAACGAACCTTTTAACGTATCTCTGAGACTCAAAATTATTTCAACATTATAATTTACCAAGAATATTTAACTTAAAAACTTAAAAAAACTTTACCTAATTTAGATTGTTGGTGCGTGGTTAATGTGAAAAATTTCTGCGTGATGCGTAACATTATTCAAGATCAATGAACTTTTAATTTTCAAACTTGGAAGCAATAATAAGTACAATCATATCATTAGACAAGCAATAACGTAGGTACCAAAATAATTTGATTAATTAATAATTCTTTATTCAATATATGTATTCATTTTGTTTAAATGTTTGGCAGATGTTTGTTTACATGTTTTTATAGATTGAAGATTCGTTACTGTAGTTTACACGTTACACGCGGTATCACGGAAATTTTCCAGTTGACATACAGATCTCCACTGCTCCAACGCATGATGGCAACTAAACTGTGTCGGGACAAAACTTTATAGTTCCGCCCCTCGAACAAGATCACTAGCGCTCCGCTACATCAAATGACTGAAAAGCGCGCATTTTAAAAAAGGAAGTTTTGCTGCCGCACCCTGTATGACAGTTTGGACAAAACGTTTTTTTGATAATGCAAGTCCTCTCGCTTAGTGTATTTTATTTAATCATTGGTTAAAATAAATATTGGCACCACGGTTTTGCTTTCAATTTGCGATATTACACTTTTTGAAACATGTCATGAATAATAGTGAATACATAATATTACCTACGTAAATATGTAAAATTTTCGTGCAATTTATAATTTTGTAGTTGGTCTTCTAATAACCCATTTTGGTTATCACAATTGAAGAAAGCATTTCAAATTTTTCTTAAGAGTAATATAATATGTTCACTACGGTACTTAGAGAGAGATTTAAATAAATGAAATTAAAAAACGTTTGCTTTAGATTCTTGCAAAAATGCTACTTTCTAAATAGTGAGATTATAAAATAACGTGCTTAATAAGGTTAATAAGTATTTATTTATAACTATTTATAGATTGATAGAAACAAATTCAATTGCAAAGTAATTACGAAAGCTTTGATTTTCTTTAAAATATTTGAGTGGTCAAATTCGTTAAATATTTTATAAAGAATGTTGTCAATCGTTTATAATATGTGAATGGCAGTTAAAATAGAAGACATGATAAAGACTCAAAACAATGGATAACTTATAAAAAAACTAACATTTTTCAAAAAGCAACAAACTTACGTACCGTAAACCGAGGTAACTTTGAATCACCTTTTAGAATTTTCTCTTAAATTGTTTTTTTTTAAGGCTGTGAGTATTAAGGTAATATGGGGTATAAACAACCTTTTTTGATGTTCAAAGTGTACTTTGTTGTTTTTAAATTAGTTAAAGTTTTTTTGCTTATTTTGACGTGATAACGCCTTATAAATCGGTGAGCACCGGCTGCATGCACGAAAAAGCATGACTCATTGTCACGTTCCGCCTGAGCCTAGCGCGCAAGCAAGAGGGCGGAACAAGCGATAGAGAGGCACGATCGGCCTAAGCCTTCGGCTTATGACGCATCAATGCAATTTTTCATCAATGTTTTCTTATGGCGTTATCACGTAAAATTATCGCCCGTTAACCGACTTTACAGACAACCAAATTTTTTTTTTTCATAATGTCTCACTGAATACCTTGATGCAATGTAATGTATTAAAAAAAATATTTTAGACCCTGCTTAGAGTCATTATTTAATAATTAGTCCTTCTTTATGAAAAGCTCTCCAAGGGGCTAAGTAGATCTGGTTCACGTTCATCGGATTATGGTAAAGCCACAAAAGACACACCCACGACCTATTTACATATTATATAAAACCTAAAAATCTAACAGTATATTTATATACATGTATAGTTTGTATGAATTCAATCCTAAGGTATTAAGTAAAAAAAATCGACAAGAAAATACATTGTTAAAATGCAATTATATAAATACCTAACAAAGGTTAAATAAGTCTGAAAAAAATAATAACAGAAATCAAAACCAAGAATCGGAATCAGTTTTGGTAATCGATAAGCATTGGTTATTATTAATTTTACATTATATTCTAAAGTAGTCAATTCATGAAACTAGCGGGAATATTAATTTAATATATACAGATAGATATATACTCATAGGTATAAAATGAACGTATGTATATTAATATAATGTAATTAAATGTTAATAAGTGTCCTCCTAACTAGTAACATGTTATTTTTAAAATAAAGCGATGTTTAGTCCTCCATCGATGCTAGTTATTATTATTTCGTGACACTTAATAAAATCTGAAGATCAGTTTTGTTTTCTCACACTTAGTAATTATGTACAACACTTGAGATCAAATACAGTTACAAACACAATTCAACCGAATGAAAAATGCGGAAATGACACAAAAATAATATCAAGGTAAGCTGTGTAAAAATATAACTGGAATCAATCAAAAAATATTCAAATTGCTCCTTTTTTCATATGGGTCCTGTTGTGAACAACCATGAGTAAGAAAAGCTGTCAAAAGGTTTCAAAATCTGACATTCTTTGATTGATTGTGGTGGCAAATCAAAGGTTCATATTTCTTGCATATTCATCAAAATCTCAATGGATAAGTGGATGTTGGTACTTCTTGTTTCTTTATAATAGGCCTGCAAGACGATTGAGTGTTAAGAGATATAAACTTAGTTGTCTGGATGGTGTGCAGGTAAATATTCTATATTATTTGAGCATAAGAGACTGGATGGAAACACAAAAAACCGGCAGAAGATCAGGCGGTTCCCTGTGGCGTACAGAGTATCTCGCAAAGACGATCGATAAAACCCTCTTTCAAAACGATAATCTCTAAATCCGTCATCCATGTTCATTTAACGATATTAGCGAGCACGGTCAACATTTGATAAGAAATGTTCCGACGGCCGATAGACAAATTTTAGCGTAGCCTCGAGGCTCTTATGCCTGGATCACACGCACCGAGTAGATGGGCGAGACAGTAAAAAGATACTAGGCCGAGAGAGTTGGGTAGACGACTAGATGTTCACACGTATTTTTTAATAAGTTGCGACGCGGCAAACTAGCGAGACAGTGGAACGCAAAAAGATAATTTACTAAAGTGCTGCGAGTGACGTCAGTTTGCCGAGTGGCGAGTACGTACCGAGTGCATTTCTATACCCGCCCAGTGGGCAAGCGAGTCAGTGCGGGGAAGTGTGGGGAATTGCGGGGAAGTGCGGAGAAGTGCGGGGGTGGGCATTCGACCTAGTAAGTAGAAAAGGGTCCGAGTTACTGTCTCCTAGACCTCTCTAGACCCCAAGGACTCCAAGGTTTATAGAAACGATGAAGCGTTTTACAAAATGATTAACCATTTCATAATGTTGATACTCCTGTGAACTACTAGATCTTGAAGCCGCGCAACGACTATCGCTTCTCTTAGAGATGCAGGTATCCCTGAAAAACAGTTTATATCTACATAGATACCTAGTTGTAATAAGTTTTGGTGATTGAACATAAAACCCACATCACCTTGTGACGAGTTTTAACAAATTGGAAATGCGTCAACCATACAGAAGACACAGTTCATATAGTCTAACATATTATGCGGTATTGAATCATGTATTTCTAACTGTCTTCTGCACACTTCCAGTGACCAGGTGGAAAACTCCCAGTCTTGAGGGCATGCAATAAAAGGGCTTGAAATTTAGAATAAGATTTGATAAAGCCCAACCACACGCGATAAGTAAATAAAAAGATAGGTACGGTTCTTAAAATGAACAAACAATAACAAATCATTAAGAATATCATAAAATATTAATCAAATTACTTTCGTCCAAGAAAACTAACGAGGAACCGCACAAGAGGAGCAAATGAACGAGAGTACCATTTTGGTTTCTTGAATTGAGATACATTTCTATCAGGATGGAGGCCAGAATGGAGGCCATGATGTTGGAGTTTTGGTAAAGTTTGCCCGCCCTGCCGGTGCCGTTGTTGCAGAGGTTGGTGTCACAGCAGGAAGTGCAAGCGTAGATCTTGGTTCGCTCCCCGATGATGATACAGCCAGGCTCGCAGTGCTTGGTGCAGTTCCTCTCCAGGGACCACATCTTCAGGGTGGATGTGGAGTTTTCGTTGGATGTTGTGTAGGAGAAACGCTTCACCTGCAAGAGAAAGAAGTAAAATTCCCAAAACACACGATTAAAATAATCACGCATCTTGCTTTGACAATTCTCAAATAATATATTCAAGATACAAGTGCGCATTTCTTGCACTGAATTGCCTTCAAAATGTTGAAAATTGTCAGACTAAGTTGGTTCTTTAGAGCCGAAGAATACAGTGAGGACACTGAGGACATTACGTATAAAAGCCCTGAAAAAGGGCGTTTATCAATAAATAAATAATTATGCGATGAAATAAGAATCTACAACGCAGAGGCGTTCATTGTCGTCCTTGCACTTATGACTGAGCGCCGTGTAGTTCCCTTTGAGGTCTGCGCACTTGTCTCCCTGCTCCTGTAGCACCAGAGATCGTTGGCCGGTCTCTCGGCAGACTACTTTAGTTCTTTAGAGTCATAGAATAAGGTAAGTAAGGATGTTAAATATTATTTTGCCATGAAATGAGGATCTACCATGCAGAGGCGTTCCTTGTCGTCTTTGCACTTGTGGCTGAGCGCCGTGTGGTTCCCCCTGAGGTCTGAGCATCTGTCTCCCTGCTCCATAGTCTGACACCTGTAGCACCAGAGGTCGTTGGCTGGCCTCTCGGCAGCCGGGGTTCTGTGCACGCTGTTAGGCTGCAGCAACTGCCCGTGGACTGTCAAAAACAAAAACAAATGATTAACCTAACAGGCCAATAATAGCAAAGAAGGTTCTCAAAATATCCAAAACTTCTATCCTCCGTATAATTTAAAATAGAGAACTTTTAATTTTGGTATTTTTTGCCTACACAACCTATCGACACATAATCTATCATTAAAAAAACCTACGTAAGTATCATTCCTTGCCACAGATGAAATTTCTTGCCTGGAACGCTAAACCAATACTACAGTTGTTTTTGCCATTATTAGCGCACAGTGTCTGCCTCGTGTGTGATTTGCGCCATTAAGCATACAATTTGGGAGGCGGGGATTTATTGGATAAGCAACACCTCTGCCATAGGTTGCCCCAAGTGGTTTGCTACGTTTGGTGATTTAGCAACGGTGTCCGGGTTCAACGGGTAAGGAACTTGGCGGCGGATGAGCCTGTCCGCCAGCTGCGTGGAAGGCCGAATCGGGCGAAGCTCGTTTGGGGAGACTCTTTGCTTTCTCCAGATGATCTATCTTGACTCATCGTCTTGCACCGCAGCGGGGGGATGCGTCACTCCCGGACATACTGACCCCTACATCACTACCTACCACTCATTCCTTTTTCATTCCCAGAACTTCCTCTTCTTTCTTTCCTTAAAAAGATCCTCCCTACAGCATCTCTGAACATAACATAGGCCCTGAGGGAAATTGTTGTCCTAGAGACTTCCTGTACGGGAGGATTTAGAGAAAGGGAAGACGTAGATATTGAAATAAACAATCACTTTGACAAGGATAAATTCTTTTCAGGCAACGATTCATTGTGATCCGAACATGCTTTATTTACTACTGAGGGTAATTAATCCATTATGTGCAGTATAGTTAAAATTTTCAGAAAAAAAAACTTCAAAGCAAAAGTTTGAGCAAATCTATATTTACGGCCATGCTGTTATGCTTGTCGGCTAATCATAATTTGACCAAACGCTGACACGAACCGAGAATCGGCTATAAACAAAAAGTGTCAAAATTAAAAAAATTCAACCGTTTGCCAATTCGTGAAAAAGTCTTTGGACTTTTTATACACCTTTTTATACCTCATAATATTTTCATCCCTCTCGTTAGTTCTAAATAAATAAAATTAAAATAAGTGTTCAGTCCCACAATCTCAGAAAAACAATTCTTAACAGTTTAATTACAAAATCAAGATTTCATTATATTATTAATGAAACCCACAAAAAATCTAATTAAGAATCTCTCAGTAACCCTGCTTATTTTATGACATTACCATAAAATTAATACCATTATAAATAAATAAATAAATAAAAGCGTTCGGTTTAGGAAAAGTATTAATAGGTTTAAGAATGAGAGAAATTTCAATGATAATTAATAACTAATAACCACCGAAGATATACCAATAGAAGTGTGTTGTTGGCGTGTCTGTGTGCACTTAATGTCAAATTTAACCTACGTCTACGATTAACTGAACGCAGTCATGCAGAATCCAGCCAGCCCATAATTTTGGCTAAAATAAGATATTTCTTCAAAATTCGCAAATTCACTTTGTGGCGTCATTATTAATTTAATGAAAACAAATAAAAAAAATAAGATATTGTTGTCATCCGATGGAGTAACGTCAATTCTACGTTCTACTAAAACCAGCCAGGCCGCTTTTATATAAAAAAAATCACAGTAATCGTCATTCGAAATATTTATTGGTCGCCAAAAACCATTTAAAAATGTGCGGAAATTCCTCCCGGCATTCAAAATCCTTTTAATAAGGCTAATTCTCAAAACGTGCTTACCAAAAAACTGTCAAGAGTCAAAATGTTGATTTCGGCAAAATACCTGACATTCGAAAAATGATAATATTTGCAATCACTGTACGCGTACGTAATCATGTCAGAATACAGTAAGCATTGTATAAATTTAGTAAACGCATATCCACAAGGACCACAAGACCTTAATACCGATTTAGGAACGGAAATTCAACAGTTTCATTCACATGTAATAAAAAAAAAAGTTTCAGTGATTTGCCTCGCACAAGTTCACATCAAATTCACGATGATAAAATTAAATCAGAGTTCCATAATGTGGACACATCCCTGTGTACATTTTTATGCCTGATGTTATCAAACTGCTCAGCGAAACGATTATGGGTACGATCACGAAACCAAGCAACATTCAAGCCAATGGAAGAGGCTCTCTCTCCTCTTCAGAAAAAAATCAATTGAAATCGAACATCAAAACGATGCTTATTGGTTTTTTTCAGAGATGTTGTGCAAACAGAGTTTGTTCTTCCAGGCCAAACAGTTAACCGACAGTTTTACATAGAAGTACTAAAGAGCTAAAGAGGTTGCGAGAGAGCATCAAGAAAAATCGTCGAAAGGGGTCGAATCCTTGGTGCACAGGGGACTGGTTCTTCAACCAGGACAACGCAGCTGCTCACACCGCGTTGTCTATGAAGCAATATTTAAACAAGCATGGAATGACCCAAATTGTTCACGCGCCCTATTCACCCGACCTGTCTCTTGCCCTGTGACTTCTTTCTGCTCCCTAGGATAAAAACGGACTTGAAAGGGAAATGTTTTCCATGTGTTCCAATGAAACGAAAATCGCTGGAGACCATAAAGGATATTCCAATTAGTTTGGGGTTTCAAAATTGTTTTGAACAGTGGAAAAAAAGGTTGGACAAGTGCATACACTATAATGGTAAACCCTTTAAAGGCGACCATATATTTTGATGTAAAAAATATTGAAAAATAAAAAAGTTATAAACAAATTCTCGTTTAGTCAGATATGCTGAAAAGTTGGACTTAAAAACTATCTTCCGAATTATAATGCCCGAAAAAGTCGCCAGTCGCATTTCAATAAATAAATAAAAAATGCTTGTTTTTATTGCAGTAATACCTACTCCACGTATCTCTTTCATGCTTGATACATATTTTAAGGTACTTAATGATGTATCTCGTTGTATTAATTCGTAGTTTTTTTAAAGACCGATACTAGTTTACTTATGGATAGGGGGGCCTACAAGAGGGCATCAAGTAGTCTTAATATGGCACTGCCTTTAGGGCCAGTGTTTCAGTGCAGTTCATTAGTTTTGGCTTAGCTATCAAGTACCGGATAATAAGAATTGTTAAGTTTGGCCCGGCGAATTCATTAATATTAATGGGTTTTTTTGTGGATTTCAATTGCCCCCGAAATTAAGTACTAACCGTAAAATTTTCCGAAACGCCGCCGACGGCTAAAGGAGGAAAATCACCATCAAAAATAATGCTTTTAAATCATATTTCGACTGAATGCTACATAAATGAGATTTCTGAAGCGTATATATATGGTAAAACAATGTGACAGTGGAGAAGGGAAAAAGATTAAGGAAGGGACACTTCGATGGTTTGAACATGACATTATTTCTCAGTTGGAAAATACTGAGAGAATATTTCCTTTCTTCGTGATTAATCTTACAAGCCCTAAATCCTGTAAAAAATTGCTTAGCTTTTAACCACTCCGACTCCTAAGCTTGTTTACCCGACAATATAACAATAGCAGTCAAGTACAACAAGCTTGTTTTCAAGCTAACGCGTGTGTTTCTACAGAAATTGTTTTAACTCCGTTTTTGTTCTAGTTACAACCCTAAATCAAAAAGGAAAATATTTATAATAAAACACACTACATATTTCTATTCAAAGTTGTCCATAGATGTAGGTATAAAATACTTATTTTTTAGAAACAGTTTTCACCCGCCAAATTGCATGCGCGCCGTTAGACATTGTTAATTTTTTATTAAATATTTTTATAGGAAATGGTAAAAAAAAGAGATGAAAAAATTTTTTATTTTCCATTTGTACGGTAAAATAAGTGTTTTTATTACATAATACATGATTTTTAGTACCGTTTTCACATAAAAACATCACGTGAGAGATTTTACAATTTTTTTATGTTTCCATTCTAAATTTTAATATTTACAAATGTTAATATTTATTTGTATTAAGCTTATTTCATAAGTTTAAAAAAATAGTATTCGGCTTTTTTCAGAGATATTTAATTTATTGAGCTTTAATTGCGAAGCGGAAATAACACAAAACGTTTACAAATCTGACAATTCGTTTAAGACAAAAAACTTATATTAGCAAAAGGCGATAGACCGGAGTGGTCAAAGACATTAGACAGTTGAGAGATTATGTCGGTACTTAGAATTCATCCTTGCACCCTTTTCCAAAATTATAATTCCTACCCACAATATACTTTTTTTCCTTATCCACCTTTTGCCTACTAAATATATGTATCATAGTATTCAGTTGAAAATTGAACATCAACCTGTCAACACATAATAATAATAATAATTGGACAATTTGTAGAGCGCCGTTTTTGTGAAAAATCACCTCAAAGGCGCTTGAGGTGATTTGTGAGTGTTAATACAGAGCCTTTGTTCAACCGTGTCGAAACAGATAAGAACCATTGTGAGCTCGCGAGCTTAGTTGTGAATGTGATGAACCAGCGGAAGTAGACAAACGAAGGAAGGAAAACAGGATAAGTTGACATTCCTTAACTTACCTCAGTTTTTCTGCTTTGCGAGTATCTCAGTAAATCAAATTTTAATTTAAATCCTCAACAGTTTAATTAAACGTAATTTTAGAATATTTTATTGATCATACTTGAAAATACTTCAAAATTGTGTAGCGTATATTCTGAAATGGTTTCAAAACTTTATTTCGATGGATAAGTTAGTTATAATGTAAGTCTACATGCAACATTAGCCGAAACCCGAGCTGCATTTGAGAAAATATTCTTCTACCTACCCAATGACGAAGTATAGGGTGAACATTGGGAACGTGTACGGCACACTAAATAGATTAAATCTACTCTCGATGAAACTTTCCATATAGAATCAGATCGATGACGAGGGCATCCCACGCGCCAGGAATATATTATTATTTCCAACTAAACGACTAACTCTAGTCTCATTGGTAAGCGCCGCGAAGGGTGTCGCGTTTATAAAAAAAACCTCTAGGTACATTTTTATGACGTCTTACAAAATGTAGAGTGCTTCAAAAACATTTCATATGTTTCCAAAAGTCTAAAAGGTTACACATTTTTTTTTTGATTTTTCAATAGAGTTTTAGGGGTCGCTCTTACAGCAGTGAAAATGTAGGTGTTTAACCAAAAATAGTAAGAAGTTGGTATTGAAACTGAGTATTTATTTTAAGCAAATTTTTACACGGTGTAGTTTAACACAAAATTAAAATCAATTAAATTATTATATGTTAGACGCACGCTTGTAGGCGCCGTTTTATGTCAACTTAAAAACTCTAATTGCAATACTCTCACGTTTAAATGTGCTTCTTATTGCTTACAATTACTGCGGGGGTCGGGATAGGGTTGTGTTTAACTTATCTGTGACTTATTTAATTCTGCGTGCATTGACATATTAAGGCAGTATTCTAGTCTGGAAAAAAAAAAACATTTTTTTTCTTCATATTTCCAAAGTTTAAATATTCAAAAATATCTTCTTAAAAGGATTTTTAGAAATTAGCATTATTTTAAAGTTATAACCGTTTTAATGTCGCGGTTTACACGGAATATAATCAAAATCTAAATAGAACAATATTTTAAACCCATTTTTCTCCAAACCACTTTTTTCGAGACGATTGACATGATATTTCAAATTCTACTAAACCAATTTACTTGAAATTTGGTGTGAGCCTTCTCTATACATTCTTCTATGGCGGAAACTAGAACTTTACCAAAATTTCAATTTTTACTTAATTTTTTTAAAATTTCGAAAGTCAAAAAAACTGGTACAAAAACGTCTTTTTTTATTTCAGACAGCCGCCATTTTGCGAAAAAAAAAATTTTTTAACTTTTACTTAGTACGGGCTATAGCCGCATTTGTTTGAATTAAGAATTTTTTTTTTTTTAGATTACTGGGAGGGTTGCAATCATGTCAACTAGGGCGCGCCATATTTTTGAGACCCCCCCACTTCATCACCCTGTAACTTTTTGAATTTTGATTTTTTTCGTTTGACTCTTTTTTTAATGATTAATAAATATTTGATAAAATAATAGTTTGTAAAAATATTTTTCTTGTTGCACCTGAAAAAACACCCACAACTCGTGCTTCTAGACTAGAATACCCCTGTAAGTCTGAAGCGTTGCTATTATTGCCCTAAATGTCGCATTTTTTTGAAACTCGATCAATGCTTGCAGCTCGTACAATTTATTTAAAAAAATTAAAAAAATGAGTGTAAAGTTTTTTGGCTATTAAAAGCATTTACTAGAGCGCCCCGATAAAAATGACGAACTTTTAATTTTGAAGCAGTCTAGTGCACTGCACACGTAAAGGAATTGTTCTAAAATACAGTTATGAACCTCTAAAAATGTAAGTATATTATTGATCAGTGCACTGTGTACTTCTTTCTTTATGCATGGCAGACAGAATTGGTCTATTACTGAAAGCTCTGTATAAAAGCAATGTCGTGCGCTGTTTTCAGAGAAATTTGTAAATGTATTTGAGACATTTTCAGAAAAAATAATTAAAAACCAACGTGGTATTTGTTTATTTAGCCGATTATTGTTGATGTTTATTTAAAAATAGTTTATTCACTCCATTAAATTCACAGAAATAAACGAACACTATTAAGAACATAAATAAAAAACTGAAAATTTAAATTCAAGGAGTTCATGAAAATTCATTTCAAAACACATAAATTCCGTTGTTTTTTATGGTTATGACAACTGGTCCCCAGCGTACTTAAATGCAATGTGCAGTCGCTTTAAGGAAAATACGTTACACCTAATTACACGAAATATAACTAAGTGACCCCGTAGGGATGTGCAGAGAGAATGTACCGCCAAATAACAAAAGAATAATACATTTTTACATTTCAAGGAAAAATCTGCTTCTCTATTTACTGTATGTACCAGCGCATAAGTACAAAAAATCGACACTGGGTTTAAATTCTTTAAATATTTATACCAACTTATTATAAAGGGTATTTTTCAAGTCGAACTGAATATCTTGTATGTTTGAAATTGGTAAATATTCCCAAAAAAATATGTTATTACAGTACTTCGGGGATCAACTGTAGGGGGATCAATTGTCGGCATTTTGTATATGTTGTCTTATTAGAGGTACAATATTTTTTTTATTTATCTATATAAAGTTTATTACTTGACTATTATTTATATAAAGTTTATTAATTGACAGATGCAACACCAATTCCAATCAAAATGAATTTATGCAAAGGACATGTAACTTCTATAACAATAAATTTGCAAATATAGACACACGTGCTGACATATTCACTGCTAGTTACTGTCGTTACAAAAATTCATTGTATAACATTCTAGGTGCGAATAACACATATTCATGATTATTAAATTAATTGTATCTAATATTTTTATATTACTTGCGTGGCAACTTTCCCTTAACTTTCCTTTAACCCTCTCCTCCTCCTACCCTTCCCAACCCAAATACCTAATTTGCAGTCTATTACAGTTATAATCATACTTATTTTATTGTTGTGTATTGGTTTATTATTTGTTGAATTTGGATTTGTATTATTATTATTTTTTTAAATTGCTGCTTAGTTCTGTTTTTTTTTTTTTTTCATCTTTCTTAAATATTTTAGTTTACATTCAGTTAGTCTTTATAAATACCTATCTGTGAACATTAATAATTGGTCTGTTTTTTATTATTCTCTTATGTATATTATATTACTAAGACTGTTTATGTTCCTTAAATAAATAAATAAATAAATAAAATTACTTGTGATTTTTCGATGCGTGTCTCAGTAGGATGTACCTGTGCCGAGACAGGCTTGATCAAAAAGATGAAATTTTTCGTTTAGTTGGTTTAATTTTTGCTAAACACCTCAGATGTGCAAACCGATAAAATTTAAAATGTTGATTTCAAGAAAATGGATAATTAAATAAATTTATGTGAACAGTTCACAGTGTACGTCATGGACAATTATCTAACACTAACGCGAATAATAGTTGCGACCCTTATTTTGCGAGCCATCATTTAAAATGGAAAATGCAAATTATTTCTGAAAATAGACGGTATCGAAATCTATTTGTCTACGTTTAAAATATCTCAACCTTAAGTCCTGCTATAGTCTGTGCACGACTCCGTCTTCTCAAAGACTTAATATTTAATTAAGTTTGTTAAATGTGAAAGTGGTTCTATCGTTACTGGTCCGACAGGGTTAATGACAAGCCATAACTCAATGACAACATTAATCTCATAACTCTTTGACTAGATCGTAAAATATTGCTAAGGCAAGCGTCTGTATTGTCTTGCAAAGGGTGAGTATTGGAAGTGACAAAGAAAAAGAAAGGAATAAAGTAGTGGAAAATAATCAATAAAACTTATTTACGACTCCCTTTCTGAAGTACTCTCAAAATATTAAAAAAACGAGGTTTAAATACTTTCATTTCCAACGTTTAGAATAACACATTCAAAGACCTTAAGGCCACCGAACGTTCAAGTATAGTCTGTAATTAAGAGTAGAAAATATTAAAAATGGAACTACAAAATTTATAGGCTGGCAACACCAAAATTAACTGTCAAATATTATTTTAAAGCGCAATGATACTGACAATATAGAACACTGTAAATCACGTAAGTTTTTAGGTTTTCACGGCCTTCTTTAGCCAACGTTTCGGACAGCGTTACAGTGTCCATCATCAGGACAGACGAGCTATCTGCCAATAAATCACGTTTTAAAAAACATTTTTTGTTCTTAAATGTTAAGGTACCTACTAAATGACATGAATTTGATTAAATGGTGTTTCACAAAGTGATTCGCTTTCATTTAATTTAACAGTACGTAGTAAGGAAGAATCACTAGTGGTGAGTTTAGTTACACTACTTTTAGATCGAATGATCTAATGATCAATATGAATAAATTCGGATACATTTATCCGAGACGCTATTCAGGTTACAAACCAATTCTTAGAATGATTGTTTCCAATAAAAAGAGTAGTTGCCTATAATATGGAAAAAGAACTAGTTGGAGATAATATTAATGATTCTAAATATTTGAAATATGAGATTGACAAATATGACGGTTTGACAGAAGGTGGCAATAGCGAAATTGGAAAACGCGCACGTCCCGGTTAGACGAGAGGTCTGGGTTCGAGTCCCAGTTGCGACCATTGTCTTTTTCTATTTTTCCGTGTCTTGTTTTCTTTCATATTTTCATTTAGATTATAAGTGTTATCTTCTTCTTCAATTATATAAATATATTCAAATCTAAAATTAGATACACCATCTTAAGCCCGGAAAACGGTAGATACTTAAGCTAAATAATAAATGTGAGCATTTTCTAAACTGTGCTTTATTTTTTTTTACAATATCGATATTTTTATTATGTTAACATATAATAATAATATACATTTAAGCAATTCTAGTTCTGAGACTATTGGATATCTACATTGCAATGAAAAAATATTTTTTTCCCTTTTATGCCTTTTTATTTTTTTACAAAAATGTAGGTTACATAGCTTTACATTACCACCATGAGTTATATTTTTAGTATTGCCATTTGGACACAGTAGCACCCTTCTATGTTTTCTTCTCTTATTTGAAAATTTGTAGGACAACGTGCAATATACATTATGTAACCATGGTAGGTTAAAAAAACCTGATTCACAAACATTTTACAAGATTCAAAAATCTTTTAACTGCCCTCCACAAAAGCGCTCAAATTCTAGGAAAAGTTTTATAAAATCTTACATTCAATCCAAGATAGGAAAAAAAATGCAAAAAACCTAAAATGCAACGTGTGGCCCTAACATTAGGGTAGATATATTTTTCTGATAATTTGCATTTTAAATGTTGTAATACAATCTCTTTAAATACCTTACAAATGACAACCTAACTCATTCTGCTCTCTTGGGTAGCTGGCAGATGTCAAAATGAAGGATTAACTTCATAATAGTTAACAACTGCCTACCACGCTTAAATCGCAAGTGCACCCAATGTTGAATTTGACAACCACCTCCGGTCTAGATTCCCATAATATTTGAAAAAAATTCTTGACTGTGCAGAAGCGGGTGGACCATTTGATAGGCTCCCATCTTGACAAATGGATTGCAATCTTTAGAGCACAGGTAGGATGGCGTCCTTATTATCCCGGTATTTTAATGAAGATGCTCAGAGGAAATAGAGTCATTGATCTGTTCTGCACTTCTAAAACACGCGCCCAATATTTGTAAACAATTGACATTATTTTTTTCACATGAGAATGGATTCTTTCTACGAATCGTTTTTGAGTTCTACAGCTTGGCTGTGGAATGACGGCTGCCGGCCCCTGTGTTTCCTCTGACACTGTTTCATGTTTACTCCTTCCTCTACTCGAAAAGACCCTCCATACATCATCTCCAAAAATGTCATAGGCCCAGAGGGAAATTATTTTCCTCTTCCTTTCCAGAACCTTCTGTGTGGAGTTAACGTAAAATCAGATAGTAATTTTGAGAATAATGAAATACGGAACAAGCAAAATTTACTCATTTTCCATGCATTAAGTAACTTTTTCGTTAACAATTCACTGACTTTGTAAGTACGGGGTTTTCAAGCCTTGCCGATGTTTTTTGAAGATTTGAATTTCACGAAGGAAACAATATAAACTCGCTGATGTAGCAAAAACTGTATCTCGGTGCCTCCTGATGTAAAATATTAATGTTGAGAAATGGGCTCGTTCAAGCGATTTCTCTCATAAAATGTTATAAATTTTAAATAAACCTTTGTGGTTAGCGTAATGTAAAAAACATAGTTTCTAATATCAACAAAAAAAACAGCATAAAATGTAAACTTACCATGTAGATTTACCAGAGTTTCTTTTAAAAAATCTCTCATATTTACCTACGTATACGTAGTATCATAATGCATAATGATTAAAATATAATATATATAACATATATTATATGTTATTAAATGAAGACAATATAAGCGAAACTCCATCAAAAATCGGAGATAGAAAAATCATAAAAAGATGCGCTCACATTTGGGACTCGAACCCGGGACCTTCGCCTTGCCGGGGCGTAAATTTATCGCTATTGTAGTCTTCATATTTTACAATTTGAGGTTTTACTCAGTTTGAAATAAAAATAATATTCATCCTAGACTTGCGAAAAATCCATTGATGTCACATATAAAAAATATAAATGGAAAAATATTTATCCACGAAAAAAATCTAAATAGCATTTAGTTCGGGTTTGAATCTTGTAATCATACATAAAGACAGCAGCCAATAAAAATATGCACTAATGAAGATATTGTTGGTAGTTCTTAGGCAAACATGATACAGTTAAATATAACCGGATTGGATAGGGACACATTAGCTCAGTTGGCAGAGTTGCACCCCGACAAGGCGAAGGTCCTGGGTTAGGGTCCCAGATGTGACCGTATCTTTTTTTAATTTTTTTGTTTTTAGATTTTCTATTGAGTTTCGCTAAGTTGTTTTCATTTCAGTAAATATTACATTTGAGGTTTTACTCATTAGGTATCAATCATTTACTCTTTATGACATCTAAAAAGTCACTCAATTTCACTTGCATTTTTTACTCCAAATAATGCCAGGAATCACTGGTAAAATAATGAGAGTAAGTCCCATAACCCCGTGTACCGTTTAGTTTATTAGTCCGATATCTACAAAACATGGAAATTTGAGTTGAATATGCAGTTGGGTAAATGTAAAAGTGTACCTTCTATACTTAGATTACTCCTAAACATCACCAAATCAATTATAATCCATAAAATCTTGTTGTGTATCATACTAATGTACTGGACCCTTGTGCCTTCCGGTCTTTTAATTGAGTGTGTAATATGTAAAACAGAGACACGTATAAGTAATACTTGATTTATGGTGGAAATTCGGATATTGCTTTCCTCATTATCTCAAAATTTAGTATTTGGATATGTCTGACTAACCAACTGAAAAAGCGATGTGTCAGAGTGTTAAGGGGCATCGATTTACCGGTGCACCGGTATCCAAATAATGTTAGTGAAATTTTGGTCTCCGATGACTTTTTGGTGCCTTTTTTTCAAACAAAAAAAGTTTTTTAAACTGAAATGAATACCAAGTGATTTTTAATGTTTTTACATTTTTTATTCCAAATAATGTCAAAAATCACAGGTTAAAGTTAGTTAATATGGCCATTAACACAGCGTATGTTAATTTCACTTTTTATTATTTTAATTGTCGTTTGCAAATAGGTTATTATTTTTTTACATATTTTTACATCATATTTGATTTGATAATATTGACAAAAGGTCACACGCAGCTGGTTTTTTATTTGTTCTCTAGATTTTATGTCCGGGTTAAATCTTCCCCACAAAAAAAATTTAACCCTTCCACACACTTTTCCACAAATGATCATCTAGTCAATCCACGCGATGTAATTGCATTGTATAAGTATAATAAATTCAAAACTATTCAAGAATAACACGTCAAACTACCAGAGACCATATGGGAAAATACTTCACCGACTCCAGATATTTTCATATCAGAGGGTTCGGCTCAATAGAACTCATAACTGGACCGATAAATCCTACTGATCCCTCAATATAAATATTTAAAAAATCTTTCGTAATCCTACGTGTGTTTAATATGACTGATTTTTGCATCTTTATATAAAGATTCTTTGATAAATCTAATAAGCCTAAATTTTGAATGAGAGAGCTAGGTATAATGCCAGTAACCGAAATAACAAATGGTAATATTTTTATTGTCCGAGAATGCCAAATTCTTTTAATCTCATTTCCTAAATCTGTATATTTTCTAATTTTTTCAGAAACAGATTTTTGAATATTACAGGAATTTAGAATAGCGACATCAATGATATAAGTTATTTTTTTTAAATTTTGTCATGTAAAACTATATCGGGTCTATTATGACGAATCGTTCTGTCTGTTAGTATAGTTTTATCATAATATATTTTATAAAATTCATTTTCTAAAAACGAATTTGGTTCGTATTCATAGTATGGTACTACATTACGGCAGTCAATCAAGTTATGTTTAATTACCAAACTTTGGTGAATTATTTTTAAAACCCGATTGTGCCTAAATGTATACTCGGAAGGCGCTAATAAAGAACTTCCCGATATAATATGTTCTATAGTTTCCGGAAAAGCCAAACATTGTCTACATAAATTATCAATTTGATTTGTATCTTTGATTATATACTTCCCATAATTTTTTGTATTAATGACTCTATCTTGTTATTATTATTATTATTGTTAATGTTATTTAACTATTACAATTATTAAGGTTTATTGTAATAGTGTAAAGTAAACAATTAACATATTTGCGGCTTGAGAAGTTAGTTACTAATTTGATTTGAAGGATAAGCAGCACGACACGACCCTTAATCAAATTTATAACAATCAATTTTATCGTTTCGTTTCTGCTGCTTTAGATTCCTAGGTAAAAAGTTTGCAAGAATTTCCCTTTGCCAAAAACCTCTGCAATCCAGAGAAATGTGTGCGAGATTGTAGAAAATAGTTTATTTGAATTAGCTTTTGCCACGTTTTAATAAAAATAACTTTACCGTCGCATTTTCCACACAGTCTGAACGCTAGGTAATAATTTGGTTCAGTGCATCAACCTGGCTGAGCGTATTATTCGATCAGCTGTTCAGTTAAGTAAATATAGAACAGTAAAAATAGCATTTCCGCGAGGGCCAAAATTTTGTTTGTTTTTAAAGCAATGTTTATACCAAAAATTAATTTTAAAAATATCAACCGAAAAACCATTTTTTTTTTTTTTAACATTATACTTACATTTTCAAATTAATTTTAAAACTTTCAAATTTGACTGAGGATTCAAAAGTTAAATTCAAATAGATGTATTTAAAAATCAACACAACCTTCACCTAAATCAGAGGTAGTGAAACAAGCACTTTTGGTGCGGCCTGACGAAAGCACCACAAAAAATATATGCATTTAATTCAGAACGGTTTTCTTTCAGTGTTTGAATTTTTAAAGCATTATTGCAAATCCCAGAGAAAGGTATATCATTGCTAGCAGGTACTTAAGTGTGTACTAGAAAGCAGTTAAGACACAAGTAAAGACACAAACCAAAATACTTTTTAAAATTTAATTATAATTTCTTGATTATTATATTTAATTATTACACATTAAATTCGAGGCTAAAACATTGCACATTAAGAAGTAAACACTAATTAAAGATGAGATTTGCTTACAGATTCACTTCTAGGTTAAAATCAGTTTTGTGTTCAGTATGTAATAAAAAAAATTCAGTTGTGAATTATTCTGCTGAAGCATTTTGAGGGAAACAATTTGCAGTGCAGTTATGAAATTCTAGTTGCAGATTGTGTGCTTCAAAAATCAAGGAAAAAGGAAAATCATTTTCGGTTTCTGGGTGTATTTTTAATAAAAGCTGGGGACTGGAGCTATTTATTTATCAAGGATTTACTATTAAGTTCAAACCAGTGAGATGTTCAAAATGTAATTAATTAGAATGTAATGAATAAAATCCTGGTTGTGGATTTATCTGTTGATGAATTTCGAAGGGAACTATTCTCATGTTCATAGTGCAGTTATAAAATTCCAGTTGTTAAGTCAACACCTCTCCCTCCGTCCTCCAAACATTCAAATGGCCCCCGATGGCAAAAAAAGGTTCCCCACCCATGACGTGAATGAATAAAAATTAAGGTGAGTAAGTTCTGGAAAGGTAAAAGAGATGAGGAATGGGTAGGAATCTGGGGATCAGCATGACCAGAAATAACATACAAATGAATCCATTCCTACCACTGCGGTGCAAGGCGATGGGTGCAAGGAGAGCGTCCGGATGGAGAAGATAGATTACTGATCTCCACCAACCGACCTCTCTCAATTCCCCCGCCACGCAGTTGGAGAATAGACGCATCCGCCGCCAATACCTGGACAAACTTCACCCTATGAAACCGGGCATTTCTGCTAAGTCATCAAAAGTAGCGAACCACTTGGGATGACCTGATAAGACAGAGGCGTTGGTTATCCAATTAATGATTCTCGGGATGGCAGTACCCATGCCTGCCCACCAAATTTTCATAAAACATTTAGAGCCCAAGCGATTGTTCACAAAACATATTATTTAAAAATCTCAATTTCATTCGGAATGTTTAACCTGCAAATAAGATATCAGAATTTTCTTCAGAATTTTTTTCTGTAGGCAAATGTTACCAAAAAACAAGAGAAAATAATAAATTCTTCTTTAATAAATTGCTACCAAGTTCCTAAGATGGTTGTGTAAACTGGAAATTTTTTTAAACCTTTTCTGTTTGCAAATAACACTATTTGGTTCCACGCCAACTCAGAATCAACACAACTCAAAACCTCTTTGAAAAGTCATTAAAAACTAGAAAAAATATATAAAATAGCCCATAACTTAACCTAAAGTAACCTTTTTAACCAACTTTTTATATATTTTTAACATCACTATTAATGACTTTTCAAAGGTTCTAAGTTGATTTCTTTCATGAGTTATCCGGTCACCCACTATTTAACTAAAATAGTTTTTATCGAAATGTTATACGGATACATGTTTGACTTGTGATTCATGAACATTATAATTTATAGAGGGATAAAGAAGTGATTTATTCCTCTTTCTCTGATCGCTTTGTGATCTACAACTTAATATAAATACAATAAAATAACAAAGATGAAAATACATGATCATGGGTACCTAAAACCTAACCTTACTTTGCATAACCTTTTAGAGAATTCTTTAATTTTCACGCCAATCAAAAGTTATGTTTGAAGCAATATTTTATTCCACTTTTCCAAGGGATTGATTTGAAAATGTAAATCGGTGATGCTACAATATCTAATAAATGTACAAAGCAAACGTTAAGCAACTTATGTAGCTTTCATAATATCACGGAAATGGTATATAGGTACATTATTGGTTTCGCAAATCAATTCACAGTTTTGGTAGAATTGCTGGTTTCGAAATATTTGGTAAACAAGCCGTAGATTCTGATAAAAAATTTTATACCACAAATTTATTATTAATACCTACCCTCTGCATTATGTCTACTTAAAAGGATTTCTGGAAGATATAGGTTGATATAATTATTGAATGTTATTTACTGACCTGTTGAAACATAATAGAAGACTAGAAGAATAAATCCCAGCACCGTTATCATCTCTGTTATTGTGGAAAGCTACGATTCCTATCGCCAGCTCTCCCTGCTAACAGATGACATTTAAGTTCCTCCGGCACAGAAACCCAAACATCTCGTTTAAAGGCCTGACACTTCGTCTAAGCATGCACGTTTCACTATAAAACTGACTAAACAACTCATACCTAGCTATTTATCTTCATTTTTGATTGGTTTTATAGTGAATTCGTTATAATTCCGCTATGTTAAAATGTGACACTGTCAACGGGCGGCCATGATGGTTTCAATGTGGCAGCGATGCAGATTTTCCACGCGTGCGCAGAGCGGGAATTTCAGTGCGCAGACGTCATAGCACGAATAATTTCCCGCCAAATTTAACAAAACAATTTACAGATTGCCGCAGTTAACTTTGAAAACTGTCTAATGCAGACTGAAAAACAACTTTTACACACCATTATTAAATAAATTTAATTTTGTTATTTAAATGACTAACTTTGTTTAATTCACCTCTTTACACCAAACAAAATTATGTCATTCTGGTAAATAGTATATTTAACGGTGAGAAATCTTAAAGCCTCTTTAAAAATCAAATAAAAATTGAAAACACACACGAAAACATTACCTTATACAAGGTGTAAATAAGACGCAAAATAACAATATTTATATATTTTTATTAAGAAATGCCCACATTCGCCAGTTACGAACAACTTGAAAATATTATTTTATTTCTTGCCACTTCCACGATTCATTATAAGAAATTCATTTGGAAGTAGGTACCTAGTTTTTAGTTTGGATTGTCCAAATCAAAAATTACTCTAGCAACTCTAACAAGATAGATACTGAAAACAATGTTCCAAGCTAGGTCGGTAATGATTTCTAAAAAAAAAATGGGATGACAAAATTATTTATTTATTTTATTTAATCTTTTACATACATTACAAAATTACAATGAAAATAAAGAGTTGACAAAAACAGGTATCACAAAATATAAGAACCAAAATACAGGTTACATAAAATATAAGAGTTGACCCAAATATGTAACATGAAGTAAAAGTAGATAATCTGCCACTTTCCTCCAAATCAACAATATTTTCTTTGAATACTGTAAGTTTTAAAGCTATTAAAAAATATATGTTATTATTGAAGATAATATCTACAGGTACAATAGGTACATTCCCCTCGCCGAAACGGCAATTATATGAAATTCCCTCGATTGAAAAAAATCGAAAAATGTGCTCGGAAAATTATTATAAACATGTTTTTTCAGTTATTTTACAAGTAATATGAATGAAAAAATTGGCAGTGGTTTCATTAAATGCTATTTTAGACAATCCCCACGACATTTCGGCTCTATTTTAAAGAAGACGTGTTTTATTAAACATTTTCACAGTTTTCGCTTAAATATTATCGTGTTAAATATAAGCCCACTCTTTTTAACATCCGTTTCAACATATCTCTTCATCTTCTTCGTTTTGAGCGGGTACACAGCGCCTTAATAAAAATGTTTAAAATTGGTGTTCAAGATAGTTTTTTAGTTTAGTTTTATCTTGGTAGAAATAGTTCGAAAAAAAGGCGTTTGAAATTTGCCAAGTTCAAATTATTATCAAAAACATCCTTTTATTTAAGTACTAGCTTTTCCCCGCGGCTTCACTCGCATGGTATTACGGGAAATTACTGTAGCGCTTGCACTTATCAATTATCTCCCCCCCCCACCCCACCCCCATCCCCTCCCGCATTCCATATATTCATTCCCTTACATTCAAATTTCAAACATCTCGCCTACCACCTAAATTTCATTATGCTATAGCTCAAAGAAAAAAAGAATTACTTATCCAATTTTGTTCATTCGTTCGGAATTTATGCGCTTACAAACATTTCGGATGTTTATTTTTATTTAAATATTTGGAAGTTCGTTAATATAATAAAAAATACTCTATTTATCATTCAGTCTTTATAATCGTTACGAATTATATTTTTAATACAGGAACTCTCATTTGACATTTATTCCAAGCTTGTCAAAAAAAAAAAAACGAATTCTAATATTTGAATTTTCTGCAGTAGTAGCTGACCAGTAGACTGAGTACCTACCAGCATAGAGTCCAAAAATATATAAACATTGTTTCCATAGAAAAGATTTTTTTCTGACGTTAGCAAAAACTCGCTTTTGTTAGCGACAGAAAACGTATAACAAATATAATATATTAATATTTATATTTTCATAACGCCAGAGCTTACCATCATATACAACCTGTAGTCTGCGCATATAATTTAGCTTTATATTGGTGAAAGAATTATTAAAGTCTTTATATTGTGTTATGCGTGAAAAGGTCATAAACAAACTCTAGCAGTTTCGCATTTATAATATTAGTATGGAAGTATGGATTTATTACCAAGACTACGTAAACGTTGTATTAGGAAATGCAAACTGTAGTCGGAATGAGATGTACCCTTATATAAAATATATCTAATTGTTCGTTTGGGTCCGTGTAGATTTATTAAATGCTTTTAAATAAAATAAATTTATAAAATAAATTTAAATAAAATTATTTAATAAATCTACACGTCAGTGTAGATTTATTAAAGTTCACAACAGTCGAATTTAGGTCTAATAATTTTAATAAAAAGATTAGGTCGTTTATTTTTTAATTCGTGTTTATTTTTTCTAAAGTTGGAATATTTAAAATATTCATTAACGACGGGTAATTTATGTGCTCTATAGAGATGTTAAGTTTAAAATTTACAAAACGGAGAAATTTTCTTTGAATTCTTTCCACATTTTGAATATGAATTTTGTGGAAGGGCGACCAGGCTACAAAGTTATGTTCTATTAGGTTTCTAACTAATTTTGCAATTTGTAATGATTCAAAGTTTTTAATTATTCTTAATTAAAATCCTAATGTGTTCATATCCTTATTTACAGGTTGTTGAACGTGGGTCGTGAAATCTAGTTTCTCATCCATCGTAATGCCAAGATCTCGCATTTCCGTTATTCTTAAATTTATTAATTTCTCGGTAATTTTTGTTATTTATTTTTGGGTTTTTATGCCGTGTTTCGCTACCTCCTTCTTTAGCCAACGTTTTGGTCAGCGTTACAGTAACGCTGTCCGAATAATCAATAATTTGTCGATTTAAATGTATAATATTACGTGGTTTGACATGAAGCTGTAATGTAGTTGCGTAGTCCGGGTTTCGAACCCGTGACCTGGATTGGCGTTTTAATCTTTTATGAAAATTTTCAATCGGTGCGTCTTTACAGGGGGATTCCAAAATAATGGTTTCTAAAACAAAGCGTGAATGTACATAAACTTCTGTATAAGGGATATAAAAGTGAGATATCTTTGCTGAGTAATGAAAACACAGAGGGCACTCATGTTTTAATTTCAAAGGAGCACATTACAAACAGAATATTAATTTGCTTATCTAATGCGACATGTTAGGTAAACTTTGACCTTTCTAATGTCCCCAATCGATAATCTAGGAAAGGTATACATACATATTTGCAAAATGTCATAGGTCTACTCGGACCCTTACACGAGGCAGAATCTCTACCAGGGGCGAATTCTAAACTATATAAATACGACTGAAAAAACATAATTACAATTAAATATGACTAGATATCAAAAGAAGAAAACTTTGATACCTACATCACTACTGCGGCACGGTCCAGAGTCGAATACACTCAGTATCGCCCTGGTGTAAGACAACCATTCTGAATTGAAATGTTGCTCGAAATGGCTTTAGCCGTATTTGGTTACCAGATCTGGATACTTCCACACCTTCTACTTCCCATCTCATTCCCCTCCCCACTACCTTCAGTCAAAACATACCTCATTTGGGAATACCATAGTCTCACTGGCTCCAGACGGGAGCAGCTGGGACCCTTGTTAGGTATTCACATAAAAAATAAAAAAAAATCGAAAAATAAATATTCCAGGGCAGGGTTTTTTTACTGCCCAGGAACTAGTGGAACCATAATTCTTTAGGTTGGCATCTCGCCAAGGGGATGTTGAGAATAAATCACATAAAAAACATTGGTTAAATATTAAAATAGGTAATTTCAAGTGATATTAATCAAATTAGGTAATTTATGATAGTCATATTTATTAAATTTAGTAACTTACACATTTATTTATGAAATATTCCTTTACATGGTAGGTATTTATTTTTTATTTTTGCATTATTTTAATATTACATTGGTTACATTAATGACATTTTGCCTATCTCACTAGGTGTGAAACACCTGTGTTGAGACGGCAATTTACATAGTGGCTGTTATCCAGGTTTTTTGTTTACATCCATACTAATATTATAAATGCGAAACTGCTCGAGTTTGTTTATGACGCTTTCACGCATTAACCAACAAAAATTCATTCACTAATAGAAAGCTAAATTATATACGAAGACTATATTCTGTCTATGATGGCAAGCTCTGGCGTTATGAAATTATAAATATTAATATATTATGTGTTATACGTTTTCTGTCGCTAACAAAAGCGAGTTTTTGCTAACGTCAGGAAAAAAATCGTTTCCATGGAAACGATGTTGATATATTTGTGGGCTCTAAGCTGGTAGGTACTCAACCCCCTGGTCAGCCACTGCTCCAGAAAATTCAAATATTAGAATACGTTTTGTTTTTTTTGGACAAGCTTCTGTTTTGCAATAAATGTCAGATAAGAGTTCCTACATTAAAAATATAATTCGTAACGATTAGAAAGACTGAATAATAAATAGTGTAATTTTTTATTATATTTACAAACTTCCAAATATTTAATTAAAAATAAACATCCGAAATGTTTGTAAGCGCATAAATTCCGAACGAATGAACAAAATTGGATAATTCTTTTTTTCTCTGAGCTATATATAGCTTTATGAAATTTAGGTGGCAGGCGAGATGTTTGAAAATTGAATGTAAGGGAATGAATGTATGGAATGCGGGAGGGGGTGGGGGTGGGGAGGAGGGGGATAATTGATAAGTTCAACCGCTACAGTAATTTCCCATAATACCATGCGAGCGAAGCCGCGGGGAAAAGCTAGTAGTACAATAATTTTAAAATAAAAGTTAATAATAACAGCAAAAAATATGTATATATTTTTTTTTGCATTATACAATTCAAGTATGAATATGTTTTAAATACTCCTTATGGATATATTTATTGGAGGTAATCAATGATTTTACTTTTAAATAAATTAATAGTTTGTGTTTCTTCAAAATAGGCAAATTTACTTTGTGGCGTCATCATTAATTTGTTTATTAATAGTTTGTGTTTTACTTATAATATCCGTGGGTAGAGATTTGAATAGCTTAGTTGCATTATATTTAAAACTTCTATTCATCAATTTCTTTCGAACATCGAGCAAGAATTACGACCCTTGAATCATTTTTGCATCGAGCAGTTAGTTCTCTTGATATCGAACAAAAATACATCGAGAGATGATACACACGTTGAGACGTATTCAAATGAGCCTAAAACCGACGAACATTAACGAGCGTGCGTACGTTTTGAGAGCCTAGATAAATGAAAAATAATAAATGAGTTCGCCTCTGGTGTGCGAACTACATACATTAAACATGTGAAATTAACATGAAACCGTTTATGGTTTAATAATAACGCTGTGCTAATTTACTCATAAATACATAACGCCTTCAAACTGTGTAGGTACTTAATGTAGTAAGCGAGAACTTTACTTATGAAACACAAAAGAAAAAATGGAGCTCAACTTTCCACACTGGCGCTGACTAAAAATAGTTATAATAAGAAAACAAAATAAAGGGTCTTCGTTCTGCGGACTGCAGATAAATTCTGGACTGGACCAATAAAAAAGAAGTAAGAAATTCGCAAAAGATTTGAGAGACTTTTATGGGTGTCCCCGCCCTGGGAACCATTTAATGGATAACCAACACCACTGCCTCCGTGGTCGAGGGGCTATCAACTAACAATCCGGAAGACGGGAGTTCAAATCCTGGCATGAGCAAATAATTTGTTTGATTAATTTGTGTTATTTAACAATTTTATTGATTAAAAATAATATATAGCATAATTGCTACGCGTTCTAGAGTAGAAAATACTTTCAGTATCGCCCTGGTGTAAGACCACCATTCAGAATTGCAACTTTGCTTGAAATGGCTTTAGCCGTGTTTGGTGATTATATCTGAATAGCCAGGTACTTCCCACCTTCCCCTTCCCCATCTCCGTTTCGCCACCCTATCTTCAGCCTCACAACATACCTCAATTGGGGATGCCGTAGTCTCATTGGCTCCTGACGGGAGAGACGAAACAAAAACAAAAATCGTCATTTGTCGCCCCGAGTTTTTCTCTACGTTTGATGAATTAGCAGAAGTGTTCAGATTCATGGGGCGAGGTTTGTCTAGGTCTTGGCATCGAATGCGTTTGACTAACTACTGCGTGGCGGGCCGGATAAGGAGAGACTGTTTGAAGGAGACCTAACCTAAACCTCTCCATCCGGACTCATCACCCCGCACCGCAGTGGTAGGGATGGATTCATACGTCCATCACTCCTGGGCATACTGGCCTTAGATTCCTACCCACCCCGCATACCTTCTTCCTTCCCAAAACTTCCTCTTCTTCTTTTCCCTAAAAAGATCATCCACACCTCCGACTGCCAGCGAGATTATGGCAGCTTATATTGTAGTATGTTTGAGGCCGAAGAGAATTGGGAAAAGGAGACGGAGGAAGAGGAAGGTTGAGAAAAACCAGACTTGTCAGACCTGGTCACCAAATACGGCTAAATCCATTTCAAATAACGCGACGTTTTGATTCGGAATGGTGGTCTTTCACAATGGTTTGGTTAAGAATGATCACCACTCTGAAACTTGCAGCAAATATACTTATATATTAATAAACACAGCGACGAACTTGCTCAATTCATTTGCCCACATCAGGATTTGAACCCGTAAACTCTGGATTCGTAGTCGGGGATATCAACTCTCGACCACACAGGTACCAGTCATATAGGTATTATTAAACTACTAGCAGTTAAAAACCCGCTCTGCAGGTTTTTGCTGCTAGGCCCTTTTGGTTCGGCTTCGCCCAGTTAGTGTTTGTGACTACTTTATAAATCCAATAGGAACTGGCTCCAAAAATATCCTGTTCCTCGGATCCACTGTCATCCATTGATAGTCACCGAGACAAAGTAACCGAGATAGGCAATGATGAAACACGTAATATATAGCCGCTCGATGCAACAGAGTATTACCGTCAATCTTTCCAATTCGGAGGGATACTGCTAGTAATAATATATATTGGTTTTTGGCAAGTTAACAGGGAGAAATTAACCCTTTTGTCTTGCAAACTGAAGAATGTCACCTGATGGATTATTTTTGGTAAATTTTTGATATTGGTGGCCACGGCTATTACGAATAATTTTTAGAAAAAAACTTTAGATTTGCCTTAATCACTATAAAAGGAAACTTATTGCATCACGGCTGGCGGAAAATAATGCATTTTAATTTTCAATATCGTTAAATAAAATTTCACTTCGCCAATCGATCTACGACAGCCCGCCCGCTGCCGGTTGCCGCCCGCCATTTTGTCATTTTGGTATCCCTGACCTCACAACTAAATACGATTGTAGGCAACTTCGCGTGATACATGATGGGCGCGTAATTATGAAAAATGTGTATAATAATAATTGTAATAAATATTGTGTAGCGGGCTTGTGTATGTTATCTTTACTTTAAAAAACAGCCTACGTTTTTAAATGGTTTATTTGGCTACGCAGGGTTTGTGTAGCGGGCTTGTGTATATTATCTTTATTTTAAAAAACATCCCAGGATTTGAATGGTTTGTCTCCATTCCAGTAACTACGCGCTTCCAGTACCTACGCGCTTCCAGTACCTACTCGCCTTATTATTTATCCCGCGAAGTCGACTACAATCGTTTGTGTGAAGTCAAGGATACCAACAACACAACAGTTGACAGAATGGCGAGCTGCAGCGGGCGGGCTGTCGTAGATCGATTCGCGAAGTGAAATTTTATTTAACGATATTGAAAATTAAAATGCATTATTTTCCGCCAGCCGTGATGCAATAAGTTTTCTTTTATAGTGATTAAGGCAAATCTAAAGTTTTTTTCTAAAAATTATTCGTAATAGCCGTGGCCACCAATATCAAAAAATTACCTTATTTTTTTTTACCCGATGTTCGGGCTACCTTGGGCAAGATGAAGGGCGTTAATAATATTTTTTTTTGTATATTTTTTTTTTACTGTTAGTTTGATATCTGGTTATCATGTGAGTGGTTATCATTTTGTGTAGATACATATATACACAAACAAACAAATTTACATACACCCATGCATGTGGTTCCATGCCAACTGAGAATAAAGTCAACTTAACATCGCCTTGAAAAGTTATTAAAAGCTATGAAAAAAATCATTTTAAATTAGCCGATAACCCTAACCTAACGTAACCTATTTAACCATTTTTTTATCACTCTAAATGACTTACCTGAGACGGTTCTGAGTTGGTTTCATTCCGAGTTGTCCGGTCACCGGCGTCAACATGCTCTTGAAACTGGGTTCTGAAATTCAATCACGCAGATGCAAGGGTATTATTACTGTTTTATGATGATAATTGTCCCGTTATGAAAGAAGCATGTGAAATCTATTTTTTTTTTTAATCTGACAAGTTTAATTTATAATTTGTAAAAATGTAAAATGTAACTTACGTTGCCAAATTTTCGTTTTGTTTATTTTACGTCATCTTGGTATATAAAAATGAGTGAATTCTATTAAATCTACCTAAAATCTACTTATAATAAATAGTTTTAGGTAATAGTTGTAAACATTTAATAAATACGTAATTTTGTCGCATAAACTCCAAAAAATCTGCACACCTGTTTAAGAAAACACTACCCTACACTACATCAATTCTCGAAATCATTACCCAGAGGAAATCCCTATTCATCTACAGTCGTTTGAGTTAAATAAAAGAGTAGTCCGGGAGTCCTTGACACACTTTAACTAATGAACACACACTTTGCAGTCATAAAAAGAGATTTTTTCAAACAAAGGAGTAGACTCTCTTTGAAAATGACGTCCCCCTTAGGAGCCCATAAAAGTTTAATGAACGCTTCAAAGGTGTTGATAGAAAATGAGCTTAGCTTAAAGCGAATATTCTGAATTAATTATTTATTATTCAAGATGCCTTGGACTTAATTTATTATATAATGTCGCTGAAGAAATAAACTGTTAGAGGCGTGTTGTGAGTGTGTTCTTGTACGTAAAGCATACTCATTATTTTCTTATTTCTGACGAAATTGATCCGTTATTTCTTGAAAAAATAATTATTTTTATTGGTCTGTCCATGCCCAAGTAGGTATTTTCACTCAAATCGGTCGTCATATTGTGGATCACACTTCTAAACTTAGAATAAATAAGAAGATTAGATTATTTCTAAGATTTATTTTTATCTTATTTCTAAGGAAAATGTAAATACCAAAACTGACATAATTAATAAGCAAATAATTTTTATGAACCTACTTTTGAATATTTTCCCACTTAACCGGTCTTTCCCTTCTAATGATATTGTAATCCCGAATTCCAATAAACTCCCCCCACTCTTACCCCTCCCCATCCCTTCTACTACCCCTGTATTTAATCTATGATCTGTATTTAATTTGAAACTTCAGTTTACTTAAACTCCTGATGAGGTGAACATTGTTCATGAAACATGTTGAGTAAGTATCAAATAAAGTGATGTGTATGTACAAAGTTATTTGTCTTTTAATAAAATAAATAATGCAATCACAAAATGAAAACCTTAAGAAGAAAATCATTTTTTATTATTATTACCTTTACTATAACATCATCGCTAAGCTTACATATTTTTAATAAAACTCATTTTTATTTTTACTAGCAAGTACCCGGCACGCGTTGCAATGCCACTCAAAGAAAGATATTGTGTGTGTTTTAATTCTATTTACTGAAGTACTTTCGGATATAAAATATTTTTTGTTTGTTTGCTCAACAAATCACTAAAGTTTTATTGCAATCGAATGAATAATTTAGGAATGCATAAGGGACAAGCAAGGAAATACTCAATTTTATGTACGAGTATTAAGAAAATTAATTCTTCCAATATTCTGCAATAATTAATTGTGTAACTGCGTTTACTTCCCACACACAGGGCTGTAATGAACAATGAACATACAGGGTGTTAAGAGACGTACTTGATTTACTTTAACCAGTAATTTCTAACATTCCTCGGAGTAAAAAATTTAAATGAAATTTTGTCTCCGGTGACATTTTAGATTTTTTTTTCCTACAAAAACATAAAAAATGGTAGATGTTGGACAGTTGGAGGCGTGGTAAGGGGTTGGTCGGTCACTTGGCTGAGTGACCAGTGAAGACATGCGGAAGAATTTTTTTTTTTGAATTTGAGGAAAAAAAAATTGAAAATAATAAAGTCATCAAAAAAAGTCACCGTAGACCAAAATTTCATTTAAATTTTTTACTCCAAATACCCTGTATTTTGTATTAATAACTAACTTTACCAACAGATTATAAATAAGAAAACGGAAAACCAAAGAAAATTATTATTTTGACCCACATGTGTATTGTGTATCTACTTCGAAGCAACAGATTATCCGAAGGTTCCCAAAGTTGATATGAAATGAGGGTGAAAAGAAAGACCAAAGCGGTGTTATGCTATAATAATTGGTGAAAAAGAAAATTTCAGACGGAACTCTATATTGATGATTTTTTCACTACATTTTTATTGTGCGTACACACTTACGAGTCGAACCACAAATCATTGGAAAGGAACGTACCATCATTATCTGACCTTTCTCTGATCATTCTCTATATCTGCCTTAACCGGTAAAACGGGGAGTTCGATTCGCAATTCCGACTGATACTTTTTTTTCTTTTCTGTACTTTATTCCATTTTATGCTTTGTTTAAATTTATTTATTATATCTTCTTCTTCAATGCTTATTTATTTATAAACTAGCCTACTAGATGCGTATTATTTTAATTGGCTGAAATAATTAATCTCAAAAACTCGAAAAAATAATTATCATCATTTGTTTACACCAGTTGATTTCGGCATTTTATTTATTGTGAGAAAAATTATTTCATACATTTTTCGTTTAAATGTTCGAATTTATTCAGAGTGTTCAAACAAATGTGTTCTTAAAGCGGCGTCTCCTCCAATCGTAAACATGAACATTGCTTACACATTACTACAAATATTGGCAATGGGGGCGTAGCCTTACACATTTTTGTCTGAGTCTGCAGTAAGGCTGCAGTGCCAATGGTCATAATAATGTTCAAGCAAATGTGTAAGCAAATGTTCATGTTCACAGAAGGAGGAGACTCCGCTTTTAAGGTGCGAAGGATATTGTTAAAAACATTTTTTCAGACATATAAGTAAACTAGCTGACCCGGCCACGCGTTGCTGTGACTAACGAAACAAAACGCCATTTTTTAATTTGCATTTAAATCAAATCCACACCGCCCGCTTGTCAGCCCGATCACAGACATTATTATATATCTCAACCAGTTTACACAAAACCTTGACAAATTATATATTTAAACCTTCCTCATGAATCACTCTATCTATTGGTGAAAACCGCATAAAAATCTGTTCAGTAGTTTTTGAGTAGTTTATCGCGATGAGACAGACAGATGCGCTAGAGGACTTTATGATAAGTAGCGAAGTTATCGTTAAACAAATGTTGTTTAAAATATTCATCTACGTTGACTTTGATTTTAAGGTCAAAGGCTGATAGTAGCTATAAATAAAGTACTTGTAAGAATAAAAGGAATTTAATTTGGTTCTGAACTATGGTTGTCTAAATATGCTTTATAGATTCACCACAAACCGTTGTAAGAAATAGCAATTTATTGACAGCAGTGTTTCTTATAAAACAAATAATATTTAATATGAAATGTACTTGATGTTAGAATTATATCAAATTGATCAAATGTGTTATTGTCCACTACAACGTGAAATCATTAGTAAATAACTGATAAGTCTCACCAATTTTAAAGCAACATGGAGAACTTGCACAGTAATTAAAATAACAACTCACGTTTGTATTTTTTGATAGAAAGAAATCACTTTTGGTTTGACATATTAATTGAAATAACACAATAATTTTTTTAGTAACCACGATTTATATATATATATATATATATATATACATGTTTTTTAATACCGACCGGTTTCGCTTAACACAATAATATTGTAACTCATAGATATCACCCGTCTCTTTCTCTCTATCACTTTTTTTTTTGTTTTTACATGAGCCCCACACAGGAGGCCCTGAGGAAAATAATTTCCCTCAGGACCTATGTCATCTTTGGGGATGCTGTATGGAGGATTTTTTTCAAGGAAAAAAGGAGAGGAGAGTTCAGGCAAGGAAAAGGGTTTAAGGGGTGGGTAGTAATCTGTGGTTCAGTGTGTCCTGGTCATCCGCCTCCAGGGCACCCCTGATAAATCACCAAACGTAGCGAACCACTTGGGGATATGTACATAAGATATTGATTTCACTCTCTCACTATTCAATTAAATTATTTTGTCTTTTTTTGTATGTATATAAAAGCTAACAAAATATTTATTTTTTGATCAGTTTAATTTTATAAAGATGCTTGTGTTAGGCGAAACCGGTCGGTATTAAAAAAAAATCGTTGTTTCAAACAAAGTTGTTGTGTTATTTCAACTTAAATTTGTGTTTAGAAATAAAAACGGATGAAATGATCTTTTTACTAAGCGCCGTGAGATTTTTTTATGCTTGTCATAGAGAAAGGGATGAAAAGTATAGTAGGTATTTCCATCACGGTCACGGCTGGATTTAGTGAATCTGTCTATGTATCAACCACCCAAGTGATAAGTGCAATGAACAGGCTAAACTAACCACTCCAGCAAAAAGTTTAGCTCAAAACATGAACACTTTTTGCACGCGGTTTCAAAGCAACCAAGTGCCTCTTTACTTCAACTAAAAATGAGCAAGTTAGAAACACATTTTATATTATCCAGTTACAAAATTATGCGAACAAGCAATTTTCAGTGATATTAGCAAAAAGATTTACCATTTTTGTGAATAAAACAGTGAAATGTTGAGGTTTTTTACAAAGCGTTATTTTACTGAAGTGAAAAGTTGTGATGTAAGGATGGGGTAAATATTGATTTCCGTCTAGGGAGAAAGGGACGCAAGATTCATACTTCCGGTACAGGTGTATAGGCAAATCTAAGCCTTGTTACATTATTCGCAGCATCCGGCTAGCTATTCAAAAGGGAAGAATCCACAATATTTCTCGCGTAATTCGAATTAAAACACAATTCCATCCTTTATGCGAGGTGTTATAGTTTTATTTAATGTGTAGTGGAAATTGGTACAAACTGCGGATGCATTAAGAAAAATATTCGTTTGGAGATTCGAGAAAATTCCGTCGAGCGGCGCTCTGCATTCCGACAGGCACTAATAAAGATTTGAACCTATTTATTGTCCTGATAAAAATCTGGTCCCAGAGGTTAGGATTTGATAAGGTCTCATTACTTCTGTGGCAAAAGGGTAATAATTGATTCGTAGTCCCGGAGTAATGGTTTCAAAACCATATTATATTAACCAGGGGTTTTCCTCTCCTTATGAAGGAATTAAGCTTGGTGTTGATATGGTATCTGTGTCGAAGTAGAGATGTACCACTAGAAATATGTGTCTAAACATATATATTTTCTACTACGTTGCATCTACTTGAATTCTTCTTAATTATTAAATGCAATTACTTGCACTGCAAAAAAAAACGCACTTCATTTTTTATAAAACAGCTTTTAAATGATTAAATTTTAAGGAATAACTTTTCGAAGAAAGCAAACACTTTGTGGCTTGACATTTTACAGAATGAAACAAGTTCTTTGTTTAAAACCACTTTATTTAAATTTATATTCTTCGACCGGTTTCGGTCGAACTCGACCTTCTTCAGGACAATAAACATATAAATATAAATTTAAATAAAGTGGTTTTAAACAAAGAACTTGTTTCATTCTGAATAACTTTTCATTTATAGAATTGTATGCCTGTATGGGCTCTTACAGGAAATACTTTTGGGGAACAGTAAATATGCTTTTTTTAATTTTTTAATGAAAACAAATAACTTTGTGTACACCACTATTTAATTTACAACATCAACATGTTTCGAAAACTACGTTTTCTTCGTCAGAATAATAAGTTAATAAAAAATAACAAAAGACAAACAAGTATAGACTAATTATAACATAGACAAAATATTAGAAAAGAGAGGTGATTATTTACCTAAAATATCATAAAAAAAAATTATAAAAAATAAAATATAAAAATTATTTTAGGATGGGTAAAAAAATTATATTAACATAATAAAAAATCTTTTTAAACAAAACAGGAAGTCTTAATAACAAAATAAATTATTATTAATATAAGTATTAATACGAAAATAAATTTAAAAGATGGCTATTTTTAAAAAACGTTTGGTTATTTATAATATTTAATTTACTAACATTTCTAAATTATCTAATTGTATACCCGTTGTGTTAGTATGTAAATTTTTTAAACCTTTATTAATATCAAAAGAATGACCTGTTTCCTAAATGTGGTTTGCAAATCCTGAATAATTATTATTATTTAAACATCTTAGATGTTCCTTAACTCTAATGTTAAAATTTCTAGAAGTAATGATTGTAACTTTTTTTATATTGGGAAGAATAATGCACGTATTGAAAGAACAATAATTTTAATTTTTTTATTCTGAAACTACTTATAAACTTTAATTTAATACGTTATTCTAACAATTACAAATTTTTGTATAATACGTATAAGAAATTACAAAATGTTATATCTGCCAAAATATGATATTAAAATTATAAAAAAATATCTATCAAAAAATAAAAATAAATAGTCAGTGGGTGGGTGGTTTGGTATATTTATGGTCAGTGGTGAAGATCTCGTCAAAGAGGAGAGATATTTCAAGAATTTTAAAGAATTTCCCTTTGAATCTCCGCTGACGGTAAATATATCGTCCTCGGAAAAGATTTTATTCAAGAGCAATATGCAATATACTCTACTTATATTGTTATAATTTTGTTTCTCACAGATAATGGGTACTTACTAAGTTGAAAGAAGCCAATACACTACAGCCAATACGTATAGGGTGACCATGTGTTGAGATTCGATTTAAAAATATATATTGTGTTATTATTTTTAAAAGTAATAAGATGAAAAGAAAAAATATATGCATGTAATAAAATTATGCTATTAATTTAAAAGGACGAAGATGAAAAAAAATTACAATTTTAATTATTTTACCTAGTGATTGTAATTCTGAAGGTAGATCGAGTTTAAAATGATTATACATAAGGAATTTATACTGATTTTTTTTCAATGGAATCAGAATGGATTTTAAAGTTGACCAGTTGAAAGTGGAGACCAAGTAGAAAAATTATATTCGACATGACTTCGAACTAGAAAAGAATATAAGAGTTTTAATATTGAAATATTTTGAAAGACTGCCGTTACGGAGAATGAAGCCGAGTATTTTTAATTCTTTTTTAGTAACAGTATTCATGTGTGAAAGAAAATTAAATTTTCAATCGAAAATAATGCCAAGATCAATAATTTTAATGACAGTGTTGAGGGAAACATTTTCAATTTGATTTTGTTAGTTAAAAGGTTTATTTATTTTGGAAAATCGTATTACGTGGCATTCACTAATGTTTAGATAAAGTTTTAGTTCCTTTAAATTTATTTGAAAGTGAAAACAGTCAACTTTAGTTTTTGTAAGTTTAAATAGATTTAGACTACTCGGCAAAAAATAACAGTGACAATGTTAGGTATGTTTTTAGGTTTTCACGGCCAAAAGTATTTTTGTTATTCATTTTATTTATTTATTTATTTATTTCAAAAACATACGGCACAACATGTGCCATTAACATAAATTATATTATATATGTATTATAAAACAATAACAAAACGAAAGTAACAACATAAATTGAAGTTAAATATAAAAACAAAAGGTAAAAAAAGGAGTTGAGGTAGTAAGCAGTAAGTAAAAAGTAAGATAGATAAATGAAAGTATAAAGTAAAAGCATAAAATTATAAAATATAAAGTATAATGAAAAGTTACAGATTGAGATAGAAAGTTAAAAGGTAGGAAATAAAAAGTGTAAAGTTATAAATATTAAAAAAAAAGTGTAACAAGTAAAGAGTAAGAAATGCTCTTAGGAGCCAAAAATTGAAGATAATATAAATTAAATTTACCAAATATAAAAGGTATCACTGATTATGATTTGTTTCTAGTCATAGATATTGGGAACGCTCATACATTTTTGGGGTGTTATGCCGTGTTTCGCCAACGTTTCGGACAGCGTTACAGTGTCCATCATCAGGGCAGATGAGCAAATGATACTTTCACCAATATCATTTGCTCATCTGCCCTGATGATGGACACTGTAACGCTGTCCGAAACGTTGGCTAAAGAAGGAGGTAGCGAAACACGGCATAACACCCCAAAAATGAATAACAAAAAGTGACAATGCCATTTATAAAAGTAAGAAAAGTTTTGGGCCTAGATGTGACCCTTGAGGTACACCGCTTGTAGCCATTTATTTGTGTGACAAATTAGAATAATTTTTTTTTTTAATAATTCTATTTGATAAGTAGCACTTTATCAATTCCAATAGTTTTTCCTATATTCCGAATTTATTTACTAAGTTTGTCGAGAAGAACTAGTTTGAATATAGGAGAAATATAATTTTCGAATTCAAAAATTCGTCAAAGGATGGCGCCACTTACATGAGCAGATTGCATGAGGACGATAGTACTACGGATTTGTAAATTTCGAGTATCTCTCCGGATATAGAAAGATTGTCGGTAATTCTCAGAGATGTGAATAATAGTATCACGAGGCTATACAGTACATATGACGTCATTGCCTGTTGCGGTTACTTTGTCCCTGTGACTAGCGTCACTGGATTACAGTGGATCCGAGGAACCGGCTGTTTTTGGAAAAAGTTCCCATAGGATATATAAAACTCAAACTGGCGAAGCCGAACCAAGAGCCACCCGCAGAGAAAAACCTGCGGAGCGGGTTTTTAACTGCTAGTATTGTTATTAATACGTATGAAGATTCTATCATGTAAAAAAATTTCAAACAGTTTGTGGATTGAAAAGAGCATGCAAATGGATTCGTAATTTGTTACATCGTGAATATCGCCCTTCTTAAATACACTTGCTTTTCCAGCTTTTCCATAGATCAGGGAAGTAGCCAGAATTCAGTGAATAGTTAAATATTTGACATAATGGTTCGACTAGTATTAATACATAATTAATTAGATAAACTGGATTTACTTTGGCAGGACCCTCTTTTTTCTTCATGTCGAGTGATTTTATTTTGCGAATAACATCAGGAACTTTTATTTGTAAAGCAGCAATGTGAATCGGTTCCTTTGGATAAAAGGGTGGAATTTGATCATTTGGGATGTCCTCATCGCAAACATTTTAGAAGAAATCGGCAAAGAAGTTGACATTGTCATTAGTGTCAATACTTCTTTTTATCTCAAAAAACATGCAATTAGATAGAGTTTTTTTGTGAGTTTTTGATATCTGAAAGTACAATGCTATGTTCTGTTTCATGTTTCGTTTAGATTTATTAGTATTATCTTTTTTTTCAATGTTTCAATTTTGTTTTCTTTATCTTAATTTTAAATTTAATCGCATTTGTATGTTTACCCTTTATAATTGTTTTGTATTGTATTTTATCTAAATGTTCTGCGTATTTGGGATTTATACTGTAAATAAATAATACATTATTATACGTCTTTTCAGTAAAAGTTTTTCATGTTTATTGTTACCAACTTGTTGTTTTAAAGTATAAATTCTCAACCTTTTGCCCACCGCCTACTTTGAGTACATTTTTATTTCTAGCGCTCCCTAACTCGTCACGACGAAGGGGGAGTAATGGGATACCCCGATAGGGTTACATTTGTTATTTGTCACAACCGAGGGGGCGTATCGGTGTACCACGACAAAAAGGGGCGTAATGGGATACCACGATGGGGTTACATTTGCTACAACGGAGGGGGCGTAATGGGATAGGGAAAATATTTTTTTGGATGGATGGCCCCTAATGGAATGGGGTGGGATGGGTTTCTCTGAGTCTCCTAATGCCCCCCTGAAAGTCTGAAACGCCCCTCAATTTTATCTTGGTTTTCTACCGCTCCCCTGAAGGTCTGAAACGCCCCCAAGGAGGCGTTATCGCCCATGTTGAGAACCTATGTTTTAAAGTCACAATGTTACGGTAGTAACGAAACAAGACGAAAATTGAAGTGAAATATTTCATGTGAGGGATTTTATTGTTTTAAATAAATAAACATTATTCCTCCACACACTGTCCCTAAAAATAACATAGGTCCTGAAGGATATTGTTTTAAAACACATTATTTGATCTTCTTCCCAGGAATATAAGATGATTACACATTATAGTAAACTACCATCTTTGCGACTTTCGAATGTCAAATAAAGACGAAAATAGATTAACTAATAATAAGTTCGGCGTGGGATGCCGGGTCTTAATTAAATGCACAATTGCATGCGGTGCACAGTACACACTGCACATAACTGTGTAGTTACACCGGAGCACTGCATCGGTTGTCTGCGTTTTAATTGCATCCATGCAATTATTTCACCTGTACCGTTGAATCACAAATGGTACAAAATCAGTCTTTTAGGTTTTACCAGGAAAGATAATTTCCATTGGAAGATTAAAAGATCATAATAAACACATGAATTTGTTGAAACCACTTTATTGCATATTATCGGAATAATTTCCTTCATAAAAAGAAAATTAAGCACTGAAAAAGAAAATAAAATTAATAATCTAAACGAAAATATGAAAGAGTAGAAGACACAGAAAAATAGAAAAAGACGGCCGGCATAGTCCAGGGGTAGTCTTGACTCGCATTCCGAAGGTCGCGGGATCGAATCCCGGCATGGCAAATAAATTTTATTTGATTAATTTATGTTATTTCATAATGTATTAATTTAAAATAATATTTAGTATATTTACAGCACATTCTAGTGTGGAAGATAATCTCAGTATCGCCCTGGTGTAAGACCACCGCTCAGAATTGAAACGTTGCTTGAAATGGTTTTAGCCATATTTGGTAACCAGATCTGAATAGCCAGGTTCTTTCCACCTTCCTCTTCCCCATCTCCTTCTCCTCCTTACTACCTTCAGCCTCACAATATACCCTAATTGGGGATGCCATAGTCTCACAGGCTCCAGACGGGAGCAGTTGGGACCCTTGTGCGGTATTCGAGAAAAAAAAAATAGAATGGTCGCAACTACTGGGACTCGAACCCAAAACCTCTCGTTCAACCGGGACGGGCGTTTTTACTAATTCAGCCATAGCCACCTTCCATCAAACCGTCATAATTGCCAATCTCATATTTTCAAAATTTAGAATTAACAATATTATTTTCGACTAATTTTTTCCATATCATAGGCAACTACCTTTTTTCATTGGAAGCAATCGTTCTAAGAACTGGTTTGTGACCTAGATAGCGTCTTGGATAACCATATTCGATTTTATTTGTGTGGAACATATATTATATTGACGTTTTAATAAAAGCCTGAATGAACTTTTTTTTTTTTTTATAAGAACAACTCTCTTTATAACTTTTGAAGGTTATTCCCATCAATGTAATATTATATCATTGAAGAAGAAGATAACACTAATAATCTAAACGAAATTATGAAAGAGAATAAGACACAGAAAAATTAAAAAAGATAATGGGACCCGAACACAGAACCTCTCGTATATGGATACGTAGAATATTTAACAACTGTATGAAATGAAACCGGTAGAACAACATGTTAAAATAAAGTGCTTTAAAACAAATGTACCTTTTTGTGCATATTGTAATTGTAATTAAATGTAATAAAATGCATATTGTAATTACAATATGAATTTTATCTGTGGCTTGATGTATCAAGCCACAGATAAAATGCAATCGTTTCGTCGATCGAAGGTAAAGTCGTGGAAAATAAAACTTGTGATTTGAACTTTTTTTGATGATTCCATAAACAATCTATCGAAAATAAAATGTGTGCAAAAAAATTGGAGTGTGTAATTCACACGCGGTAGAAGTGAAACTAGAAAGTCGCTAGAAGTCATTTTCTTTTATTTTACCTGTTTATTTTAAAGTGGCTTGAAGATTGAATATTAATTTACGAAAAACAAAATGTTTATTTTTTGGATTTCGTAAGATTCGAACTCCGTTCGCTCGATGTCTGTCTCTCTGGACGCTCGGATTTTCGGGCGCCTTAGCCCGGGAGGGTCGAGCCGAGGTGCAAATTTAGCGCATTATATTAGAATGACGACCCATCGTTTAATAAATTTTAGTGATGTATTTCCGTTTCTTCCGAAATTCTAATCACTAACGACGCTAAAGAAATTTCACTTCAAAAATTGAAAATAGGCGTGTTGGGCACAAATATTTTGTGAAATCGTCAATTGCGTATTTAATGTTCTAATGGACCACTAACTAGACATATTCTTTGTAGAATATCCGTACTTCATGGTCACGGCCACCAAAAGTGAAAAATTTCTATCTGCGTCTGTCTTTCTTTCGTTGAAGGATTGTTATGAGAATAATTATTAATATTTATAATTTTTTTTTTCTTAACTAAAAAATCCACAAAATAATAATTTATATCAACTAATCCCGGCTAGATTTATAAAGGCATTAATAAACAGCTGACCGGAAAGTAACAGTGACTTGGCATTTAGTTTTGTTGATTGGGCAACAAAGCGCTAAGTTCCGCTTCTCGTCACTTTCTGAAAGGAGATCAATGGGGACGGCGATCTTCATTCAACTTTCCATGAGTATTTGGATTTTATTATTAGAATTATGTATTAAATGCGATGTCGTAATTGGTGAATCAGACCGATCGAGGATCTTGCTTGTTTTAATCAGTAATTTTGGAGATTTCGTGAAAATCCCCAACATAATTCTGTGTCCGATTTTAATCGAAGTTTATCATTGCCATCCGCGTAAAACCGGAAAGAAAAATGTGTTAATCGCCGGTTTATGGTCTAAGTGTAATTAGATACACTTAGACCATTTGTAAGCACCAACGGCGGAAGCGAGATATGACGGTGATGTAGAAACTTTTTATGACTCACTAGCCGGTACATTGCAAAGTTTGAAGGGAGGAGAGGTCAATTTAGTTATTGGAGACTTTAACGGCAAAATTGGTGAAGGTCGTCGCTCTCATATAGTTGGTGAATGTGGCTTAGGCATAAGCGATCAAAGAGGTGATAGACTATAATTCTGCAAGGATAAAAATATGGTTGTATCAAAAACTTGGTTTAAGCTTCCGAAAAGAAGGCTTTATACATTGAGATCACCACAGGATGTAACAATTTATGATATTGTCAGGAACCAAATTGACTATGTTAGTAGACCAGATTAAATTCAGGAACTCTGTAAAGATAGTCACCACATACCCTGGTGCGGAAATTGGTTCTGACCATGTTTTATTAACTGCCGATATTGTTTTATGCTTAAAACAAATAGAAAAGCCTAAAAACAAAATTAAAATGGATATTTTTTTTTACAGTTAATACCGCACAAGAGTCCCAACTGCTCCCGTCTGGAGCCAATGAGACTATGGTATCCCCAATCGGGGTATGTTGTGAGGCTGAGGGTAGTGGGGGGGGGGGGGAGGGAGATAGGGAAGATGAAGAAGGGAAAGTACCTGGCTATTCAGATCTGGTCACTAAACACGGCTAAAGCCATTTCAAGCAACGTTTCAATTCTGAATGGTGGTCTTACACCAGGGCGATACTGATAGTATCTTCCACTCTGGAACGTGACGCAAATATACTATATATTATTTTAAATGAATAAATTGTGAAATAACACAAATTAATCAAATAAAATTTAATTGCGCACGCCGGGTTCGAACCTGCCACCTTCGGATTGTGAGTCGAGAGTCTTGCCTCGGGACCACGGAGGCCGTCAAAATATATCTCGAAACTCAACGAAGAAGTGGTCAGAAATAGAGTATCTCAGACTTTGAACGATAATATAAGACTACTCCGTGTGATCCATCGATAGAAATACAAACACAATGGGATAACCATAAGTCAGTTATATGTGAAACCTGTGATATAAATTTGAAAGCTGATAAGCAAATTAGAAAAAAGACTCGGATGACTGACCACATTTTGAACTTAATGGATGAGAGACGTAAACACAAACATAATGAGACACAATATAAAAACTTACAAAGAAAGATTAGACATAAAATTGAATGGATGAAGTCACAGTGTGAAGAACTAGAGTCGCACAGTCGTGTCATGTTTAGTTGACGATCCAATAAATTAATATTGAATGAAAAAGATATTTTACGAACATGGGAAAAGTATATTCATGATATTAGACCTGACATTAATATTCCTAATGACATGGACCATCGATTTCAAAATCAGAAATTCTTCATGCAATAAAAACTTCAGAAAATAGAAAAGCGTGAGGACCAGACGATATTCCTGTTGAGGTGTTGAAGATCTTTAGTTAATGAAAGTTTTGACTATCTGTTGAGGTAATTTAATTCTATATATGACACGGGGAACATTTTTTTTTTTTTTACAATAACTCCACACAGGAGGCCCTGAGGAAAATAATTTCCTTCAGGGCCTATGTCATCATTGAAGATGCTGTGTGGAGGGTGTTTTTGAGGAGAGGAAGGAGTGAACATGGGTCTCGAAGAGACCCATATTGTAGGAGGGAGGAAACACAGAGGCCGGCAAATCGTTCCACAGCCAAGCTGTTGAACTCAAGAACGAGTCGTAGAAACGACCCGTTCTCATGTGACTAATGTCAACCGTGTACAAATGTTGAGCGCGCGTTTGGCGTGTTTCCCGACTATGCACCGGTGCCGAGGGGATCAATGACGCTAGTTCCTCGGAGCATCTTCCATTGTAATACCGGTAGAACAAGGACAGCATTCCCACCTGGCGCCTGTGCTCTAAAGATTGCAATCCGTTTGTTAAATTAGGACAATCTATCAAACGGACCGCCCGTTTCTGCACAGAGTCAAGGGTTTTTTCAGGTATTTTGGGGCTCCAGACCAGAGGTGGCTGCCAAATTCAACCGTGGGGCACACTTGCGATTTGTACAGGGTTAGTAGTTGTGTACTATTAAAGTATCTGCGTGCCCTGTACAGTATGCCCAGTTTCTGAGAGGCTAACTTAACTCTGGCCTCGATGGAGCCCCCGTACCTGAGCTGGTCACTTAGAGTTACACCAAGCATATCAATGGAAGGCCGTGCTTCCGTTAAAAAAGACTAGATTATCATTTCGATCCCTTTTAGACGTAATCAGACATGATTGGGTCTTTGAAACATTAAATTCGACAAGGTTATTCTTACCCCAAGAGAAAACACCTTCGAGGTAACCGTCCATTCTTTGCTTCAAAGCCCTCCGAGCCATATATACCCCAAGATTGGTTAAAATCCACCTTCGTGACATTGCCTAAAAAATAATAACATAAGAAGTGCAGTGACTCTCGATTAATAAGCCTGATGAGTCAAGTCTTTAAATTATTACAACATATACTAGATAGCCCATACAAAACAAAGGTGGATCACATGTACAATACTAGGCTCACACAAAATGAAGGGATGATTGTACCTAGATTTTCTAATAAACATGGCCAGCGAACTCTTGAATACATTGTACCGCTTATATTTAATATGCTGCCATACGATTTGAAAAAATATTACTCGACACCTAAATTTGCCCTATTGTTAAAAAAATGGCTATTGGAATCAGATTTTCTTTATTGACTGACTCCTAGTGCACTTTAAAAAAAAAAAAAATTTTTTTTTTTTTTTTTAGACATATTCTTATTATTATTATTATTTTTATACTTATTTTTGTTTTTATTATGTATTTTATTAAATTGAAATATTTTTTTCCTGTATTGTATTATACTTAACTGTACTATGTTTCTGTCCACACTGTTCCTGCCGACAAGCTACTTGCAGTAGCTTTGCAGGTATAATGTAAACATGAAAAAAAATCTTTTTTCTGTAATAAAAAAAAAAAATAAATAAATAAATAAAAAAAAAAAATAAAATAAAAAAATTCCTTAAAATAATTCATGCCAGGATACGCAATAAGTGCGAGCAGGACTTGGATGACACTCAGTTTGGCTTCAGAAACGCGTTCGGTACGCGTGAAGCATTATTGTCTGTCGACGTACTACTGCAAAAGTGTCGTGACATCAGAAAGGAAGTCTTCGCCTGTTTTATTGACTATGAAAAGGCATTTGAAGTGCGGAGGAGCTATTCCGGGCAGCACAAGATAGAGAGACATTTTCCAGAGTGATCGCTAGGGCACACGAAGAAGAAGATGCATATTTAGGGAAACCTCCTAGTAAAAAGCTTTTTTTTTAACACTAAAACTTCAATTGTCAAAGTTGCCATTAGAATCGTGAAAAATTGAATTATTTAATGGTCTATATTTTATAACTTAAAACACAAATCAATAAAGTAGAACATATTACTCGTACTCGACATTTACAAAATATTTTGTTTAAAAAACATAATCATTTAATTTGGTTTGGTATTTTGGCCTCAAATCCAAAATTAAGTTTTAAATGATAAAGGTCGCTCGGCCGTTCCTCTTAAAATAAAACGAAAAATGTTCTGTTTGGATAAAATTTTTCGTAAATCTTTAGCTGCAGCTTTTACTCTTTAGTGTGCATAATAAAGAAGACCGGAGTCCCCTCACACGGAGTAGATGGTGGTGGTGAACCACTAACTCTGAGCTAAACGCCCCCTTGTGTCGAGGGTCATCAAGTTGTGGGACGTGACTCGTTCATTTACTTTTTCAGACCTCATGAACGCCCTTATAGGTACACATTCAGCTCGCTGCCAACAAACGGATGGATATAAACATTCACGATAAAATCGTCCGGTTTCATTTATTATTTATTTGTGGACGTGATGTTGGAATGAACTGTTAGTGGCACAAAAACTTAATATGTACTTTTTGAGAAACGCTATGACAATCGTGTAATATTCTACTCACAAAATGTAATTTTTTCTTTATTAAAAAAATTATATTTCTTTTTCTTTATTTATAAAATATATGATACTGCCGATTTTTTAGCACGAGTTGCTATGCCACATAGAACGAAATTACTTCTCCCTGCGTGTTTTTTCCCATTCTTCCCATTCCCCTTCTACCTCCCCTCCCTCTCACGCGTCCCGTCTCCTCTCCCGTTTTTAATGTATTCAGTCCCGGTACATTCAGATTTTCAATTACCTCGCGTGCCACCTATTGCAATTTTTTTTACAAATTTTCTACATATTTAAAATAAATATAAATTTTGATAAGCTTCAAAGTATTCGATTTTGGCTAGTACCAAAGGTGAGAATAAATTCATTAATTTAAACATTTTCAAAAATTGAATTTTTATTTAACAATCGATGGTTTGCAAAATGTCATTCTCAAATTGCGGCAGTTTTGTAAGAGTTTTTGTAATGATTAAAAAAACTTTTCAGATGTATTGTCATGTTTAATAATCCTTTGTAATAATCCAGAAACCTTTGCGAGGATGGGAAAAAGGTATTTTGAAACTACAAATCATCCACATCAAATTCCCAAAGTTTCATCGCAATCGGATGAACTGTTAGCAACCCATAATTGCACGATGCCAGAACTCACTATTGTATATAGTAAGAATCGCGGGCATGCCCACATCAAATCCTCAAAGTTTCATTGCAATCGGATGAATGGTTCAGCAACGCATAACATACATACATACATAGACAGAAACAAACATATTTTCATTTTTATATATATAGATTTAATTAAGACATTTTCTTTAGTTAGATATATTAAATCACCAAACTAGGTGGCTGCCTGTTTCATGGTGACCTAGGAAGTATAGTTACTTTGTATGAAATCTTGTGTAAATATATTATGGATTTAGTACCTAAGACACGTTACTGATACAACGTCCGTGGTTTCATGTAACTAGTTCCAGTGGACACATTTTAGCTTGCTTTGGCTATTAAACCATCATGGGTTCATAGACACATTGTTTGAAGTGCTATCCTTTTCATAAGCGGTGCTAAATTTTATGCTCGTCAGCTCGTGTCTTGTATTTTTATAATGTCATTGGATGTCAGATGTCGTTATTTTTCAAGTTAAGATTCAAACCCGAACTAAATGCAATCTAGATGGTGTCTGGATAAATTTTTATCCAAAAATCTTGCAATCATACATAAAGATGGCAGCCAAAAAAATAGGCGTTAAGAAAATTAAGATAATATGGGTGGTTATTAGTCGAAGTTAAAAGTGACCGAATTGGATATCGACACCTTAGCTCAGTGGTCAAGAGCACTCGCCCGGAAAGAGAGAGGTCCTGGGTTCGAGTCCCAGATGTGCAAATATCTTTTTCTGATTTTTCGGTTTCCAGATTTTTAATTGATTTTCGCTCATAGTGTCTTCATTTAATTAAATTGATTTTTCGTTTGTAGGAAAGTGATAATACATTATTGAGCACAATGTATTTTTATTATCCCTTAAATGTTGAAATTAACAGTAAGAATGAAAAATCATTTTAAGGATATGTGAATAGAGTTCTTGAAAAAGATTTTTTACTTTACCCATGAAAGTACTTACGTCAATAATCTGAAAGAGTTCCGAAGAGAAATTATATTTATCACAAAGGAAAATATTGCAAATTCATCCCAAGACGTTTGGTCCCATTTTATGAAATTCCAGGCATTTTATTTTGCCGTCAAGAAAATTGATGCTGAAGGGATATTAATATTTGTTCAATGACCCTTCCGCAGTAGCCAAGATTAAATAGTGAATACCGTCAAATAATAAATATTAATTTTTGGTATTTTTCTTCAAACAAAAACGTTTTTATAAATAATATAATTCCAATAAGGGAGAGCATTATTTTAAGGTCATATTTAAGTTTGATAATATAACTACGTGCTTGTATGACTACTTGTTATATCTTTATGTTTTTTTCACATGCACCCTTTATCGCTGTATTATTTTAGCTATGTTCTGTAAAACATCCAATCGGGCGTAATAAAGGTTTGCTAATTACAAACTTGTTCCGCAACAGTCTATTCATTTTTATGTTTATAATAATATCAATAAATTTACATGCTACATATTGCTCCGCAACTACTTTCATATTACCTTAAATTCTTCTTTTTTACTCCTATTATACTTGCGTATTGAACTCCTTTGTTAACCTTTACATGAAATGAAACTATACCTACTTATATCCTTCATATTAGTTTATTATGTTATGTTCTATACTCTTGTTATTATACTCCCCAACAACTTATTTACAATAATGTATAAAAGCCTTCAAGGCGGTTATGACTAAACGAATAATTAATAAAAAAATTTACAATAAGTAGTAACCTTCTTGTTCTTCTTTTATAAAAAGTTACTTGTCCGTGGCAGCGGGCGGGCGGGCAGCGGGATTTGAATCGAATACAAACATACCTACTTTTTTTTGGTTCATGAAACTTTGCATTCTTGACCTTTGTGGCAAGAGGGAGATCACTGTCAAGATGAGCTTTCAAAAAACTACCTCCATCCCCTTTTATCACTCCTGAAAGCAGTATTCTGATTAAATATTGCGCACTTCAAGTTCAAGTTCAAAATAAGTGGTTAATTACTGTCTATATCTGTTTGCATAGCCGAGGACCTCAGCCATTTATAGACTGTTCATATTTACAGATGTAAGAAAGTGTCCCGGAATGGCTTTATTTTTTACACAAATGCACAGTTTTATTTCGAGATTAATTAAATTGTGCAAATTTGACCTTCAAAATAAGAGAAAGGTCACTGTTCTTGACCTTTTGTGAAATCTCATTTAGGATTTTACAAGACTTTCCCATACTATTTTCCCAAATCTTAAGCAAAAATTTTATGCTACTTGATCCCCACATCCAATTTTGATACATCGTGAAGAAATTTTGTACACTTGATGCTCAAATCAAGAGGATCATTACTGTATCCATCAGAATTCGAAAAGCTCTGCATAAAGCCCAGGCAACGCCGGGGACATAAAACAGTCTTCAAGTTTCTTGACAAACATTAAGCCCAAATGCTCAAATTACAACAAAGCGCAAAGCTCGAAGCTCAACGTTCAAAGCTCAAAGCTCAAAACAAAAAGTTCAAAGTAAGAATCTCAAAGATCAAAGCTCGAAGCTCAAACTCTAGGTTCAAAGCTCTCAATGCTCAAAACTCAAAACTTCAAGCTCAAAATCCAACAAAGCTCGAAACTCAATGATCGAAGCTCTAAGCTCGAGCTCTAAGCTAAAGCTCGAGTTTCGAAGTTCAAAGCTATAATCTAAAAGCTCAAAGTTTAAGGCCTAAAGCTGAAGTGGAAGTGGGTGGTAGAAAAGACATCAAGTGCATCAAATAATTTTAAACTGTGAAATAAGGCGAATATGAATTAAGAAAGGTGTGTAAGCCAAATGTATGACATGGAAGTGAATGATAAAATAAGTCAGGGACACTCGAGGCTAACCTGGCATGATAAAAAGAATCAAATACCTGAAAAAAAAACCTTTTTAATCGATGAGAATATTGTTATATCCACCTTAAAACAACACCAAGTTTAATAGAATTTAAACCCCAAAACTTTATTGCGAACCATTCATAATCCCGAGCAACGCCAGGTTCAATTCAGCTATTTATATAAATAAGATTATATGTGGTGGCTGGAGCTTGTTTGATTTTCATGCAAACCTACAGTTTTAATCCGAGATTGATGAAATTTTGCTCACTCGATCTTTAAGATGTTTTAATAGGCGGGAATGGATACCACCGCCCCAAGTCACAAAAAATGTTTCTCTGCTTTTGGTGACTTTTCAGGTGAATTGTGTGATTGTATAATTGAATCATTAATGCGAAAAAGTTTTGTATCGCGGCCATTTGCGGAAAAAAACATTTTCTGGATACTGAAAAAACCGACTCTCTTTCTGAACATAATGTCAAGAAATAAATCGTTTCTAAGACATTCTAATTTCACTTTATACACAATTTTTTTGGATTTATGTAGTGCAAGATTCACCATGCTGGCCGTGACGTATATTTAATAACTAGCTGGTACCCGGCATGCGTTGCAATGCCATTTAAAGAAATAAAGTGATTCTTCCTGCATGTCCTTTCCCGTGCGTCCCCGTTCACCTCCCTAGTCCCAGTTCACCTCCCAAGTCCCCTTCCCCTCCCGCGTTCACCTTCCCCCTCCCTCGTCGTCCCTCCCGCGAACGCCACCTCCTCCCTCGTACCTTTCCTCCCTGCCGCTAAAATATATTAAATACACACATTTTCATTTATACAAATTTCATAACGCCAGAGCTTACCATTGTGTATAGCCTATAACCTTCGCAGGCGTGTGCACAACAAATCAACAAAGTTTCATCGCAATCGGATGAACGGTATGGCAGCGCATAAAATTCGAACAAACAAATATTGATTTTTATATATAAGACTAGCTGGAACCCAGCATGCATTGCAATGCAAAGAAATAAATTGTTATTCCCTGCATTTCCTTTCCCATGCGTCCCCGTTCCCACCCCGCATTCCCACCTACCTTCGCCTTCCCCCTCCATCGTCATCCTTTCCGCAAAACCCACCTCCTTAATTAACCTTCCTCTTCTGCCTTCCCTTCCCGCCGCTAAAATATATTAAATACACTCATTTTCTTTTTTGCAATTTCATAACGCCAAAGCTTAAGATTATATATAGCCTATAACCTTCGCGGGCGTGCGCACAACAAATCACCAAAGTTTCATCGCAATCGGATGAACGGTTTGTCAGCGCATATCGTACGAACAAACAAACAATCAAATATTGATTTTTATTTATTTATTTATTGATCAACGCCCTTTTTCAGGGCTTTTACATATTAATGGTAAAAAATTCAATATTTATTGTACATAACTGAACTGCTTCAGTAACAATATTTTATATTTGTTTAAAGATAAACTGAAGATGTCCACGGACTTGGTGTAATTGTTTCCTTCCATTAGTATTCTGGGTAAAGAGGAATACATATGGTAGTTAGTCCCAGAATTTCTGCACTGAAATAAATCCTGACTTCTTGTATTACGTTGTGGAATCCGGAAGCTTATCAATTCAAGCAATACCGGACTATCAACTAAATTATGTAGAATTTTATATAGAAATACCAAGTCAGTGAAAATTCTTCTGTCAGACAATTTGAGCATATTCATATTATTTAACAGAGTGTTGTAGTTCAACATTATTGTTGGAATCCCCATTTTGAAATTTAGAAAACGTAAGAATTTGTTTTGTATTCTTTCAACAGCTTGTACATGTATGTTATAATGTGGATTCCAGACGGGAGAATTGTACTCAAGTTGACATCTAACATACGCAAAATATAAAGTTTAATACATTTTATATTGTTAAAATTTCTAGTTAGTCTAGTTATAAATCTCAACATTTTTAAGCCCTTATTACAGATTTCTGTTATGTGGTTAACAAATGAAAGATTTAATTGGAAAGTGATGCCTAAGTCTTTAATTTGTGTTAGTGTTTCAAGAGCATTATATAAGATTTAAGGATTCATAGAGCATACATTTTTTGCCAGCAATTGCAACTTGGTGGGCTATTATACAGATTTGTATATTTATTTATGGTATGTGTATCATACTTATTAATTGCCCAGCATCCCTTTTACAAAAAATCACCGAACGCCACTGGTATATAGGTATAATTGTTTTAAAAAATTATTCTGGCTCAACCCTAAAAACAGGAAATTATTTCATTACTCATGAATGCATTGCAGGGATTTTCATTAGTTGCTTTATATATTCGTAGTTCACCGTTGTAGGTAATTAATACTGAGGCATATTACATGATGCGTCGTATGTTCAGGCTTTCCTTAATTAAATAATTATCGGTAATCTAATCCCCCGCCTGAGTGGAAGATTTTCAAATTCCAGAATGTTACCTGTGATAAATCTGCTACTAAAAGTGCGACGAGATGGGTAATCAATAATTTTATTAAGAAACGAAAGAAGAAAGTACATAAAAGTGGTTATTTTAGTAAGAAAATACTTGGTTTGATGTGCGTTTTATGAGAAACGTAATAAAGTCTAAATATTCACTTCAATATTATATAAATAAAAGCCAAGTTTGCTCGTTTTGTAAGAACTCTAGAATTATTAATTAGCTTTCTTAATAAAAAATATACGTTTGCAAAAATACGTTTTTTTACAATCCATCAAATTTCATGGTACGAGTATACAAGTTCTGTGAAAGTCTTATTCGAGTTATATTATTATCCAAGTACTGTGAAGCAAGGGACTCACCGTGACATGGTAACAGAACTTGAATAGATTGACGGCCGGCGTAGTCCAGCGGTAAGGCTCTTGACTCGCATTCCGAAGATCGCGGGATCGAATCCTGGCGTGGCGAATATATTTTATTTGATTAATTTGTGTTATTTCACAATTTATTCCTTTAAAATAACATATAGTATATTTGCGGCACGTTCCAGAGTGGAAGATACTCTCAGTATCGCCCTGATGTAAGACCACCTATCAGAATTGAAACGTTGCTTGAAATGGCTTTAGCCATGTTTGTCTGTGACCAGATCTGAATAGCCAGGTACTCCCACCTTTCTTTTCCCCATCTCCTTCCTCTCCCCACTACCTTCAGCCTCACAACATATCCCAATTGGGGATGCCATAGTCTCACTGGCTCCAGACGGTAGCAGGACTCATTTGCGGTATTCATATAAAAAATATAAAAAAAAGATTTTACGCAGAACTTGAAATCAGCTTTGATGAATGATGAAAAAATCGAAATGAATTTGATGAACTATTCAAATTCAGTGGATTGTTTTAAATTTAAGATTCAGATTGTAATAATTTTTCTACCCTTTTACGACCGTAGAAGCCTGGACACTAAACCAAATATTGACGCGTTAGATGAATTAGAGGCGATTCCAAATAAAATCTATTTAAGTGTCCGTATAGGTTATTCTGAACAAAACATGCATTCATCTACCACATGTCATATGCTTCTTATATCGGTGCAAATGAGTAACTGATTGACTCAAATTTAATATTATTGTTATCGAGATACTTGGCTAGATCTCTATTAGATCGTGTAGATTGCTTAAGTAATGGGGTAATAATGTTTAGAACTAAAAGATTTGTAAATTTCAATTTGAAAAACGCAAAAAAGGTTGAGAGTTTTAAATAAATTTACATAAATGAAAGCAATGTTGAAAAAAATTACAAATAGCTAATAATTAACTTCTCTATAATACCCACAGCAAAGGAATGTTTCTCTAAGGTCCACTATCAAAAGAAACCTCTTTCATTTGTTAAAAGAAAATTCACTAAAGAAAAAGCATAAAAAAGGGATTCATTATGAATTAATTCTTTGTCTTCCTGGTACTTGTATTGTGTAAGTGAACATAGGCCTAGTGAGCAGGCCACTAAGGTCTGTTTTTATAAAACATTTTTAGAAAATCTAGTAGATCTAGATGTTATTAATAGTTTGATCGAATTTTCTAGGTCAAATCTTTCGTTTACTATATGAACGCTCTTTTCGTGTCTGGATGTGAGCCGAGGGAAGTTTATTTCAAATGCTAGAATTAGAATTATTTCATTTTTAAAAAGCATCATATTTATTTATGCTCTTAGAACTTTACTCAACCGGAATCTGACATTTTTCTCTATCTTTGTAGAGATAAATGACTTAAATATAATTTAACAATGGTGATGCCACAGTACCATGGCTCCGGTTAGCAGGATATTGTTCACATGAAAAAGATTATTGTCAAATGATAGTCTTAAAATTTTTAAATAACTCTTTTTTTATGTTTGAAGCACGTAAACGGAGACAACACCGTAAAGGGGTAAGCGGAAGTAGTGGAGGGTTGATTGTCCCTTGACAACCGGAAACCTTTTATATTCTTTGAATGTCGTTGGGCTGTCAGCTGTCAGTTTTGACCTATTTACTGGCCATGTATATTAAAGGTTAATGACAATAATAATAATAACATAACATTTTTATAGCGCAGTTGTGCGTCATTTCACTTTAAATGCTTGACGGGCGATGTGGTCCGGCGGTAAGGCTATTGACTCGCAATGCGAAAATCCCGGCGTGGCAAATAAATTTTATTTGATGAATTTTTTTTTCTCAATTAATTCATTTAAAAGTAAGATAGTATATTTGCGGCACATTCCAGAATGGAAGATACTTTAAGTATCGCCCTGGTGTACGACCATTTTAAATAAATGGCTTTAGCCGTGTTTGGTAACCAGATCTGATTAGCACTTCCCACCTTCCTCTTCCCCTCCCCACTACCTTCGGCCTCACAACAAACCCCAATTATGAATGCCCTAGTCTCACTGGCTCCAGAGGGGAGCAGTTGGGACTCTTGTGCGGTATACATATCAAAAATTTTAAAAAATGCTTACAATTTCACACCAACAATTTGTGAGGCATTTATGAAACCATTTATTGGAGTACCAACCCTTCTGCCATACGTCACCCCAAGTGGTTCGCTAAGTTTAGTAATTAAGCAGGGGCGCCCTAGATCATGGGGTGAGATTTGTCCGGATCCTGGCGGTGGATGCATCTGCCCACCAACTGCGTGGCAGACCGGATCGTAAAAGACTGGTTGAGGGAAAACTTTTGACCTTTCATCCTGATTCTCTCAACCCATCGTCTTGCACCGCAGGAAGGTAGAGATTCATACGTCCGTCACTCCTGGACACACCGACCACCAAATTCCTACTCACCCCTGATACATTTTTCCTTACCAGAACATCCTCTCCTTCCTTTCCTAAAAAGACCCTCTACACGAATAACGAAGGCTTTGAGCAGAATTATTTTTCTTAGAAGTAAGTTTCCTTTAGGTAGACAAGAGTGGGAAGGCTATGAAGCACCGCACAAAGAGGAGACCGACAGGCTACGAAGCACTGCACAAAGAGGAGACCAATTATACTTTATCATTCCTCACAGGCTAAATCCTATAGATGTATGTGTTTTGTAGTTTATTTTTTTACTGTCGCTATTTTTCGTTTTAACGAGTTTCAAATAATCACAATGGTGCTAAAGAAGTTTTCAATTTAAAAAATGTGTGCTTCACCGTATTAAACTACACATTATACACGACAGAAAAGATAGTGTTTGAATTTTATCCAATATATCACGAAATCGTCGCCTTATTTCTTAATTGTCCAAACGACCATTTTAGTTATTGTTCAATCTCCAATTTAACACTTCCGTACCGGACCAGGGGAACGCACTTACACTAACGAGAGTTTTACGCTGTATCTAAGTTGTTTTTTAAACCATATACTCAATAATTTGAGTTATCCTAGAAAAAATATTTGGTTTTCGATCTGCATTAAAAAAATTAATATCGCATCACTACTTTTCTTAATATTAATTCATTTATATCAAATTCCGGTCGAGAATCTGTCCAGCCCGCCCCCCTTCCCCTCTGTTCGGGCGTTACCCCGTATCCATCCGCTGGAAGTATCGGGACGATTCTAAGCGATAGCAAGTAATTTCTGAGTCGTTAGTGGAAAGGACTAGATCCCGTTTGTTTACACTGCGCATCTCGTTTGCTCTTTTTACAATGCTATAATGTTCGCTTGCCGGTCAAAGATCATTCGGTCTGGATCGTTTCCGCTACGCGCCAATCGCCAGTCAACATTTGGAAACAAGGCGTTATGGTGGCTATCGGCCCGCCTTCTCTGTTTTCTATGGAGAAATACGCGTTATGGTCTAAATTCGTTAGAATATTAATTATGACTTTATTTATGTAACGATTTAGATAATGACTATTGAAATAAGATGAATATGCTTCTTTCTAATTATTACCGAAACAAATTTCCAAAAATTGTGTCATTAACACCCTTTAATAAGCAAAACAAATTGGGGTCCCCGAGTGACCCCCCTTCGGATGAAGTGTGATTTTTTTCTTTCCGGGACGAAAAGGTTAAAATGAAAATTAAAGTATATAAAATGATAGTTAATCACATAAATATGAATTATTTAAACTAATGAGACCTTTACCTTTACGAAAATATCTTTATTTTAAATATCTATCATAATGTTTCATTGAAATAATGAAAGAAAATCTTTTCCTCCTGTAAAATTTTCTAATGGTCGTTTGGACAATTAAGAACTGAGGCGACGAAATGGCGTCAGAAAGCGCCATTTTGCTTTTGAGTAAGCAATAACATAAATAATTAAGGGATTTCTGAATTGTCATTATTTGTCGCTTCCGCTTAATTAAATTTGGTGCCCCAAACTGATTTGCCAACAAATAATCTCAATCTGATTGCTGTTAATTTGATTTACCATTCGAAGCAATCTCGATCAGAATCCTAATATTCCGAAGCGACAAATCATGTATTTATCTTCTCCAAGACGAATAGCTCGGTAAGTTAATTGCCAGCAGTAGTGGAATTTATTAGCATTTTGGAAGGAAATTATACTTATCTTTGGTCTAACAGAAGACAATTTCTCTTCAGGGCTTTGCCTCGTGCCAAGTAAAGCCGCTGCCTTGTACCTATTTTATCAAATTAGCGCCTACTACTGAATGATTACAAAAGTTTGCAAACATCCAACAAGGGTAGATAGCAGCAAAGTAACAATAAACAAGGCCAATAAACCCCTAATTATCGTAATATGGCCGTGTTCCGTAGTATTTCTGGTGAGTCATTTTCAGCGCTGAATTTGGATATAGCTGAAATAAGATGGAAATTTATGACTTCACGATTACATTTGATATAGCTTTCTAGTATTTTTATGAAGTGAAAACTTCTTAAGCACCGCTGTGATTTATAACTCGATGAAACGAAAAACAGCGACACTAAAAAGAGACAAACACATACAACAAAGGATTTCCGACTACACAGTGCAGGGAATAAATATTACATGAACACCAACGGTACTGAATGTCTTTCAGCTTATAAAAACATTGTTTTTAAATCAGTATGTCTATCTTGATAGCTTTGAAATGTTTATAAATTTTCAATATGTATCGAAATTTATATGAATGTGCACCCTATATTTTACTCCGTTTGTTGTTTTTAAGTTAAAATTTTTATACTTGGTACTTATTTTAATTGTGTTATCTCTAATTCTTTGATTATATCAAATGTATTTTTTATTTTATCATATGTGAAAGCTCTAATTTGGCGTGTACAAATAAATAAATAAATTTAGCCTGCGAGAGAATGAGATAGTATAATCGGTCTCCTCTTTGTACGGTGCTTCGTGGCCCCCTCACTCTTAACTACTTTAGTTTTCTGAAGGTTTAACTACTACCGCGTGTGAACTGCACAATTTTTTTTATGTGAATACCGCACAAGAGTCCTAACTGCTCCTGTATGCAGCCAGCGAGACTATAGCATCCCCAATCGGGGTATGTTGAGAAGCTGAAGGTAGTGGGGAGGGGAATGAGATGGGAAGAGAAAGGTGGGGAAGTCTGGCTATTCTGATCTGGTCACAAAACACGGCTAAAGCCTTTTCAAGCAACGTTTCTTACACCAGGGCGATACCGAGAGTATCTTCCACTCCGGAACGTGCCGCAAGTATACTACATATTATTTTAATTAATTAATTGTGAAGTAACACAAATTAATCAAATAAAATTTATTTTCCCCCGCCGGGATTCAATCCCACGACTTTCGGATCGCGAGTCAAAAGTCTTACCACTCGACCACGGAGGTCGTTATATCTTAGGGACTAGACATACCCTCTTGATATATCTTAATAGAATAAAATAAAATAGAGTTTTAATACAGTCCCTTGTAAATAAATAACTTTAATTTATTTAACTTCACATTTTTTAGGACTGTCTTTCATACCTATCGTCCAGTTGATGTCCACTAGACAAAAGAACAGTCTTTAGAAATCAATTTACGATTTTTTGTGGAAAAGAGTCAAAACGTCCAAAAGTTGATTTAAAAACGACATATTTCCGGTTTTGTCTGTTTATTCCCTCTTAAAAAAATATGTAATGAAATGAAGTAAAACGTATTATCAAACACAGTTACCATCTTGACAGGATTAACCGGACGCAGAATAGACACACAAATTAACAAACAGACGAAATGCGAAGTGGTAGAGTCAAGTAAGACACGTATTCTTTCATAAATTTAATACGTAATCCACTTCGGCCGTTCCATAAAACGAAGTAAACGGGGTCAAATAAATGATTATTTCATTCAAACCTTCATGCAAGGATCTTCGTCCCAGTGTTTGATAGGTTTATTAAAAATATAATGGGCACTGAGATAAGAGAGATAGAAGATTTAACGATCCAATATCCCCTAGAACCCACATTCCCCGGCACGTGGGCGGTTTATCTACTGGAAACAATTTACGGTCTGCATTTTGTGCAAATTCAGAACGATGTGGTATGGAGTACAGAGGTTCATGAGAAAATGCTAAATATTCTCTCTTTGCTACACACCATAGTGCCACCGTTATACTTAGATACATTTAAATCTTATGAATATTTAAAAAAAAATGCAGCTTTGTTTTTACCCGGCGTACTGTGGCTGCAATTTTCTACGGTGGAAATTGTAATGTACTGCTGCTGTAATGAAATTTTCCATAAAGATTGCTAAACATTAGTGGTTTGGTATAGAATAATTATCACTTTTTATAAGAAAATATTCAGAAAAAGCAAATGTTGAATTTAACACTTTCATTGCCTTAACACTTTCAAGAATTCAATGACGCCAAAAATCGGGTTCAATCATATAATATTTTTTTCTTTTTTCACTTTAACTCCACATGGAAGGCCCTGAGGAAAATAATTTCCCTCGGGGCCTATTTCATCTGAAAAGCTGAGTCTTTTTGAGCAGAGGAAAAAATGAACAATGGTTTTGAAGAGACCCATGTTGTAGGAAGGAGGAAACACAGAGGCCGGCAAATCGTTTCATAGAGGCGGGCATTTCAACAGCCGAGCTGTTGAAATCAAGAACGAGTCGAAGAAGCAACCCGTTCTCATGTTACAAATTTCAGCAGCGTACATGTGTTAGGCGCGCGTTTGGCGGGTTTCAGGTGTTCACCGTGCCGAGGGGATCAATGACGCTAGTTCCTGGGAGCGTCTTCCATTGAAATATCGATAGAATAAGGATAGCATTCCCACTCAATGCCTGTGCTCTAAAGATTGCAATCCGTTTGTTAAGATGGGAGGATTTATCAATTCGAGGGCTTTTTTCAGGTATTTTGGAGCTCTGAACCAAAGGTGGCTGCCAAATTCAACCGTGGGGCGCACTTGCAATTTGCACAGGGTTAGCAGTTGTGTACTATTAAAGTATACGCGGGCCCTGTACAGTACGCCCAGTTTTTGGGAGGCTAATTTAACTCTGGCTTCGATGGAGTCCCCATATTTGAGCTGGTCACTTATAGTACACATACTCGTATCAGCAATCTGTGCTAAAAAATCGTTCAGAATCTTTCCAATAACATCAAATTTTCTTATACGTGTAAAAGTTCTGCATAGTCCAAGTTGCCAACCTTTAATTTTATAATTATTTATTCGTAGTGCCAAAATATTCTATTTTAGTGACAACCACAACACACATACTAACACCATACGTTTTTGGCACCTCGCTAAAAGTACTAAAGTACCAAGTACGAGTATACTCGTACTTGAAATTGAAAGGGTGTGATTTATTTTTGAGATAAATCTTTTTATGAAACCTGGGTAGTAATGTAAGTTAATATACCTAGAAATATGTCGGAGGATATATACCTAGAAATATATGTGAGGTTCGTCAGGCGCTCTATACCACTGCACCAAAGGAGACCTGCGTTGAACCGTGAATTTATCGAATTATCTTGGAACCGAGTATCCGTGAAATAAATAAATATTTTATTGCTAACTCATTCTCTTACAGGCTCCTAAAGACGTACATGTTTGTCCCTTTTTAGTGTATCTCGTTTCCGTTTCATCGAGTTTCAAATCACAACGATGCTAAAGAAGTTTTCGGTGACCGGACAACTCGGAAAGAAAGCAACTCCGAACCATCTCGGATAAGTCATTTGAGGTGTGTAGAAGCAAAGGCAGCAATCTCCACTTTTGTTTTTTTGAAAAAAAGGCAAAAAATACATTGATTGCTTTTGATACGTATTTTTAAACTCTGATTTTGATGGGAGAAAGCTGAGTTTGTAACTAACCAGATTTGCAAATTGAATTTACGTTCTCAATTCGAATCACTATGACACTATGCATTTACAACTGTTGCGTTTACAACTTTTTTCCGATATTTTGGAGATTGCTGCCTTTGCTTTTACACACCTGATTTAGAGTGTTAAAAAAAAAATATATAAAAAAAAATTGGTTAAATAGGTTACGTTAGGCTAGGGTTATCGGCTAATTAAAAATTATTTTTTTCATAGCTTTTAATGACTTTTTAAGGAAGTGTTGAGTTGACTTTATTCTCAGTTGGCATAGAACCGAAGTTTACACTTCAAAAAAATTTCCAAAGCCTAATAATTTTTTTTCAAATTGCTGTCGGAAACTTTGGTTTCGTAAAGTTGTACTTTTTAATTATTTTTTGGTCTTTTGGATTTGAATATAGAGCGTGATTTTTTTTTCTTTTTAAACCCGTTTAGATCATATTTCTCACCATGATAGTAAGGGAGATAAAAAGATTTTTATGAAACCTATATGAGTTATTAAAAGTTAAGTTAAAAACGAACAAATTTGCCTGAGGTTTTAAAAACAATATGCATCTTTGAATGACAATAATAATTACTACGAATATGTTTTGTTAAGAACTAAGGGCGTCTTGCACCAACTATCGCTAATTTTATCTTAAATCGTATTTAACTAAACGAATTTAAGTCACTATATACATTTAGCTTAAATTCGTTTAACTCCATCTTGCACCACACAGTTGCAGGGGCTATTTAGTTAAATTTCGTTAAGCGTCGGTAAAACAGATACCGCCGTTTAACGCGTCGGTAAAACAGTTACGCCGTTCTTAAGCATCTCCCACACGTACTCCCAAATCAATTAATGTGTTTAACTTGATATTTAAACCAAATTTAACTTTTGGTACAAACCGCCCTAAGAATATTTTTCTACTGTAAAATATATTTTGTTTTCACTTTGCAGCTGATTTCCATCGCAAAATATGTAAAAATATCGCAGAAATTCTTGAGAAAATTCGATGCACTTTTTGTCGAACTCCGATACGTTTCATTGGCATGTTATACACGATGGAGGAATAGTCCGGAATATATACAAAACTATTGCCAGGAATTGTTGTGGAATATCAGACAGGGAATTTGCCTTCCGGAGAAAATAGAAACCAAACTTCTCCAATTTCGTTTTCGTATCTGGATTAAGTTTATTCTTTGTGAGCAAGATAGAATACGACTTGAAGTTTAGATTTATATTCAAATTAATTTTTGTAACACAAAAACTAGTTGCAACCTGAATAATTATGATAATTCTTATTGCAATTTGTTTTTGTTTATAATTGTAAACCTGTATTTGTTTTATGACTATTTTATATTAAAATAGTGATATTTGAAACTATCAAAAATGTTGGTCGCAGTTTGATCTAAAATTAATTATAATCAGTGCTTTTTGTTTAAGCAGAATGTTAACAGTAAAAATATTCCTTTTAGCGTTCGGAAAATATAACTTGTTGCCGAGAGTATCTACTGCTAAAGGGATAATTTATTTTTCCTTTGAGGGTTACCACCCTATCGCTTTACACCCTTAACTTAACTCGAATAAATATACCTTCTTTATATAGGCACACGTTTACGTGAGCAAAACCTGTTGCTTGCACAATAATCACTAGAAGAAGAAAGACAAATTATACACTTTCCGTAGCTTGTTGACCTACCGTTTCATAAGCAATTTGACTGCCTCCGTGTTGAATAATAAAGAGGGCGGTTTCGATGAGAAAGATTAATTTTTCTCCATACCAGCATTTAACACAATAACTATAATATATCAATTTTATAATTTTTTTAAATTTGCTTTAATAAATACCTACATTCAAAAATGCTCAATTAACTAACTAACTAACTAACCATCACGCCGTTTCCCCGCAGGGGTAGGCAGAGAGGACGGACCGCCAAACAACTCGGTCCTGGCACGCACTCTTTGCTTCACTCACATTCATACATCGTCTCATACATAATCTTCTATTATTCTGACTTTTGACATGGCCCGACTCAAGTATCTGATTCACTTGATCGTGCCATGTCTTCCTCGGGCGTCCCCGACTTCTTCTACCATTCACATTTGCGTTATATATTCTTCTTACACTACTTTCTTCGTTCATTCGCTCTACATGCCCAAACCATCTGAGGGTCCCTTTCTTAATCTTACTCATTATGCTTACATCAGCCTTACATTCTTTGCGGATCTCCACATTTCTCACACGATCATACATGGTTTTACCACACATACGCCTCAGGGATCTCATTTCTACAGCATTCAGTTTACTTTCATCCTTCCTCTGCCAGTTCCATGCCTCACTGCCATATATCAGGGTAGGTACCAGGACTCCATTGTGGACTGCTAGTTTCGCTCCTTTTGACAGTTTTTCATTAGCGCCAACGACATTCAGTCCTCCATTAACGGAGTTACCGGCATTTACCCTTCTTTCGATATCTCTATCAGCCTTCCCGTCTCTCGTAAACATACTACCCAGATACACAAACTCATCCACCTGCTCCAAGTATTCATCGTTCACAACTATATCACACACTGTTCTCGTACTTTCTCTTTCAAACACCATGACTTTAAAAATAGCTTGACTAGATAAAAGAACATTTCAACATTTCAAATTTTGAAATAAATTTTAAATTTTTGTGGAAAAGAGTCAATACGTCTAAAATTTGATTTCAAAATGACGTATTTCAGGTTTTGTTTGATTATTCCCTCTTAAACGCGACGGATTATCATTAGAAGTGTCAACTAACATAATGAATAAAATTTAACATTTCGATTGAAATCAGAATTACTGCGAAAGCGGATCAATAAAACGGTTTTTTTTATAACTGGAAATGCATTGATGCATACTTGAATAGCTCAGGAAATAGGATTACAAGACTATTTATTGGTGCAAAAAAATTCGACATTCGAAATTCATTGGTTCACAATTTTATTTATCTAGGGCAGCTGACGGATTTGAAGCATTTAAATTCGTTGAATTTTAGACGAGTTTCTGTTTTGACCACAGACACGTGGGCGTGTTTCGTGATACAAAAATAACAGGATTCTATTTTAAATTTCATATCCAGATTTGTGTTTTCCCATCATTAAGAAATTGAAAGGGATGGTGAAAAACGATGTCAGGTGAGAGACAGAATGCGAGATAAATGAATTAGAACCAAATTTACTAAGTCAGAATTATTCGAGGTTTATGAGTTTCCATTCGAGGAATTCAAACGGAAGGCATTTTTAGTATTTTTCTTAATTCTATGCGTGTGGCCAGATTTGACAATATGTTAATTGTTTTTGTGTTTAATTCATAGAACTCCATTTAATTTTTATATATTTAATTAAAATTAAATTTGATAACTAGAACCTTAACATTTAGTTGGGGAAACAGATTCCGAAATTCCGAACCTACATAATGCACTCTCAATTAGTGTATCAGCAAATTGGTTTAACTGGTAATAAATCAATATAGACATCTTCGAAAATTGACATTTAAAATCTTATAAATAAGTCGCCTAACAGTGGATTTAGCCACAGTTTGAAAATGGTCTTGTAAACCGAAACAGCTGTAACAAAAATACATACTTAAATAATTGCAGAACTTGATAATAAAACTTTCAAATTTAATTTTTATTAAATACTAGCTTTTCCCCGCGGCTTCGCTCGCATGGTATTACGGGAAATTACTGTAGCGCCTGCACTTATCAATTATCTCCCCCCCCCCACCCCACCCCCATCCCCTCCCGCATTCCATATATTCATTCCCTTACATTCAGTTTTCAAACATCTCGCCTACCACCTAAATTTCATAATGCTATAGCTCAAAGAAAAAAAGAATTACTTATCCAATTTTCGTTAATATAATAAAAAATACTCTATTTATCCTTCAGTCTTTATAATCGTTACGAATTATATTTTAAATATAGGAACTCTCATCTGACATTTATTCCAAGCTTGTTCAAAAAAAAAACGAATTCTAATATTTGAATTTTCTGCAGTAGTAGCTGACCAGTAGATTGAGTACCTACCAGCATAGAGCCCAAAAATATATCAACATTGTTTCCATGGAAAAGATTTTTTTCTGACGTTAGCAAAAACTCGCTTTTGTTAGCGACAGAAAATGTATAACAAATATAATATATTAATATTTATAATTTCATAACGCCAGAGCTTACAATCATATACAACCTGTAGTCTGCGCATATAATTTAGCTTTATATTGGTGAAAGAATTATTAAAGTCTTTATATTGTGTTATGCGTGAAAAGGTCATAAACAAACTCGAGCAGTTTCGCATTTATAATATTAGTATGGATAATCAAAAAAAAGATTTGACAATGTTAGCAATTTAAAAAAAAAACGATAATTTACTATTTTTTTACATTAACTTCACACAAGAGGCCCTGTAAAATAACTTCCTTTAAGGCAAAGGCCATCTTTGTATTGACTGTGTTGAGGGTCGTTTTGTGGAAAGAGTGAACCTGGGTCTTGTCGTAGGAGGGAGTAAACACGGAGGCCAGCAAATCGATCGCACAGCCGAGCCGTTGAACTCAAGAACAAGTCGCAAAAACGTCTCGTCCTCACGTGACTATTTTCTTAATGAGCCTTATCTTCCCTTAGTTCTAAATTTGAAGGTGAAGTATAAATAAATGCCAATAAACGCCGCGCAATCAGTGGCCCGAGGGTGACTTAGCATTGATCGCTCTAATTCAGACGGTGCTATAAAAGGACTCGTGACCTTGGATGATGGCAATGAGCACAGGTCTCGGGGCTCGGGGACTCGAGTTCGGCATGGCAGGTATCGTGGGGTGAGCTTGGGCTGAAGGATGCTTTGAAGCGAATTACCCATCGACCCGTTATTCTACAATATGGAGGGCCCTTTCCCCGTTCATGTTGGGTTATACCTTTCGCGCCGAGGCTACTGGGGATATGGTTGTATTTTGGGCTATTTTGGTAACTTTCATAAATATTTCACGCGTGACGTTTGACGAGCGGGAACAGAGAGGAAAGTGGATAAATGATGGAAATTGTTCATAATCTAGTTATTCTGTGAGCAGTAGACTTAAACAGTAGAACAAAATACATTTTCTTTGATTAATTTATGTTATTTCACAATTAATTCATTTAAAAATAATATATAATATATTTGCGGCACGTTCCAGAGTAGACGGTGTTCTCAGTATCGCCCTGGTGTAAGACCACCATTAAGAATTGAAATGTTGCTTTAAGGCGCCGTATCCCCGCTCAAAAAGAAGAAGATGGAGAGATATGTAATTACGAATATTGGAGAAAGCGCGCAAATATTTAAAACGATAAAATTGAAGCAAAAATTGAGAAAACGTTTTATAAAATACTCCTTTAAAATAGTTCAAAAATCTCGTGGGAAACATCTATCACAGCTTTTAAATAAACACTGTGAATTTTTTGATACATAAAACTTCTAAAATAAGTGAAATGAACCTGTTTATAATAATTTTCGCAGCAAACTGCGGATTTTTTCTATGTAGGGAATTTCATATAATTTGCGTTTCGGCGTGGAACACGTCTAGATATTATCTTAAATAAATAACATATATTTTTTAGGAGCTTAAAAATTTCAAATGTTTAAGGGAGATATGTAAGAAAGCGGGAGAAATTCGGGAAGCAGCGGCTTAAAATGCTTTAGCCGTATTTGGTGACCAGATCTGAATAGCTAAGTACTTTCCCAGCTTCTTTTCCTCCATCTCCTTCCCCTCGCCGCTACCTTCAGTTTCACAATATGCCCCAATTGGGGACGCCGTAGTCTCACTGGCTCCAGACGGGAGCAGCTGGGACTCTTGTGAGGTATTCATATAAAAAATTAACTTCGCGTGATGTTGATTACTCCGACTTGATAGCTCGCAGCGCTCTGGCGGGATAAAAAGGCACTATCAAACACGGCTACCATCTTGACAGAATTGACCGTTCGCACTAGTCAAAACAGGACTTCGCTACGCTCGCGCACAATCAACTACGAAAACTGCGAAAATGTGACTTAATTGTTCCGGAAATGGATTCTATATAGATTTGAATGGTATCCAACGTCGCCGCTGATTTAGTACCTTTCCATTCTAGCCAATTCAGTGTGCGCTCTGTCTTTATTGCGCTTGCCTATAAAGATGTATCGCCATCCTATCGTCATGAAACACAGTTGTTTTCTATTCGAAATTTAAGCAAAGAATAGTCAGACTTTTGGATCACGAATCTCGCCCATAAGGCATTTTTTGTCTTCTTTTTTACTACGTTTATATCAGTGATAATCTGGTTATTTTATTTAGGCGTTCTAATTAATAAATATTTTTTGTATTTTATTTAAAAGAAAGACAAACTTTCCCGGACTATGAATAATCTGACAATATTTGAAAATCTTCTAATATCACCACAGTTAGCGGAAAATATAGCTTGTTTCGTGATGAAAGACTTAGGCAGCCGAGGAATCGATCACACGACGCCTGGGTGGTACCCAAACGCGATGCAAACTCGGCCATTGACAAAATGTGAGTTTGTGTTCGTAAGACATATCATTAATACATTAAAAAAAACTAAAATTATAGAACTAATTTTCATACTATGATACCGATAACCAAAAAAAAACAGTGTGAAATTTACACGTGGTAGAAATGAAACCTTCAGAAAATTAAAGTATAAAATGGTGGGGAGACTACAAAACACCGTACGAAGAGAAGACCGGTATGCTACGAAGCACTATACAAATAAGAGACCGCTTATACTATCTCATTTTCTCGTTGGCTAAATCTTATAGATGTATGTGTTTGTCCTTTTTAGTGTCGCTATTTTTCGTTTCATCGAGTTTCAAATCACAACGATGCTAAAGAATTTTTCACTACAAAAAAAAATATCGTACTAATCCTGCTTTAAAAATATCTGACAAACTTAATATAGAACCCAGCGGTGCAGTGGTATAATTTTTTAATTAATTTTCGGTCGTTAAAAAAACTAAACCCAATTTTATAACAATCGACGTTGAAAAACTTTCTAGTGTTTGACAAAGATCATTTAGATACGTTTATTTAAACTCAAACTAATTAAAAGTGTCTCCATCAGTTGACAAATTTACCAGTTTAATTTCCTGTAATTGTTAAACAGGTAATAAATATAAAATAGCAGTGGCTGAATGATAGCAATTTACAACGATTTTGAAAGAATATTTACCTGGTAAATACTGAATGATGACTCCAAACTAAATAATTTAAATACGAAGTAGCATCTTATATAGGTATCCTCGTTCAACAATAACATTAAAATAACATTAGGTCTGAGAAGCAAGTTGTTGGATTGGTTCTCAAATAACTTGTCTAACAGAATCTTGTTTGTCAAAATTAAACATTCTAAATCTAAGTTATTTTATGCAACCAGTGATCTACCGCAAGGGAGTCATTTCGGCCCCATTATTTTTCTTATATTCATAAATGATATCATTAGTTGTTTCGGCGACGTAGAAGTTCTGCTTTTTGCCGATGACATCAAATTATTCAAAGAAATACCCAATATAAGTGACTGCCTAATCCTATAGTCAAACGTCGATAACAACTTATTTCTCGATTTCGATAAATGTAAGACACTAATATTTTGTCTAAAAAGGACCCCGCTATCTTACAAATACACAAAATCTCAGAAAAAATTCAAGAAATTAGGGATCTTGGAGTTGTGTTTGGTACTCAATTAAATTTTATTAATCACAGACAACAAAAAACCAACTTAGACACTAGATTTTATAATCAGAACAATTAAAGACGTTGAAAGTCATAAAAAAAAATTTTGTCACTAGTATGCAGTTTGTTGAAATTCAATTCCATAGTGTGGTCCCCATATTATCAAATTTATTTAAGAAATATTGAACGAATGCAGCACAAATTTTTGCAATTTATTAACTTCAAGTTACACTTACCTATTCAACACATTAACCATAGGTACATTCTTACTAAATACACTTAAAATGCATTCCGTGGAAGAATGAAGAAAAATAAAATTATTCGTTCTGAATTAGACTGTTGTGAACTCGTGCATCTCATCGACTTCAAGGTACCTAATCAAGCAACAAGGCAAAATATACTATTTCGCAACAATAATTCTGGAACCAAACTACCACATACATGCATCTATTCCTCGATTTCACAGACTTGCAAACAAATTCACATCAAATATCACATCATTTAAAAAATACCCAAATGATATTTTTATGTATTGATATTTAAAGAGCATCGCGTTGGGGCAATTGCATATATTTGTGTATTCTTCATGTATCTACAATGTAGATATATGTTCAATGCATTTTCCCCTGTTACCTGCAAATTTTGTAATAACTAACATAAACTATATTTTTATTTATAAGCCACCTGCAATTTAAAATCATTCTCTCTTCTAATGCAAGTAATGCATTATCTTTCCTTAAATCCATTCAAATGATGTTTTCTCCTTCAAGTTTATCTATTTTATTTAAAAACTGTGTCTCTGTAAATCTTATCTCTGTATCACTTGTAAAAGCCCAACAGGGCATTGATAATTAATAAATAAAATTAAAAAAATGAAATAATAATGAAAAATAACTAAAATAACTTAACAAAAAATACACCATTCCGAAAACTGAAAATAATACAGCTTGTAACAACAACTTACATGATTTAATTGCTTTTCGGTGACGACAGAGACTGTTTATAACATATTATTTTGTTTGGCCGAGTCGTAATTTTAAAACCGAACGACGACGAAGTAGAGGAAATGAAATGAACATACATTATTATTCAACGAAAACAATGGTACGTTTGTTTTTCGCCCGAAATAATAAATTCAACGACCAGGCGTAAATCAGTATCGACGCTGCTGGGGAAAATTTCCCTCGTGGGAAAGCGAATTATTTCACCCAACTGTTTTTATTCCATCTGTAAAAAACATCGATTTTTCATAAATTTAAGTCTGTTTCCGAGCATCAACTGTTTCAAAGTGACCTCGACACACTAATAACTGGTGTTTTGTAAATGATGTGCACTTAAATGTTATAATTTGGGAACCATTTTTTATTTTTCTTAAAATAGTGCAATTTTCTTACAATTTACAAATTTTTAAGTGATCTTCCATTACTTCTGAACATTTACGATAACAATAAATAATTGTTAACCGCGAATATTATATGACCAAACGAACCATAGATATGAAAACCACTCACCAACGAACCTCTCATTCTATCATAGTTACGAGGCAATAAATGAGTCAGTCGTTGCACTTTGAGGCCGTAATTTTGCAATTCCAACGCCATCTTGCGAACACGATTCATATTATAATTAAGGCATCCAATTAAATATCGCTCTGCACACTCTGCAGTAATTGAAAGCCACGTAACAAAGCGGATAGCTAAATATATTCAGTAATTGATTCCGTCTGGTTTCCCCTGAAATGATGCTATTACTCTTGCCAACGTTATTATATTAAAAGGTTTTTTTCAGATTTTCAATATAATTATACTTTCATTCTGGATGTTGTCGGTGACACTTAAGAAATGAAAATAGCCATCGTATCCCTTTACCCTTTATCCCTTTATGAATCATTTATTTATTTAAGGAACATTAACATTAACAGTCTTAGTAGTAATACAATAAACATACGAGGATGATAAAAAAACAGACCAATTATTAATGTTCACAGATAGGTATTTAGAAACAAGACTAACTGAATGTAAACTAGAATATTTAAGAAAAATGAAAGAAAAACAGAACTAAGCCGCAATTTAAAAAAAAATAATAATAGTACAAATCTGAATTCAACAAATGATAAACCAATACACAACAATAAAATAAGTGTGATTATAACTGAAATAGACTGCAAAACAGGAATTTGGGTTGGGAAGGGTAAGGGGAGGAGAGGGATAAGGGAAAGTTGCCACGCAAGTAAAATAAAAATATTAGATACAATTAATTCAATCGTCATGAATATGTATTATTCGCACCTAGAATGTTATACAATGAAGTTCTGTAGCGACAGTAACTAGCAGTAAATACGTCAGCACGTGTGTCTATATTTGAAAATTTATTGTTAAGTAGTTACATGTCCTTTGCATAAATTCATTTTGATTGGAATTGGTGTTGCATCTATCAATATAGAAAGGGGTATTTTGTCCACTATATCGAATGGACGTGTCGAAATTTATTTTGTTTAGAAACTCCGGGCAGTCAACTTTTGAGTTAATAATTTTGTACAGGAGCATCTGATCAGCGACAAGCCTCCTATTGAGTAGTTTAATGAAACAATAATACATTTTCTTTAAGAACTTGAATGGAACCCCCTTCCCTCAAATATTTTTTAAAAGTTATTAATCTCTACTAAAAGAGTCCAAAATTTATTATTTATAGTACAGTTATAAATTCAAATTTCTATTTCGCTACCAATATTCTTCTAATAAATTTAATAAATCACTATTAACTGCTACATGAAATGGGATGTTTGTACATATTACTAATATTAGTAAACGTTCACGGGCTATTGTGGGTAGGATTTAAAAAATAAAATATTTCGTGCCTGTAAGTACTTTTAAATTAATCTACGGCTTAATCCACTATCCGTTTTTGAATTACTTTTTGGCAACATTATTGAAAAACTAATATAAGTTAGATCCAAATATTACAAAACTCCCTTACAAAATTGATAAATCCATAAAAATACCAATGCACACAGAAGCAACACTGAAGTAATATGCAAGTCTTTGAATGACCTATCAGAGGATTATTGTTTTAGAATATTTGATGTCAACGTGTTTATATTGTCCGATTCCTTGTATAGGGAACGAGTTTACCATAAACATAATACAAGATCCACTCAAAATGAAGGCGTGGTGGTTCTGAAATGTACCAATACATGGACGAAAGAACCGTAAATTATATTGCACCCAAAACATTTAATAAACTACCAACGACAATTAAAAACAACTAATGGTAGCCCAATGGTCGAATTTCAACCATAATTAATTTAATGTGTAATGTTTTTTTATTGATTAAAGTAATATATTTTTTATGCACTATTTAAAAAAAATATCTTTCTGCAGTCCTTCTCTATATAAACTATAAGTGTGCGAAATTTCACACTCCTACGTCCGCGCAATTTTCGTAAAAAATGGTACAAAGTTTTTGCTTCACGTATTAATAATACTGATGATGATGATGGTATAACGTTTAAACTGCTAGTCTAAGTCAAATACCTATAATCTAAGGAAATGGCTATTAAATATTGATAATTTATATTGATGCCCTACCGAAGCTCTTGTATTCCTAATTGGAATTCACATTTTAAGGAAATGGAAAATCATTATAATTTTGTAAGACTTCATATATTCGACACTATTGATGTACCTGCTTATTATATAAATTTGTTCATATAATATTCATTTGTACTTGTTTATTGTAATATGCTTGTACTACTGTTAAAATATTTATTAATTAATTTATTAGATATTTATTAATTATTTATTACTTTTTCTATTTGTTAATTTATCATCATCATTTTATATATATACACCGTTTGAAAATGTACCATGTTATTGAGTAAAATGTTGTCAATATGTACATATTGACAAACTACTTAAGTTGTTAAGCAGGTTTGAATTATTATAAAAAAAAGTTTAAAAAAAAAAGGACCCATCGCCATCGCACACTTTCAGTGGGAATGTTGTATGTTTTTTTCCACTTTTAGTAGGAATTTTGAATGTTTTTCTGGGCGACATCAAAGTGCAGCTTCCAGGTAATGAAAACGTGGAAATCGCGTTGTGAGCACATTGTTTGCACCGTGACTTTACTTTGCACGAATGTCCAAACAAATTAGGTGACAGCTAAATTGTCTGACCGATGATAACATCACTCACGTTGTGGCACGCCGACACATATTGACCCAAAACTGGTGTGTACTTTGATTTTACTGAATTGTTTAGTAGTAATAAATATCGTTACATCCTTTTCCAATTTTTCGCCAAAACTTAAAATTTTGCGTTAAGCCGCCGCTATCCGAATTCGACCGATTTCTTACACATCTTCCTTAAACATTTGAAGTTTTTAAGCTCTTAAAAAAATATATGTTATTTTTGAAGATAATATCTAGATACGTTCCACGCCGAAACGCAAATTATATGAAATTCCCTCGATAGAAAAAATCGCAAAATATGCTCCGAAAATTATTTAAAACAAGTCTATTTCTATTATTTTACAAGTTATATTTGTGGAAAAATTCACAATGTTTCTTTAAATGATACTTAAGATAAGTTCCACGAGATTTTTGCTGTATTATAAACGAGTCATGTTTTATTAAGCTCTTTAGCAATTTTCGCTGCGATTTCATCACTTAAAATATTAGCGCGCTCTGTCCAACATTCGTAATTACATATCTCTTCATCTTCTTCTTTTTCAGCCGAGAAGCGCCGCCTTAATTTACTAAAAGTAATGAAATAAGAGTGGTCTTTAGAACATTCTGCCATCGATAATTTTCTGTGTATGACAGATTGATGTGTGCAAGCTGGAAAGAATGCTTGCCCATTACATATATGAAATCGTATGGGAAAAATTAAACTTCGATAGATTTAATGATACCTGCATTGCTCTACGTCTGTAGAGAGCAGAAATTTCAAAAGATATTACACATTATTCAAAGAGAGAACGATCATGCTCACTCGTGTATACTTCGCAGGCCAATTGTTAAATCAGGCAGATCATGATGCGCTTGACCACATCATGATTTGCCGCCATTTCATGATATGGCAGATCATGATATGGCGAGGCGCATCATAAAATCTGTCGTAGACCGATCATAAAATCGGACAGATTTAATGATGATCATGATCTGCCATATCGTGAAATGGCAGCAAATCATGATGTGGTCGAGCGCATTATGATCTGCCTGATTTAAGAATTGCCTGCGGCGTATATACGAGTGAGCATGTTCGTCCTCTCTTTGAATAATGTGTAATATTTTTTGAAATTTCGCTGTCTACAGACGTAGAGCAATGCAGGTATCATTATATCTATCGAAGTATATTTTTTCCCATACGATTTCATATGTAATATAAAATCTTCATTTTCATAGCTCTGCAAGGCTATCCGGACCCGACAGAAAAACGTCCGGTGTTACAAAATAACCTATACCAATTACAAGGAAAACCTATGTCGCTAATTTACACAAATGGAGACGTGATTGGTACAGAATGGCAGTCACCGAGCACTCGACAGAGAAACAGCACTTGCACACTACGTATTAACAAAGTTGAGCTAATACTTGTCATTTCAATGAACTTTGAATAGCGGCTTTTCACTATGGCAACACAGAACGATTCCGTCACTTCGATTCAAGTTTACAAACTTTTCTATGCAGGTGGCTAAAATAATATTGTAATGTTTCGAGCTACGAGACATAGATGGCTCTGACATTCATAGATCATGGAGTTTTCGAGAGATTCGATAGATGCCGGAAGTATACAGAGTCGCCCCTCCATATTGGATACTAAGGTAAGGGGAACCGTGAAGTTTCGAGAATCAGAGAGATTTTAAAAGTGTAAAAGAGAGGACATCGGTTTCTAGGTCATCCTACACAGTCAAACCTGATTACAAATGTTTGAATAAAAGGCACGGTGTTTTGTTTGATTATGAATGTATTATTATCAAAAAAATCACAACAAATATATCATTTCCACAAAAACGATTTTTTTGGGTCTGTTTTTTTAAAACAAAATATTTAAACTAAAGTACGTCCAACGGAAGCAATCTTCTGAACAGACCCTCCATTGATTTGCTTGGTGTAACTAGCTCAGGTATGGGAGCTCCATCGAAGCCAGAGTAAAGTTAGCCTCTCAAAGGCTAAGCACTGGGCGTACTGTACAGGGCCCGCAGATACTTTAATAGTACACAACTGCTAACCCTGTACAAATCGCAAGTGCGCCCCACGGTTGAATTTGGCAGCCACCTCTGGTCTCATCTCTGGTCAAATACCCTCAACTCTGTGCAGAAACGGGCGATCCATTTGATAGATTCTACAACCTAAACGAATAGATTTCAATCTTTAGAACACAGGCGTCGGGTGGAAATGCTATCAATGTTCTACCGGTATTTCAATGAAAGATGCTCCGAGGAACTAGTGTTATTGACCCCTTCGGTACCGTTGCATAGTCGGGAGACACGCCAAACGCGCGCCCAACATATGTACACGGTTGAAATTTGTCACATGAGAACGGGTCGTTTTTTCGACTCGTTCTTGAACAACAGCTCGGGCATGGAACAATTTGCCGGCTTCTGCGTTTCCTTCCTCCTACAACATGGGTCTCTTCAAGACCAATGTTCATTCCTTCCTCTCCTCAAAAAGACTCTCCACATAGCATCCCAGATGACATTCTGTGTGGAGTTAATATAAATTTTTTTTTAAACTTCTAGGCCATTCTTCACACTCGATCCTAATAAAAAATGTTTGAATAAAAGACACGATGTTTTGTATTTATTAAGAACATTTTATTATCAAAAAAATCACAACAAATATATCATTTCCACAAAAAAGATTTTTTTTGTTTTGTTTTTTAAATACACAAAATCTAAACTAAAATACGTCATTACGATTGTACATTTTAGTTCTTCTTTTTGAAGTGAATACACATTACATATTAATAATTTTGAGCGCTATTACTTAATTTCACGCACGTATTTCTCACATGTAATAAATCTCTTCAGCTGCGAAAATAAAGCCATTGGTTGGTCGAAAATGTCAGATGACTTATACGCCCATTGGAGATGCTGGAAGATTGCCCAAATCAGCGGCTCCCAACCCATTTTGCTTTGTTTACCTACAGGCACCCATTTCGCTTAAATGTACCACTCATATATTAAAAAAAATGTTTGTATTTTAAGTAGATACTTACCTAATTTTTCTTAGATCAAATTAGTTACAACTGTAAAAAATAACATTAGTGTGTGAAAAGGCGTGCAGAGAGGGTAGACAATATAGTTTATTTAGCCTCGCTAAAGATTGTGAAAAATAAGGTTTTTGTGGAGGCATAATAACGGTGTAAAAATTATGAATACATTCAATAACCATTCCCGTTAGCTGATACCAAAGATATTCAAATATAAGAGATATGCTACGATGTCGGCGGATTTCTTCCTGGGAATGGTTTGAATACGGAAAGTAGTTACGATTTTAGATTTTCACGAACAAAAGTATTTCTGTTATATGTTTTTGGGGTGTTATGCCGTGTTGCGCTACCTCCTTCTTTAGCCAACGTTTTTAACAGCGTTACAGTGTCCATCATCACATCTGCCCTGATGATGGACACTATAACGTTGTCCAAAACTTTGGTTAAAGAAGGAGGTAGCGCAACACGACATAACACCCCAAAACATATAACAAATAAAAAAACGGAAAGTAGTTGATTTTTTTTAAGTATGCGGTAGTATTGGTTAACAATATAGTTTGAATACGGAAAGAATTCGTTCATTTAGTTGATTTTTTGAAGGTGTACAATAGTATTGGTTAATAACATCGGCGACACAAAGAAGCACATCTCTTATATTTCAATATCTTTGGCTAATACGGAGACAATTAGTGTTTTTTCTTGCACTGCGAAATTTGTTTATATAAGTCAGTCATTATTGGCTTTACTTGCCGTTTTTACCTTCAAGCTACGTACGCATACTCCTTAGGTTGGGAATCACTGATTGGGAACATTATTAGCCTCTGTTTGAACAGCCTTCAAACTTTGCGAACCGTCTTTAAGCTCACTTTTAAACTTATGAACAAACGAACAAGTTACTTGAAAATCTAATTTTTCAACATCTACGGTTTACTAGAAGGTTCTACTGTATATTAAATACATTCGTGGGGTGATGTTTGTCGAGTCTTGGCGGTGTATGCATTTACCTACAAACCGCGTGGCGGGCCGGATAGAATGGTTGAGGGAGACCTTTTAACTTCTCCGGCCAGATTTTCTCGCCCCATCGCCTTGCAACGCAGTGGAAGGAATGGATTCAAACGCCCGTCACTTCTGGACACATAAGCCCCAGATTCCTATCCACCCAATACCAAGGTTACCCCGAGTGGTTTGCTACGTTTATTGACTTAGAAGGGGTGTCCGGCTTCATGGGGTGAGGTTTGTGCGGGTCTTGGTGGTGGATGCGTCTGCCCACCAGCTGCATGGCAGGCCGGATCGGGAGAAAATGATTGAGGAAGTCCCTTTGACTTCTCCAGGGATGGATTTGTACGTCCGTCACTCCTGGACACACTGACCCCCAGATTCTTACCCACCCTTTTCATTCCCAAAACTTCCTCTTCTTACTTTTCTGAAAAGACCCTCCACACAGCATCCCCACAGATGATATAGGTCCTGAGGTGAATTATTTTCCTCTAGGCCCCCTGTGTAGAGCTAATGTTAAAAAAAAACCTTTTGATACAATTTATCATATTGCAATGTTAGAATTCAAGTTTTGTTAAAGTTTTATTCAATTTTTGTTTATTATTTCATCGTTGGCCGATTATTTCACAGTGCTAAGGCAGTAACAGGATGTCAATATGATTCTCGCGGAATTTTTATTTGGACTTTGAATTTCGATAAATTATTCAATTGAATTAGTCTTGAAGTTCTGTTGTTCTCCTTGAGCTGTGAAACTTACGAGTATGTTAACAACGAAATAATAACAAAACTTGAAACCTAACTTTAAAATTTGATGAATCCGTCAAATCTTTTGTCCTTAATTTTCTAGATGAAATCATTTAACTATCAACTATTTGTATTTTTGTACAATATTTTACGTTTACAAGAGTTTTTTTATTATTTTTCTTTATTTATTGCTTTGACAGTTCCATAATTTGAAGATTTTAAAACCATCATTATTTAAAAGAAAGACAAACATTCCCGCGTATCGAATAACCCAACAATGCTTGAAAATCTCCTACTACTGCAACATAATTCTGCCACAGAAAGCCGAAAATATTGCTTGTGTTGTGATGGAGGACTTGGCCAGCCAACGAATCGAACATGTTATAATGGTGGTCGATTTTACATAAAGTGCATTAACTTTATTTGATATAAAAAATAATGTAGAATAATATTCAAGATTATAAAAGAACATCAAAGAATGTAAGGTAGCATAGAATCAAAGAAAATAAAGGAATGAAAATGAGTATAAAAAGAGTATGAAAGAGATAAAAGAATATAAAAAGCATATGAAAGAATGTAAGGTAGCATAGAATCAAAGAAAATAAAGGAATGAAAATGAATATTAAAAGAGTATGAAAGAGATAAAAGAATATAAAAAGCATATGAAAGAATGTAAGGTAGCATAGAATCAAAGAAAATAAAGGAATGAAAATGAGTATAAAAAGAGTATGAAAGAGATAAAAGAATACAAAAAGCATATGAAAGAATGTAAGGTAGCATAGAATCAAAGAAAATAAAGGAATGAAAATGAGTATAAAAAGAGTATGAAAGAGATAAAAGAATATAAAAAGCATATGAAAGAATAGAGTGATCTGTAAAAGGTGTGTGCATGGTCATTTTGCGTCTTTTTCATTGTTTTGTATTTGTATTTTTTATTCGTCTCTCGCTACAAAAAAAAACGTTATGATAAAAGGTAAAACTCTTTCCATGAATAAGAGCCTATAAACATCTACATTGGCGCAGTCGGTAGGCATTTACCGGAAATGAACCACTTCTCTTTCAAAACACAAACGTTACCTAGACCCAAGACTACAATCTTTGTCAAGGTGTTATTCGTTGTTTGTTATTATAACCATTGAGAGCACAAACAATTACCTTTTATCAACTAAAATACCAGTCGAAACCTACATATATATATAATGAATATTCGCGTCTATCTCCACTCCAAAAGGCCAAGAAATTTTGAAAACAATGAAAAGCAACTTAAAGAAATCCCGCAGCGACCGGCCGTTTTTTAATTAAATTCTAAAACTTTTCTAGTTAGCTAACGCTCGTTCAGCGTGCTGTGTTTATTTGACCTTTGCAACTCTCAAAATTTTTGTGTAAAAATTTTGAAAAAATAATATTATGCTCGGTCGGAATCAATTATTAGATTTCTTATCGCGAATGAGAATTTCACGAATTTCAATTATTTTTTATTGTTCATTAATAAGCCTTCAATTATTGAAACTGGAGTGCCTCTTGTCCTCGCAGTTCTAACCTAATGATTCAATAATGGGGTATTTCCACAAACCAGGTATACCGCTAAAAACATGTGGAAGATTTAAAGATTATTTTTCTGAACATGATTATCGCATTCAAAATGTTTAATTTTGATATTTTCATTCATAATTATTGATTTTAAAATACGCGTAAACGGAACGAAACGTAAACGGCCCATAACTGCTTGTACGATTCATGACGTCGCAAGAGTCGCCGTTCCGAGGTTTATCACCGTGTTACTATCAAAAATCTAAACATCCTAGACTTGTTCGGGGTTATGGACGGTTTTATTTCATATTTAAGATGGTTGTTTATGATTGTTTATGATTGTGTTATGTTTCTACAGTTTAATATAATATTGTTCAGTTGTAATGACTGACAGTAGTATTTTTAACGGCGTAATCTGACAACTTGCCTAAAATAGACGCTACAATGAATAACAATAATTTTCTAAGCCCTAAATTTCGGGATTCTAAGACGATATGGTAATGAAAACATTTTTTTTACACAAACTCTCATATTATACGTTATGTACTGGTTTCAATATTTTGACAAAATATAATTAATTCCGGCCCTTTTCTTGTCTTGATTTAAAATAAATAAAAAATATATTTTTTAAACGTTTATTATAAAATTTATATATACAATTTATATATACATACATATACATATTAACGCCGGGATTGCTAGTCGAGAGCCTTACCCCTCGAGCACGGAGGCAGTCATTATTGTGTAGATATCCATCTTACGACTGTATACAAAGGTGTTTCCACGTTTAAATTATGAATTTAAATAGTCAATAACGAAAGGTTTTTTTTTGTAGCTTAAAATTTAAATCTGAAAAAAAGGCACGGGGGTCCATCGAAGCCTCCTTCTTCTTCTTCTTACTGTACTAGAGGGCCAATATATACTGCAGATAGTACACAACTGCTGACCCTGTACAAATCGCAAGTCCACCTGTTGAATTTGGCAGCCACCTTTGGTCTAGAGTCCCAAAATATTTGAAAATTCAGAAAGCATAAACGGGCGGTCCGTTCAATAGATTTCCCTCTCTAACAAACGGATTGCAATGTTTAGCGCGCAGGTTTCAGATGGGAACGGTGTCCTTGTTCTACCGGTATTTCAACAGAAGATGCTCCGAGGACCTAGCGTCATTGAACCCTTCGGCGGTGGTGTCAAACACATTAAACGCACTCCCAACAATTGTACACAGTCGATATTTTTTGTCGCCTTAGAAATGGTCGTTTAAACATCTTATTTTGGGTTTTTCTTGTAGTATTTGTAAACATGTCTACCAAACTATAAATGTTTTGCAAGTGGGAAAATATAGGATAAATATAAAGATATAATTCGAGCAAACTGGAAGTCAATAAATAACACCTAGTACAACTTACGGACTCACTACAGGCGGCGATCGCATGATGAGAGGCGCCTGTGACGTCACAGAGTGACTGGTGGCAAAACCATCGTTTTGGCGGCATTTTAAAAAGGCGTATTTTAAAACGTTATAGAAAGTTAAGGCGTCGTCATAAAAATAAAATAAAAATTTCGTTATCATCGTAATTTTTTGCTTAATTTTTTTCAATAAAAAAAAATTGTGGAAATACCCCATTGAATATTGTATTGTACCTAATGTTCCATGTATATATAATATACCGTCTGCCATAATAATAATCCTGTGTGGAGGCTCTTTTAGATGAGGGGATGGAGTGCACATGGGCCCCGTAAGACGTTAAGCAGGTACATCCCGATGCCAGGTCCTCAGCTTTTTTAAAATTGAACCCGCAGCAAGGAACCGAAGGCAGGATTGCACCTTGATCATCGAGAGGCGAGTTTTCCGCAAACATTTTACCCATTCAATTAGCCTTTTGCTGGTGGTTACATCGGTTGCCAAATTAGTGAACGATAACCAATAGTTTTTATTTCCAACTAGCTGGTTCCCGACATGCGTTGCAATGTCATATTCAAAGAAATAAATTGTTTCTCGTTCTCCCGCATTCTCCTTCCACCTTCATTGCCTTCCTTCTCCCCTCTCTCGCTCTCCCATCCTGCCAACCCCCCTCCCGCGTTTCATATATTCACGCCCAGTACATTCAGTTTTCAAGCAGCTCGCGTGCCACCTACACCAATTTTATTATTCAAATATTCATTTTTGTATATTATAAGAAAAATCAATCAAATTTGATACCTAAAATAGGTACCTATTTAAAATATCTATAATTCTTGATTTGATTCAAAGTGTTAGGCGAGTACTTCAAATAAATGCATTAATTTAAAAAGTTTCGAAAATTGAATTTTGATTTAACAATCAATGTTTTGCAAAATGTCATTCTCAATTTTGACAGTTTTGCAAGAGTTTTTGTAATGATTAAAAAAAATTCAGGTGTATTGTAATGTGGTTGTAATAATCTAGAAACCTTCGCGGGGGGTTATGGAAGGTATTTTGAAAGTTCAAACATTTCCTATGCTTAATAAAGCAATACATAGACATCTAATTTATACATCCCCAAGCAAGCATATTTTGATTTTTACATATTATTCCAATTTCCAATCGAACAGGTCGAGCGGGTTATAAATATTTAGTTAGAAAATCAGTTATACATAACAGACTTGTTAACTTTTTTTTCGGTATTTGTTTTTGGGGTGTTATGCCGTGTTGCGCTACCTCCTTCTTTAGCCAACGTTTCGGACAGCGTTACAGTGTCCATCATCAGGGCAGATGTGTGTTCACACAATTACACATCTGCCCTGATGATTGACACTGTAACGCTGTCCGAAACGTTGGCTAAAGAAGGAGGTAGCGCAACACGGCATAACACCCCAAAAACAAATAACGAAAATACTTTTGGCCGTGAAAATCTAAAAACTTATCTGACTTGTTAACTGTAATAATACGATTCCATGCCAACTGAGAATAAAGTCAACTCAACACCTCCTTAAAATTAGCCGATAACCTAAGTAACCATTTTTTATCACTTTAAATGACTTATCTGAGATGGTTCTGAGTTGGTTTCATTCCGAGTTGTCCGGTCATCATATAATAAATACGGTTATAAAGTCATTTTTGAAGCTTTCCTGTCAAAAAAATCTTTAAAGGGGTGTGGTTGAAAGTAAAAATACGAGGTAGCTACTAATTCTTTATGCCATCGCCTCAAAGTTGTCGTTTCACGGCGACGCCGTAACCAAGGCTCGATCAACTTATTTGATACTTCTTTGACAAAAGCTCTCCTTGTCAGTGGTTTGTTGTTACGCAACTACACGTTTACGCGCCAAGATTCCTGGCTCCACACTGAGCTCTAACCGTGTCGGGAGGATACTGAGACGCACGTATAGCCATCTCTTTCGCGCTGCGCTCTACGAGAGTTTAACTACTTCAGGGTGTATGAGAGACGTATGTTTATGAATCTAGGATAAGTCAATTGAAATCGGTATTTCCTGGAAGATCTTGAATGATCAGAACTGAGTTCTTTGATTTTGATTTCTTTAAAAAAGGAAGCCTTGTTTCATTATTTTTCTTGTAAAGAGATTGTTTGTGTTGATGTTTATTAAGTTTTCGCATAAATTCTGAGCTTCGTTGGCCGTTAAACCTTTTAAAGAGAAAAACAGTTAAGTACAATTGACTTCCAGATAATGTTACGCTATTGGAAAATTCAATAAAAAACAAAGCTGCTCGTTAAAAGGTCACTTTTAATGCTTTTTGCGAAAGAAATAAAAGCTGACGAAAAACGGAAAGCAGCTACTTAACTAGTTTAGTTTAATTGCTTTTCTGTAGTTTATGCAATTAACGGCTTTGCAAAAAACACAAATTCTTAAAGTCTTCATGGAATGTGCAGCACTGTAGAGCTAGCTTTTGAGTTCTAAGAATATTTACTCGTAGTTCTGTGAACAGTAGACAAGGCGTAATGCTCATTTCTTCGATTTAACAGCTCATAAAGCCGGCGGAATAAAAAGGTTCTATTTAAGGCCGGACACAACCCTTATAATTTTTGTTTGCTCAAAACTCTCATTTTAATCATTTCAGGCGAATTCGTAACTAATAACTTTTTTACTCCAACCAATACCTATGTAAGTTTTTTTTTATATTTAAAATAAATAAAAAACAATACCACACCATTAATATATTTTATGCACAACTATTTTAAAACTTTATAACCAGGTTTTCAACGGTGAGAACCAGATTTTATTTTTCTAGACGATGAATTAATAACTTCGGGAGATATTAATTTAGAAACATCTTAAATATTTGTAATCCGTTCTTCAGAATTAATTTAAATAAACGCGGCGGTCAAATAAGGTCAAATCTCCAGGCCCACTAAGGCGAATTCGACCGTTCGTTCGCCTAATATGCCGTGCCGCGGGCGTATATTTGTTTACACGCTTTCTTCACTTACGTGATTAAGATTCTCACATTATTTGTCCTCTTCTTCTTTTCTTTGAAAGGGCGAATTCGACAGTAGGTCCGTATAATACACGGGTCGCGAGTCGCAATTTGTATACACGGCTTCTTTAATTACGTCGTTAAGATTTTGAATATATTTTAGGATATATTGTCGTCTTAACACGGCCATATTGGCAGGATTGACCGAACATGGAACACATAAGCCAAATTACCGACAGGCAAAATGCAAGAGCTCATTTAAAATAGAACTTCGCCGCACTTGGCCAAAAATGATACATTGTGCACGCAGTCGTGAACCAGACACGTGGTAGGTTTCACACGTTTCCCCTTTAGTAAAGGCTGTATTAATTGTTGCCTTCATCACTATGCAAATGTAGAGAAACTTCAATAAATACATAACCAATTAATTTGTTAATGCTCAATCCATACACTTTGTGAACTGTTGTGTTGACACAAACAGTTCTCCAACTCGTCTTGGGAGGAGATTACTTCTTGGGAAAGAGTAGAGTTCTTTTATTTTAATCTGTGATTTATTAAATACTTCGCGTATTACAAGCGGTGACTATGATAGTCGGCCTAACTAGAAGCTGGCTAAATGATATCTGAATTGAGTGAGCTACTGCAGACCGCATCCCGGCCCTTGGCCCCCCTGGTGCACAAACTACGAACTAAACTAACCGCCATCTAGCGGACTTTCGGGACAGCTCTTAGCACTGCCCTCTATGTGACAAGCTCGGAAGCCTTTAGATATACCACATGAACCAATTTATTTTATTCTATTTAACCCGTTTAATGACCAAATTTGTCCCAGTTCACATAGGTCCAACATAAATCGCTGTAACTCCCTTGGGGGGGTTTTCACCGTCCTCCTCTTAGGTTATTCACACTTACAACGAATATTAATAATAAAAAAATAAAAACAAATAAATACTTGCAAATAGTAAAAAATTCGGCTAACTTATCCTACATATAGCCATTATTCATAGGTTCAAGTGCCGAATATTAAACTCAGACTTTTTAAATAAATAAAACCTGTATAATTAATTTAAAATGTACGCTGCCGTTTGAACAATCAATAAGGAGGATGGTGAAATACCCCCTTACTATCATAGTAAGAAATATATTTTAAATGACGTTAGAAACGTTAAAAACGTTAGTTGACGTTAGCAATGTTAAATATCACTATTTAAATTCAAATCCAAAAAAATAATCACCAAAAAAACTAAAATGTACATTGTACATCTTCATGTAACCAAAGTTTGAATCGTAATTTGAAAAAAATAGTTGTAACTTTGGGAATTTGTATTAATAATTTTCATGTGGAACGACAAAACAGTCAGGTGACAATAACGTATGTAACACATTAATTCGTGAAATAAAATATTTATGTGTTTTTATTTTTGTCGTTGTCGGTAATTTTAGGTAGAAAAAGCGTAAAATTATACATTTCTTAAACTTTTTATGTTCGCGTGCAAAATTTTTGCATTTCAAAAACTATATGTTTATTAAAAATTATAAAATTTGAATGCTTATTTCATCACTTTTCAAAAAGAGTTTTTAGTTTTCGGATGCATTCAAAAATATTCCAATTATTTCCATTTTATTGTAAAACGGAAATATTTTTACCTACTGAAAAAAAACGCCATATTTCTGAAGGGTTGCTGCTTAATTCAGTAGACCAAAACGGTATATTGCTTTTTCTGCCTCATAAAGAAAATAACCCAATATAAAATTAATTTAATATATTTTTTTACATAAGCTCTATTTAGGAGGCCCTGAGGTAAACAATTCCCCTCGTGGCCTATCTCATCTTTAGGAATGCTGTGTGGTGGGTCGTTTTAGAAAAAAAAGAGAGGAAGTTCTGGGAAGGAAAAATATTTGAGGAGTGGGTAGGAACCTGGGGGTCACTGTGTCCACGAGTGACGGACGAATGAATCCATCCTTCCCGTTGCGGTACAAGGCAATGGGTCGAGAGAATCCGGCTGGAGAGGTGAAATGTCTCCATCGACCAGTCTCTCCACATCCGTTCCACCACGCAGAAGATGGGCAAATGCACGTGCCGCCAAAACCGAGGAAAACCTCACCCACCCGGGCATCCCTGCTAACCACTTGGGGTAATCTACGACAGGGGAGCTATCCAATAAATGGTTCCCGGGGCGGCGGTACCTATACCTGCCTCCCAAATTGAGAATGAATGAAATTGAGCTGTTCCTGAAAAACCAGGTACGCAAAATATAAAATCGGAAAGGTCTGACCAGACCTTGTCGCTCATCGGAGGGTTAAGAAAACCCGATTGAAACTTTTTTTGTTTTTTGGACGTTTCTATTAATTAAGAGATTCCAGACAGATTTAAATGAAATCTGAGAGCATTTATTTCTTCAGCTGTCACCGTCCCCAAAAAAATATACACTTTTTCGCTGTCTTCACTTTGCTTGCAAAAAAACTATTGAATAAGTCCTAACAAATCTGGTCAACCTTCACCGTGTAATGAAATCGATTTATTTTGACTTAAGCTCTAATTATGTAAAAAAAAATATAGAAAACTTTTTTATCTGCCAGATCACTTCGGATAAAGACAGTTTTATCAGAAATGTTAAGCTTGGAGAAGACACGAATTTGCACGCAGATGTTATAATGGTTCAATGCCAACTCAAAATCAAGTCAACTCAACTTCTCTTAGAAAAATCATTAATATCTATGCAAAAAAAAAATATTGAAAAATAGCCAGAAACCTAAGGTTAAGCCAATTTTTCGTGTATTTTTTCATCACTTGTTGAGTCGAGTTTATTCTGAGTTGTTCGGTCACGTTATAATATTATGCCTTTGTAAACATAAAATGTTGTTTTTTTTTACTTTATTTATTTTCATTAACTGTAAAGTAGGTTGCACCAACCTGTTCATTAGGATTTGATTGTCTCTATTTGCTTTCTTCTTTACAATTTTAAATTTTATAAATATGTTTTTTATTTATTTCAAACGGTAATGGATGTAGATTGAGGTAGAACCTGCAGACAAGCAGCCATGTGGCAGCTTCGCGGGATTACCTATTTAAATTGCCAATTCTATCTGTATTTGTTAAGTATTTTTTTGTTGGAAATAAAAAAAAATAAAAAAATAAAAAATAAATAAAAAATAAAAAAAAACACTGCATATTGCCTGATTTTACAGTTACCATTTGATCCTTATTTACTATTCATTAAAAGATTTTTAACAAAAAAGAGAAGATTTTTATTGTTCAATTCCAAAACTGTTTTTTTATAAGCTTAAAAATTCCTCTTATTCTTAGATACAAAATTATCAAGAATCGTTATTAACACTTAATTTTAATATTTTTTTTATATACTTTTTGTAATGAATGTGGATCTAAGTTTAAAAAGGAACGAAAGAATATTGTTTGAGATTCTTTGTTTGGACATGAATTAGGGTATAAAAGGGCATGTCTTGTATGAAAGCTGCTCTTCACCGTTTACGACCACGCGATAAACGTTACTTAAATATATTCTATAATTATACGAGTTATATTATTTTATTTAACGATCCCGAACACAGTACACGGACGACATCTTATTTTTTTATCTTAGCTTCACACAGGAGGCCTTGAAGAAAATAATTTCACTCGAGGCATACGTCCTCTAAGGGAAGCTGTGTGGAAGCTATGTTATTTCAAAAAAAGGAAGGAGATTAAGGATGGGTTATTTCAAAAAATTTGATAGATTCATCAAATATTTTAAGTTAATTTTCACGTTCTGTGTAAGTTCTATTCAAGTTCTGTTATTACATCGTTATAGGACAGTTGCTTCACAAAACTGAAATAATCACAGAACTTGAATAGAACTTACACAAAACGTGAAAATTAACTTCAAATATTTGATGAATTCATCAAATTTTTTGAAACAACCCGTCCTAAGTTCTAGGAAGGAAAAATGTATGAGGTGAATCCGGGCATCAAAGTGTCCCGGAATGACGTGCGTATGAATCCATCCCCCAATTGCGGTACAACGGGGACGGGTCGATGGAGTCAGCCAGGAGGTTAAAAAACCTCTCTCAACCAGTGTCTCTAGGTCCGGCCCGCCACGCAGAAGATAGGCAGACGCATCCACCGCCAAGACTTAGACAAACTCCACCCCATGAACCCGGACACACTTGGTTAAACTCACAGAGCTAACCTCACAATGGACCTATGGCAGAAGTGTTGGTTATCCAATAAATGGTTCTCGAGGCTGCGGACGCATATCCGCCTCCCAAATTGAATACTATTGTTTTTATTTTTTTTTTTTTTTTAAAGAAATACAAATGTTTCTGGGATATGAATAACCTGAAAATGTTTGAAAATCTCCTACTATCACCACAGTAAGCGGAAAATGTTGTTTGTGTCGTAATGGAGGACTTAGCCAGCCGAGGAATCGAGCATGCGACGCCCGGATAGGACCCAAACTTGATGCCCACTCAGCCACTGACCGGTCATAGTTAGTCACTGATTATAATCATAACTTATCCTCATTCCCAAGTTGGAAATACCACACCTACTGGCTCCCGGGATTCAGTAACCACTCTTGTGCGGTGAAAAAAATATTTTTAATCATTCTTTGAACAAGCAACTCTTAAAAATCCTTATTTTTTTAAACAATACTAAAATCAATCGATTCGAATATCCAGAGTTGGTGTTCGCACTCCTAATCACATTACTTTTAAATAAAACCGTAAAAATTCAATAGATTCGCTTAAAATTAACGAAGCATCCGCGTTTCAGCAGGCTTTCAATTGGATTGGCTAGTTTGAGGTGGGTGTAGCTTTTAGGAAGTAACAGGTATTCGTGAGCCTGAAAACTTCTATGTGTCTGCTCACTATCTACTAAGAAATTCATGGACTTTGGATTTTTATTTTTCTTGGCGTACAGCAAAATAATTTTTTGTACACCTGAGGGGACGGCTGCTGAATTTTGGATTCCAAACTAAAATACTTACCCAGACTGAAAAATTCATATTTTTATCAACAGGTATCGCAAATATCTTTTTTTTTACATTAACTCCACACAGGAGGCCCTGAGGAAAATGATTTGCCTCAGGGCCTATGTCATCTGGGATGCTGTGTGGAGGCTCTTTTTGAGGAGAGAAAGGAATGAACATTGGTCTTAAAGAGACGCATGTTGTAGGGGGGAGGAGACACAGAGGGCAGCAGATCGTTCCATAGCCGAGCTGTTGAACTCAAGAACGAGTCGAAAAACGACCCGTTCTCACGTGACAAATGTCAATCGTGTACGTATGTTGGGCGCGCGTTTGGCGTATCTCCCGACTGTGCACCGGTGTCGAAGAGATCAATGACGCTAGTTCCTCAGAGCATCTTCATTTGAAATACCGGTAGATCATGGATAGCATTCCCACACGACGCCTCTGCTCTAAATATTGCAATCCGTTCGTTAAGGTGGGAGAATCTATCAAACGGACCGCCCGTTTCTGCACAGAGTCAAGGTTATTTTTCAAGTATTTTGGAGCTCCAGACCAGAGGTGGATGCCAAATTCAACCGTGGGGTACCCTTGCGATTTGAACAGGGTTAGCAGTTGTGCAGTATTAAAGTATCTGCGGGCCCTGTACATTACACCTAGTTTTTGGAAGGCTAATATCTAGTAGGTTTAAGCGCTTCTTTGTTTTTTGTGTTTTAAATTATAAAAACATTGAATTCAAGAAACATTGAATTCTTCGATGGCCTCAATTGCCTTGAATTAATGTAAATTATTAATAAAATTATCTTACACAACCTACTATATTATTATAATGAAATGTGAAATTAAAAATTAAAACATCTTAAGAAAGCGTTTTTTGGGTAAAAATTTTAAATTTAAATTCGACAAATTTGGGTTTCTGCGTAAATCGGTCATACGTAAAAACATTTTTAAGATGTTTATTTTTTTTATATTTACAAAGAAGGTAGAATAAAATTATTTTTTAAATAATTATCATTATCCATCAGGACTCAGACATATTCCGTCGGAAGGTAAGAAAATTTTCACTTTAAAAAAAAAAATTATTATTATTTTTTTTTTTTTACAGTTAATACCGCACAAGAGTCCCAACTGCTCCCGTCTGGAGCCAGTGAGACTATGGCATCCCCAATTGGGGTATGTTGTGAGGCTGAAGGTAGTGGGGAGGGGAAGGAGATAGGGAAGAGGAAGGTGGGGAAGTACCTGGCTATTCAGATCTGGTCACTAAACACGGCTAAAGCCATTTCAAGCAACGTTTCAATTCTGAATGGTGGTCTTACACCAGGGCGATACTGATAGTATCTTCCACTCTGGAATATTAATTTAATATTATTGAATGAATCCAAAAACTAAAACTGTTTTTGAAAGCTGATAGAATATTCTTTAATGTGTTTTTATTAGAAATAAACATTAAATTTCTGCAATTAAGTTAATACAATACAAAAAGGTTAAAAAATGGCTCACCTTAAGTTTTTTCTACTTATCTAAAATTATTGATAACGAAATAAAAATTAAAAAAATACACATCTTTCATTGGGCAAATGTAAACGTTATTGTCACCTCACTTTTTTGTCTATTAAAAAAAAATAGTTAATAATAAATTCTCGAAATTATATACATTTTTTTCAAATTGTTTTTTTTTTTTTTTTTAAATATGTTTATTCAGTTTTAATTTTACAATATTTTATTTTACAAATCTTACGAAACTGATCAATCAGTTTGATTGTAAGAAATCTCTCATTTTTTTCTAATTGTTTAGTACAGTATACTTTTCAGTTTTACATAGTATATACTAAATATAATACTTAATATTAAAATACTAATTATTACGACAAACTAATTATCTCAATGTTTTAATGTTTATGAATTGCGTTGTAGTAAAAATATTTTACACAGTACAAACATACGGTGAGAAAATAAATAGATAGGAACTATTTTATTTGATTTCATGTTCTTCGGAGGTAGAAAGATTTTGGAATCTTTGGTTTCATTGTGGTGCATACTTATATTTTTCTATGGTTAAATTATGGATTTGTTTACAAAGCGTGGTGTTTTCTATTTATAACACCGTTTAGATCATATTTATTACCACGAAATTAATAAGGGAGATACAACGATTTATATGAGACCTACGTGAGCTGGGACAAAATCAGTCTCACGTGTTTATACGAGCTTAACACACAATAATTACTAAGGTTTCCTTTAAAATCATAAAAATCGTGTGAGCCTATATTCTATAATTTGAAACAAAAAACATAAAGTGGTACACACATGTACTAAGTATTTTGGTTTCAAATTCAAATTAAAAATTGTTTAAAAAAGGAATTTTTTTTCAACATGAAAAATCATCTTGCTGCACAGTGGAAAAATCGTAGTACTTGAAAGTAAGTGGACATTATTTTTTTTTTTGTAAATATCTACCTACCCAAACGAGAAAATTGTTGGGACCCAATTATAGAAAAATATAGTTTAATTCCAAAAATCTTTAAATATATGGTAGAAAAAAAACTCATTAAATTGCTCGAAAAAATTTGGTTGCCTGTAAAGTCGGTTTACGGACGATAGTTTTACGTGATAACTTCATGAGCCGAACGCTTAGGCTGATCGTGCCTCTCTATCGCTTGTTCCAAGCTCTCGCCGAACGCTTAGGCCGAACGCTTGTTCCCCTCGCTTGCACGCCCGGGTTAGGCGGAACGTGACAACGTGACAATGAGTCATGCTTTTTTGTGAATGCGGCCGGCATTCATCGATTTATAAGACGTTTTCACGTCAAAAATCCTGCACACTCCAAACAAAACAATAAAATTTGTGAATGTGAAGATGCCTAATTACTTACATAATACAACATAATAATACAGATTCGTAAACATCAAATTCCATAAATGAGCGTGACTTCGCGTCTCCTATCATTATTAATATTTCAATAAATGGAACTATGTCACTGACTTGTGGCTTCACTCAATAAGTGACAATATTATAATCCTTTGAACTATTAACTCCCTCTCGCAATCAAATAATTGAATTAATAAATATTTATTCCACAAAGTCTTAATACAACACACATGAAATGGGAAACCACAATACCCATTAATAATTACTACGATTTCTCGTCAAGTTTTGTTGACGTTTCTATGAATAAATCGCGTGTCAAAGACTTCATCGCCAATTCTCATTTCACGTGTGAAACTATAAATATTGTTTCTATGAACGTGCTGAAAATTGGAATTCAAAACCAACCCATTTCATGAATTGTTTTATAAGTCAAATCAACATAAATGTTTTATAGCATTCGAAAAATAAACCTCCTCATCGATTCGCAAACACAAGTTGATTGCGTGTTTCGTCATCAACCCAGTCGGTCAATCACAAGAGTCATTTACAATTCAATCAAGATAAAACAACAAATATTTCTACAATCGACTTCTGCGAATTCTTATTTGTTAATTACAGGTTTCTGTTTGCTCTGGATAGAAAATACTCAGAAAATGGAGTAGTCACAGATTTGCTTTGATTAAGAATAATAATCATTATTTGAATCTTCATATTACATTGGTGACCGGACAACGCAGAATCATGCAACTTCAATCCCCTTTGAAAATTCATTAAAAGTTATGAAAAAAATATGATTGAATTGGTTACGTTACGTTAGGTTAGGTTTAGGTTTTTCATTTTTTTCGTAACTTTTAATGGCTTTTCAAAGGGGTATTGAAATTGCGTGATTCTGAGTTGTCATGTTGTCGATACATTATATGTTTTTAAATTATATGAATTATTATAAAAAGAAAATTATTTATTTGGGAGTGGCAAAACCAAGCTGCTCGCTTTGTCTTTGAAATTTTTTCCTCGCATTCGATTTAGACGTTAGTTAAAAATATCGATCTAAAGCGTGAACGATATAACTCGATTTTTTTACGTTTATGATTTTGGTCGGTGAATTAGATTTTGTTTCATTTTTATTTATTTATTAATTATTTAATTAATTTAATTTTTAATTCAATTACTGCGTGATACAGAGACAATATGAAAATATATACACAGAGACAAAATATGAGTTTTAAATGTGCATGTAAGAAAAAATATATAAAAAAACTTTAAAAAAATGAACTTTTTACATGGTACGTTGATTTAATATTTAATAATTGGGTATGTTGATGCATAAATTCCAGAAATAAATTGCATTTTATGTAACAATCTTCCTTGCAAATATAATTTCGTCTCATTTCGAAAAGTATGTATACATAACTTCTGAATATCATTAAGTTAATGTAAACTTGGATAATTTAAAATTCATAAGCGTTTTTCTATAAGCCATTGCCAAGAAGTTTAAGCATTTGGCCCGGTAGGACAAGAGATTCTGGGTTTGATTCTGATTTTTTTTTATATGAATACAGCACAAGAGTCCAAGCTGCTCCCATCTGGGTCCAGGGAGATAGTAGTGGGAAGGGGAAGGAGATGGGAAGAGGAAGGTGGGGAAATACCTGGCTATTCAGATCTGGTCAACAAACACGGCTAAAGCCATTTCAAGCAACGTTTCAATTCTGAATGGTGGTCTTACACCAAGGCGACACTGAGAGTATCTTCTACTCTGGAACGTGTTGCAAATATACTATATATTATTTTTAATTAATTAATTGTAAAATAACACAAATTAATCAAATAAAATTTGTTTGTCACGCCGGGATTCAATCCCGATCCCTTTACGTTGTTCTACTATTCATTTGTTAATTTAATTATGTTAATGGTACATTTGTGCCGTGTACATAGAATAAACGTAAGATGATTTTTAACTGGATAACTATATAATTTCTTAACATGCTTACAACAGAATTTTGAACGAGCACTTGAATTTAAATTAGTTATACGATTATTATTTTCAGCCCGTTTGGAACCAACGCTGGTAGAAGAGATAAAAGCTGCCTGAATACAAACTTGTATAAACATTCGATTCAATTATACGTTTAAAACGTGTAGATATGAGGGTACGAAATGAAACAAAATAATAAAAGCGTGAGATTCAATTATTACACTCCAAAAGCAGCAATACATGTACAAAAGTAACACCTATGGCAATATAAATTTTGTGGACTGGGCTCAGAGAGGCAACAGCTAGAACCGAGCTTCGGAAGATTTTCCGACAGGAGATAGGGGAATTTGGGGCAGGGCGGGGAGAGGACGGGGAGAGGAGTGGGGCAAAGAGAAAGGGAAGGGATCCAGCCTCCAGTAGCGGTCCAACATCTGAATCGCGAACATCCCCGCGCACGAATCTCACGGAAACGCAAAAACTTTCCTGAAATTCTGGATAATATCAACCGATTTTCCTCCGCGAAGGGCGGGAAACAGTACGTTAAAAATCACAGTTTTTCATTAACGCACAATTTGTACGGTTTTTTTTCTTTTCAGTGTTTTTTAATAAGTTTCACGTCGGATTAAAACTTTTGTTTATGTGCAATTACGACTCAGTTCTGTAAAGAAAATGCAACAAAGAGTTGCTGCGCACATCGAATGCGCATCAAAACTCACGCTCCTCATTTTATTCATTTGAACTACGCATGACCTTTCGATCATTAATACGACTCCTCCTATCTTTATCATTCATTATTTTTTCAACTTTTCTCAGAAAATAATACAAAAAATAATTCATTAGAAAGGGCTAATTATTATCATTAGAAAGGATAAAATCATCAATTTATATAAGGGTGAAGAAACGGTTAATGTCGAATGTTCTGGGAATACCCATTTTCCAGCGTCTACATTATCTTTTTTTCAATATTAAATTTTAATCGTCAGCATTATAGTCTATCAATAGTCTTATATTAAGCTATCAAAAAGATTTATTTCACCTTTCGGAAATAACTTATCTCAGGTCTTTCCTGAAGTACAATAACTGTTTTCTTCCCTTTTATCGCCCGCTGAGAAGCAACAAGTTGATTTCCGTGCCTTTGATCTTATCTTAATACTTGCTTACTCCCCTGACAAAACCTTTATCTTTAGATTTAACCTGTCTCATCAATGTCAACAGATATCCAAAAAGAGTCGTCGTTTTATTGCTAGTGCTAAAGTTACACATGAAAAGTGCTTCATAAACTGACACAAAAGGATACGGAGCAGAACCCGTTGGATAATTGAAGATTTTTCGCTGGTAAGAAATCTTTTTCAATATTTTATTATTGTTTCTAATTTTTAAAACATTGAAATCCTAAATCGTGATGTAAATAAAACGATCCAAACTACGCGAAAAACGCAAGTTTAAATTTCATTTGAAAAAGAAGATGATACTAATAAACCTATACGAAAATATAAAAAAGACACAAAAAAATAACGAGCTAACAATTGCAACCAGGACTAATTTTATTTAATTTTAAAAGAGAGTTATTCAATAAATAAAATGCACATTTAATTGAATCACCAAGAATAAATATTTGGAAGATTAACGTAAAAATATATTTAAGAGAACCTTTACCTGTTGTTTCAGTAAGCTTTACTTATTCTAAAAATGTGGTACTTGCTCTCTTTACCCTCCACACAGCATCTTCAAAGATGAAATAGGCCCTGAGGGAAATTATTTTTCTCGGGGCCTCCTGCGTGGAGTTAATGTAAAAAAAAAACCTGCTGTGCCTTTGAACTTCCTACGATTTACCCATCAGGCTATCAACCACGCCTTATCTTATATTAGCATACTTGGATTTGATTTTTAACATGCCTTTTCAAAGTTAACCTGAAATTTTCGAATGCACTCTTGACACCCTTGAATATAGAAGCTGCCCTTTACGAAGGTCATGTCCGAAACCTTCGTTCGTTCGTATTATACCTTTGTGTTACATAGACTAAAAAGTCTTGTTAATAAATTCCAAATCCCATAAGTCAATTTTTTCACTTTATGCAAGGTTAAAAAAAAATACATAAATAAGGTATTATTACTGGGAAAGTTTCGATTTTAAATGAAAGTTAAGGTTTCTTAAGGCATGCAAGATTTTTCAGTCATTTTTTAAAGATGCACAACATTTTAAACACACTATTTAGCTTGTGTTGTGCTTTCAAAGTCGGCGTGTGATCCAAAATCGATTTCCTGTTGGTTTCCAAGAGAAAAGTGGTTTTAAGATGGTATTTTTTTATTGTTCAAGCAAAACTGTGCATAGCCACACATTGCACAATTGACACCTCGTAAGGTCGAAGGGTTGTACTGCGAAATACTGCCTCATCGACCATTACCACTTTAAGCATTTTGAGAACTTAACATAAGGTAATGTCTTTTATATACAAGTTGCTAATGAAAATACTTTTCGAGACATTATCAACTCTACAATAATACAAAACCGAAAATATAAACTTCTGTCCAGTTTTTTCAACAATAATTTTTTCCTTTGGATTGATTGTTATTTATATTAATAGGTAATAACCAAACACAACCGGAAATACACCTAATTGTATTTTTTTTTAATGTATATCAGTTTTAAATCAAATTCTAGACGTATTGACTATTTTTTACAAAGAAAATATGAATTGATTCGGAAGATAGTTATTTCATCTAGTTTAGTTGTGTTTTAAATTTTGAAAAAATATGTTAATTTTTATTATAATAAGGGTACACTGTTGGTTGTTGGCAGATTTGCAAATTTGCAGTTGACATAAATCAAACCAAATATTGTATTACACAAAACACATTTAAAGTCATATAATACAATAAAATAAATCAATAACCGTTCTAGGAACGCAACTTTTCAGAATTTTAATAGTTAAAAAAAATATATTGAAAAATCCGCACACGTATGATGCGCATTTTTGACGAAAGTTCTCCAGTTTGTCTATTTATTTACGGTCTTGCAAAAAAATATAAATACTTATGATAAAAAAATAATTTCAAAATTTATGTGATTTTAATAATTGTATCAACATGCATTTAAAAAAAAATTATTACTAACTTGAATGTTGGTATTTAATAAAGAAAATTTTGAATAAAATAAAAACGATATTGAGTTATTAGTTAAAAATGCGGGTACTGAGAATAATCAATCTTTCTCATCGGAACCGCCCTGTATAAGGGTACAGGGCGGTTCCGAAATCCGAAATTCTTTCTACAAAATTTAAATTATCGGCTGCTGGTTAATGGGCCTTAATTTAAAAATCATTCTTTAATTTTTTTATTTGAATACTGCACAAGCGTCTCAACTGCTCCCAGCCGTGTGGAACCAGTGATTCTATGGCATCCTAATTGAGGTGTGTTGTGAGGCTGAGTTGGGGGAGTATCTATCAAGTCTGAGGGGTGGTCATACTTACTAGGGCGATACTGATAGTAACTTTCATTCTCAATTAATCAAATTAAACATAATCGACCAAATTAATTACCTAGCAACTTAAAACAACGAAATAATACGTAGTTCATCAAATTAATCCTAAAGACTTCAAGTGATCAGGGACGAATAAATTAACATTTAAATTTTAGAATTCTGATCTGACTTTTCTTTAAATCGTTAGGGTTTTAATGAATTATTTCAGCGAGTAAACTTTGCTTTCAAATCAATAAGGCTCAGCTTTTGTTTTTCAAAGAACTTATCAAAACTAATAACCGAAGATATCTTAGTAAAACTTCAAAAATTTGTAATTAATTCCACCAGTACGAACGGTTCTTCTCCTACGTGGGAGTTCTGAAATTATTTTGTGCTTATCAAAGAAAAATTTAATTAAATATTGCCATAAAATACGACGTTTTTTTATTTTATTTTTTATTTTACATTAACTCCACACAGAAGGCCCTGAGGAAATTAATTTCCCCCAGGGCCTAGTCATCTTTGAAGATGGAGGGTTTGATATGAAGGGCCTTCATGAGGAGAGGAAGGAGTGAACATTGGTCTTGAAGAGACGCAAGAGGATGGAAAATCGTTCCACAGCCGAGTTGTTGTTACTCAAGAACGAGTCGTTCTCGCGTGATAAATGTCAACCGTGTACATATGTTGGGCGTATTTCCCACTACGCACTAGTGCCAAGGGGATGAATGACGCTAGTTTTTCGGAGTGTCTTCCATTGAAATACCGGTAGAACAAAGACATCATTCCCACCCGGAGCCTCTGCTCTAAAGACTGTTTGATAAGATAGGAGAATCTATTAAAAGGACCGCACGTTTCCGCGCAATACACCGTTGACGTTTGTCATATTACTCGTTCTTGAGTTCAACAGCTCGGCTCTGGAACGATTTGCCGGCAACTGTGTTTCTATATATATTTTTTTTTAATAGCCTTCTGCAATCATCTTACACGAAGAACTGGCGACTCACTCATTTTGAAGACAAAGTTCGATAGTGCATCACAAAGCAGCTGAAATTTATAAATAATTTCCAAGTAGATTTCTAAATTGTCAACGATATAAAGAAGAAAATCATGAAGAAAATGTGTTTAGAAGCAGCAGTACTTCTTAAACGATTTCTTATTGAAATTTGCACGAGTTTTTGTCATTTTTTCTAGGTTAACTTTTTCAGAGCAACAACAATTTCCAAATAAAAACGGGATTGAACTTAAAATTGCATTACGATATTGAAGCATGTTAGTAAATATACTAAAATATGTCAATGATGTAAAACAAGGTCCTTGTCATCTTTGGGAATGCTGTGTGGGGGGTCTTTGCAGGGAAAAGAAGAAGAAGAAGTTCTGAGAAGAAAAAACGTGTGAGGGGTGGGTAGGAATCTGGGGGTCAATGTATCCATTCCTCGAATCGAGAGAGGTCTAATTTAGGTCTCTCTCCTACAGTCTCTCCTAATCCGACTCGCCGTGAAGTAAGTGGCAAACGTATTTGCCGCCTAGACAAACCTCACCCCATGAACCCGGGCACCCATGTTTAGTCACCAAACGTAGCGAACCGCTTGGGGTGACCTTTGGCAGGGGTGTTAGCTATCCAATAAGGGCCGCGGTACCCGTACCCGCCTCCCGAATCGACACAAACTGATTCAAATTTGATAAAATATTGGATTTCTCAAAATATGAAAGCAAACTCCAAATTGTTTTTCGCATTTAGTTGCAATTTCCCGGTTTTCGGGAACGTGACCTATTTCTGTGACCTCTCTCCGCTCTCCGCTCTTCTCCCTTGACCTTCCCCCTTGCTGATTTTAGCCCCTAGTACTAACAACTTCTCGCAACAACTATCCACAAACTTTGTTACAAATGTGTTTTAATGGGGCGTATTTGGTTTATATTCAATTTCATCGTCGTTACTACAAATTCCTGGATGCTGCAAAGCTCTCAAACGAACCCGATTAAAGTCATTACTGAACATGAACAAACAACTTCTATAAATTTGATACTATTCATAATAACGAAAAACTGCAAGGTAGCTAGTAATTAACCAGAATTGCAGCAATGGGGTACTTTAAAAGAATTCTTGAACTGAAAATTTTAAGAAGTTGAAAGAGGCACGATCTGGTTGGATGGCAAACTATAAAATATGTTTGGATAGTTGCAAATGATACTTGAGTTGTTCTTCTTTTTAACCTTCATAAAGTTGTCTCCACCAGTTAGTGGAAAAAAATTCTACAGAATTAATTACCAAAATTTTTATTTTATAATGAATTTAAAATCTACTGTACTAAAGACGTAATGACTGTGTGTGTTTTAAAAAAAATTGTGTTTATATTTTTGTAGTAAAAATTACGTTACAGAGTTGTAGTTTCTCGTGATAAAAGTGTATTTCATACAAATTACAGTTGTCTTCTGCCATCTCGACTTGCGTATATTCTATAATGTTACAAAAAAATTATATGACGACATAAAATTTAAAACTATTTTTAAACTCCAAAGGTATAACCTATCGAGTAACAGAAATTATTATTTTTTATGATGTTTAACAAAATATTTTTAAAAATCTCAAAAACTTATCTCCTACAACTGACGTGTAATACGTTAATTCTGTCACGTGGGTTGTCATTCGAATATACACGTATACACGGGTATACACGCGTATACACGCAGCTCGTGTTTGTCACCCCCTACAAGCGTTTATGGCCTCCTTCCTTCCCTTGCTACAATTTCCCTTCTGAGATCCAGAGAGAATTCATTTATAATTTTAAAAAAACCTAAAAAGTTATGTAGGTTAAAAAGAAGAATAACCCACTTGCCTTACATGTCTATAGAACCACTCTCAAAATGTTTTCTACAAGTGCCTAAATATAATTGTATAGAATGATGATGGGACTATCATCCTTGATAAAATTATTCGATACCGTAGGTCGTACGAAAACTCATAAAACTGGGATAAAGCAATAAAAATGATATCAGCGCGCTGTTTTCATCGAACTCACCTTTACTCTAATAGCTAAACCTTTACGTGCAGTATATTTATTATAATAAATTAATCATTTATTCTTCTACAAAAAATTTAACCTCACCAATGCTAACATAAGATTTTCCATTACAACCAAACGATAAATCATTTTCTTAGATCATGAAACATAGGTACATTAATTTAAATATCAAAATATCCAAAAATACATAATCAATACTTTATTTTATAAACACGTTCTGAGTAAATTTGTAGAGTGTGTTTACGTTATCTGCCAAAACTTTTATGGAATTTCTAATAAATTTGCTTTTGTATAATGCTTTGTCTGTTCTTTCTCAGATTTTTTTTTCTTTTTCGTTAATTTAACTCGAGGCGATTTGATATAAACCAGCCATTTCCAATAATATGTCAAATGGTAAATAACAAATTTATTACATCATGAATCCATATATTATATTTATTTACTATCATCTACTTCCACAAAATAAAATGATAAGATTATGTTAATAAATTATTAAACATTATATCATGTTTTATCTAAAACGCACGCCATTTTCTTTCTAGAATAATCAACCATTTTCTTCTCTTGGCGATGGTACGCCGAGTTATAAAGTTGAAAACAGTCGATTTATGACTCTGAGTCCATATTTCATAACAGCGTAGTAAAGTTAATCGCTACGGAATTAACTCTCCTTGAGAAATTCACAAATACGTGAGCTTGATCGATTTCACACGATCCCAGAATGCACATTAGAGAAATTTTTTAAAATACTTGCCTAATTAAAAATTATAATCTTTTCCAAGTTGATGGATGTTATAATTTGCATATATAATTTTTTTTGCAAAAACTCTTAAGACAACTCAGATATGAAATTTATTTTTTTATTGTAAAATATTTATTTTTTGGTGATTGCTATAGCCAAAGCAAAAGCCATAGCATTTATCGGTGACCCAACAGTTGTTCCCTTGACAGTTGGCCCCCCAAAATTACAGTTATTATTAAAACTATAATATTTTGTGAACTTCAAAAATACCTTTAATCATAAGTTGGCATGGTTATCAAACGAATTTATTTACAATGTTGAATTAATTAGATCATTCAAACTGGACAATATTTGAAAGTGAATTATTATATAAAAGGACTAAGTATATTTGAAAGAACTTTAGAGATTAAAATAAAAATATATAAATTTTATAATTTTTAAAAAATGACAACATCGTATGTAAGTATACCGGTGGCCAACCATCCGGGATCAATTGTCATGGAATCGCATTCATTATCCAAGCCTCAAGGAAATCACTTTAATTTTTCAAAAAAGATATTTTTTTCCAAAAGTCAATTTGTTTATCTTTCAAGCATTCGTCTCATTTCTAAAGCTATAAAAGCTATAAAACATTATGAAAAAATGCGTTTCTAAATTAACATTTTGGATAAGCGCTTATAATATCAGTCTTACTAAAAAAAAAATCCTCCACGATTGTTCAACGATATATCTGTTGCGTGCTCAATTAACAGCATTTTTGTATGTTTACTAATAAGAATATCACATTTTTTTATGATTTTTATATTGGGCATATTGAATTTTCCTAGATCTGCGCAGGCGCCACCGCCATCTTGTTTTATAGCTTCACAGAAAAACTTAATTTTTGACATGTCGAATAGTACTCGCACTTATTTTATGTTTTCGAACATAAATTCTATTTAAATAATCAATTCACTATGATATTAGTATAATTTAATATGAAATAATAATAATTAATATGAATACAAATGCTGGTATTATATTTTTTTTAATTTTAGTGCTTAAAATAATGTTTTGTTGATAATTTAGTTTAGTCAATGACAGGTTTTAGGTTATTTATGAAATTTTATGACTTGATGACTTTTCCGCTTGTATTTAATAAAATTTCGATAAAAGTAATATTGAGAAAATGTATTCGAGAAATCAACGTTTTAATTGCGTAAAAGTGATGTCAGATTTTTTCTGTTATTCTTTCCGAATTATTGTTATATTTTTTTTTTTTAATTTTTAATTTTATGAACGAGATTAAAAGTGAAGTGACAAAATTCAATAAATAAGAAAACTGTGTTTTTTTAATTTTGAATTTTCGGAAAATTTTTGACAATTTAATAGAATATGTTTACGGTTTCAACTTTTTCATGTTTATTTTAAGCTTCAGCTTAAAATACGTCAATTTTCAAACACGATCGTATATTTGAGATAAAAAAATTGAAAGCGTAATTTTATCTAATCTCAAAATGTTATTTGTGTTCACGACATCTTCAATGATAAGAAACATACAAGACATTTAAAATACGTTGGAAAAATTCAAAAAATTGTTAAAAAAACAGTCGTATACCCTCTCAGGCTGTGTAAGCAATGTACATTTCTTTCCACGAACAATTAGTAATGTTTTCATATACACGCTCGTTTTTCAATTGAAAAAAATTTTCACGGGGTTTTTTAGTAGGGCTGCGTATGTTTAAATTTGACAATCTACTTCAGAAAAAATATTGTTAGTAAATTAGTCAACAAATTGATGACAGTTATAATTAAAGCCTTCAACAGAAATGTGTGCTTTATCTGTACTGACCAATTAAAATTAACGGTCACATGCTGAATACGAATTTCCAATCAGCTAAATTGCAGAAATTATCTCTCATTATTACGCATTTAAGGAATTATGTTAAAATTTCAACGCCAACAAGTTTGTGAATTTTGGCCATAATATTTTACCACAAATTGATCAATTTCAAACGAACGCTCGCTCATCAACCAAAGTAAGTTTATTTTAGGAGAAGATTCTTACCGCGAAGGAACCACTTTTAAAATTCTTGCTGTGGAACAATCATTATTATTTCGTTTTGAACGAGCAATAAAGAAATACAAACATTATTTTTATTTTTTGAGCTATGCGCTTAAATTGTGAGATAAGTATTATTGAAACAATTATGATATATTCTTATTATTATTACTCGGTAATAAATATACCTCAATCGACATTTATCGTCACCAATCTGTGTCTAAATTCGGTTCCATGCCAACTGGAAATAATGTCAAATCAACACATCCTTGAAAAGTCATTAAAAACTATGAAAAAAATAATTTCAAATTAGCCGATAACCCTAACCTAACATAACCTACTTATTCAATTTTTTATATATATTTTTTTATCACTCTAAATGACTTATCTGAGATGGTTCTGAGTTGGTTTCATTCCGAGTTGGCCGGTCACCCTAAATTCAGACTCAGTATATTAGAACATTTAAAATAAAGCCATAAATATCAATCAATTGCATCTTTATCGAATTATTAATTATCGCAAAACATCTACTATATGTGAATAATAAAGGTAGCTATATAAGAACACAATTAACAACAATCCTCTCGTATTTATTGTTATAAATATAATAACTAACTCACATTAACGACTGATATTTCTATTTAAATCTTGGTGCTCTTGCAATAGTAATATATTATTGATTAAATTAAAATCGATGGTCTCTTCATGACCACAATAAAAACAAAATTTAATACATGAATACAAAGATAACCTAAGTACTTACTTTTTTGTCCTCTCTCTCTTTTGTACTAATATTATCTTGTACTTTTTGTACCATTATTTGCACTATTTTTTACTTTTTTACTATCACATTATAAACTTGTTGAACTCATCTGTATAACTTTTCAAGATATTGCAAATCATGTTTTTTTTTTTTTATGTGTACGTACTATTTATCGCTGCGTTAATTTTGCTGAATTCTTTAAAAACTCGCTTTTGAACAAATTATTCATGATCAAGTTAATAAAATCAACATAGTAAACACCTACACGTTCCTCGATAACTAATTTTAAAGTACCTTAAGCACTCTTCTGTCTTACCATTATTATACTATGTAAACTTATTAACTCCTTTGTACAATTTTGATGATAACGAAACTACATACCTATGTACATATTAAACCTGCTTGTATCCTTAATGTACAGTTTATAATGTTATATACTTCATGCTTACAATTATACTCCATGTGTAACTTTAATAATGTGATACTGTAAAAGCCTTCAAGGCGTGTATGAATAAATAAATTAATTAATTATTTAGGAGAAAGAAGAGAAATAATCACAGATTGGGAAATGACTTGACGAAATAAAGTACGACAGCCCTCATTGGCGGGAATAGATCCAGGTCCTTTCCCAGGTGGCACCTTAAATCTGTTTTCTTTCTGTGTTTTTATATATCTTTTTGAATTAAACTTAATAATTTTGGTTGACGGTGCAAGAATGCATGCGTGACTTGAAATTATATTCCTGCGTAATGCGTTAAATTATTATTCAAATTCAGTGAGCTTTTGATTTTACGAGAACTTTTAAATTGGAACTGATAAGTATAAATCATATCAGAGAGGTGACAAAATGGGAACCAGAATTATTTTATCTATTAATAATTCATTATTTTGAATGCGTTTTTATTTAGTTTTAAATGTTTGATAGATCTAAACCTAAATCGCTAATGTTTTTTAAAATTCCAATGGTGTTCAATCGAAAGACAATTTTGTTCATTTTTCAAAAAATTTTATTAAAACAATATACATTTGTGTTATTGTTTTTGGGGTGTTATGCCGTGTTTCGCTACCTCCTTCTTTAGCCAACGTTTCGGACAGCGTTACAGTGTCATCTGCCCTGATGATGGACACTGTAACGCTGTCCGAAACGTTGGCTAAAGAAGGAGGTAGCGAAACACGGCATAACACCCCAAAAACAATAACAAAAATACTTTTTGGCCGTGAAAACCTAAAAACATACCAATATACATTTGCATTATAAATAAAATTGACATTTTTGGTTTTTGATAGGAAATGATCCCAAAGCGAATATGTTATAAAAACTTTCAGCTTGACAAATACCCCATAATTTTTCACGGGTTTTCGTTAGATAGTTAGTTAGTTTCTGTAGCTCGCATTCGAAGAGAGAATAGTTTTTATGGGTGGGTAAATTGACAAAGAACTTTAAGTTCGATATTTTATGAAGGATTACGGTAAAGAATGGCTTTGTAAGACCTTAAGGATGCCAAACAAGATCTTTTGTCCACCCGATGCACTAAAGCTCAGTAAAAAAGCTTTACGACAAAGTCGCCAAAGTCCGCCTCCTGTTCAGAAAACTGAACAACGGCAAGCTATCGCGTTACGAAAATAGTACTTATAGCTTATTTTGTATGGAAATCCAAAGTCATTGCAGCTATTTTAAGCTCAAAGCCTTATTTCCCTCGTGAGCAAAATATTCGTAGTGTAATATCTCTAGCCAAGCCCGTGGAAAAAAAAATTAGAATAAAATGTAGAAAAAATTCATTTCTACCAATGGCTTCTATATTTTTGTAAATATACTCAAATAAGTATCGTTTATGAACACATATTGTAAGTGAATTTTTTTCTATTGAATATTTTTTTAAAATCACTATGTGGAGTTTTTTTTTTAATTTGCTGGCAACCCGGGAGTTTATTCAAAAAAACATTATCATATACAAATAAGTAAGTAATCCGCCTCACCAGACTAAGTCTGTTCTGAGACGAGTACAAATATATGCATATAGACACAAATACATAAATATAAACATATATATCCACATACATACACACATACGTATACGCACGCATGCACATAATCATACACATACATATAAAAACATAAGTATATAAAATATACAATTTTTTTTTTGGAAATCGTTTAAAGGTTATCATGTAAATAGTTTCATGAGAAACAAAAATCGAAAAATAATTATTTGTAATTGTTAAAAGGTTACAATGAAATGAACACAGTATCATGAAAACCAAAAATCCGAAAAGAATTATTGGAAATAGTTGAAAGGTTATCATGGGTTGTATATAGTTTGTCACACGGTAGAAGTGAAACCTTAAAAAAAATAAACTCCGAGAGAATGAGGCGAATGCAGAGTATCAGGAGTAGGATAATTATAGGGTTTATTTATGACAATATTGTTGCCAAGCTTAAAAATTATTTAACATTTTATTCAACGAAGCACCGCACAAAAAGGACACCAATAATAAGTCTCTTTTTCTCGCAGGCTAAATCCTTTAGATGTACGTGTTTGTCTCTTTTTAGTGTCTCTCGTTTACGTTTCATAGAGTTTCAAATCCCAACCGTGCTAAAGAAGTTTTCACTTTCAATAGAAATCCGTGAAAACGATTTACGTTTCTGAAGTGAGCAGGCTACTAAAATATCTTATTAAAAAACGTATCCCCACTAGCACGTTTTTGGATAGAGATCTTCAAAACACGCAAATGAAATATTACCATTAATAAATTATAATAATATTTCATAATGCGGGAACCGTGCGGGAATATACCACGAAAATATTAATTTACTCCTAAGTTCAAGTTCCCACAGCTAGCTTTTATATTGCCAATAAAATTTTCCATTGTACGGCTTAGTCATAATTCTACCAATTTATATTGGACGTATTAAAACATTATTTATTAAGGATGGGTTGTTTCAAAAAATTTGATGGATTCATCAAATATTTGAAGTTGATTTTCACGTTCTGTGTAAGTTCTATTCAAGTTCTGTTATTATATAGTTAAAGGACAGTTGCTTCACAATACTGAAATAATCACAGAACTTGAATAGAACTTACACAAAACGTGAAAATTAACTTCAAATATTTGATGAATCCATCAAACTTTTTGAAACAACCCGTCCTTAATTTCCAAGTAAAATTTTCATGAAGAATAAGCTTTCAGCTTTATTTTTGGCGGTAAAAATCTCGAGCTGGCAATGTGGATTTTGGAACTTTGGGAGATTGAAAAAAAAAACTTCCTACAAACACTTTATTTAGTACCGTGAGTAAGTTTAGATAACATCTTCTTCTTCGTGTGCTGTATCAGATCCCCCGACGTTGGCGATCTCTTTCTCTGTCTTGATCGATATCTCTAACTTACACTGCCCGGAATAACTCCTCCACACTTCTAATACCGGCCTACTCTCGTACATTTTGCAACCAAGATATTTATCTTCTACCAAGACCCCGGCGAACCTCTATCTTGCCTTTTAATATTAATTGGAGCAAGTGATATTTCTCCCCTCGAAGTATGTGACCCAGATATGAAATTTTCCTGACTTTTACTAATTTGAGCAGTTTTCTAACTGCTCTAGAATTGAGAATTTCTGTGTTGGTGATCACGTCGGTCCATGGGACTTTGAGCATTCTCCGGTGAAGCCACATTTCAAAAGCCTCTAACCTATTCATGGTATTTACTTTCAAGGTCCATGTATCACATCTATACAACAAGACCGACCACATGTAACATTTAGATAACATAATTTAATTCAAATTCATTTTTGCACACTGCTCATAAAAAGGTGAATTTTTAGGGAAGAAAAGGCTAATCAAAATTAAGGTAATGCACACAAAATTAACTTGTTTAATTTCTATTCTTATCAATATGCGAGTATATTTATTTATTTACGCCTATTTAGGCTTTTACATATAAATAACAATATTGACGAAATTATACTCGTAAAAAGTGCAGGAAACGACTGTTTAAAACACTTGCACAAACATAAATATAAAGTAAACACATTATTGAATTTTATCCACACAGTATGTAGGTACAAAATATAAAAAATATAAAAAATCCAAAATAGTTTTTTTTTCTTCCAGCCGACAAAATACTGCTAATGTGTTAATCAATTTAAATAGCTTTATCAAAATATTCCCCAACTTGATGAAAAAAACTTCAATTAGGTATGCTTATATATTAAAATTGATGTACTAAATATATCAACACCATCAGAGTATTTGTTTCCTAGCTGTTGAATCCGTCGCATAGGAGTGTAATATTGGGATGTTGATGTAGAATTGTCACAATAATTTGGTAGGTACTGTCTTAAACTGCCTGGAGTATGAAAAAAGATAACGTATAATAAATCAAAGGTATCAAACATTGAATCTACAATTTTATACATACAGGTTCAATTGGAAATGATTCTACGATCAAATAATTTTATTAAATTTAATGAACAAAGTACGTTATCGTAATTTCGGCATTCTCTAGGAAAGCCCATTTTAAAATTTACATGTCTTAAAAATTTATTTTGGATTCTTTCCAAGAATTCTTTCTTTCCGGAAACTCGTAGAACAAGCGGGAATATGGTGAATCTATATCACATTCGGAATAAGTGGTTTTACTTCTTAATTTGAGCTTTCATTTTCAAGTAAATCGAATCCGAGGTGGGAATTATTTTTGATCATAATTTAAACAAACATATATTAAAATATTTAATGTATTTCAAAATATGTCAAAGCGAAGATTCGGCATTCGGATTTTTATCTCTTTTGTTAAAATGAAAATGCTGAAAACGAAAAAAAAAAAAATTTAGTTACCACGGTGAAGATATTCAGAATTCAATTGAAGTACCAAATTATATGTGTGGAACTTAAATAGAACACAACTCAAGAGTATAAACACAGCACACAGATCATAAAATGGATTATGTGTACTTTATAACTAACAGTGAGCAGACTGACACAAGATATACAAAGATCAGTTCCACTGCTGAAAGCGAATTGAATAGCTTTGATGTTTGCCTACGTTTGTACTATTTTATTTGTGCATGCGGCTGGAGAGATAACATTGACTTAACAAATTAAATATTAATTTCGTAAACAATTCTTATTTGTACCCGACGTTGCTAGTATTTTGTTTTCAGTTGAAACAAAACTGCAGATGAAATTCTTGCCGAAATATTTTCGTCGCATATCAATATTTTGAACTTTAATTTAAGAAAAATAAAAAAACTTCGCTTCACCACATTTTCTTTCTTACACCTTCAACCTTTTTCCAGAAGAACCCTTATTTTGAGTGAATAATGGTGAAAATAACTACAAATTCAGAGTACAAGAAATTTTAAAGTGAAACTTTTTAAGCACCGTTTGATATGAAACTAGGATGAAACGGAAATGACGTATTACAGTACCTACGAAACGTCAAACTGCGCTCATTCACCGCTTTGATTATGATCTTACTTTTCAAAGCTCCTATTGGTTGAGATATGAAACAGAAATGACGCATTACAGTAATTCAACTTCAACCTTCAACTTTTTTCGTAGATTGTAGGTACAATTACACTAAGCGAGTTTACTAGCAGATAGTGAATTCGCCGGCTAGTAGCTTGTAAACTCGCTTAATATCATCGAGGTTTTAGTTTACATTACACACAAAAAAACATTGTCAAGTTTCATGGTCTATTTATATTTCTCTTTGTCAAAGTTTTTCCGTAATCTAAATAAAAACCAGTCATGATTTTGAAAGCAAAATCTTTTTGAACTGTAACTTCTTTAGCCCCGTTGTAATTTTAAACTCGGATGAAACGGAAATGATTACATTACAATGCCTACAAAGCGTCAAACTGCGCTCTTTCGCAGCTTTGATTATGATCTCACTATTCAAGGCTCCTATTGGTTGAAATATGAAACGGAAAGACGCATTACAGTACCTACGAAGCATCAAACTGCGCTTATCAGCCGTTTTGATTATAATCTCACTTTTCAAGGCCCCTATTGGTTGAGATTGTTTTGGTGAAGTTTCGCTTCTACCGCGTGTGAACTGCAATCAATTTTTTGTACACACAACTCCTGAAGTGCATTAATCTTTTTTAAAATGCCTGGTGCAATCTAGAAAAGCATCATCGTTATCATTTGTTCTCGTACCAAGCTTACTAGAATATTAATTTTTAAATGTACGCATTCTCGTAACTTAAGTTACATAACACACAAGTTACACTGGTTAGTGTATCTGTAGATATAAACTAACGTTAGCACACTTATACTCGTACATTGATTATTCTTATATTGACTAGTTAGTTGCGCAATAGGGACCGCGTCTAGTTCACTTCGCAACCAGGCGTCCAGCATCCAATCCAGATTGTTAGTAACCCAGGAAAGTTTGTATTTCTTTTATAAAAAAATTTAAAAAAATAATTCCATTACAATTTCGCTCCACAAAAATAAATTTACTTTTTTATAACGAGTCATGTAATTACATTCCATGCCCGAATATCACAGACATGCAAATACGAAGATTTTTTCTTTCAAAAGTTGAGTAAAATGAACAGTGATTGCTCTACTGATTAATTAAAATAATGATGAGATATCTTTCCTCTAGATCTGAGACGCCAAACATAAATACAAAGCAGAGCACAAACCATTATTTAATAAAGATTATTTTTTCAGTTCCTTCGGGACACTGATCCAATTTAATAAATAGACTACAGAATGCGGCCTTCCGTTCGTGGCCGGAATTCTGATTGAAATACTCCCTAATGTTACCCAAAGAGACAAAAAAAACTTATTAATAACTGGAGGAAATTTCTTTTCGTATTTTGAATTTTTCATTATGTCTTAGGACGAGTTTTTCACAGAATTTGAACAATTCCTCAAATTTCACAGTTAAAAATCAAGTTCCGTGAAAGCTATTTTCAAGTTCTATTATTATCTCATCATTTGCAGGTTGTTTCACTGTACTTGGATAGTAACTGAATTTGAATAGCACTTTCAGAGAACTTGAAAATTAACTTTGAAATTCGAACAATTCATTAAAGTTAAAATTCAAATGCTTATATATTACTTCATCATTGACCGGTTGTTTCGCAGTACTTAGATAATAACTTAACTTGAATCAGACGTTCACAGAACTTTAATTTGGTGAATTGTTAAATTCTGTGGATCAACCCGTCCTTATAATTTACATGTTTTGGTTGAACTCAATAATAACCAACAATTGAAAAAAAAATTTTGGTTATCTGTAAAGTTAGTTTACGGATGATATTTTTACGCGATAACGTCAAGAGCCGAACGCTTAAGCCGAACGCTTAGGTCGATCTTGCCTCTATCGCTTGTTCCGCGCTCTCGCTGAACGCTTAGGCCGAACGCTTGTTCCGCGCCCTCGCTTGTACGCCCGGCTCGGGCGGAACGTGACATCGTGACATCGTGACAGCGTGACAGCGTGACAGCGTGACAGCGTGACAGCGTGACAGCGTGACAGCGTGACAGCGTGACAGCGTGACAGCGTGACAGCGTGACAGCGTGACAGCGTGACAGCGTGACAGCGTGACAGCGTGACAGCGTGACAGCGTGACAGCGTGACAGCGTGACAGCGTGACAGCGTGACAGCGTGACAGCGTGACAGCGTGACAGCGTTACAGCGTGACAGCGTGACAATGAGTCATACTTTTTCGTGAATGCGGCCGGCGTTCATCGATTTATAAGACGTCATCACGTAAAAACTTAAACATAGTATCGATACGAATAGACTCTTTAATATTATTCACCAAAGATTTTTTTTATTTTTAATCTTTGAAACTAAGAACAAGCCAAATTTAGGATTCTGTTTGGAAAGAGAATGCTATCGTTGTGCAAAGGATCCTAAAGTTCGGCGAAAGGCAAAAATGTTTTAATTAAATTTTGATCATTCTAGAAGAGGCGTACAAATGATTAGTTAATTACAATTTTGAAAGGATTTTGGTGAGATTTATAAATCAAATTTACCGAACTTTAAACAAGGGAACTTTGCGGTCATTAAACGTTGTTCATTATCTGTTACCGTGAAATAATTCGAAGTTTATAATAAAGTTTAAAATTTTTGAAGAAGAAGATAACAATACTAATTTAAACGAAAATATGAAAGAGAAGAAGACACGGAAAAATAGAAAAAGACAATGGTCGCAACTGGGACTCGAATCCAGGCCTCTCTTCTAGCCAATACACGCGCGTTAACCAATTTCGCTATTGCCACCTTCTGTCAAACCGTCATATTTATCAATCTCATATTTCAAATTTTAGAATTAACAATATTGTCTTCAACTAATTATTTTTTCCATTTTATGGGTAACTACCCTTTTTATTGGACTATCATTCTAAAAATTGGTTTGTGACCTGGATAGCCTCTCGGATAAATATATCCGAATTTATTCATATGGAACTATTGACTTTATGAAAGTCTAAATCAATGGTTCTCAACGTGGGCGATATCGCCCCCTTTTGGGCATTTGAGACCTTCAAGGGGGCGGTAGAAGACACAGAGAAAATTTTGGGGCGTTGAGATGGCTCAGGGGGGCGTTGGCTGGTAAAAAAGATGGTCTAAATAAATAAACAAAACACGCTAATCACGTACTAATAAAGCAAATTAATCTTTAAAATTGGTTAAATTTTGTTTTGTGTGTATTGTAATCATTTTTTATCACGTGTGCAAAAATTTACGTATTTCGATAGTTCCGGAAGTGGATGAAAATTGAACTGAAAGACTCTATTACATTCAGATCTACATTAAATTGGATAATATGAATTTTTTTATTTCTTTATTGGAATTAAAAGTTAAAACTTCCGATTTCACGTGAAATATCTCATAAATAAATACAGGTGAAGTTAATAAATGAATTTTTTGTAGTTATTAAATTATAACAAGTTTTTTTATCAAATAACGGGATTTTTGCAATCCTGCAAGAATTGACAGTATTATCTGTGCATGAGCTAACTTGCTCAGTGTCGTCAGTGCATTCGGGAGTCAGCGAGTGAGCATAGGTACATGCGTCGACATAACTGGGTTCCGTAGCCCCACACTCTATCCTATCTTACGATTACGTATTACAGTGTAATTACACGTTTAAATATAATCGGGCAAATAATGGCAATAGCTGTTTCAGATTCGCGACAGATAGTAGGTACGTAAAAAAAATGGCTTTCTGGAGGCCCATAGAAGTAAAATCGTGAAAATAGCTATTTCAGATTCACAAAGACAGATGGTATGTTAAAGCAGTTGGGGGGCGCTAGAAAAAAAATATTCTCAAAGGGGGCGGTAGGCAAAAAAGGTTGAGAATCTATGGTCTAAATGAATATTAAATTTTTTATAAGAAAAACTCTCTTTTTTATAACTTTTGAAAGTTATTCCCATCGTAATGTATCATTGAAAAAGAATATAACAATAATAATATAAACGAAAATATGAAAGAGAAGAAGACACAGAAAAATAGAAAAAAACAATGGTCGGACCCAGACCTCTCGTCCAACCGGAAGTTCTCGTTAACCAATTTTGCTATTGCCACCTTCTGTCAAACCGTCATATTTGTCAATTTCATATTTCAAATTTTAGAATTAACAATATAATCTTCAACTAATTATTTTTTCCATATAATGGGCAACTCCCCTTTTTTGTTAAGTCCCAGTTGCGACCATTGTCTTTTTCTATTTTTCTGTGTCTTGTTTTCTTTCATTTTTTCGTTTATATTACTATTGTTATCTTCTTCTTCAATGATATATTACATTCATAGGAATAAGCTTCAAAAGTTATAAAAAGAGAGTTTTTTTATAAAAAATTTAAATTTTTTGTTTAGTGTGTCCTCTTTTATAATTATTTTCCGATAATACTTACGGAAATATCTGACAAACTTCTCCGAGATGTTTCCATATAAAAGAGATAAGGTCAGAGATAATAACTTATTGATTTTCAATCTTGACTAAGGGAACCTCTGGTTCACTTGATCCTGTCGCTGTTAATATTTCAGGCTTCCCCAATAATGCTTTCCTTGGGTGCGTTCATCGTTCGGCGTCTTAACATTAGAACCTTAATATTCCGCTTGATATATTTATGAAGTCATGTGGGGTATTGAAGCTGAACGAAAATGAAATGATTAAAACAATACTCCATTAAATTATTTAATAAAATATACTCTTTTTTATGAATACCGCACAAGAGTCCCAACTGTTCTCGTCTGGAGCCAGTGAGACTATGGCATCCCCAATTGGGGTATGTTTTGAGGCTGAAGGTAGTGGGGAGGGAAGGAGATAGAAAAGAGGAAGGTGGGGAAGTATCTGGCTATTCAGATCTGGCCACCAAACACGTCTAAAGCCATTTCAAGCGACGTTTCAATTCTGAATGGTGGTCTTACACCTGGGCGATACTGATAGTATCTTCCACTCTGGAACGTGCAACAAATATACTTTATATTATTTTTAATGAATAAATTGTTAAATAACACAAATTTATCAAATAAATTTTATTTGCTACGCTGGGATTCGATCCCACGACCTTCGGATTGCGAGTCAAGAGCCTTACCGCTGGACTACGCCGGCCGTCAAATCTAATCGTAAGTGGCGTTAAAATATTCCCGCATTGTGCTTAATGCTCCCGCATTAATTTCAACTTTTTTTTACATTTACTCCACACAAGAGGCCCTGTTGAAACCAATTTCTCTCGGCCATATTTGGAGATGCTGTGTGGAGGGTCTTTTTGAGGAGAAGAAGTAGTGAACATGGGTCCCATGACCCGTGTTGTAGGAGGGAGGAAACACAGATAACGGGAAATTGTTCCACAGCCGAGCTGTTGAACCCAAAAACCAGTCGTAAAAGCGACCAATATTGCAATCCGCTTCTGCATGGAGTAAATGTTGTTTTTTTTTTTGTTTAAATTCATTAAAAACTTTTTGATTATAACCCCATAATATTTTTTCTCTGTGTATACAACGTATCACCCCTTCTCTTGATATCTTTCGTAACACTAAGAATATCAATTATTAAATATAAAATTGAAATAGGTTTTGGCAACCCACTTACATCTCTCCAACGATAAGTTGTGGCATCATTAAATTTGCAAGGTTTTCATCCATCAAGAATTTAAAGAAAAATACGACTGTTTTATTATCGACATGTAATTCGAATCTTTCGGCTTTTAAAAAATATGATAGACGTCATACAATACGTGACCTTTGACTTCAACTGTTTAATAAAATAAACATTTCGTATTGTTATTGTTATGTGAAAAAATTGTAAGCTTTACCCACTTAAAGTCATTCTAACCATTATTTACTCAAAACAAGGATTCTTCTGGAAAAGGTGGACAGGTATTAAAGAAAATGTATTGAATTAAAGTTTTTTTTTTCTTTTTCTTGTATTGAAGGGGGTAGGTTCTTGTACTTTCATAAATCTGAAAATGGATTATGATTACTAATGAAACTTAATACTTAATATTCCTTTCCTTCCAAATAAACTTCGTGCGATATTAATATAATTCCAGAATTCGTTCATTCACGATGAAAATCGATCCCAAATTTTTATTATAACCTTTCGCACAAAATATGTTTTCCATTTCGCCAAGCGGAAAATCGTTTTCAAGTGATTTTTATTTGGGGTGGTTGCCTTAAATCCTAAATGTATTACCACCTCTGTCAATATTGTTGTGTTGGCAACTGATTCAGGATAACAAATTGTGTATTGAAAAAGGTATTTGATGAAAAAAACACGAAGGACTTATTATATTACCTACTTCGTAAAAATTTAACTGTTTTTTGATGTTATTACTTTTAATATTAATCTACCGTTAAAATATCTCCACATGACGTATTGGTAGCCGAGTGGATAAATGCATTGGGTTCCCGCACAGGCGTCATGTATTCAATAATGGTTTATCCAACATTGAACAAACAACATTTTCCGCTTACGATGGCAGAATCAAATATTGTCGGGTTATTCGTTACTCGGAAATCTTTGTTTCCCTTTTATAATATGTGAGGAAGTGGACGGTAGCGAGCGGCAAACACGGGAGAGAAATGAAAAGCGTCAGTGGAATGTTGTGAGTCGAATCATTTATTGATGCCACGTGGCGAAGGTCGATGAAGCCGAGGTGTAACAGGAGTGTAGCCAATGACCGGATTGCACCCTGAACAGAAGACGCTGCGGGCCTTGTTGTTGCGGGCGGTTGCATCTCTTGAGTTGTGGTGCGATCGACCAAACTGCGAAATAGTGGATGAAGATGAGAGCCTCGAAGGTGGTACAGAGATAGTTCCATAGGTCTCTGTATTTCCTGGATGCTGCGCTGGAGAATGCGTAGATCACATGATTACACTATGTTGCGTCTCGACTTGATACTGACTGGCAGGTAGGTATTGACTGCTTGATAACTTAACGACAGACTGAGCGGCGTTGGGTCCGTTGCCTTTGTATAGGCGGACCAATTCAGTAGCTTTTCCGAACGCCGGGTAATGTGACTTGGGAAGGTTCTCGAAAGCACTTGCCACGGTGTTCGCAGGCGCCAGTTGAATCGCGACCTTTCTAGGCAGTGGCGGAATAATAATTTGTCGAGCCAGCCGAGGCAAGTAGGTAGTAGTAGGCTAGGTACTTAGCAGCCTTTGTACTTAGGTACTCGGCTTCTCTCGATCATTCGTTGGTATTAGAGTCGCACCGCTATGATATGTAGATCCTTCTGGTATGGTCCTTGGGTGTTGGAAATCAAAGTGCGGCCGCCACATATGTATTAACGTGCACATAATGGAGAGTTGAAATCGATGATGTGTTTGTTCTAGTTTATTAAATTAACTTCTTCTTCTTACAAAACGTTACATAATATTGTATGCAAACAACCAAACATAAATCACCTTTTATATCATGAAACTCATTTGAATGTAAGAATAAAAGTTATTTGTTTTGAAGATAATTTTAACAATGGTTTAAATGTGTTCTAGCGTTGGTACCCTTGAATTTAATTTTTCAATAAAAAAGTCCTTCGAAAATTAATCAACTCATACTATTTTAAAAATTATTTTATTCATTCAGTGCTCTTTTACAAATACGTTTAAGTTATAACTCCACTATTACTCATCACGTTATTTCCCAACCGATACTCAATTTTATTATTTTTATTCACATTCCGCTCCGATCTAAGTCAAATCAAAAGTAAAGTAAAAATCAAGAATATCTGAATTCTTGACACTGCAACTCGGTACAGGAATATTATAGATAGGTCGTGTTACGGCCAAACCTTATTCAGAGTTTCCACGAGCAAGAGGCTCGTCTTGAGTCAGCATTTCTTTTGTTTCGTATTTTTAACTGCTTATATTAAAAGCACTCCTAGATCCAAACTAGTGCATTACTGTATAATGCAGAAAGCTGTTGTTTGGTTTTGTAATGAGAATATGCTTTGTTCATACCGGGATGTCTTTTATTCGGTTCCTATCTCTACCTTACCACACCTTGCTTGAAAATAATTTGAAATTTGTATAAATGGCAAGAAAAATAGTGCAAATTCGATTGCACTTGTTTTGAAAACAGAAGAAGGATTGAGAATGCCTTGGAAACAAATTGTTGGTGTTTTTCGTATATATAATCTCGTTTTTCAATAAAAAAGAAGGATTTTTACCATCTCGGGAGTATATGCTATCGATTTGACCTATTCATTTTATTGTTATGATAATTACCACGAGGTTTTGCGGTAGTACTATATAACTAGATTGTGAATGTATTTGGAGCTTTTTCGCACAAAACAGTGGTAAGAAATTAGTCATCCTTTTTCCCTTTCATACCTTGTTCTTTCCTATACCCAATACTCATACATCTTATCAACTCGTTTCGATTTTAGTATTTACAGTCAATTAAAAGTGCATCTGAAGCTGAAGCTGTAATTTTTTTTATTTTTTTTATTTTTATTATTTCAATTTTTATTTTTTTATTATTTCAACTCTTGAACATACACTTTACAAATTATTACTTTGGTTTACATAATAATTCATTTTATGATTCTACTACTCCATAAGTTGAGCTCTAGGAGCTCGTGTTTATGGCAGGAGTATTTATTTACATGAAAAAAAATAATGTTCTAATAAGTATGTATACAATGATAAATAAATAAAGACTTATAGAAATAAATATACAAACATTTTTTGACAAAGGAATACAATTTAGAGAAAAAAATAGTTATCGAAAAACAATAACAATAATACATTTTTTTTATTAGATATTACAGATTGTAGGGGTTAATTAAGGGCACAATACATCATTATCCAATTTCAAGGACTTAATTTGCTTTCTAAATTGTTCACATTTCAATGTTTCTGTTACGCTAATTTTGTTTTTGGATAATAATATATTGTACCATCTCACACCTAAATATAAATAGTGGTGTTGAGTCGTAGTCGTTCTAAGCATAGGAATGGCTATTAAGCCAGCAGCAGTTTTGGATGCAAGAGCTAGAATATTAGAAAGATATAGTCTTTATTGATATAATCAATAATTTCAACTTCTTTACACTTTTTTCTTCACTGGATTTGCCTGAGATTTTATAACTGTTCAAGCAAATAAATTGACTTGAACAATTTCATTGAAAACGTAAAAAAAAATTTGGTGTTTTCACAACTCATGGTGGAAATTACATCGATGAATTTTTATAAAAATCTTCACAGATTAAATTACGCCAATAACTTAACGTTCACGAATTTTGCTGCTTAATAACATTCAAGCAAAGTATTTTTTCTCGTCTACATTTACTGTATTTTTCTCGAAAACCATTAGGAAAAAGTTGCTTGTATTTAAATTGATTAAAGCGTTAATTTATTTATCATTTCAGTGGAACATATTTTTTAATAAAAGAAAACACGTTTACCGGTACTTAATATCAATCTCCGCCTCCCGGTTTCCCGGTAGGAACAACAAGCGACAACCGTTTCCTAGCACCTGGGAAATTAATACAAATGTCGCTTTTCGTTGAAAACCTTTCATAAGTTTCACAAAAACCTTTTGTTCTCCGTGTTGTTACACGTAAAATATTTTTTACAATATGAATTTTCAGAAACCATTTCAGTGAATTATACCGTACATTATTTGTGTTACTAACAAATGAAGACGAATTACTTGAAAATGATTGTTTTTCTTATTATTTCTTTTGACAAAATATAATGATTACTAAGCTTGTTATAAATATTACATAATTAATTGCTAATTATTTCTTTTTTTTTTATAGCAGATTTTTCATCCAATTACAGAATTACAATTACAGAATCTCCTCATTCTGACACTCTTAATATCTGGGAAGATAATTGTATAAAAAAGTTTTAAGGCTAATCAGTTTTAAGAGGAATCAAATACATCTACTGTTTAAGAAAATTCATTCAAGAGCGCCATTTCACTTGTCACGCTGTCTTGTGCTAGAACATTTGTTCTGCCGTAAGCTATTTTGAACAAGTCGTGGCGACGAATGGTACAAGAACCTCGGATAAGTTCCAAGCATCCGCATGCAGAGAATTATTTTTTTGGATTTGCTCAAGCATATTTACATATGTGGTTTGGTGCGGAGTCCACACACCTCTAGCGTACTCCAGCTTACTTCTTATGACGCCATTGAATTTGGCTATCATAGCATATGGGTTATTAAACTGTTTAGATGTTTTGATGTTAAATCCCAGAAGTTTGTAGCTTATTGAAGTGAACTGTTGTGTGGTCTGGGGACGTTAGTTTGAGATGAAAGACCCTACCGAGATCTTTAACGCTATTGACTCCGCATAATATGTGCCCTTTACTCAAATACTGGGAGCGGGTCATTGTATCGTATAGGTCATTGTTACACGTTTAAAAAAATGTCACTTATCTGCTACGGAATCAAAGTCGGTTTTTAAGCAGTCTTGGTAAAAGATTATTTCCATCAGAAGTTTGAGGTCAAAAGGAACAACCAAGGACTCCAGGAAAATACCTGACAATGCTGGAAATTGACATTCACGTCCATTTATTAACAATATTGGCTTTTGGATTTAAAATAGGACACGAAAAAGATAACGTTTGTTGGTCGAAGTCTGAACATTTTGGGTAGTAAAATATTATGATCAACTCTTTCCAATTCCTTGGCGAAATCCCTAAACATTACTCAGTTTGGTGTCTCGAGTCCAGTCCGATGGCCATCAAACGTAAAATGTCAACAAATTTCATATTGTGGATTTTTTGCATAAAACCGTGCTGGTTTTCTTCTAGAAATGGTATAATTAATTCAAGATTGTGGAATATATCGGGAGCATCTCCTATCCTTATCCTATTTTCCTCCTCCTCTCCCCCTCACCAAAAATTAATTTTTAGATCTAATAAAACTCCATCTTCAAATAATTTTAACATAGGAGACCTTTTTGGCTTAACTTAATTTAATTTTATATGTATGTATCTGTATTTAATGTAAAAGCTGTTTGTCTCTTACAAATAAATAAATAATTTACTGATGTAATTCCGTATAAATAATCGTTTCAAATATTGTTGGTATCGTTGATCGTTGGTATTGTTGGTATCGTTGAATACTAAAGGTATGTAATTTATGTCAGCCTAGTCTCCAGCTTTCAAAATTGGATTTATATGCTTGAGTTTCCAAGAATGGGGGAAACAGCCAGTCGGTGTACTAAGATTAGATATATAGCTGAGTGGATGACTAATGGTCTTTGACGTATTAGCAATAAGTAATAAATAAAGTATAAGTAATAAATAGGGGGTATTTTGTCTAAACCTGCAGTCTTGACTAGCTTTAGAATCCGAATACAGGCATCTACTTCTTCTGAACAGGTTAGCCCAAGACCGATTTTGCCAAAATTTCAGGGCTTCCCATATCGAGTAAGGTCTAGATTTAGTTGAGGGGTTGTCTGGCTGTACACTGATTTGAAGTAGTTGGAAAATTTTTGGCTAACTATTTCGCATCCGAATAGTTTAATAGCTTAATATAAGTGGATCTGGGTATGTGGATTTGCTTTCAGGGATTTAATAAAATTCACAAAAACATTTGAAATCATTTTTGATCCTACACTGAATTATTTCCAAATACAACGTTTTGCAGTAGCAATATATTTTTTAAGCTCCAATCGCATAGTAGAAAAATAAATAATCCACTTGCTTCTCGTACAGTTTGTCTTCTTTGATGCGATTATTTTTGTTTTAATTTATCTATAACGGTTTTAGAGAACCATGCTGGATAAATTACGCTTTTCTAGTGGGGACACATTTCAAAAACGCCGAATAAAACGTGTTTTAAATGTATGAGTGCAAAACATTGACTATCTTCAGAAATAAAAATCGGGTTTAATTCGAATATTTCGTCAATAACACAGCTTTAGAAAGAGTTACGGAAATGAGAGATCTGGGAATTATTTTGGATGAAAAACTAAGTTTCGCCAATCATATCCATCAAATTGTGAACAAAGGTGTGAAAACACTCGGCTTCGTATTACGTACGAACAATTAAAAACTTTAATTCCTTACAAGCCATTACACTATTATACGTATCTCTAGTTAGAAGCCTAATCGAATACAACTCAGTAGTTTGGTCCCCATATTACAAAATTCACATTAACAACATTCTGCGTTTTATCAATTTTAAATTAAATATCCCAATAGAAGACTTAAAATACGATTTCTTATTAAATACTCTAAAAATACATACATTAGAAGATAAACGTAATATAAACGACTTAACGTTTTTATTTGAAATACTAAACTTTTAATTCGACTGTTGTGAACTCTTGCAATTCATTAACTTACGAACACCCACAGTAACAACACGACAAAATACAATATTCTACAGCAGCACTCATAAGCGTAACTACATTGCCCACTCTCCGATACAACGACTTCACACCGTGGGAAATAAGTACTTTGGTGATGTTGACGTATTCAATATCAACTTGGCGAGTTTTGTGGATCATCTAAAACATTTATTTCAACACTATTACTAAACACATCTTGTAAACTTATAAAATAGCTGTGTTTTTCTGTGTTTGTACGACTTTTTGTTGTATAACTTTTATCTAATGTAATTTTATTTTTATTATTTAAGTTTCAAAGTATCTGTCAAATTAAAATTACACTTCAAATCATGTAAAAGCCCTCAAATAAATAAAAAAATAAAATATGACTGCATCATTTGCGTCCAATATCGTGTATAGGTAGATCTAGTCGAATTCTGACAGTATGTCACGTATTAACCGCATGTTTGCTCGTTTGTACCGGAACTGATGGTCGTAGTTAGATATTATCAGGGATGTAGCACTATGTCGCGCCTGAATTGTGTTTGCGTGCTACGCTCCGGTTGCGTGTTTCCTAAATAATTTCGTATGCCTTGCTAACATCGGATGAAATTTATCTTCAAGGATCAAAGATATGGTACCACCCGCCAGAGACACTCTATTTACTCTTTTATATAAAAAAAGATATACCCTACGAACTTATATGGCTAAGCCTCATAAAATAAATAAAAACTTTTATTTTCATTGTCATCAAAGGTTTCAGATTTTTTTGACCTTCTAAGGAATAAACAATATGAACGTCTAGCTTTGGTTACACTTTGGTTTTCTAGTTTGTATTCTGAAAATTCGGATTTAATTGAATATTTTTTTGGAAGAAATTTTATTTGATGAGGAGAATATTTTATACTTACTTCTGTAAATCTGTTGGCGTTATTTTTAACGGCCTTTTACACCAAAGACCAATTTTTACAGAAATTTTACTAATTCGGGGATTTAACCGATGATCTGAGCTAGGAATGGCAAAAAATGAGTACCACCGCCCCTAGAAACATTTATTGGATAATAAAAACGTTTGGTAATTTAGCAGGGGTTCATAGGATGAGGTTTGTATAGGTCTTGGCGATGGATGCATCTGCCCATTTACTGTGTGGCGGGCCAAATCGAGAAATACTGGTTGAGAAAATCTATGTCAAAAACATTCTGGTTAATCACCTCAAAAAAGACACAGAGCCAAATACCTCACAAACTCATGGAACCGGATCCAAACAAACAGACATATTATATATACCAAGAATTGTTGAAAAAATCTATACCAAAAACATTCTGCACATACTCATAAAACTAGAGCCAAGCAAATAAATATACTATAGAAAGGTCTTTTGACGTCTCCAGCCGGACCATTCTCGACCCATCGCATTGCACCTTAGTTGGAAGAATGAACATACATACGTCCGTCACATCTGGACACACTCATCCCCAAATTTACACCTACTCTTCATACCTTTTAACCTTCCCAGAACTTCTTTTCCTTAAAAAGAACCACCACACATCATCCCCTGACATGACATAGGCCCTGAAGGAAATTTCCTCAGGGAATTCTGTGTGGAGCTAGTGCAAAACAAAATAAAGCATTTAGACAAGTGAATATTTTCATCGTAAGGAATTACTTGGGCCATACGGACATACTCGTCATTTAATTCTATCGGTTGATATCCCGGATACTTCTTAGATCCGACAGAATTAAGATTAAGAACAGAGCTATTTGTAGCTAAAATCTTCGTTGGAATCATAGAATATTTTGCAATAATTAGGACGCTAGCAGAGTGGCAGCTTGTATTAAAGTTCTTCAAAATGTTAGCTACTTTAATTTCATCCTGCTAAATTGACTACCCCTCAAACAAACTGCATTCTCTTTAATTAAGGAATCCTTTGTGACAGCGCATAGTCTACAAGATGTTTATGCAAAATTGTTTTAGGGTTTAACGCTTTGCGCTCTTCTTAGACAAATAAATTTAGTTGCAAAACAAACAAAAAGCATTGTTGTTCATGTCTCAAATTAAATCAAAACAATCTTTCGTCATGAGATGGTTTTCACAAAAGACTAACTCGAAAAAATGTGAAATTTCTTGCATTGTTTTTTACTAAAGTTGACTTCTTTGAATTGTTATGTATTGTGTCAAAAATTTTGAAAGTTTTGGAAGTTGGTTGTTTCAGTGAAATCAACACAAAATCAAACTTCAAATTGTGTTGACTTATTACAATTCAGATCAACAATGCTAAATACAACAAGCGTTGATAAAATTATCAGGATCCAAAAAAGATCACGGCGAATAATAATAACTGACCCCTCCGTAGTTAAGTGGTTACGATCCTTGGTTAAGACTACTGAAACCGAGGGTTTAAATCTAGGCGTGGCAATTGCTTTCTGTTTCGCCGTGAAAGCCCACCAAACCACCAAAATCGAAGCGTCGCTTGAAATAAGATGCCGTAATCTCACTGGCTCCAAACAGTTGAGATGAGTTGGAACTCTTGTGCGGTACCCACATATAAATAAAAATTAAATAAAAAGCTTCAATGTTACAATGTAGACTATTAGATCTCCGATTTGGGGAAAGTTGTAAAAGAAGTTGGGAGATGAAGGAGATGCATAAAAGGAAGACGTCGCGGCGGTTGGGAAGACCTGGCTATTAATTTTATCTCTGAGTGAATACCGCACGAGAGAGCCAAGCGCTCCCGTGTGTAGGTAGCGAAACTACGGCATCCCCAATTGGGGAATGTTGTGAGGCTGAAGGTAGTGGGTAAGGAGACGGGGAAGCACCTGGTTGAAAATATCTGTCACCAAACATGGCTAAAGCCATTTCAAGCAACGTATCAATTCGGAATGTTGATCTTTGACCAGGACAATGCTGAAAGTATTTTCCGCTATGGAACAAATAAATCTGATGAAATAACACAAATTAATCAAATAAAATTTACTTGCGCACGCTGGGATTCGATCCGCGACCTTAGAATAGCTAGTCGAATTCGAAATGGTGATTTTTTATCAGGTCGTTACTGAGAGCATCTGTCATACACTTTTTTATGATAATATTCTTTTTATCCAAAAAACATAGAAATTACAATTTATTAGGCCTATACCTTATTGGAGCTTATAAAACATCATTGTAATATTTAACAGTGTTGATATTAACTTTAATCAATGTTGATTGAAGATTATGAAATTCTTCGATGATTGAATATTATTTCACGAAGGTTTATAAACTTCAGTAAGTTAATCCTAATTAATACTAGTAAATTGAATATTTAGTCTAGACTTTATAGAAAAGTCATAAGATGTCTCATAAAAATAAACCTGAGTAGTTTTGTTAAAATACTCGGGTAGAACTTTGAAATCAGCCCTACTGTCTTGGCAGCTATTAAAATCGGAAATAATTATACCTTTATATTATAAAATAAGTTTATCAATTCGTAAATGAGATTGATAAAAATTTTTTTTTTTTACACAATGAAAATAATTTTTCTCAGGACCTATGTCATTTAAGGAGATGCTGTGTGGAGGGAATTTTAATGGAAAGTAAGTAGATGCAGTTCTGGGAAGGAAAAAGATACGAGAGGCAGGTAGGAATCTGGGGGTCAGCGTACCCAGGAGTGATAGACGTATGAATCCATCCCTCCAACTGCGATGTAAGCCGAGAGAGTCCCGCTGTAGAGATCAAAAGGCCCGCAACGGAGCTTGTAAGCAGATGAATTTGCCGCCAAGACCCGGACAAATCTCACCCCTTGAACCCGGACACCTCTGCTCACAAAACAAAACTTAACGAACTACCTGGGATGACCTATGGCAGAGTTATCCAATTGGTTATCCAATAAATGGCTCCCAGGGTGGCGGTACCTACACCCACCTCCCAAAATGAGATGTAACGTTTTTTTTTTTACATAAACTCCACACAGGAGGCCTATGTCATGAGGAAACACAGAGGCCGGCAAATCGTTCCACAGCCGAGCTGTTGAATACAAGAACGAGTCAAAGAAGCGACCCGTTCTCATGTGACAAATGTCAACCGTGTACGTATGTTGGGCACGCGTTTGGCGTGTCTCCCGACTACGCAAAGGTGCCGAATGGATCAATGACGCTGGTTCCTCAAAGCATCTTCCATTGAAGTACCGGTAGAACACGGATAGCATTCCCACCCGATGCCTGTGCTCTAAAGATTGCAATCCGTTCGTTAAGGTGGGAGAATCTATAAACGGACCGCCCGTTTCTGCACAGATTCGAGGGTATTTTTCAAGTATTTTGGAGCTCCAGACCGGAGGTGGCTGCCAAATTCGTGGGGCGAACTTGCGATTTGTACAGGGTTAGCAGTTGTGTACTATTAAAGTATCTGCGGGCCCTGTACAGTATGCCCAGTTTTTGAGAGGCTAACTTAACTCTGGCTTCGATGGAGCCCCCATACCTGAGCTGGTCACTTAGAGTTACACCAAGCACATCAATGAAGGGTCTGTTCGAAAGATTGCTTCCGCTGAAGGGACGTGGTGATATTTCGAATCTGCAATTTCTGGGTTCGGGGAATCACGTAACTTTTCACTTTGCCATAAAGGTCGACAAAAATCCTTCTGAGAACCGTAATATTTTCCCTCCCTGTTTCTATATATTTTATGGATAGAAAAAACAGATATTATCACCAATAATGCGATAAACACGATAACACGATTCGGGATTATTTTTGCGGAGTAAATTTTGAATAAAAACCCTTTTCTTGTTCTTCAAAGCCCGTCTTATATTCTGTAACAAACGTTAAAGAAACAAGTCTAGCAGTCTTAGCACAGGAAACTTATACACTTCGCGTGTTTTACTAGTGTAGTCTCTTTGTCGTAATTAGTTAGAAATGTTGTGTTTAATTAAAATTTATTAGTTGGTAGCTAATTAAACTTTGATCTGGCTTAGTCTGAAATATTTGGGAATATTATTAAAATTATTAGATAGTCTCTGAAGTACTACTAACTTTCTAGTTTCACAATCTGTTGAAAGTTTGCTATTATACAAAATTACATGAAAGCTTTGTGTATTTAAATTTTCGAATCGCCTAGGGATGGATATTGTTTATTGATTTCTTGGGGTAAAAACACTGAATCAAAATTTTAATTTCTACGTAGTTAAATTTTAATTTCTACGAGACCGCATTATTATCAATCTAGATAGAGCACCTGACAAAGTTTTTTTTTTTCTTTATTCATTTCTTTGATGGTTACATAATTTGTGGATTTTTCGACCACCATGCTAGGCACATGCCCATGTTATTTATGGTGGTCGATTTTACACGTAGTGCATTAACATTTTAAATAAGCACGATTTTACATAAAGTGCTTTAACATTTAAATAAGCACGATTTTACATATAGTACATTAACATTTTAAATTAGCACAATTTTACATGTAGTGCATTAACATTTAAATAAACACGATTTTACATATGGTGCATTAATATTTAAAAAATCACGATTTTACATTTAGTACACATTCTAAATAAGCACGATTTTACATTTAGGGCACATTTTAAATAAGCACGATTTTACATGTAATGCATTAACATTTAAATAAACACGATTTTACAAATAGTGCATTAACATTTAAATAATCACTATTTTAGATTTAGTGCACTTTTTAAATAAGCACGATTTTATATGTAGTGCATTAACATTTAAATAAACACGATTTTACGTATGGTGCATTAACATTTAAAAAATCACGATTTTACATAAAGTGCATTAACATTTTAAATAAACACCATTTTACATATGGTGCATCAACATTTTAAATAAGCAATAATACAAGGGAATATAAAAGATTATAAAATAATATCAAATCACTAACCCCCAGATTCAAATCCTTTAAAATTCGAGCGTATTTTGTCAGTAGGTAAAAATGTTTCCTCTTTGCAATAAAATCCAAATAAATGGATTATTTGTCAACGTATTTAAAACCTAAAAACTGTTTTCGAAAGGTGATAAATACGCTATCAAATTGTATATTCGAAATAACTTTGTAATTTTTTTAACATGAAAGTTTTGAATGCAAACGTTTAAAAAATGGCTCACCTTATGTTTTTTTAACAAAAATTACTGATAACAAAAAAAAAATAAAAACACACACATATTTTATGAGCTAAATGAATTATTAACGTTGTTTTTTCTCACTCTTTTGTCGTTTCATGTAAAAATAATTCTTAAAAATTTCACACAGTTTCATTTTTTTTTTCTAATTGCCGTCGGAAATTTTAGTTTCAATTCAATTCAATTCAATTTATTCACTTTAAAAACATTACAAAATTAAAATTCAAATCGTTTTTAAAATGAAAATATTTAGATTAAAGCATATTTAAGCAATTTAAATAATATAAACAATTCAAACAAATTATACAATATTAACATCAATGAATAATTTAAAAATCCAGAAAGCACAATCAGACCAACAGCAATAAAGCTTGCTGTCTAAATTGTGCTTCATTGATGCTAAACATGTCTATATTCAAAGTGATATTTCATGAAGGTATGCATTATAATTATGTTGTGGTTTACTTTTAGATTTGAATAAAAAGCCTGTTATTATTTTTTTTCAATGCCGTTTAGATCATACTCCTTGCTATGATAGTAAGGGAGACGCAACAATTTCTACGAGACTGAGACAAATATGTTCATTAGAAAAAGTACCTGCTTGCGGTACCCCACCAAGTTTCATAATGACTGTAAACTCAAGGATTTCTGTATTTTTTAACTTCGCTATAAGCAGTATTTTACAATGTACTTACTCCTCATCGCAGAGTGGAAGATACTCTTAGCATAGCGCCGTACCTGTGAAAGAACATTATTTAGAATGTATCTTAAACTTTCTTAGAAATGGCTTAGCTGGGTTCAATGGTTGTGTCTGAATTACAAGGTCCTGTCCACTAAATGTTTTCTTTCCTTTGCCATTTCCATCAGCTTCACAATATTAAAAAAGGAATTTTTCATGGTTTTATTGGCTCTTGAAAAAAACTATAATCCTAACATAATGCAACATTATGTTAGGATTATAGTAATCATAATCCTAACATAATGTAACATTTAACAATACGTAAAGCCAAAGAATTATACTATAGAAACAAACTGATAACATCAAACTATGACCCTAAAAGCGTATGGTCAATACTGAGGGAAAGTTCGCATTCACAGAAGAAAAAAGACGATACCATAAAAAATCTACTCATTGATGATAAAGAACTCCACTTTCATGACAACCCTACACGTATCCTTAATTACATCAACAAACACTACATAAATATTGGAGCTAGCCTAGCTGAAAATATCAAAATTACCCAGCCTCCCCAAGATATTCAGGAACCTCAAAACAATACATCTAACATAAGCAATGAAAATTTTAACAGACACTTCAAATTACAAAATATTACAGAAGAAGATACCAATAAAATAATTCATTCACTAAAGATTAACAATACTGCGGGTCCTGATGGTATAGACTCTAAAACTATCTTAACATTAAGCCAACAACTACTTATACCACTCACATATTTAATTAATCGTAGTCTAAAAGAAGGAATTTTTCCTAGCTTACTAAAAAAAGGCCTTATTATTCCAATTTTCAAATCAGGACAAAAAAATAATATTAACAACTACAGACCCATTACGCTACTAAATACCATTTCGAAAATCCTGGAAAAAACTATTAAAAAACAGCTCCAACACTATTTAGAAGCAAAACAAATACTCTCGGTAAACCAACATGGCTTCAGGAAAAACAGGAGCACAGAACATGCAATAGCTACCGTAACGGACTTCATTACACATAATCTAGACGCTAAAAAAAAAGTTATCTCTATTTATTTAGATCTATGTAAAGCTTTCGACACAATTTCACATAAAAAAACTTTTCAAGAAGTTAAAAAACATTGGCATTAATGGAGTAGAATTCAATTTAATTAAAAGCTTCATGTCTGACAGAACGCAACAAGTTAAAATTGACAACAAGACAAGTGAACCACTTTCAATTACGTACGGAGTCCCACAGGGGAGTGTACTTGGCCCTTTATTATTCCTCATTTATATAAATGAACTGTGCGACATTAAAATTGAAGGTAAAATCGTGACCTTCGCTGACGATACAGTTCTTCTCTGTCAAGCAGCCACATGGAAAGATGTATTTATAATAGCCGAAAAAAGTTTATCAATCGTCAAAAAATGGCTAAACAGTAATACTCTTACAGTTAATACAATCAAAACAAAATATATAACTCATAGTATTACACAAAGAGGTCAACCTCCATCAAACATAGGCTTGATTCTACATGACTGTACTTTATCCAACTGCCAGTGCGAACATATAGAAAGGGTAAAACATACAAAATACCTGGGGGCTATTATTGATTCACACTTACGCTGGACTGACCACATTAATTTCATCACAAATAAACTGAAACGAGTAATGCACCTAATAAAGTACGTTAAAAACATCTTCCCACTAATAATACTAAGATCGATCTATTTTGCAATTTGTCAATCCATTGCCACATATGGAATACTAGCTTGGGGAAGTGCTACAAACATAGCAATTGACCCAATTCAAAAAATACAAAAAGCAATAATTAAACTCATCCTGCAAGTACCATTTCACACAGATTCTAGCGAAATCTACAAAGCATTAGAATTCATGTCAATAAGACAACTTTATGCCAAATCTGCTATAATATACCTTGTCCAAAACAAACAACACATTCAAATTCAACCAAAAACCAGGTCCTCAACAAATAAAACACTGAACATACCGATAACCCACACCACACATGGACAAAGACACTTTCAGTATTATGCAACCAAACTTTTTAATTGCATGCCTATTACTTTGAAACAAATACTATCTGCAAATACATCTACAAACATTCATAAAAAACTTATCACTGACTGGATTAAAAATCAAGATATTAACTTTATACAAAACATTATTATTCCCAACCAAACATAACAAAACTATAAAAAGTATAAAATTAAATATATCAAAAATATATTTAATTTTATATCAAAAATCAAATCAACAAAATATGGACTAAGATCCCTAGAATACATAGCTCACACAAAATATAATCAACTACCCAACGAGATCAAACGTGCAAGTCAATGTAAAAAGACCCAAACTAACATGCTCAAACTTCATCTTATTAATGACTATCTGAAATAATAATGTTGTGTATGTCCCCATCATATGTCCATTTAATACATACAGCTATATGTTTCATGTAATGCGTATCATTCCCGCAATGAGTTTATTTACTCCTGGGAGTACAATGCTTTATATAATATACTATATTCTGTATTGTATACTTTTGATAAATAAAAAATAAATAAATAAATAAATAAAATAAAATAAACCTAAAAATTAAGTAGTTTTTCAAGTATCCAATAACTATACATACACTTACAATTTATATATGTGGGTACATATATATATGTGTATGTGAATGTGTATGCGGATGTATACGTATGTATATATATATATATATGAATGTGTGCAGGTACATGTATTTATATGTATGTGTATGTATGTGTATGTTTATATATAAATATATATATATATATAAATTTTTTTTATATTCCTCTAATATATTTAAATACTTTTTTTTTCTCTTCTATATAACCAATGCACAATAACTGTTAAAATTTGAAAAAAAATACATATAAAACTTTATATTACAACACATAAATACTTGTCACACATAAATATAAATAAACACGTAAACACCTCAGCACAGGTTCTCCTAGTGAGGTGTTCACGAAACATACAACAATACCTATCCACAGTTTCACCTTCACAAACCTACCTTACACCCAACATAATAAAATTATAAAGGTAAATACTGTAATGTATAGAAATAAATAAAAAAAAAATAAATAAAAAAAATGCGTTTACCAGTGAATGAAGGACGACAACCTGGGGAAAGATAAAATGGGAGACGAAGAATACATGTAAAGTAGTTTTATACAATCTTTTTTGCAGGATTTCTGTTCTCTCACTTGGATTGCTTTTTTAATATTAGCTCCACACAGGAGGTGTTGAGAAAAAAAATTAGGATTTTAGGGAAAGGAAGCAGAAGAAGTTCTGGGAAGGAAGCATGTTCGAGGAGTGTGTAGGCATACTGGGGTCAATGTGTCCAGGAATAACAGACCATGACCAGGAATGTCCAGGAATGAACAGTACGTATGAATTAATCGCTCCCACTGTGATGCAAGGCGATGGGTTGAGATGAGTCCAGCTGGAGAGGTTTAGGTAAGGTCTACCTCAACCAGTCTCTCCCAATCCAGCCCACCGCGCAATAGATGGGCAAACGCATTCGCCGTCAAGACCTGGACAAACCTCACTCCATAAACCCGGGCACCCCTGCTAACGTAGCGGGTGACCTATTGATTAGATTATCAATATATGCGAAGAAAAGTTACAAAGCCACAATCCAGGCGAAATGATCTTACCGATCTGTTGCTTCTAGAGGAAGTTGAAAAGCAAATAACAAAATTATTTTTATAAAATTGTTTCATCACCATCCACAATATTAAAATTTATCCACCTTGACTTTATTTCGTCAATACAATTTAGTTTTCTAGGGCATCCAATTAACTTTATTTTTAATTTGAGGTTAGGACCGCCACAATCTTTTCAAAGCAGAATATTTTTAATGAATGCAAAATCAAATCTATTGAATCGACTTCTTACATAATCCGGAAAGCAGGAAGCAAAATGAAACGATAAAAAGAGATAAAAGAAAAATCTAAAGGCCAAGTGCGGGCATTAATATTTTTTGGAGTTTTTATTTTTTATTTTATTGAAATTATAAAACAAAGATTCAAATTAATATAATGTTACACAATATTTTTAATCAACTGATTTCATTACACAGTTAGTAGAAAAATATTCTTATGTCTGACTTGGGAGCTAGACTATTTATTAATACTTATAGATAATTGAGGTGCACTGTAATTGCTTAAAAAAAGTTTGGCTACACAAATTCCCAGTACAATGCAAAATATTGGTAATATTGGATATCTGTCTATTTGTATAAAGAAGAAAGTTTGTGGTGGACAGGCGGGCGGTTGTCTGGTGGACACCGGGCGGGTGGCGTGGATTTGATTTTTTATAAATCTACAGATATTTTCCGAGATTTTTTTTCGAGAAATTTTGCACACTTGACTTTAAAAAAATGGAAGGTCGCTGACTCCGTCTGCTATCAAAAAAACTTTGTGAAAAGCAGAGGCAATGCGAGGGATTTTAACTACCATGTAAATAAATTAGCTAAAATACGTGGAAAATGGCAATTGGATTATAAACTTGGTTTTAATAAAATTTTAACAGCTGTGCGTGTTTTTCACACAACCACTGCTGCGCTTGTATTAAAATTATAATTCTTAGGTTTATGCGACGGTATGGGTATTACCGACCCGGGTACCATTTTTTGGGTAACCAACATCTCTTTCGTAGGTCATCCCAAGTGGTTCACTAAAATTACAAAAGAAAAAAAAACGTAAGTCGTACTCGCAATGCTCGAGAGTAAGCTCTAACACAGACCTCATAAGAATGTTATTGTTGAGTTCTGAATCCCTCTCATCACCCAAAATGAAAATAATCACAAATAAAGGCGTGAAAACGGACGGAAAGGTTTAGAAAGACAAACCAGCAGAGGAATCTTTCGATAGATCCAGTCCAGAATTAGACTTAATTATAATTAGATAATTTAGTACGACGAAGAATCTTTGGAATCGGTTTAGTTTTAAATAAGATTAGTGAAATAATATAAGGACGAACACTGTTTGTTTTTATATGATTTTCACTTGAATTACATTAATATTACTTGATAAATTATGCTGATTAATAATTTTGTTTTATAAACTGCTGCTAGGCATACACTTCACATACTTGAAAGGTGCTGTAATTATTGTAACGTACTTATTTAATGATCAGCAATCATTGCAATATTTCACATATCACAAAATATTTTTTTTGCAAAATGTGCTTTAATTGAAAACTGAATATTTTTTTTTAATAAACGCAAAATAACTACTGATCTAATTAATGTAACAGCAAAAAATAATTAATTCTACATATAACCGAAGTTATGATTTTTGTCCTTTCCCCCGTACAACTCAATGCACTGTGCTTTGTCTTGATGATGGATTCATAGGACATCCATCTCTCTGGAACACTGATCCCTTGCTTTCCTCTCCTACCTTTCCTTAGAAAAATCCTCCACGCGGAGGAGAATTTTTCAAAGGAGGAGCAACGAAAATTGAATAATAACCTATTTATTGATTTTACCACCGCCGCCGGCGCATTCATTAAGCAATGATGTTTTTCATGCTATTTTTGTCATATTATCAGAGTAAAACAATTCGCTGTGACATTATTTTCTTCTGGGAATAGAAGAAAAATGTTAAGAGAAGTTTTCCTAACTTTTTTTAGAATATGCCCTTCCTAAGGGTTACATAAGACTGATTTTCACACTCACAAAAACTACCAACCAATATTCCCTTTTTTGTGAATACCGCAGCTGCTCCCTAACCCCGACTATGGCATGCCTACTATTTTGATGGGAGGGAAAGAGGAAGGTGGGAAAGTACCTGTCTATTCAGATCTGGTCACCAAACACAGATAAAGCTATTTCAAGCTACGTTTCAATTCTGAATGGTGGTCTTACACCAGAACAATACTGAGAGACTGAGAACTTCCACTCTGGAACGTGCCGCAAATAACACCCATATTATTTTGAATGATTAGATTGTGAAATAATACAATTTTACGAAATAAAAGATACTTGCTCACGAAGGGATTTGAACCCGCGACCTTTGGATTGCAGTCGAGAGCCTTACCCCTAGACCACGAAGATTAATAATGCGAAGCTTTCAACAAAATTATGTGAGAGGATATAATATATTCTCCTGCATTGTCAACGATGGATTGAATTAACTCCAATCGCTTTACGATTTCACGCTAGAATAAATCCGGCTGTTTGGAGATGAAAATATAATCAAAACGATTTTCAAAAGCTGCGCCGATATTAAAGAATATGTTGGATGGGGAGTGAAAATATGGAAATCTGTTTTCACGTATTTTCGTTTCATTGCTGATTAATTTTCTGTACTCTGCAACTTTTTACCGCTTGAAAATTCGCGAAATATTCTGAAAAATTACAAATATTGGCGTTTTCTGAAAAACAATATATTAAACTCAGCTTTTCTTATCTTCTCTTGTTGCTTTAAAAAAATGACCTGAACTTATAACAACTTTGACACCTTATTATTTGATAAAGCTGGTCATTTAAAAAGGGTTTACGACGGGAGAAATGAAACATGATTTTATTTTCTAAATCCGTTAGTTCATTACCAACTGATCCCGTTCAATCTTTTACAACCTTTCTTTTTAACTAATAAGCGTCATAAATCGAATTCTGTCTTCTATTCATCCAAATTAATGATAGCAGAAGATATCCATTGAATCGCTGATACCTGATAATTCGCCTGAACTTTCTGAAGCGTTTCATTTACTTTTTCAGCTGACATGCTAACGAAAGGAGGGATATCTTTGGACAGACGCTAATAAATTAATCTCATTAGACTTTATAGGGCTGTTAGTTGGATGGAAACGCTGATTAAAGATGGCGTGACATTAATTTAATTATGGCATATATTTTAGTGTGATAAAGAAAACACGATTACAATCGGACCAACTGTAAAACTGTTCAGTTCTTTTTCAATCCCACAAAAATCCTAATCTGGGTGCATGACTTGTTACAGAACACTTTATACGTGATACAATATGATGCGATTAAATAATACATCAACAATTAAGAAAAACGTGTCAAAAATGTGCTCTCTAAGTGGTATTATTTACGTTGTGAGATTTCTATCCAACTTCAGTGCTCTGAAATATTATATCAACATAAACAATCTACGCCATCTACTAAAATATAAACAAAAGTGAAGTAGGTCTTATCTTGTGAGTGTTGATGTGAGGCTTTTGTCAAATCATTTGTGTTTAATTGAATTCATTTGCAAGCTTCGTCGTTTTTACCACTATTACAATAAAACAAAACCAAATTTCGTAGTTAAATTATAAAGCTATTACTATATTACGTATTTCGACACATTTTCAAAGAGATTGGGCCGGAGGGGCCCCTGATATAAGAATAATCCCGTAGAGCAACAAAAACACGATATGTCGGAATGAAACACGACAGCTATCAAAAACGACTTGTTGAACATAGAACACGTTATAGAAAAATAAATTCTGTGGTAAAATGCTTTCCTTTAAACGTGAAAGAGATTTCCAGCCACTCTGCTCTGCTCAAATAATATCGACTTTAACGCCCGTTTTACGAGGTACCTTCTAACAAACGTGCTAATAGAACAGTTTAATCTTCGTGGGCTGTAGCATTTTTTATTACTTTTTTAATTTCTTTCAAACGCCAAATGATTGAGCATTCCTTTGTTAATAGTTCTTTGTGAGCAGGAAGGTAACTCCATACCAGTCTGCGATAAATACAATCCTGCAACCCACTTTCGAACTCGCTAAAGTTGTGCTCTGCGCTAGAAATTGCACGACTGTAGACAAAGTTGTACAACTGTACAGAACCTATTATGATTATTGCTAACATGAAATCGATTGCAAACGTACGTAGGTAGATGAAATGTAAAATGAACAGGCTTATTTTTTTAAGTATTATATCTGTACTTGCACAAAAGGCTCCGGCAGACGAGCTACTTAAGTTTCAATTAATCAGGTAATTTATTAAAGCTTTATTTTCGCCTTGGGAGGAGAAAAAGAGTAAGATCCATGTTTTCGAATTGTTCACTCTTTAGGAATTTGAGTACTACGATTACGATGCATGAGCATTAAAAAACGCCACTTCTTATTCGCTGCTATTCTCAGATGTCGCTATGTTTTTCTACTCTTATTTTTTTTTTATTATTTTTAATAACTACAACTGACAGGGGTTTACATAAAAAATCAAAGAATAATAAAAAAAGGGATAAAACGAGCGTTCAGTAATGGTGTGCGAACAACAATATGTATGCATTAAACAATAATTGAGTATCTACCTAAAACAACAATATTGGAGGGGTTTTACAAAACAAGAGGCAATAAAGTCTAACAAGAGATCAAATAAATTTCGTAAAGTTCTGAATTTGTTCGAAATCTTTGCACTGTAGTGGATGTTATATAGTCTAGACATTCATCAACTCGCTCAATGTTGCGTGCAGTCACTGCAATCAACGGCTTGCCGCTCCGCTTTTTTTGTCAGCCAGCAGTGTTTGTCCTTCAGCTTCGTTACAGTGACAAATCCATCGTCTAGCAGTACTGATATCCATTGTTGCATCATGGTACACATTTTTCAGTCTTTTACGAATGCGAATGGGCGTTTTACCTGCTACAGTCAAGAATCAATCACAGAAAGTTGTCTAATACGAACAGCGATGTCGGCCATCTTGCAAATGACTGCCATATCGCTTGCTGAGGATTGGTTTGTACTCCTGTATTTTTAGGTTATTTTAAAGCTGTGAATTGAAGTATGTGTTAGTTCGTTCAAAATTCAACCAAATACGATGTTCTTTTACTAGTAGATAGATTAACCCTTGTATTTTAAAAAAATATTTATAACAATCAGTTTGAAATAAAGGAAACAAAAATACAAGTGGACATAGTACAAACCAATCCTCAGCAAGCGATATGTTGACGAAAAAAGTTACTAATGCAGCAGATTGTAGAAGAAGGTTCGAGGAAAAGCACTAAATTCAAAATGTTCACTTTAACTTTATTTAAGTAGAAAAAAGAGGATGCATTACTTTTAGACTGGCCCTCGTACATTTGGCCGTGAACATAAATTTGTTATTTACCTTACAATTCTATTTTTCACCGCCCACCTCCTCCTTGGGGGCTCCGTAAGGCCTAGGGCCCCTGGTCCCCTAAGTCCATGACTGCCACATCGCATAACTTTGAGCTTTTAGACAACTTTAGTATTAAATGTCCGTGTAGCTTTGTAATCCGCATCACGGGCACTACCGAAATCTCCACCTAATTCGTTTTGCGACCTTATCGCTTCACGTAGAAAAGATAACCCTTCCCGGAGTTTGGGAGATTTGTAAAAGTCGGCCAATTAAAGTGATTTCCATCAAAGTCCACCCTCGAAGCCTGAAGCCCTCAGAGTAATTAAACAAAGCAGTATTACGTATTACGCTCCTGCGGCAAACAGCTCAAGCTATTAATATGTACATAGGTAGGTACGTTAATTTCGATTTAGAATTGGGATTATTCTGTTCCTTTTGGAAACAGCGTTAATTACACCATAATAAAATAAACTAAATTATTAAAATAAATTTGAACATTTATTGAGCTTTATATTTGTAATGGTTTGCGTTTAAATTTATACAACATTTTCACGATTTCGCGTAACATTTTCCAGTCCTTAAATCTACCAATTTATGCTTCTTCGAAACTTCTTTTCAAATGTATTTATGAAGCGCGGTTTCCAGTTGGTGAATTATTTAGATTTGCGCACGTACGCGAAACTCAACACGAGCGGAACACTCGTTTGCAGAAGCTGATGTCGGCTTCATGAGAACGGGGCTTTCTTAAGACTAGCTTTTAAGTCGAGAAAGTCGGTTGTAGATGTAGAACGAGCTATCTCCATCAGAAGCACATTAAGGCTGGCCAGTGCCGGGTGGTGATATAGTTCCTATGTCTTTATATCATGAGGGAGATGTGTATGATTGTGTTTAAATCAAATAAGCATTAACACTTTACTTACAAGTTAACAACAATTACATCCATACCATAATTTATATTCTAACCATAATCGTTATAGAAACGGTAGGTTGCAAACATGCAAACGCGAAGCGATTTTAGAGCTGTTGAATCGGCGGCAATCAGGAACAGAATGTTTATTTTATTTTTAACTTAATGAGTAAAACATCAAATTGTAATACTTAATTAATGAAGACATAAGCGATACTTAATCGAAACAGAATATTCAGAAAAGATGCAGTCACTCTTATATATCTTTTCTTATTTTTCTGTTTCAGATTTTCGATTGAGTTTCGCTAATATTATCTTCATTAATTAAAGGATTAGAATGGTTCCTCTTTTTCGTTTGGTGCAGGCTGTTCGTCGCCTTAGTTCTTAATTGTCCAAATATTTTAGTTTTTGTTCAATCTCCACTTTAAAACCAAAAATAAAGTATACAAAATGATAGTTAATCACTTAACTAAGAATTACTTAAACTAACGAAACCTTTATCTTTATGGAAATAGCTTTATCTTAAACACCTATCATAATGTTTCATTGAAATAATTAAAGAAAACCGTCTCCTCCTGTAAAATTTTCTAATGGTCTTTTGGACAATTAAGAACTAAGGCGACGTGATGGTAAACTTGATGATGAGAAAACCCACAATCGCTATTGGCGTGCGAGGAGTCAATAGGAATGAATACGTGAGTCGAAATTGCTGCGTTGTTCACCACAATAACATTTTACAAACAGGGGTATTCTTGTGAGATGTAACATTAAAAAAATTAGAAAAGCAATTAAAGTACAGTAAACATTTCGTTTATTGCAAAGTGTATGTATGTGTATGTTTTTTATATTCCTTTATTATATTTAAATACTTTTTTTTTCTCTTCTAAATAACCAATGTACAATAACTATTAAAATTTGAAAAAAAAAATACATATAAAACTTTCTATTACAACACATAAATACTTGTCATACATAAACATAAATAAACACGTAAACACCTCAGCACAGGTTCTCCTAGTGAGGTGTTCACGAAACATACAACAATACCTATCCACAGTTTCACCTTCACAAACCTACCTTACACCCAACACAATAAAATTACAAAATATATTATGTAAAAATGTTTTCGAAATTGATCTATAGGTAAATACTGTAATATATGGTGTCAAGGCCAGAAGTGATCAAACGCTGTTGCAGAGGACCCAACTTCTAGACTTACGCCAACAACTTGAGACCAGAAAGAATAATGGTGAAACCAATATCACCATCAAATATATAAACTCCATACCCAAAATTATTGATTGTACGCCAAAAAACTAAACCATAATAAAATAAAATGCTATTATCAAAATGTGAGAGGGGTCCGTTCAAAACTTCCTAAATTATTGACTTCGGCGGCAACTATCACCAGTGATATTTTCATATTAACGGAAACATGGCTCGATTCAGGAATTAATTCGGCTGAATTAGGCTTCCCTAATTTTAATATTTATCGTATGGATAGAAATTCGAAAACAAGTGCCAAATCAAGAGGTGGCGGAGTGGTCATAGCTATCTCAAAAAATCTTAGCTCCTTAAAAATATCCACGAAGTACCCATCCATAGAGCAACTTTTTGTCAAAGTGAACACTTCTAGTGGTAAATTAATAGTGGGATGTGCATATTTACCTCCAAATTCTGACTTCCAAAGCTACAGCAATCACTGTGACGAGGTTGAATCAATCTGTGCTAAAAACCCTAACACTAAATTACTTCTAGTTGGTGACTACAACCTGCCTCAATACGATTGGTGTAATATGAATTCTGACAATTATTGTTCTAATGTTAATATTCGTGTAATTAGAGATATGGCTCTCTTCTTAGGACTAACTCAGTGTAATAGTATTCATAATATTGGTGGTCGTACATTGGATTTGGCATTGTCAAATGTGTCTGATATCTGTGTTGCGAGAAGTACCGAAATACTATTACCTGTTGATGTTTACCATCCACCACTAGAAATATGCATGTCTAACCTCAAACCAATTCCTATTGAAAAAAGGGTTGTAAAAACTAGAAATTTCAAAAAAGCAGACTATGTACAAATTTCCAACTATCTCAAACAGATTGACTGGTCATTCTTGGATAGCGAGGCTGATATCAATGCACACCTTAACTTTTTTTACTCCATTATTAATTCTGCAATTGAAAAATTTGTACCTTTTACGGCTTACAGGGAAACTCAATACCCAAATTGGTTCTCAAAAGACCTGATAGACTTAATATACCTCAAAAAAATATCTCATAAGAAATTCAAACAAAGTCGCCTGGCTATCGATTATTCCGTGTTTCAAAAATTGAGGGGAGACTGTAATAAGCTCTCTGCAGAATGTTACAAAACTTACATACGTGATGTTGAAGGCTCTATCATGAACGACTCAAATTTCTTTTGGAAATATGTTAAATCCCAAAAAGAAAATGGTACTTGTATACCTAGTATTATGTCATTCGATTCTAAACTATCCCAAAATCTTCAGGAAACTGTTAATCTGTTCGCCGATTTTTTTTAGCGGTGTATATGTTAATGCAAATGTAGACAGCAATATCTCTTGCTCTAATTTAGTTGAGACTCTTGATATATCTGATTGTACTCTAACCATAGATGATATTATATCCAAGCTGAAGAGTCTCGATTCCCGCAAATCCGCAGGACCTGACAAAGTTCCACCCAGATTCTTAGTTAATTGTATGCATACATTATCGTATCCCATACATAAGTTATTTACAAAGTCACTCTCATCAAGTGTGTTCCCTGACCTTTGGAAGTTTAGTCTTTTGACACCCATTTTTAAAAAAGGAAATATGAGCGACGTAACAAACTATAGGCCAATATGCACCATGTCTACATTACCCAAACTCTTTGAAAGCCTGGTACTAGACAAATTGACATCCCAAATCAATCGCACCATCTCACCGCTTCAACATGGATTTATCAAAGGAAGATCAACCCTGTCCAATTTAATATTATACACGAATGACATTGTTAATGCCCTGACTTCATCACATCAAACTGATTCCATATATACTGATTTCAGTAAGGCATTTGATAAGGTTAACCACAGACTCTTATTACGAAAACTGAAGTTATTGGGAATGAGAGGGAGTATTTTGGAATGGTTTAAGAGTTATCTGTTGGGAAGGTACTTAGCGGTCAAAGTTGATTCGTTTACTTCTTATACATTTGCAGCCTCGAGTGGGGTACCGCAGGGATCTCATTTGGGCCCGATATTATTTTGTTTATTCATAAATGATATAGTTAATATTTTTAGTAATGTTAAAGTCCTATTATTTGCTGATGATCTGAAGATTTACAGAACAATTAGAAACGATGACGATCGCGCCATTCTGCAGTTAAACCTGAACAAACTATGCGCGTGGTGTTCTGTCAATGATTTACAACTAAATATTGGTAAATGCCAGATTATTAGTTTTTACAAAGGTAAAAATCCTTTTAACTTTTCTTATGATATGAATGGTGTAAATCTTCTTCGTGTATCGCAGATTCGTGATCTTGGTGTTATATTCCATGAGAGTCAACAGTTCAATGTACACATCGATGAAATAACAAGCGATGCAATGAGAATACTAGGTTTTATCTTGAGAATGGGGGCAAATTTTAAAAGTATGTTAACATTAAAACATCTGTATTGCTCACTAGTACGAAGCAGATTAGAATACAATTCCTCTGTTTGGTCACCATACTACAATGTTCATTCTCAATCATTGGAAAAGGTATAAAACAAATTTCTTCGGTACATCAATTTTAAAATGAAAATTCCAATCGAATTTATAAATTATAATTACTTACGCGCTGAAACCAGACTTCTTAAATTATCAGATAGAAGAGTGTTAATTGATTTATTATTTTTATACAAAACTATAAAATCTTTAATTGACAGCCCTAATTTGTTGGAACTAATTTGCATTAGCATACCCGCTAGACAAACTCGTAGTAAAGATATTTTTAAATGCAACAATAAACTCAACACTAATTACTCTATATACTCACCAATTCCAAGAATCCATAACCTTGCGAATAAATACTGCGAATCTATAGATATATTTAGTGTTGACAGTTTTGAATGTTTCAAAAATCAATTAATCTCGATTCTATCTGCTAATAATTAACTTTTATTATTTTTTTGTTTTTCTCATAAAATATTTTCTCATCTAAACCTCACCAGTAAAATTTATACTTACTTTATAATATTTTTGCGGTTCTATTTACACTTTGTTCTATGCCAGGTCTTATTATTAATAATATGTACAAATATTTAAAGCTGAATTGTTTTAGTTTTTTGTAAGTACAACTTGTACTTTTTCATTTCTTTTCTTTTTTATGTTGTAATATTCTTTACATAACGAGTCGATTGCATTCATATTTATTCTGTTTTATTGATTATGTAATACATGTAATTAATATTGTTAATTATATATTTGCTTCTTTTCTTGTAAAAGCCCACATAATATTTTTGCGGTTCTATTTACACTTTGTTCTATGCCAGGTCTTATTATTAATAATTTGTACAAATATTTAATGCTGAATTGTTTTAGTTTTTTGTAAGTACAACTTGTACTATTTCATTTCTTTTCTTTTTTATGTTGTTATATTCTTTACATAACGAGTCGATTGCATTCATATTTATTCTGTGTTATTGATTATGTAATACATGTAATTAATATTGTTAATTATATATTTGCTTCTTTTCTTGTAAAAGCCCACTAGGGCGTTAATAAATATAAAATAAAATAAAATAAAATAAATTTAAAAAATATAGAAATAAATAAATTAATTAAAAAAAATTGCAACCACTGTTGCTAAAAACATGCAAAAAAATGTATACATACACAAATATATCCTATGGCATTGGGAATGAAACAATTACATTGTTTGTCTTTCTTTTTCAATCTAACATTTCAACGAAATTCATTTTATAAATTCAAAGAAAATTACGAACACAAAAAATAACCTTCTCTTTGTTTGAAAAAATATGAGTTCATGTAAATTTTTTATCTTTTCTCTCCGGTGTTGTGAAATTCCAAGGAACCGGTTTGATATGTTATTCATCCAACATAGTTTTTTTATTATTTTACTTTCATGACATTGCAGAACAATGGAACAAAATCTACTCGCAAATTTAATACATTATTAAATAGGCGTGAGTTGAGCACATAACTGAAAAAGTCTATCTTAATATAAACTGTCTCGAGCTTTTTATTTCATATAATATGATGATAATAAGGTTGATATCATTTCTATGTAACAGAAATTGTTAAATTGTTTATGTACTATATATTAACAATTTTTAGGAGTAATTTATTTATAATAATAATGTTTCAATCCAGGATGTGGGGAGGATGGTGCAATCCCAGTACAATACAGTTACAATACAGTAATTTTTTAAGAAAAGCAACAGGTAGAAAATCATGAGTAAAAACAAAAATTAATCATTTATGTTGGGCGTGGTCTTAGTGAGCTCGGGCCCAGCGCTCAGTCAGGAATAGCGCATCCTTGTGTCCCGGTGTTTCATCAGAACGGCGAATACATTCAATCCTAGTTCCGTAAACACTGTCGATGCGCTGTATCTATTGTATCTATTCAAATAATTCTGCAGGCATCGGGCTGATTCGGTAGTGGCACCATGTTTCACATGTTAATTAATGTCACAATTAAAGATGGAAAGTAAGAATAAAACACAGGAATTTTAAAAAGTAAAATGTGCTGCATGAATACTTGGCACTCACACAGATTTCCCTCGTGACTGGTTTTTGTGATCTGAGTATATCATGGGCCCTTTGTCTGGTATCTTTTTTTCTATAATTTCAAAATTTCTCACTCCGATGTTCCTGGTTGTTTAATTGTTTAGCCTGCGTCTCAAAGATATCCGTAGGAATCGCGACAACTTTTTTTCTAATTTGTATGAAAATCATCAATTGAGATGTTTTTCCAAGACCAACCATTTGTGATGCCAAAATGGAGGCGTTGTTCGCAAGGCGATTAATTGGTAACTAGACCTCATTTATGTCTGGTGACCCGTGCCTTTAATTAAATAAATATAACGTTTTTGAAGCACAATTCAATTCTGCTAACGGAAGCTTTTGTTTCTTAAGCTTTTTTTCCTTCTTCTTGCGTCATTTAACGAAACAATGAAATGTTTTTAATCATGGCGAAGTGATTATTCAATATTATGTTCCACTAAAGTCCGGTCTCCTCCGAGAGAAACCATGAAATGAACATGAACAATCGCTTGAACACATTGAAAACTTTGACCAATTCGTGTTCAAAAACACTGTGTTCAAGCTTACCACAAATGATGGAAAACATTCCCCTCCCGGGTGAAGCGGGAAGGCAAGCGGAGCCGGCGGGGGGGGGGGATTTAGTTATTTTTTCACAGGAGCCGCGCGATGCGGTAATTTATGGAATAAACCCATGGAACTATAACATTCATACTCTTAGAATAAACCGAATGACTTTTTGAGGTTATGTGCAACGAGCGAGCTTAAATAAACACGAGCTTAAAATATTATTATACCTAAATATAATATAATATCGAAATATATTTGAAAATAAAATTATAATAAATATTTATAAAAATCGAGAAAAGTCTGGAATATTCACCGCGCGGGAAGAGGGTAATATGTTTTTGTACAGCGCCCTTAAAGTGATTTTACACAAAAACGGCAAATTTCATAAATAGTCATAAATTGTTATTAATAAATTTATGGCTTATTGGTCTTACCGACTCCGAAATATATTTCACATCAGAACTCAACGTTTTTTTTACGTCTACGTAATTATATATGCATTGGAAATTCTTAAATGGTAACTATAGCTATAGGTCGTGCAGTAATTGATATTAGTCAGAAATATTTCCTGATAAATAAATATTTATTAAAATATCTGTGTTTTCTCCCTGATATAGCTTCTCTTCTTCATTGAAACGCATTTTAACATTTATATAAACGCCGAACGTCAAACGTCAAGCGTTCAGTGCGTAGGCATGGACGGGTCCTTACCACAGACCGCTAGCCAAATCGTGTGTGACCGCGCGAACTTCGCACCAATCTTTCAAACCATGTTTCAACAAACGGAGGAAAGGGAAAATAATAAATGTTTATTGTAACGTTCAAGGGAACGTTCACGTTCATGTTCACGCTGGAGTCACAGCTTAACAATAACAAAGCGTGTTCACTATTGCGTGTTAAACATGAATTAGTTGACGGTATTTCGTGCAAACCAGATATAAGTGCATAAAAATTTGCTTAATTTAATTTTTGTTGGAGGTCTGTAAAATTGCAAATAGATAATATACCATGTAATGATCAAAGCTATCGAAAGTTCGTCAACAATTTTTGGAGAGACACCATGTCAAAAACACGTGTTTGATATTAAAATAAAATAAATACAGCTTCTAAGGTTTTAGACTTATCGAAGGCTGTTTACTGTTTAACTCTAACCCTTAAAACATAAAATATTAGTTTAAAAAACTCTCACGCAATACTCATACATCTTTAATTCGACAAGTTTTGGTCAATTTCCGAGCTGAAGGGTGCGGATGGGAATTACGGCTGTAAATTGAATAATGATGTCACGCCCCTTCAGAGGGTGGCGTGCGGCGGGACTATTTCACAAAGAATAGCAAAAGCAATTAACGCTACATGAAAGTTCGTCTCCAAGGCTGCCCGGCGTGTATTCTTCCCTTATCCCCAAGGGTAATAAATATCCTTTCATCTCATTAACTCAGTTTAGTCCTAATACTTTCACAACTTTCAAACTTTTAATATTTATTACTTGTTCAAGTTGAGTTGGTGAACGTGTTCTGTTGTCACTGAGCAGTAAGTATATCTTATATTGTCTTCAAAGGCTCCACGACAAAATATACCACGAGTAAAACATCCCCCAACAAAATACCTACTAAAACCCAGCCTAACCTAACCTAACCTAACCTAACAAAAAAACGGGACAAAAATAATACAGACATCTTGTAAGGACAATAAATTATTGTTCAAAAATAGTAAAATGGGACAAAAGTAATACAGACATCCTGTAAAGACAATAAATTATTTGGTATGTTTTTAGATTTTCATGGCCAAAAGTATTTTCGTTATTTGTTTTTGGGGTGTTATGCCGTCCATAGCCAACGTTTCGGACAGCGTTACATCTGCCCTGATGATGGACACTGTAACGCTGTCCGAAACGTTGGCTATAGAAGGAGGTAGCGCAACACGGCATAACACCCCAAAAACAAATTACGAAAATAAATTATTTCTTCAAACACAGCAAACTAGAAATAGGTAAGTTATTGTTCAAAAATAGTCAAATCTAAAATATCGTTAGGTTAGGTTAGGTTAGGTTTTAGTAGATACTTTGTTGGAAGATGTTTTGTCCATAGGTTATTTTGTCGGGGATATTTTGTTGGGGGATATTTTTTTTGGGATATATTTTCGCGGAATGAAAACACGCAGTACTGTTTTGAAAAGGTTATAATTCGACTACAAAATGTGCGCATCGAACTTGACCCGTTTGATTACTAGTCACGCTTACTATCCACGAGACTATCAAATCACCTCCAATTAAATTGAAAAAGGTATGGCCGTTTCCAAAAAATTGCGAGCAACGCGCACAATATTTTTTCATTTTAATTCAGTACTGAAAATTTTTGTTCTCGATCTATGTTCTCGATGGTTATCTCCCTCAATGGCAGTATAGACTGTTTTATCTCCCGGCTTGCAGAACTAACTTTCCAATCGTCATGCCAGTCGGGAGAACTGTCTTGTTGTTAAATAGAATCACTTCGAATATTGATAAGCTTAAAATCAATGAAGCACAATTAGACGGCAAGCTTTGTTGCTGTGAGTCTGATTGTGCTCCATAATTTGTTTAAATTGCTTAAATCTGCTTAAATATTAATATTTTTCTCTTTTAAAAAAATGAAAAATTAAATAAAAATGTTTTGAAATTTTTGTTTTGTAAAGTTTTAAAAATGAATTGAATGGAATTGGATCGGATTGGATTGAATAAAATTGAATTGAATTGAATTGAATTGAGTTATATGGAGTTGAATTGAATTGAATTGAATTGCATTGCATTGAATTGAATTTAATTTAATTGAATTGAATTGAATTGAATTGAAGGTCGCCGAGGGCCTGGTAGGAGACAAATGTCTTGGCTACGAAATATACGAGAGTGGACCGGCATTAGAAGTGCGGAGGAGCTATTCCGGGCAGCACAAGATAGAGACATTTTCCAGAGTGATCGCCAACGTCGGGGGGACCTGATAGGGCACACGAAGAATAAGAAGAAGAATTGAATTGAATTGAATTGAGTTGAATTGAATTTATTTGATTTGAATTGAATTGAATTGAATTTAATCGAATCGAATCTAAGATTTGAAAATGTGGATCTTACATTTATACTTTACTTGCAGGGAAAACAGATTTGAAGTTAGTTATTTGTTCAATCAATTGGATTTAAAGAGTTGAACTTTTCATAGTTTATTAACGTTTATTGTTTGACTTCCATATTTTTTACACTAAAAGTGTTGAATTGATGATATCTGTGGCATTCATAAAAAAATTCTGCTTTATTAGCAATATTGTATTTCTGGAGCTATTAAATGGATAAATAAATTATAGAAGTTCTAGATTTTGTAAAATCGATGGAGCATACGACAATCCTTCCACTCAGCAAACCTCTTCAGTGTCATCCGATCCATTTCGTGTGAAGTCTGTGGACGGCTTTACTTTACGAAATTCTTTTTCCGAGTTTCAATATCTCCTTCTTGTTTATTCTGTTCACACTCCAAGTCGACTCGTCCGTCTAATTTGATATCCAACAGAATTTTTTTATAGTTCAGAAGTAGATTATTTGAATTATTGCTGAATTGGATGAAAAACGTGATGCGACGGATAAGCAAACAATTTTACTTATTTGATGGGGAAATGGAACATGTTTGGAGTAAAAACAGAATGAGGAATTTGCTTCGTTTCAATAATATTTATGTAGCGAAGAATTATGTAGTACTTTATAAAAATAGCTTAATATCGTGTAGGTACCTACTTACTAATTTGAAATTGGTAAATTACGAGTAACTCGACATTTTAAAAGTTGTAAGTAAAGGCAGGCATTACATTATGGTACGAATTTACTTAAACCTATGGAACCGAATAGACTAAAATTTTAAAATTTTCTAAGAACCATCATAGTCTGTACACAAATCAAAAAATCAAAAAGTCTTCCAAAAGAAGGATTTTTAGAAAATTCGTCGTTTTCCCTTTGTCAGACTTGGGGTCGGTCAAAGCTCAGGCCCCGGCACCGAACCGACTGAAATTTGAATTTTTTTTTTTTTTTTTATTCTTCATTTTAATCACCCGCTAAACTGCCAAGGCAGTTTGTCAGCAGGTCAATTTGACAATATTAATAAAACACTAAAACATAAAATATTATAAGAAAACACAATAGCAAAATAGTTCCAGAAGAATAACTTTTAAGTACCTACAATACAAAAGCATAAAATATACAGACAGACAGATATAACACAGGTAAATTACTGATAGATTAAATTAATTATAGATAGTATTTATACATAAGATTACAAACAATATCAGTACAAAAAGTTTTGACCCATTAGCCATTTTTTAATTTTTCTTTTGAGATCAGTGGGGCAATTGGATTCGATTTTGAAATTCATCGGCATCTTATTAAATATGGTGGGGACAAGATAAGTGAATGTCCGTTGGCCGTATTTATTTATAATTTTCGGAACGGACAAACCCTCATTTTTACTAAATCTAGTGCCATGTTCATGATCTACTTTTTCTTTGTAAATTGAGTCCGACAATAGGTTTTGGCATACAATTTTAAACCATAATATTCCTCGCACAGGTAATATGTTAACTGATTCATATAGTAATTTTATGTCCCTTCTTTGTGCATAAACACTTTTGCTTACCAAGAGCTTAGTCAAAGAGTTTTGAATCGTTTGATGTTATTCCGTATCTGATAGTGGATTCCACTGGATTCTCACTAAAAACCGTGGTCTGCACACGAATCAATCAAAAAATTATCAAAAGAACAAATTTTTGGTAAACCTTTCAGGACAGTAAAGCGACAAAATAAAATAAAACACTTTAAATCAATATGTCGTAGTCTGCATGTCTACATATAAATTTGAATTTTAAATTTAAATTTACGATAACCCGGCATATATTGCAAGCCACTCAAAGAAAGCCAGTCCTTTCCCATGCGTCCCCATTTCCATCTCCATCCCCTGATCTCTCGTTCCGCCATCCACCTTCCACATTCCTCCTTCTCGTCCCCTCTTCCCGTTATATCCCCTCCTTCCTACCTCCCGCCTTCCCACCATGCCGCACGCGGCCGGGAGTATGCCACCTACAGTAATTTTTTAATACAAATTTCATAATACCAGAGCCAGAGATGTTTAAAAAAAACCTGTGCGGGTGTGCGCACAACAAACCATCAAAATTTCATCTCAATTGGATGAATGGTATAGGAAATACTTTCATAATGCCAGAGCTCACAAAAATTTCATCGCAATTGGAAATAATTTCGTAGTGCCAGATCTCACCATTATGTATAGAAACCTTGCGGGCTTGCGCACAACAAATCACCAAAGATTCCTCACAACCGGATGAATGGTATAGGAACGCGTAATGGATAAACAGAAAAACATTCGTTTATATTTATGAAGATAATGGTCCACCATTTTCGAATTATTGAATTTGTATTTTAATATAAACGCTTTTCCAGAAACGAAAAGTTCATTTATTGAGGTGTTTATCGACAATTTGTTTATTTTATTAATACAATGGAGCAAACCTATATGGCAGAAATTGCAGTCAATTGTTATTATGATTGGAAACAATATCGGTAGCAAATCATTAGATAATTTAAAAAAATAATTGAACTAAATAATATAAATGCATTCAATTTTTTTCTACATTAATATGATTACTATATGTTGTAGGGGACAACCTCATTTTGGTTTTTAACAGTTTGCTTCTTTTTGTTATATTAGCTCGGAGCCTATGTCATCTTTGTGCTTACTATGAAGGTCAAAGGTTTCTGACTCTATGAATATGATTGTCTGAAAAGATGAGTTTTAAGTTTAGCTCTAAATTCTGACGGGTAAATATGACCCCACATAAATCATGTGGGGTCCTGACATTCCGAAAGCGCGCTCTCCTACCATAGTATCTGGTGTTCGCTTTGTTTTCTTCAACTTTCCGATTGCTGATGACACTGCTGACCTAAGGATTGGCTGTCACGAATTGGCATTTTTAAAAATACTCAATTCCGATAAGTAAGCCGGAGCCAGCCTGTTGAATGACTTAAGGGGGTCATTCCGTGTGAGGGCTCTTCATTTTGCATTTTTTAAAAAACATACAACTGCAAACTTTTCACCACATGTTTATTCAGTACACTTTACAATTTCTTCAGCTCTAAATCGTCGCTCATTGCTGAAGTACAAGGCAACTTAGAAACTCATCTTCAAGATAAGTGTTTTGCAGTGACCACGATTGCGGGTGTTCTGCTTATCTGAAACTGAAACCAAACGGCATATTAATCTGTGAACTTGTTTTTGAACTAGAATTATTAAAAAATATTGAAAGGTTAATTGTCATCTTGTTGAACATTTTTTCGTGAATTTTGATTGATATTTGCTACATTTGGCGACTTAGCATAGAGGTGAGTTTTATCCGGGTCTTATCGGTGGATGCGTCCGCCCACCAACTGAATGGCAGGCCGGATTGGGAGAGACTGATTGAGGGAGACGTTTTGATCTCTCCAGCAGGATTCTCTCGGAACATCGCCTTGCACCGCAGTGGGAGGGACGGGTTCACATGTCCGTCACTCCTGGACAAACTGACCCACAGATTCCCATCCACAGTTCATACCTTTTTCCTTTCCAGAACTTTATCTCCTCCCTTTCCTTAAAAACCCTCCACACAGCTTCCTCACTAAAGATAAAATAGGCCTTGAGGGGAAATATTTTCCTCCGGGCCTCCTGTGTGGAGCTAATATAAAAAAATTAGTTTGCAAAAAATATTCACAAAAAATGAGCACTCGCACCGGATGACCCCCTTAAATAATATCCAATGGAGCTTGAACTGGATTCTCTCAGGACATTTGAGCCGGTCACAATTTATGAGATTCTCCCGAGTGTCCTTAATTTAATCCATTTGATTGACGTCAATCAATTCTCAAAAATTGGGCTATCGGTGTAAATGCATTATTTGCTTGTTGCAGTGAGTTGGGATTATGGAGAAGTTTCGTCAATTTCGAGTGAGTTTAAAATATGTTTTAATAAATATTGTATGGACATAATTAAATACTTTTTGGCTTCCATCAAACATTCAAAAGCCGTTACATTCACCCAACCTTCAGCAAACAATAAACAGTCTATTTTGGTTTCAAAGCATTTTCCGATTGGTTTAATGAAAATTTCTCTTTAACACCGAAATAATATTACGAGGGCGTCACATTAATGGCGATTTACTTTGCAACAGGAAAAACTCACTGTTGAATGAAATTAACTATTTAGAATAATTAGTGTATTCATGATAAGCAGTCATCTAATACGCCATTTGCCTCAGATTTCTTTCCGGTTTAGTCAAAAGTCTAGTTAGTTCAAAGTTTACTTGAAAATTTCAATCCGCGAAATGGGACCATTTTTAAATATATATATATTTTTTTTTAATTTATTTATTTAACGCCCAGAGGGCTTTTATATGATTTGTCGTGTAATTTTAATTTGACAGATACTTTGAAACTTATAATAATAATAATAGCCTTTATTCAGACAGTAAATTATATAACACTAGCTGGAACCCGGCATGCGTTGCCATGCCATTTAATAAATAAATTGTTTTCTCCTGCGTGTTCTTTTCCATTCGTCCCGTTCCCCTTCCGCCTCCCCTTCCTCTCCCGCGTCCTCTTCCCCTCTCGCGTTCCCACTCCGCCTCTTCCACCTTCCCTCTCCTACCCCTTTCCCCGTCCCACGAACCCCCCTCCCAAGCTCCCCTCCCCCTTCCAGGTTCCTCCTCCCAGATTCCCCTCCCCCTCCCGGGTTTCCCTCCTCCCCCTCCCGCGAACCCCCTACCCGAGTCCCCCTCCCGCATTTCATACATTCTTTCCCGGTACATTCAGTTTTCAAACAGCTCGCATGCCACCTTTTGCGTATTTCATAATGCCAGAGCTCACCAGTAATAAAATCCAATTTGGTGCAGTCGTTCGGAAGTCATGCGCGTAAATACATTTCGGCGATTCATTTTTTAGAGATAAACATTAACTACGATGCCTGAATTAAAAAAATATATATCAACATGGTTTTCACGGCAACGATTTGTTTTGCTTTTCTTCTACGTTAGCAATAACTCGCCATTTTCGACAGAAAACGTAAAATAAATATAAAATATTAATAATTATAATTTCGCAACGCCAGAACTTACCATTATATATAGCCTATATTACTCGCATAATTTAGCTTTCTATTGGGGAAAAAAATTCTAAGATCGGTTTATTAGTTTATGCGTGAAAGCGTAACAAACAAACACACGCAGTTTTGCATTCATAATATTATCTATACTAATATTATAAAGAGGAAGGATTTGATTGTTTGTTTGTTTGTTTGTTTGCATCGAATAGGCTCCGAAACTACTGAACCGATTTGAAAAATTCTTTCACTGTTGAGAAGCTACACTATTCTCGGGTAACATAGGCTATATTATATTTTTAAAAAAATTAGGGATCTTTACTAAAACTCCAATAATGTAACCCAAGGTGTAAAAAAATGACCTAAAATATTCTTTACATCGCGTGCGCTGCAAAAACTATTGATTATAGAATAAAATAATGTACTACGACTTTGCAGAACACATCATTATCTACAAAAATGTTGCGACAGCATATGTCTAACTATTATAGTTATGCCACAATAAGTGTTCTTTTATTTTAAAAATTTAATTGGAATGCAGCCGCTAGAAAAGACTCTTTATTTGTATCTTGGTATTAATTCTTATCAAAATAAATTATTTAATATTCGAGACTGCTTCATTGCCTTTATATAACTTTTTGAATTATTCAATTCGGACATCGCATTTGAAAGATATCACGAGTTTAAAAATGTAAGTATTGATGTAAGCGTCATTGGGGTACGGGCCGTACGGGAGGACACCAACAAACAATCAAATCTTTCCTATCTTATATAAAAATCAAAATTTGTTTGTTCGTATTTTATGCGCTGCCATACCGTTCATCCGATTGCGATGAAACTTTGGTGATTTGTTGTGCGCACACCCGCAAAGGATAAAGGCTATTTATAATGGTAAGTTCTGGCGTTATTAAATTTGAATTAATGAAAATGTGCGTATTTCATATATTTTAGCGGCAAGGAGGAAAGGCAGGGAGGGGGAGGGGAACGGGGGAGGTGGGGTACGTGGGTGGGAAGACGAGGGATGGGAAGGCGGGGAAGGTAGAAGGGAAACGCGAAAGGGGAAGGGGACTCGGGAGGTGAACGGGGACGCACGGGAAAGGATATTCAAGGAGAATCAATTGATTTCTTTGCATTGCAACGCAAGCCGTGCTTTGTGCTTTGAGTTTTAGCTTTAAGCTTTGAGCTTTGATTTTTGAGCTTTAAGCCTTGAACTTTATGCATTCAACGTTAAGCTTTACGTGTTGAGCTTTAAGCTTTGAACTTTAAGATTTGATATTGAATTTTGAGTATTGAGCTTTGTGATGTGAGATTTGAGATTTGAGTTTTGAGCTTTAACTTTGAGCTTTGAGCTTAAAGATTTGTGCTTTGAGATTTGTGTTTTGAGCTTTAACTTTGAGCTTTGAACTTTATTTTTAAGCTTTTTGCTTTGAATTTAAGCTTTAAGCTTTGAACGTAAGTTTAGAGCTTTGATATTAAGCTTAAACTTTGGCCTTTAAACTTTGAACCTTGCTTAAAGCTTGATCTTTAAGATTGGGCTTTAAGCTTTAAGTTTAATGTTTGAGCGTTACGCTTTCGGCTTTTAGCTTTGAGCTTTGAGCTTTAAGCTTTGAGTTTTGAGCTTTAAGCTTTTAGCATTAAGCCCTATGCTAGCTTGAAACTCAAGGCTTTAAACTCAAAGCTTAAAGCTCAAAGCTTAACTAAAAGCTAAAAGCTCAAAGCTTTAAGCTCAAAGCTTGAAGCTCGGAGCTTGAAGCTCAAAGCTTTAAGCTTAAAGCTTGAAACTCAAGGCCTTAATCTCAAAGCTTAAAGCTCAAAGCTTAACGCTAAAAGCTCAAAGCTTAAAGCTCAAAGCTTGAATCTCGGAGCTTAAAGCTCAAAACATAAAACTCAAATCTCAAAGTTTTAAGCTTTAAACTCAAAGCTTTAAGCTCAAAACTTGAAGCTCGGAGCACAAATTTCAAAGCTTAAAGCTCAAAGCTTAAAGCTTGAAGCTCAAAGCTTTAAGCTCAAAACTTAAAGCTCAAAACTTAAAGCTTGAAGCTCAAAGCTTTAAACTCAAAACTTTAAGCTCAAAACTTAAAGCTAAAAGCTTAAATCTCAAAGCTTTAAGCTCAAAGCTTTAATAAAGCTTAAAGCTCAAAGTTTAAAGCTAAAGGCTCAAAGCTTAAAGCTTAAAGCTCAAAGCTTGAAGCCCAAAGCTTAATAAAGCTCAAAACTTAAAGCTCAAAGCTTAAATCTCAAAACTCAAAGCTTTAGGCTCAAGGCTTTAATCTCAAAGCTTAAAGCTCTAAACTTAAAGCTCAAGCATAAAGCTCAAAGCTTATGGCTCAAAGCTTAAAGCTCAAAGTTTTAACCTCAAAATTTGAAGCTAATGGCTTTAATCTCAAAGCTTAAAGCTCAAAACTTAAATTCAAAGCTTAAAGCTCAAAGCTTAAAGCTCAAGGCTTAAATCTCAAAGCTTACAGCTCAAAACTTAAAGCTCAAAGTTTAAAGGTCAAAGTTTGAAGCTCAAAGCTTATAGCTCAAAGCTTAAGGTTAAAGCTCAAAGCTTAACACTTCAAAAATTTTAAAGCTCAAAGCTTGAATCTCAAAGCTTAAAGCTCAAAGCTTAACCCCTCAAAAATTTGGCGTATTTTGTCAAAAGGTATAAATGTTTCGATATATATCGACTTTGCAATAAAAATTCAAATAAATGGAATATTTGTAAACGTATCCAAAAACTAAATACTGGTTTTGAAAGGTGATGAAATACGCTTAAATAAATGGTATTATTAGAAATTACAAAAACATTTTTTAAATACAAAATTTTTTTATGTTTTTTTTTTTTTTTTTTTAAGTTTTCTTTATTCATTGAATTGTTGGTTACATAAATTTTAGAATTTTTCGACCAGCATGCTAGGCACATGCCCGTGTTGTTAACTTTAAAAAAATAAAAAATGCTTAACTGACATTTTTGATATTAAAATTACTGATCTATAGAAAATGTGTTTGTTTCTGTCTATGTGCGTGAGATGTTTTGCGTTGCTAAACCGTTCATCCGATTGCGATGAAACTTTGGGGAATTGATGTGCGCATGCCCGCGATGGTTTCTATATTCGATAGTGAGTTTTGGTATCGCTATCATACATTGCTAACCGTTCATCCGATTGCGATAAAACTTTGGGGATTTGATGTGTGCAAGCCCGCGATGGTTTCTATACGTGTATAGTGAGTTCTGGAATCATCTGGGACGAATGGGAAAGGGTTAGTAGAGCGATTTTTTTTCTTTAAGTGGCATAGCATATGCCGGGAACTCGCTATTGTATTTAAATGCCTGTGTCAGAATTTGGTAAATTGAATTATGTAATAGAAAGTACCTACCCTAAAATTCTAAATCTATACTATAATATTATGAATGCAAAACTGCGTGTGTTTGTTTGTTACGCTTTCACGCATAAACTAATAAACCGATCTTAGAAATTTTTTCCCCAATAGAAAGCTACATTATGCGAGTAATATAGGCTATATATAATGGTAAGTTCTGGCGTTGCGAAATTATAATTATTAATATTTTATATTTATTTTACGTTTTCTGTCGAAAATGGCGAGTTATTGCTAACGTAGAAGAAAAGCAAAACAAATCGTTGCCGTGAAAACCATGTTGATATATATTTTTTAATTCAGGCATCGTAGTTAATGTTTATCTCTAAAAAATGAATCGCCGAAATGTATTTACGCGCATGACTTCCGAACGACTGCACCAAATTGGATTTTATTACTGGTGAGCTCTGGCATTATGAAATACGCAAAAGGTGGCATGCGAGCTGTTTGAAAACTGAATGTACCGGGAAAGAATGTATGAAATGCGGGAGGGGGACTCGGGTAGGGGGTTCGCGGGAGGGGGAGGAGGGAAACCCGGGAGGGGGAGGGGAATCTGGGAGGAGGAACCTGGAAGGGGGAGGGGAGCTTGGGAGGGGGGTTCGTGGGACGGGGAAAGGGGTAGGAGAGGGAAGGTGGAAGAGGCGGAGTGGGAACGCGAGAGGGGAAGAGGACGCGGGAGAGGAAGGGGAGGCGGAAGGGGAACGGGACGAATGGAAAAGAACACGCAGGAGAAAACAATTTATTTATTAAATGGCATGGCAATGCATGCCGGGTACCAGCTAGTAGTATAGATTTAGAATTTTAGGGTAGGTACTTTCTATTACATAATTCAATTTACCAAATTCTGACACAGGCATTTAAATACAATAGCGAGTTCCCGGCATATGCTATGCCACTTAAAGAAAAAAAATCGCTCTACTAACCCTTTCCCATTCGTCCCAGATGATTCCAGAACTCACTATACACGTATAGAAACCATCGCGGGCTTGCACACATCAAATCCCCAAAGTTTTATCGCAATCGGATGAACGGTTAGCAATGTATGATAGCGATACCAAAACTCACTATCGAATATAGAAACCATCGCGGGCATGCGCACATCAATTCCCCAAAGTTTCATCGCAATCGGATGAACGGTTTAGCAACGCAAAACATCTCACGCACATAGACAGAAACAAACACATTTTCTATAGATCAGTAATTTTAATATCAAAAATGTCAGTTAAGCATTTTTTATTTTTTTAAAGTTAACAACACGGGCATGTGCCTAGCATGCTGGTCGAAAAATTCTAAAATTTATGTAACCAACAATTCAATGAATAAAGAAAACTTAAAAAAAAAAAAAAAAAAACATAAAAAAATTTTGTATTTAAAAAATGTTTTTGTAATTTCTAATAATACCATTTATTTAAGCGTATTTCATCATCTTTCAAAACCAGTATTTAGTTTTTGGATACGTTTACAAATATTCCATTTATTTGAATTTTTATTGCAAAGTCGATATATATCGAAACATTTATACCTTTTGACAAAATACGCCAAATTTTTGAGGGGTTAAGCTTTGAGCTTTAAGCTTTGAGATTCAAGCTTTGAGCTTTAAAATTTTTGAAGTGTTAAGCTTTGAGCTTCAAACTTTGACCTTTAAACTTTGAGCTTTAAGTTTTGAGCTGTAAGCTTTGAGATTTAAGCCTTGAGCTTTAAGCTTTGAGCTTTAAGCTTTGAATTTAAGTTTTGAGCTTTAAGCTTTGAGATTAAAGCCATTAGCTTCAAATTTTGAGGTTAAAACTTTGAGCTTTAAGCTTTGAGCCATAAGCTTTGAGCTTTATGCTTGAGCTTTAAGTTTAGAGCTTTAAGCTTTGAGATTAAAGCCTTGAGCCTAAAGCTTTGAGTTTTGAGATTTAAGCTTTGAGCTTTAAGTTTTGAGCTTTATTAAGCTTTGGGCTTCAAGCTTTGAGCTTTAAGCTTTAAGCTTTGAGCCTTTAGCTTTAAACTTTGAGCTTTAAGCTTTAAGTTTTGTTATCAATGCCTTGAGCTTAAAGCTTTGAGCTTAAAGCTTTGAGATTTAAGCTTTTAGCTTTAAGTTTTGAGCTTAAAGTTTTGAGTTTAAAGCTTTGAGCTTCAAGCTTTAAGTTTTGAGCTTTAAGTTTTGAGCTTAAAGCTTTGAGCTTCAAGCTTTAAGCTTTGAGCTTTAAGCTTTGAAATTTGTGCTCCGAGCTTCAAGTTTTGAGCTTAAAGCTTTGAGTTTAAAGCTTAAAACTTTGAGATTTGAGTTTAATGTTTTGAGCTTTAAGCTCCGAGATTCAAGCTTTGAGCTTTAAGCTTTGAGCTTTTAGCGTTAAGCTTTGAGCTTTAAGCTTTGAGATTAAGGCCTTGAGTTTCAAGCTTTAAGCTTAAAGCTTTGAGTTTTAAGCTCCGAGCTTCAAGCTTTGAGCTTAAAGCTTTGAGCTTTTAGCTTTTAGTTAAGCTTTGAGCTTTAAGCTTTGAGTTTAAAGCCTTGAGTTTCAAGCTTTGAGCTTTGAGCTTTAAGCTTTGAGTTTTGAGCTTTAAGCTTTTAGCATTAAGCCCTATGCTTTGCGCAAAGCTCAAAGCTAAAAGCCGAAAGCGTAACGCTCAAACATTAAACTTAAAGCTTAAAGCCCAATCTTAAAGATCAAGCTTTAAGCAAGGTTCAAAGCTTAAAGGCCAAAGTTTAAGCTTAATATCAAAGCTCTAAACTTACGTTCAAAGCTTAAAGCTTAAATTCAAAGCAAAAAGCTTAAAAATAAAGTTCAAAGCTCAAAGTTAAAGCTCAAAACACAAATCTCAAAGCACAAATCTTAAAGCTCAAAGCTCAAAGTTAAAGCTCAAAACTCAAATCTCACATCACAAAGCTCAATACTCAAAATTCAATATCAAATCTTAAAGTTCAAAGCTTAAAGCTCAACACGTAAAGCTTAACGTTGAATGCATAAAGTTCAAGGCTTAAAGCTCAAAAATCAAAGCTCAAATCTTAAAGCTAAAACTCAAAGCACAAAGCACGGCTTGCGTTGCAATGCAAAGAAATCAATTGATTCTCCTTGAATATCCTTTCCCGTGCGTCCCCGTTCACCTCCCGAGTCCCCTTCCCCTTTCGCGTTTCCCTTCTACCTTCCCCGCCTTCCCATCCCTCGTCTTCCCACCCACGTACCCCACCTCCCCCGTTCCCCTCCCCCTCCCTGCCTTTCCTCCTTGCCGCTAAAATATATGAAATACGCACATTTTCATTAATTCAAATTTAATAACGCCAGAACTTACCATTATAAATAGCCTTTATCCTTTGCGGGTGTGCGCACAACAAATCACCAAAGTTTCATCGCAATCGGATGAACGGTATGGCAGCGCATAAAATACGAACAAACAAATTTTGATTTTTATATAAGATAGGAAAGATTTGATTGTTTGTTGGTGTCCTCCCGTACGGCCCGTACCCCAATGACGCTTACATCAATACTTACATTTTTAAACTCGTGATATCTTTCAAATGCGATGTCCGAATTGAATAATTCAAAAAGTTATATAAAGGCAATGAAGCAGTCTCGAATATTAAATAATTTATTTTGATAAGAATTAATACCAAGATACAAATAAAGAGTCTTTTCTAGCTTCTGCATTCCAATTAAATTTTTAAAATAAAAGAACACTTATTGTGGCATAACTATAATAGTTACCCATATGCTGTCGCGACATTTTTTGTAGATAATGATGTGTTCTGCAAAGTCGTAGTACATTATTTTATTCTATAATCAATAGTTTTTGCAGCGCACGCGATGTAAAGAATATTTTAGGTCATTTTTTTACACCTTGGGTTACATTATTGGAGTTTTAGTAAGGATCCCTAATTTTTAAAAAAATATAATATAGCCTATGTTACCCGGGAATAGTGTAGCTTCTCAACAGTGAAAGAATTTTTCAAATCGGTTCAGTAGTTTCGGAGCCTATTCGATGCAAACAAACAAACAAACAAACAAACAAACAAACAATCAAATCCTTCCTCTTTATAATATTAGTATAGATTATTTATAATAAACTTTTCACTTATCATGCATCGACTCCCTGTCTGTATGTCACTAGTTGACAAAGGCCTCCTCCAACTGTCGCCATTTCTCTATCATTAGCTGTTCTTGTCCATGCACCACCTGCCACGGCTTTGATGTCGTCAACCCACTGTCTAAATGGTCTACCTCGTTTTCTCTTCTTGTCACTTGTGAACCAATTCATGACTAATTTTGACCATTTTTCACTTCCTCTAATTGTGTGGCCTGACCACTTCCACTTTAGCTTTTTTATTGTTTTTATGGCATCTTTTGTTCTTGTTTGCTTCTTAACTTTGAAACTTAGGAAATAATAAAAATAAAATAACATTAGATAAAAGTAATAAGTCATACAAACACATAAACAAAAACATATTAAATACAGCTATTTTATAGGTTTACAAGATGTGTTTAGTAATAGTGTTGATATAAATGTTTTAAATGTTTTTAGGTTTTCACGGCCAAAAAGTATTATGTTATTGTTTTTGGGGTGTTATGCCGTGTTTCGCTACCTCCTTCTTTAGCCAACGTTTCGGACACTGTAACGCTGTCCGAAACGTTGGCTAAAGAAGGAGGTAGCGAAACACGGCATAACACCCCAAAAACAATAACAAAAATGTTTTAAATGATCCACAAAACTCGCCAAGTTGATATTGAAAATGTCAACATCACCCAAGTACTTATTTTCCATGGTGTGAAGTCATTGTATCGGAAAGTGGGCAACGTAGTTACGCTTATGAGTTCTGCTGCAGAATAATGTATTTTGTCGTGTTGTTACTGTGGGTGTTCGTAAGTTAATGAGTTGCAAGAGTTCACAACAGTCGAATTTAGAGTTAAGTATTTTGAATAAAAGCGTTAAGTCGTTTATTTTACGTCTGTCATCTAATGTATGTATTTTTAGAGTATTTAATAAGTAATCGTATTTTAAATCTTCTACTGGGATATTTAATTTAAAATTGATAAAACGCAGAATTTTTTTTTGAATTCGCTCAATGATATTAATATGAATTTTCTATAAACCGGAAAGACCAAGTTTAATTGATGGGCGCGGAAAAATAGAATTAAATGGCCGAAAATCAGGTTTTAAAATGCCAACCGCTTGTTAGCAGTGTGCCAATTCGTGGGGAATTTCCCAAATTGCGGGGAATGGCCAAGAATTTAAACCTATCGGGTATTTTGTAGGAAGAACATTGATATGAAAAGTGGGAATCTACAATATGAGAACTGATGTATCTGGTACTGATTAATAGAGCATTTTCTGATTAATAAAATAGTTTAAACAAATATTTTCATATGCTTCAATAAACGCTGATTCTGAATATATAACGATATATTTGACGGCCTCCGTGATCCCGAGGTAAGACTCTGGACTCACAATCCGAAGGTCGCGGGTTCGAACCCGGCGTGCGCAAATAAATTTTATTTGATTAATTTGTGTTATTTCACAATTTATTCATTTAAAATAATATATAGTATATTTGCGGCACGTTCCAGAGTGGAAGATACTATCAGTATCGCCCTGGTGTAAGACCACCATTCAGAATTGAAACGTTGCTCGAAATGGCATTAGCCGTGTTTAGTGACCAGATCTGAATAGCCAGGTACTTCCCCACCTTCCTCTTCCCTATCTCCTTCCCCTCCCCACTACCTTCAGCCACACAACATACCCCAATTGGGGATGCCATAGTCTCACTGGCTCCAGAGGGGAGCAGTTGGGACTTGTGCGGTATTTCATATAAAAATAAAAAATAAAAAAATATGTAAGTTTTGTTGTGTATTATTGTGAGCAGAATTTAAAAATCGACATTTAAAAATGAATAAAATTCGATCACACGAAAACACCCTGTTTTGTTGGTACGACTGAATCTGGCCACAATGCACAAATTTCATTCTGGTTTTGCTTAGAGTCGTATAGAGATTGAACTGGTGAACCCAGGTTTTGTTTGTGTTTTACATATATTTCATTGTTGTTGTTTCACAGTGTTGGCGGAATTGAAACGTTATGATTATTTTATTCTAGTTTATTAACTCCGGATCTACGGTTTTTTCAAACCGGGACAGAAACTTGATAGTGGCGCCCCCTAGGGGGGGACTCAATTATCACGGAATCAATAATTCGATTAAAAATGAATTAAATTCCTCCTTCCTTCATTCAATCAACATAAAGTGTCAATTCTTAATAATAATATTACACATAAGATGATAATATTATATAAAAAATATAAATAAATTTCACATCATCCGATTTAATGTAGATCTTAATGTAATGGAATATTTCAGTACAATTTTCATCCACTTCCCGAACTATCGAAATATGTTAATTTTCGCACATGTGATAAAATACGATAAATACAATAACAAAAATTAACCAATATTAAAGCTAGCTTTGCTTTTTTTGTAAGAGATTAGCTGTTTTTTTGTCTTTTTTAGACCATTTTTTTTACCTGCCTCACTGTGCCGTCTCAAAGCCCCCTAATTTTCTCTGGGATCTCTACTGCCACCCGGAAAGTCTCAAAAACCCACAAGGGAACGTAATCGCTCACATTGAGAACCTGTGACTTACACTATGCACCCGTTCAAAATTGACTTAAGATGCGTTCATAAATCAACTTAGGATGTGTTCAACAACCAAGTTTTAAAATCAAATGGTTAATCGATAGAACATCGGAGGTTATCCACCACTTACCCGCCCTGGTATAAGTAACAGGTGGTTTCTCCTTCAGGACTCTCGCAAGATTCTAATTTTTTTTTGTATAAAGGAAGCTACATTTATTTTTAACACGAATCTAGACCCTCCAGGGGGGGGGTTTAGTTCACTTTTTTACAGCTACCGTGCCGAGCGGTTGGTAGCGGAGAATAAATCGAATGAGATTTGGGGTTATGTCAACCGCGTGAGCCTAATAATTATGACTTTAAATTGTAAATAAAAACTGTCGCAATGGATTATTACGACAGTAACTCACTGACTCTACGACGTGAACTCACTTGTAAATCACTTGTAAATTTATAAATCGGTTTCAGAGATACGGAAGAAATTGATCAACTTAAATCGGTATTCTATTCTTAATTCCTGATAAATAAATACTTACCTAATAAAAATTGGTAGCAAGGTTTAACTTGAATCTGCGTGTTCTCCTTTGTACTTCGTCTCCAATCTTATCACTAGATTTCAAATCTGAATTAGACTTTTGACGTCTACGTAATTAATTACGTGGACAGGTTCTTACCACTGACCACTACCCAAATTGTATGTGACCGCGTGAATTTCGCCCCGGTCTTTCAACCATGTTTCAACAAACGGTGGAGACGGAAAATAAAAAAATGTTTATAGTAATGTCAAAGCAATTGTTTAAGTTAACGGTCGGAAGAGATCCGCCTTTGTGTAAGCATTAGTGAAGTAAAGTAAAGTTATATTAATGTTGTTAACAACGAGCGTTTGTAAATTTAATCACCAACAATTAGATTTTGGGAATTCGGCCGGTTACGTTGATAGGAAACAAAGTTAGCTTTTCAGTTAAATTCCTGTGAACTTTTGAAGTAAGATAGCGATTTGAAAATCAAATCAGCCTTTAGCATAAATAAGGAAAGATGATTAATGATTTTTAATAACGCTATGCGGGTGGACGTCAAAATTGTTGAAGTTGAAGTTATCACGTTCGCAAAGCGTTTATTTACTTGAGTCTTATACCGGAACGCATTAAACTTATCGAAATGTCGTTGTTCAAGTCAATAATTAATACTACTAAACACATTTTATTACTTTTTTTTTTTTTTTCAAAAGAAGCAAACACATTGTGACTTGACATCTTGATTAGTCACTACCCCTTTGTCAAATGTTAATTATACTAACGAATTAAATACAATAAAATTAATAGCTCACAATAATGGATACGAAACACAACTCATAGATAGAATCCTAGCAAAAAAATTAAGATTAATATCCATAAATAAATACATTTACTCTAGTCCAATAACTTTCAATAATAATAACCTTAACCGCGAATGGCGAAGAATTTTATATATTAATAACTTGTCCTCTTTGTGTACAGTTAAATTCCCACCTGAAATTAAACCGGCTTTTTACACGAATAACAACCTAGGAAAATTTTTAATTAATGCTAAAGACAATGAGGACATACTAAGCCACTCGGGCGTTTATAAAATTAGTTGTAATGATTGTCCAGCGTTCTATATCGGACAAACGTCACGCAATGTAGAAACTAGAATAAAGGAACACGTAAGGTGCCTAACCAGTTCAGGGTTTTCAGAATTCGCGGAGCACCTAATTAATAAAGATCATACTTTTAACCGGGATACGGGTATTAAAGTCCTGCACAAAAATGGGATAGGTTTAAGATTAAATAACTTAGAAGCATTAGAAATAAAAAAATCGGTTAATGCAAAGGCTGAAATCATTAATAATCAACTTAATTTAACTTTCAGCCCTATTATAAGTATGTTTCCCGTTATCCCGCTCGCTCCCCCCCCCCCACTACCCTCCCACAACTGACGCACTGTCCCACTCTAATTTACTGTCTCTTTCTTTTGCAATTTGTATATATATATATGTATATTTCCCTGTATTTCTCAGTATTTTATATTCAGTCCTGATGATGGTACGGAGGTACCGAAACCGGTAGACGGAAGAAATATCAATAAAGTGACGTAAAACAAAGTGTACATTTTATTACATTTAAAATTAGTATTTAAGATTAAGTTAAGATTTAAAAATAAATACATTTAACATTATCAATGGCAGAACGAACTACTCCCGATTACTCGACATGACAGTAAAAGACCCCAAAATTATGATGTCAACCAAATAGAGAGTTTTATTATTTTACCTATACAGAATGTTAGGGGACTTGACCAGTGATTCCTGACATTATTTGGAGTAAAAAAATTTTGGTCTCCATGATGTTTTTTTCCTTTTTTTTTACAGAAGTAATCAAAAAATTTGAGGTTGGGGGAGGTTACTCGGCCGATTGACCAGTGCCGACATGAGCAAGAAAAAAAAATCTTTAATTTAGAAAAAAAATTGAAAAAGTCATCGAAAAAGTCACAGGAGATCAAAATTTCAATAATATTTTTTTTATTTCAAATAATGTTAGGCATAATTTTTAAAGTAAGTCAAGTACGTTCCTTAATACCTTGTTAACATATAATAATATTAAAAATCGGCGTTGTTTATATATTTATTTTTTTAAGTCGTGTTATTCACCGGAGTGCCTTATTGTAATAAACTATTCAAGTTAGTTTAAAAGCCGATCTATCTTTACAAACTTGTATCAAAGAATATTAAAACAAAACATTTTAAACATTAAAGTTAAGTAATTTGGTTTTTCTACCACCTGGTTTCCCGATTTTTTCAATTCTTTTCAATGCTGAACTCGTTATTATTTCATTTTTGTACCAATGATAAAAGGTAATCCAATACACACAAAATTTTCCCAATTATTTCTTGTAACGATTAAAAAAACTTTTCAGGTGTATTGTCATGTGGTTGTAATAATCTAGAAACCTTCGCGAGGACAAAAAGAAGGTATTTTGATACTACAAATCATCTTCATCAAATCCCCAAAGTTTCGTCGCAATCGGATGAACTGTTAGCTAAGGATAATTTCATGATACCAGAACTCACTATTGTATATAGCAAGAATTGCGGGCATGCGCAGATAAAATCCTTAAAGTTTCATCGCAATCGGATGAATGGTTTAGCAACGCATAGCATACATACATAATATTCAAAAAACATAAACGAGAACTTTAAGAATTTATTTTGGATTCTTTTAATTGCGTATGAATTAATGTTATTAATATATAAGTATCTATTCAAAACAAATTGTTTGTGATATTGAATATCAGATACAAAATAAACATAAACAAAACAGCAACAGTTCCAATCAATATTCAACAGGCTTGGGGTTCAAAGTTCAAAGGGTCAAACTTCCTCGAGGTTCATCTTTCCAGTGACTCTTATAGACCCTAATAAAGAAACGTACGTACATCTGAAGCGCCAGCAATGTGAATGATATGAATACGTTTCAGCAACCCGAATCTGACCCAAGCACGTGACCTTTTTTTATTACTTTCGTAAATTTATACAGATGTTCTGTACATATTTCTCACTTGCGTTTATGAGACTTTTCCCCTTTCTCTTAAACTTTCAAACAGCTGTTTCTTTATTCCAATTTCAAACTTTAATGTTAAAACTTATAGTGTGTTTTCAGTTTGTCTGCATAAAAGCTGCAACTAAATAAACTTTTTACTTTTACACTTAGAATACAGAATAATACTAAAAGTGCCTTCCATGAAAATTTGTATGTCTATTTAGCCCATTTTAGTCAAGTAGCCAGTATTTTAGTAACTAAACGCGTCCGAACACCATAATTTTAGTAGAGTGGGTTAGTCAGCTCTTTAGTCGATTCAATCCATTTCGTTCTATTTTTTCGGCGTGTAGCGATCCCCTCCACGCGTCCCCGCGCACTGACATGCGCAAACCCGCCGTTTTAGCAGAGTTCATTTGTAGACGCGCTGAAATGTCGTGACATTGGAGCGAAGATGCTCCTCTTAAATTATTTATTTATGCTGCTATTAATCTACGTAGTTTATTTATTTTCACTTATTTATTCTTTCAGCTCTTCTAAAATAAGTATTAAAATCAGGTTAATTCGCGTATTTGGGTCGTTCTTCTTTCTAACCTACATAAAGTTGTCTTCACCAGTTAATGGAGAAAAATTCAACAGAATTAAGAATATTATTAAATTATAATTTCTTTAAAATCTTCTGTACTTAAGACGTAATGACTGTGTGCGTTTTAAAAAAATGTGTTTATATTTTTGTAGTAAAAATTACGTTACAGAGTTGTAACTCCTCTTGATAAAAGTATATTCCACACAAATCACAGTTGTCTTCTGCCACCTCGACTTGCGTATATTCTAAAACAGTGGTTCTTAACCTGTGTTCGATCGAACCCCAGGGGTTCGGTGAGTCAGTCTCAGGGGTTCGGCGGAACAAGAGACAGCCCGAAAAAAAATTAGGAAGAATATTTTCACTGTCTCGTATCCCATACTGCCCCATCCTATCTCATTGCGCCCCCCTCGTTGTGTAAAATATAGTCTTGACAATACCCCGGCCTATCCCATTACGCCCTCCCCCCTTGTGGTAATCCACCGCTACTATGACATGCCCCGCTTTCCAATTAAGAAGGGTTCGGTGAATGCTTATAAAACTGGTAGGGGGTTCAGTACCTCCAAAAAGGTTAAGAACCACTATTCTAAAATATTACAAAAAAATGATATGACGACATAAAATATAAAACTATGTTTAAACTCCAAAGGATAACCTATCAAGTAACAGCGATTATTATTTTTAATGACGTTTAATAAAATATTTTTAAAAATCTCAAAAAATTGTCTCCTCCAACTTTTGTGTCGTATGGGTTTTCATTCGAAATAGGTATACACGCAGCTCGTGTTTGTCAACCCCAACAGGCATTTTCCCTCTGAGATCCAGAGAAAATTAATTTATAGTAAAAACAATATGTGACAGAGTGGTGGAAATGTGACAGAGTTGTAAAAGTTATGTAGGTTAAAAAGAAGAACAACCCATTTACTTTGCTTTGTAACAGCCTGTTATCCGCCGTCATCTTGCAACGGGCGACGGGCACAAATGTACTCTGCTTGAAAGTAATGCGAACGATTTTCGGCGATTCTAGTAGCAAGTATACTCGCTACTTGACTTACTACTTGACTAATGTGAACAAGCTATTACACTCGCCTGACATCATAGATCTCCATCCCATTTGAATTCCGTGAACACAGTTTCATGTTGGAAAATTTAAGGCCCGATTGACCAAATATTTGGATCACGAAACACGCCCACTGTTATTTATCTTTCTTTTTTTTGCGTGAGCTCCACACAGGAGGCCCTAAGGAAAATATTTTTCCTCAGAGCCTATGTCATCCTTGGGGACGCTGTGTGGAGGGTTTTTTTTAGGGAAAAGGAGGAAAGGGGAGTTCTGGGAAGGAAAAGGGTTTAAGGGGTGGGTAGGAATCTGGGGTTCAGTGTCTTGGTCATCCGCCTCCAAGACCTAGACAAACCTCACCCCATGAACCCGGGCACCCCTGCTAAATCACCAAACGTAACGAACCACTTGGGGTGACCTATGGCAGAGGTGTTGGTTATCCAATAAAGGTTCCCGGGGCGGCGGTACCCATTCCCGCCTCCCAAATTGAATTCTTAATATGCTTTTACAATGTGATCCTTCGATTAGTGGTATGTTCATTGGTATTAGAGTCGAGACGCAACAAAAGTCACAACACTGACTTGAGTGGGACTTTCCATTGAAATTAATGTTTTTGAATAACCTTTTACTATCAAATATTCCTATGTTTATAAAATCGAAGGTATTTTTTAACATTAGCTTCACGCAGGAGGCTGGGAAAATAATTCCACTCAGAGTCTGTGTCATTTGTGGGGATTCTGTGTGTAGGGTATTTTTTAGGAAAGGAAATAGAGAAAGTTCTGGGAAGAAAAAAGGTATGACGGATGAGCAAGAATCTGGGAATCAGTGTGTCAAGGAGTGATGTATACATGTACGAATCCATCCCTCCCACTGCGGTGCAAGGCGATGTTCCAAGAAAGTCCTGCCAGAGAGGTAACAAGGTCTCCCTCAGCAAGCCCTCGGCGGATAGACGCAACTACCACCAAGACCCGGACAAACTGGGAGCCATTACCACCATATCATACCGCCGCCCCGGGAACCATTTAAAGGATAACCAACAACTCTGCCATAGGTCACCCCAAGTTGTTCGCTGAGTTTGGTGACTTAGCAGGGGTTCCCGGGTTCACGGGGTGAGTTATATTCGGGTCTTGGCGGCGGATGCATCTGCTCACCAGGCCGGATCCGGACAGAATGGTTGAGGGAGTCCCTTTGACTTCTCCAGCCGCACTCTTTCGGAACATTGCCTTGCACCGCAGTTGGAGAGATAGATTCATACACAGTCCTTCCTAGACATACTGACCCCAGATTCCTAAAAAGACCTTCCACACAGCATCCCTTAAGATGATGTAGACCCTGAGGGGAATTATTTTCCTCAGAGCCTCCTGTGTGGAGCTAAGGTAAAAAAAAAACTTACCTCACGAACCCGAGCGCCCCCGCTAAGTCACCAAAATTATGGTGCCTATACGCGTCTCCCAATTTAAAATTCAGTTTAAAAGCTCTATTAAATTAATTGTACATAAAAATTATGTTGGACTCTTCCCCGATGTAATTTTATTTCAGCCATCTTTGGCTAACAGAGAAAATAATGTGGGGGTAGAATGAAAATATAGTTAAGTCAGAAAATAATTAATTGGACATTACTTGTAGCGGTGAAAGGATGAGCAATTAAATAAAAAGAAAATGAAGGTCAGGAAGAAGCGGATAATTTAACCCGTGGGCGATCAATTTATTTACTAGATAAATCGCCAATTGCGAAATCAAGATTTTTGTTCTCGGCATCAAAAATCATGATTTTTTTCAAATCTTTTATACGGTAATGGTTATTTTATCAGAACCAAATCATCGAAAGCTCTTTTATGTATTATTGTTGTGTTAAACAACAATGTTGTCCGGGGGTAAAGTGTACACACTTCGGGAAGTGATTCTACATGATAGTACCAGTACAAAATGTGAATAACTCTTTCCGAAAATCCAACATTTTTTTTCCTTTAGAAGAATATCATTTTTCAAAAAAAAAAAATTCAATTTTCTTACCCGAAAACTACATTAAAATGTTGAAATTCCGAAAAAAGTTATTTCTTTTCTTGAAATTTTATTTGATTGATTTGTGTGGTAGCAATTTTAATATTTTAAATAATATAAGGTATATTTTTTGTTACTTTAAGTAACCTCTATTCAGAATTGAAATGTTGCTTCAAATGGATTTATCCGTGTTTGGTGACCAGATCTGAATCCTTCCATCTCCTCTCCCTCCCCCACTACCTTCACATTACTTTCAGCCTCACAACAAACCCCAATCGGGGATGCCATAGTCGCACTGACTCCATGCGGTTAGGAGAAGTTGTGACTCTTGTGCGATATTCACATAAAAAAAAAATTTGTAAATCGGGTAGAAAGGAATGAAACTGGTTAGAAATGAAGGATTAAACTGTCAGGAATAGAAATAACCCATGAGAGAGCGCCCCTTACATCAGAGGGAAGGTCATTCCAGAGGCGTAATGTTTTTACCGCCAAGAAATATGTGAATAATATAGTGCGAAGGGTAGATATCTTGTAGCTACCTTCATCTTTCTTTGGCTCAATTATTCAGGTATGTTACCTCTGACGACTGTCTTCTTGTACCTTACCAAAAATATAGTGTACTCTGCTTTTCTTAATAATTTATTATAACTAGCTTTTTTGCCCGTGGCTTCGCTCGCATGGTATTAGGGATAAATTACTGTAGCGCTTGGAATTATCAATTATCCCCCCCCCTCCCGCATTCCATAAATTCATTCCCGGTATATTCAGTTTTCAAACAGCTCGCGTGCCACCTAAATTTCATAATACAAAGAAAAAAAGAGTTATCCAATTTGGTGCAGTCCTTCAAAATTTATGCGCTTACAAACATTTCGTATATTTATTTTTATTTAAATATGTGGAAGTTTGTAAACATAATAAAAAATAACACTTTATATTATACAGTCTATATAATCTTTACGAATTATATTTTTAAAACACAAACTCTCATTCGACATTTATTCCAAAACACAAGCTTTGCCAAACAAAAATAACATATTCTAATATTTGAATTTTCTGGAGCAGCAGCCGACCAGTAGGTAGAGGGCTGAGTACATACCAGCATAGATCCAATTTAGCTTTCTATTGGTGAAAGAATTTTTCAAATCGATGTATTGTTTTACGCGTGAAAGCGTAACAAACAAAGGCGAGCAGTTTCGCATTTATAATATTAGTATGGATTTACGTGTATTATATATAGCGTGTACCTTTCTGCACATCTTTGGAGGAAATCAATTCTACTGCAAATTCGTCTCTTCTGTTGCCTATTCCATTCGTTTGTATACTCGACTATCATTATGGTGATTTCTACAATGCATGTGGTAGCCCAATAACTCTGAATAATAATTGCAATAATTGTACCTTATTCCCGTAATTATCAATTTGGTAGTCTTGCAATTTTCAATCCTCATAATAATAATAATAATAAGTATTATGGCGCCCTCTGTTATTGAAGTTTTTGTACATCGATCTGATTGATCAGCAAAAACGCCGCGGTAGTGGGTTTTTATCTGCTAGTCAATATATTAAATCTTTCACTTATCGAATCACTTATTTTCAGTTTATGCATCGATTTTCGGTGGAACAGGCGCGGGTTCGCAATCAAAAAATACGTTAACAACAATATTTTATATTTAAATATATCTATAGGATCAGAAGTCGAAAGTCATTTGGAAAAACTATGTCTGACTAATTATTATTATTTGATGTTATGATATCCGCTGATATTATCAATATTAATTTGTAGGTACCTCGCGAATACAAGAGTCAAATAACATTACGTAGTAATTTTTTTCACGCAACAAGCGTGCAAAACTAACCTACGTTCATCAAAACCATCTCTTTCAAAAATATAATGATGCTCGTTGCTCTCCACTATCTTGCTGCACATTTTCAAATAAATTAGAATAACACCATTTGTTTCGAATTTCTATAATATTTAACAATACTGTGATTTATTTTCCCACTTATTATTTTGGGAGGTCATTGACTAATTGACCTAAAGGAAAGGCCGCCACTGGTTAATAATGATTTTTCGTGTAATGTGTGTGGCTCGCTAGATTTGATATTTGCGTTTTTTTAGACTCTAGACAAGACCAAACAAAAATATTTTAATGACTTCTTCCACCATTCCCTTCGAACACCGTTTTTTGCGCTTTACATGCTCAAATCATTACTTGACTATATTATTGTCAATATTATCTAACTATTTACTGAATATTACAAATGAATTTACACAGTGTATATACTAATGCATATCAAAAGAATGAATGACTGAATAAAAAATGTCACTCTTAATCAGCAAATTTCGGAGTTTAAACCGTTGGTATATTTGATTTGTCTATTGAGAGTGATTCGATATGTCTGTATTACACCGAAATGTACTTTAAATTATTAACGCCTTTCTTCCTCGGGTGATAAAAATATAAGCGAAATAGGAACTCCGATTTATGGGGAAAATCGATTCCCGATAATTCAGAAAAATTGATTCCAGGAATTTGGCGAAAATTTTCGCTGAAAATGCGTCGAAGCGCAAACCAATATCCCTTTCATTACTGATGAATTGACTAAGTGAGCTCTGGGATTCGTGAAAAATAGACGAGCAATATCCGCAAACGGCTAAAATCATACAGGATTCAATTAGGTATGACTGAAATTTCATTTGCAAAGGCGCTCTTTATGGAAAATCATTTTAACATTAACTTCTATGGATAAAACTATAAAATTTAAGGAATATTACCTTTAAGACGACAATATATATACCCTAAAAAGTATTCAGAATCTTAACGACGTAAGTAAAGAAGCCGTGAATACAAATTGCAACTCGCGACCCATGTATTGCACGGACCTGCTGTCGAATTTGCCCTATCAAAGAAAAGAAGAAGAAGACAAATAATGTGGGAATCTTAACAACGTAAGTGAAGAAAGCGTGTAAACAAATATACGCCCGCGACACGGCGTTTTTAACGTGTTACCAATATTGAAGACGTTTCTAAATAAATACCTCCCGAAGTTATTAATTAATTGTCTAAAAAAATAAAATCTGGTGCTAACCGCTAACTTTTTAGTTGAAAAACTGGTTATAAAGTTTTAAAATGGTTGTACGTAAAATAAATTAATGGAAAGGTATTCTTTTTATTAATTTTAAATATAAAGAACTTGAATCCCCAGGTATCGGTTGGAGTAAAAAAGTTATTATAGTTACGAATTTGCCGGAAATTATTAAAATATGAGTTTTGAGCAAACAAAAATTATTAGTGTTGTGTACCGCCTTAATATTCTAATAAGGAGAAAAAGCTGTCCATCGTCACAAAGTTTTGAATGATAAGCTCTTGTTTTATTAAATTTGCACAGGTTTTTGATCAATTTTTACCATTCAAAAATTCTGCGACTTCATACAGAGAAATATTTTGCCTTATGGTAAGATTGAATTGAATACGAAAATAACTCTCTTTTGCCACGTGCTCAATGGCCTTTCATAAATAATTTCCAGGGTTTCCATGAGTTGTTTAATACAATAACGAAGTGTTTAAAATAAACCCGATAGCAATTATTAGGGGTCGGTTTATTTAATTTGATTCAGTTGATAAAAATTTTGTGACCGAATTAGAAGCACAAGAATTATATAATGCACCATTTTAATGTTTGAAATTATTACAATTTCACACGTTAAATCATCTTTCGACTACGAATTCAGAGGTCGCGGAGTCGAACCTGTGAATTTTATATGTACTTACGTGTACTTTCACACTTTACTAATAAAAAATAATGTAGTGAAACACATTTAATTTCGGTCTGTGATTTTTCTTTTTTTTTATATGAATACCGCACTAGAGTCCCAACTGCTCCCGTCATTCTTAATTAGGGAATATTGTGAGGCTGAAGGTAGTGGGAATGAGATGGGTAAGAGGAAGGTGGGGAAGTATCTGGCTATTCAGATCTGGTCACCAAACACGGCTAAAGCCATTTCAAGCAACATTTCAATTCTGAATGGTGGTCTTTCACCAGGGCGATACTGAGAATATTTTCCACTCTGAAACGTGCCGCAAATATACTATATATTAATTTTAATGAATTAATTGTGAAATAACACAAATTTATCAAACAAAATTTATTTGCCACGCCGGTATTCTTCCAGATTGCGAGTCAAGAGCCTTACTGCTAGACCACGACGGCCGTCAAACCTGCGGTTTGTACTTGAAATTATTCACGTTTAATGAATACTAATTTGTTTTACTCCCCACTACCCTAATTCGGATGCCATAGTCTCACTGACTCCAGAAAATAGGGAGCAAAATAGGGAGACTCTTTTGCGATGTTGACAAAAAAAAATCAAACATCGATAAAAAACGGTTTGAAATTAATAAAATCTCAAAGGTAAAATTAGCTTGAACTCAAGAAATGATTAACATTTAGCGTATTTTGCACCCTACAGAGTCGACAACATCCAGGTCCCAGGGGTAGTGGATTTTAATTTGACACATCCTTGCATCTCGTTTATCCTGTTCAGCTGGCTCGGGGTTGGTCGGTCGAGCATTTTCCCGTCGTCCGGATAAAATGGGAATACACTTAAGAGTAACTAAATACGTCGTATCTCACTTCAGCATCAGGTTGGTTATTCTAGTTTACGACACGATCATCCTTTTAGCGCAACGCTGAGCTTGGAGAAAAGTTTTCTTGTGTACACTTTAACAAACTCATTTTATTTACTGCTAAACCTTTGTAAGGAAACCGTAAAATGTGCACAACCATCTTAATTATATCTAAATCTCTATTTGCATACGCTACACAAATTTGTTTATGCTTTAATTTTGTGAATTTCTTTGTTAATGCAGCAATATTACATATTTAAATATCCATACTAATATTATAAATGCGAAACCGATCGAGTTTGTTTGCTACGCTTTCACGCATTAACCAATAAAAAGACTTTAAAAATTCATTCATTAACAGAAAGCTAAATTTTATGCGAATAATATAGGCTATATATAATGATAAGCTCTGGCTTTATGAAATTATAAATATTTTTATAATTTCATAAAGCCAGATAAATAAAATAAAAGCCAATAAAAGCGAGTTTTTGCTAACGTCAGAAAAAAAAATCGTTTTCATGGAAACGATGTTGATATATTTGTGGGCTCTATGCTGGTAGGTACTCAGCCCCTTACCTACTGGTCGGCTACTGCTCCAGAAAATTCAAATATTAGAAAATGTTTTGTTTTTTTTTCGAAAAGCTTATGTTTTGGAATAAATGTCAGTTGAGAGTTCTTACATCAAAAAAATAATTCGTAACGATTATAAAGACTGAATAATAAATAGTGTAATTTTTTTTTATATTTACAAACTTACAAATATTAAAATAAAAATAATCTTTCGGAATGTTTGTAAGCGCATAAATTCCGAACGAATGAACAAAATTGGATAATTCTTTTTTTCTTTGAGCTATAGCATTATGAAATTTAGATGGCAGGCGAGATGTTTGAAAACTAAATGTAAGGGAATGCATGTGTGGAATGTGGGAGGGGGAGGGGATGGAGGGAGGGGGGATAATTGATAAGTGTAAGCGCTACAGTAATATCCCGTAATACCATGCGAGCGAAGCCGCGGGGAAAAGCTAGTATTATTATATATAGATGTTAAAATATATTTTTCAAACAAAATCATTATTATTCTGTGACTGCATTTCATGATCGGTTATAAAAGCTTTTCCCAGTTGATGAAATACTAAACCAGCAATTCCCAACCCGGGGTACGTGAACCCCGATGGGTATATTATTGAATTTCATATTGGTTAGACATTTTAATATGTTTTGTTTTTTTTTTTGGTTCGAAAAAATAATTAAATACATTTATATTCCAAGAATGGTGATTATGACAATATCCGAAGTTCCAAAGTTTCAAAGTTCCGCAAATTGGACTGATCATAATTTTAAGTGGATGAAATTATCGGGAGGCCTCCCAAGCTGCAAAGAACTACATAAAAGGTTAGTGGATCTGTTTTCCCTTGAGATTTGTCGGATCGCCATTATTTGTGATACATTGTCCGCGCAAGATAGATTCATAATCAATTTTTTTTAGTATTAAGGACAGAGAGTTCTGGGGTCATTTACACATCCCTCTCTTTTTCCGACGGCGCTACAGCCCATATCGAGCCTTGGCCTCCCGCAACATTCGCTTCCAACTCCTCCTGTCCTCAGCGGCTGATTTCCAGTTTGTTATCTGGAAAAGCTGTGCAGCATCCCCTCTTACCTCGTCTTCCCACCTCAGTCTGGATCTTCCCACTTTTCTCTTTCCACCTGGGTGTTCAGTCAGAATTATTTTTGGGACGCGTGTATCCGGCATTCTCTGTACATATCCAGCCCATCTCAACCTGAGGAGTCTCATGTGGGCTGAGATGTTAGGGGCCTGATATATATTGTACAGTTCTTTGTTGTGCCGGATGCACCACTGTTACCCCTCTTTCACGGGTCCACGTATTTCTTCTCAGCATTTTTCTTTCAAAAGGATATCAGCCATTTTCACAGTCAACGTCAGCGCCTCATATCCATATGCCAGTATAGTTCTAACAATAGTCTTGTATATGGTTATTTTGGTTATTTTGTGGACGCTCCGTGACTTAACAAACCCCAGGCTCGCATATTATATTACACACGCTCCACAAGCTTACTTTCGGTAACTCTGATAATTGTGTTCTGATTCTTAGTTTATGAAATCTAATTTCACTAGATTAACACCGATCACACCATTATTCTTCAAAAAGAACCCTTTTTCGCAAATCTTCAACGATTAGGCATCCACACTAACACGCAAATGCCTTTTCAAAGTTCGCAACGAATTTGAGAGAACAGCAGTTACAAATAAAAAAAAATCTAATAATGAGGGAAACAGTTTCAAGAAATGGGCTTCCAATGGGTACGCGTTGACGCAAGTTGAAAAAGGTTGGGATCCGCGTCGTCTAAGCCGAAGATATTAAAGACAAGCATTAAAGGATCAGTTCTACTTTTCAATATCTGCCAAAGCTGTACCTAACTTATCAGGGATTTTGGGGCCTTACGACTTTATCTTCAACAGGTATTTATTTGTGAATATTTGAAAACTTTCCATCTGCCCGGAGCCAACAGAACCATATAGGAATCTATTTTCCAAATTTTATAATAATAATAAATACAATATTTGTATTGAGATGCAATGGAGCAATACAAAACATCGGGTTCCCATACAAGCATCGGCCATTTCGGAATTATTCTACTACCTACTAATACTAACTCCTCCATCAATTATATAAGAAGCAATTTTCGCTTTTTATTATGGTAGTAGGAGGATTTTAAATATGTTCAGTTTTTTAACATTAACTCCACATAGCAGACCCTGAGAAAAAAATCCCTCACGGCCTATATCATCTTTGGGAATGCTGTGTGAAGGTTCTTTTAAGAAATGGAAGAAGAGGAAATACGGGGAAGGAAAAAAGGTATCTGGGGGCTGGGGGATCTGGGAGGGGATCTGGGGGCCGGTGTGTCAAGGAGAGACGGACATGAATCCATTCCTCCCACTACGATACAAGATGATAGGTCGATAGAGTCCGGCTGGAGAGGTCTCCTTCAGCCAGTCTCTCCTGATCCGGCCTGCCACACAGTAGGTAGGTAATTGCCGCCAAGACCTAAGCAAACCTCACCCCATGAGCCCGGGCATCCCTGCTATGTCACCAAACGTAGCGAACCACTTGGGGTTATTCATAACCTGACTTTACTTATATCGTATGTGAACCCTTCACATGAATTATAAATTACTAGCTAGTACCCATTAAACGGCATGCTTTGCTATGCCATTTAATAAAGAAATTGTTTCTCCCTAACGTTTCTACGGTAATGATTTGTTTTCCACGACAACGATTTGTTTAGCAATAACTCGCCTTTCTTAGGGATAGAAAACGTAAAATAAATAAAATATATTAATATTTATAATTTCATAACTCCAGAGCTTACCATTATATACATCCTATAGTTCTCACATTTAATTAAGCTTACTTTTAGTAAAAGAATTTTAAGAATCGTTTTATTGTTTTATGCTTATGCTTTTATTGTTTTATCTAACAAACAAACACACGCAGTTTCGCATTTATAATTTTAGTGTAGATATAGAAGTATAGTTTATAGTTCACGAAAAATCGCTTTTTGCAATGATTCACAGTTTCAATGTCAAAAATGTTAAAAAAAAATAAAATTAGAAAGTAAATATAAAAGTAGATATAGAAGTATAGTTTATAGTTCCCGAAAAATCGCTTTCTGCAATGATTCATGGTTTTAATGTCAAAAATGTAAATAATAAATAAAATTGGACCCAACGCCGATCCTTTAAGAACATCCAAATTATTTTCTATTGGTTCCAATACTGATTTTTCAATTTGCGTGACTTGTTACCTTTCATTGCCATATTCTTCAAATAAATTGACAGCGACTTTCCAACAACCAATTGATTCTAGCTTTTCAAACAGTTTTTCCACCTCAATCGATTCACAGCTATTTTGATAGCAAAAAAAACGAAAGTGAATTTTTTTTTGTGAAGGTACAGTAGTGAGCATTTTTTGTTTATTTTTCTTCCAAGAATCGACAACTTTGAACATGCTGATTGCCGCTTCTGGCTCATTCTTCTAAAATTTGAATAGCTTCTGGAATCATGTACTATTTTTTTTAATTATCTCTTTGTGTATTTTTAAGACTCTACAGTATTTAAATACTGTTATTTCATTCTTTATTTTAATATTTTAAAGCCAATTAGAAAAAACTACCATTTACAGTATTCTAAAAGCTTTTTTCCGAATTTTTTTTCTGACCCTTCCACTCATGAATTCACTGGCGCTATTTCATAAATGTCAAATAAATCTTTCCCTCTGATCCTTTAGACACATTTCTTTACAATACTTTATCTGATTACTTTATCGAATTCAGTTAAACGAAGCTCGGCCATTTATTAATCATATCAAATAACGAGAGTGGTTTTGACAAAGTATTAAATTTATCCCTTGTTAAAGTTCATTTTATATACGTCATTAAACCAAACCGATTCCTTAATCCATTATCATTGTTTCTCAAACTTAAATTAAATTTAGCTAGTCATAAATGTGATATATCAGAAAATCATATATGTCATTTATTTTTCGTAGATGTAGACAAAAAAAAAACTATAAACAATAAGATGTACCTACGCATAAGAAATTCTCACCTTTGCCTTGCACCGATTCTAAGCGCTCTTTAGAGTTTTCAACAAATAATGCCTCGATTGCTCGAGATTTCTAGAAGATCATTTTTTTAATATTTCGCCAACATGGAGACATTAAAACTTATTATAGTGCTGTAAAGCGAATGAATTAAACTGTATTTTACCGTTTACCTCATATTTGTAGGATTTATAAAAAAATATTTAAAAAATCGTAAAATGTTTAACCGCGCGAGTTCTGCGTGCTTGTTACTTTGAAACTTCGTGAGAGGTACTTATTCGAGTCAACATAGAATATTGTCAATTTCTGTATGTTGCTTGTGGTGTACTTGATAATGAAAGGTGCATGTCTATGGAAAAGGGACTTAATTTTAACCGTGAACAGCTGATCAGAAATTCTGCGCGAAAAAAATATTTTAAAATTTTATTTTTAACATCGTTCTAAAATAGTCTACGAAGGTCGGATATGCGACATCTGTGGTTATAATAGATAAAGCATTTCAATAGTTTCGTTTTAAAATAAATGGCTGGCCATGGAAATATTTTAAATAATTACTATAAATGTTTTACGAATGGTAGGAAAATGTGGTCCAATTTTGGACCGCTATCAAACGCAAAAAAATAAAAGTGGTCATTTTTCGACCATAATCGCTCCAGTGGTTATCACATCACAAAGACTCGTTCTTTCGAAGAATAGAAAATTATCTCAGAACACGGCTGTCACTTTGAAGTTTATCACGGCGCTGAACTGGTGACATAAAGTTTTTATGGTGTGGGTAGAAAGAGCAAAGCATAATAATAGGAATAATCTCTAACAGCACGGACCTCTTAATCAAACGTTACTGGTTCTAAAAAGGCGATAAGTCGGCACCTGCTATTATAAACATCGAACTCTACCCTCCCGAATGATAAAGGAGCATCCTTTCCACAGGGCTGTCGACCGCCAAATTATCTGTAGCCGTTCATTCCTGAAGTATGCCTAAGTTTTACGTGTTTTATTACATTACATTCAACTTGTATTTATGTAAAACATCCTTTTATAGCCTTAAATACCTTCCCAAAATAAACAAAGCCACCCTTGTCACTGATTGATGTTAATTGGTCAACTGACAAATCGCAAATGAAGCCCGGTATAAATAAACACTTAAGACCAATATTGTTCACGAACACCGAAGACATAAACTGATAACAGTATTTTACGAGTGTATACGTGTGCCCAAAGTAGACTCATTTTTTTGCATGCGTCTGGGAAAATTGTTCACAATTTTTAAGTATCAAAATTCTGTTCCAGATGATCAATATCATTGGCCTATCTGGGTACCTAACATGGTCGATCGTTATAACCTTATATCAATACGATATTGCCCAATTCCGTTATCTATGGTCAGTTACCAATATTTACGATCACGGTCAATAATTGGTAAGAGAAATTCCAACCAACGATTGATAAATTTTAGCCTGGATTCCATAGTATCAGAAAAGTTTCGGTTAGCTGTCAATATATGCATTTATTTGAATTATGTCGTTCGTTAATCAACATTACTGGCTTATTTAATAAACGTATTGAATTAACGAAGATTTTTGAATTGAAAGTAGTCATATACGCGATCCAAAGACTTAATAATTCAACTAAGACTAAATTATTCCGTTCGGATTTTGATATACTTAAGTGCCGGAAATATGATTAAAGAAAAGATTGACTAATTAACTCCCTTGTAGTGTCAAAAAGTAAATGCGGACTGCCAATGCATTTTTAAGCTTGTATTTCAATTCAACATTGCAAAATTATTCATGTTTTTACCGTTTTGACCGGCGTTTGACGTTTCTGAATGTGAATTTATGGACAGATCCGTCAGTGTTGCCAGCGTATATCAATTTCTAATTAATTCCCTACCAATATCGGTTCGGCTATCAACAGTGAAACTGTGCTAGGGATATCGATATAAAATCATTGGAAGTTACTCCTAACGATTCGATGTTGTAAAGTTATCGATTTCACCATGCTAGAGACCCTGGAGCCTAGCTGTCGAAGGGCCTTACATAAAATGGCGACATTTGATTAGTTTTCTTTCAAATCACTTCTTGAGAAAATCTGTTCAGTGTTACGGGTGTTCTCGTTCGTTTTCAATAAACCGATATTGGGAAGATCCGACATGGTGAAAGCACAACTTTATCTTTTGATATTATCTTGCCCCGTCGAAAACACTTTCTAAAACTTAGATTTACGCCAACTTTTGTTGATTGATTATATATAGACATGTCTTTGTTTTATCGTTTCTTCTACTTCAAAAATTTGTTAAAATTCTCACAAAACTAACGATTACAAATCTCTTCATAGGTTGTACACCTAAACAGATTGATCTTATGGTTTTAAGATTTTCTTTTATATATTCAGTAATTTTATTATTCAATTTACAGAAAACAATTTTTTACGAACTTACTTAAGTGGAACGTTTGCGCGGCCAACGAAAACATTAATAAAATAATTAAATTATTTTTTTTAAGTTTTTCATTTACATATCTATTTCGTCTTATATCTTGTAATAAAGCAAAAATAAATAAAGTAGCTCACATTCTATATATTCTATATACTAGATATTTCATTACAACCTTTTGATTACAAAAATAATTTCTCAGTTTGGTTGAATATTTTGATCTCAAATCCAAATTTGTATGAAACTGGCCGAAATGGGCCGCGCAAATGTTCCTCTTAACTACGTTATTATTAATACGCGTGACTGCTGTTTCGCTTTCTGACGGCATTTACACCCATTATCACGCCTAATAATAATTACACGGCAGAACTTATTTAAAAATAATATTATTGAATGTATAAATGTATACTAATTAACAATGAAGTTCTACAAATGAAATTAGATAACAATAAATAAAATGGTCTTTTGAATTTAGTGGCGTGGGTGTAATTTAAATAATATTATTATTATCACATTTCGGAGCGCAAAACTTTATTTCATTTAAAAAAATTCATCGGCACGTGGAAACCGGACTTAATTTATCGAGTTCAAAGCAATTAGGTGAGCATGCTCGTGCGTGTCGTTTTTTAGTATTATGTTCAATATTGTTTTATTCTTGCTACTCATCGTCTGTCTGCTGTTTATATTAATGTGAAAAAATAACAACAAAGAAAAATTCCTTTTTTTAAAGTACTAGCCGCAATCCGCGCGGTTGCCGGGATTTATGTAGAATTTTTCAAAAACAGATAGATTGTCATTAATTCTACTTTTATTTTGAACGTCAAGTGTGCAAAATTTCATCAAGAAGTATCAAAATTTCTCTTTAAGGAACGAGAAAAGAAATGAGGGTAGTGTTCGCGCAATTTTATATGGGATTGGTTGGGTATTGCATTCGCGGACTTGATGGGTAGATATGTCAAAATCCTGAATTTATCCCACCTACCTAATCTTTCCCTCCTAAATGTCACCATAAAAATTGTTGCAAAAAGTACTAAACTTTGGAGAGGTGACAGTGTGATTTGCTGCTCAGTACAAAATAACATCTCAGACAGGGCGCATGTATTGTAACCTCTTGTTATAAGAATATTGCAAATTTTTAAACAGTGAGAAGTGTACACCAAAACTGGAGATCAGCGAGGCCCCATCTGCAACGGTGAGTCCTATTTTCCTTATTCCAATCTGGGCTTATCTAATTTTCCAAAAGCCCAGATCTGAACTATCGACTGACTATCCATCGGGTTTTGCGAGTGTATGCTATCTAATCGTCCCGTATAACTTAGCGATTTCACGTAGTTTCGGGACTGGTCCTTCGAGGGCTGCATAGGCTTTGCTTTGCAGCATCTACCGCCAATTAACAGTGGAGTCGCAGTTTCGCGACACCAGGTAGTTTTTAGAAATCTATTCTGCTTTAAGTGGTAATAAAAGAGGGTGGGGTATTTTTTAGAAATCTATTCTGCTTTAAGTAGTAGTAAGAGATGGTGGGGGTATTTTTTAGAAATCTATTCTGCTTTAAGGTGGTTATAAAAGAGGGTGGGGGTATTATTCAGAAATCTTTTCTGCTTTTAGTGGTAGAGGGTGGGGGTAGTTTTTTAGAAATCTATTCTGTTTTAAGTGAATAAAAGAGGGTGAGGGTAGTTTTTAGAAATCTCATGTAGACTTTCCTTTTGTTTTAAAGATCAAGAATGCAAATTTTCATCAATATCGGAACGAATCTGTAGATTCGTATAAAAAATTAAGCCAGACCGCCAGCTACAGACACTCTTATTTATACGCTAGCTGCGGAGGTGCACAGAATTTTATGAAACCAGATACAGACAATATTAATTTACCTCTTATTTTGAATGTCAAGTGTGCTAAATTTCATCAATTAGTATCAAAACTTCGCTTTAAGGGGTTAGAAATGGAGACGGGGATGGTTTTTCGAATTCTCATGTAGACAGTGACCTTCCTAATGTCTTGAAAGTCAAGTTTTAAAATTTTCATCAATGTCGTACTAAAACTGTAAATTTTTATAAAAACAAAGGGATTCCATTCGTCTACCCTCCCGCGACAGACAGTCTTCTTTATTTTTTTCTTATTTATTTTTTAACAACAATTTGTTTAAATTGTTGTTAAAGTATATTAGCCGCACGTTCCAGAGTGGAAGATACTCTCAGTATCGCCCTGGTGTAAGACCACCATTCAGAATTAAAACGTTGCTTGAAATGGCTTTGGCTGTGTTTGTTGTCAGATCTGAATAGCCAGGTACTTCCCACCTTCCTCTACTACATCTCCTTTCCCTCCCCACTACCTTCAGCCTCACAACATATCCTAATTAGGGATGCCGTAGTCTCACTGGCTCCAGACGGTAGCAGAGATAAGATATATCTGTTTCTTCCAAAGGAAAAAATAGTACTTTGGAAGAAACAGACACACGTATTTTGTGTATCATCTTTTGTCTCACCATTATATAATGGTGAGACAAAAGATGCCTCAAACGTTTTTAGGGATACGACTCTATACGAGTCAAAGCCCAAAAAACAAACAACATAAAATGTCTATTTGCGGCAAAAATCTTTAATCATATTCGACTTTCAAACCTCTCCTTTCAAATCTTGCTCAATCCGATTCAAAGCAAATAATGATGATAAATGTTCCTTGAGATATAAAATTTTGCAAAGCACGTCTTTTTGACATAAAAGGGAAATCTCTCGGCCAACCCGCCACTGTTAACATTTTCCCCGTTTATTCGAATGAAACTTTTACAAATTTCATTTGACAGCATGATAGGGGACATTCGCTGAGTTGTAAATTTATATTGGCGATGATTTTTTTTTTTCATTTATCCGTTCTAGGACGAATGCTCTATATTACATTCAGTGAGATGCGCCACGATTGTACTCGAATGGAAAAATCCAACGATATTTTATTAAATAGGTTTCATTAAACGCTTTCATGAACTTTACAAAAGTTTGCGGTGTGTAAATAGTTTACAGTGGCGCAAACCTGTGAAAAATTGACAAATTGAAAATAACAGTTGACGCCGAATATATTAAGAATACTTAATCATTGTGAATTGTTATTTATTCGTTGGCGATCTGCAGTCATGCTAAGGGACGATGAGAACTGAAAGTTATCGATACAATCCTTATCGGTCGACCGTGCTAGGGATCCTGTCACTAATCAATAATAATAACAAATTAGGAATAATAATATGTTTCCCTGAGGCACACTGTGTATAGAAAGGCAACTACTGCACGCTGAAAGGCATCACCATCATCATCCAGTGACTAATTAATGCATTGATTGTGACCTAAGCACCCTGAATATGCGAACAATCGAAAATTGGATCGGAGTTAGCAATTAATGTAAAATACTCGTAGTTAAACATTGACATGATATTATTTCAATTATTTTTGACTTAATTAAAACCTCTAATTGTGGGTGTGTTTTTTTAACAATAACTCCACACTCCACTTCCAGGGCCTCCTGCCCTGAGAAAAATAATTTTGCTCAGGGCCTATGTTATCTTTCGGTATGCTGTGTAGAGGGTCTTTTTAAGGAAAGGAAGTTCTGGGAAGGAAAAAGGTAAGAGGGGTGGGTGGGAATCTAGGATTCAGTGTGTCCAGGTCATCCGCCGCCAGATGCAGACAAACCTCACCCCATGAACCCGGGCACCCCCGCCAGATTCATATATTTTATAACAAACATTTACACAAAGAAATGCACCTTTTGTGGTGTTGATAAAGCATAAGTATAGAATTATCATCAAAATAAAATAATTTTGTTACCTACTTCATCGCTTATTTGATATTGATTTATTTATCAGTTCCAATTTTGAAAATAGGCAGGAATATTTCACACATCTTTATTACACACGATGAAATTAGAAAAAATAAAAGATTGAAAACCATTTATAAAATAATATTTTTTGTAGAAGATCTAAATGTCTTCAACGCATCATTTTTGTCATTCCGCTGGCAATTAGAGCATATTGCCTGAACGTTTTTTTAAAGACACTGGCGTTCAATGCACACCACTTTTGTGAAACTTCTCAATGATCGGGTTACTATTCAAAAACTGTGAAACAACCGACTAATGTTGAAATAATAACAGAACTTTAAAAAAACCTGAATTTTTACTTTGAAATTTGACGATTTGTCCATATTCTGTGAAACACCTTGTCCTTTGTCTGTAGCTCCTACCACTCCTCCCAATAATTTTATTTTGGCACCATTGACCATAAAACGCAACGCGTCACTAATCATGATCATCTTAAATTAGATAAAATTAAATATTACCCACAGCAGTAACATTACACATTCCAGATTATAGCAGTTGTAAATAAATAATAATTTGTAGGTAGAACCCGACAGAATCGTTCGGCGAAAAATAACTTTACAATTTTGTAAATTGCTTTTCCGGGGAAATATCTGCGGATATTCCATCTAGAATAGATTGAGGGAAGGTTTCCTATAGACCAGGAGTTCTCAATTAAAACTCCACTAAATAATATATTTTTCGAAATTAACGTTTCCACGAATAAACTTACAAGTTATAACTCTGGCGGTAAAAGCACGCTTTGGACACGACAGACCATAAAAGCTTAAAACAATCATTCACTCAATTCAAAAAATGAAGGTAACAACGACAAAAAATTCAGATTCAAAAATTAAAAGATGGATCAAAAAACAAATGAAGCAAAATTACAAATATTTTATAACGTAAAAGAAAAAAAATGCAATATACAAAATCATTACAATACACATATCATTACACAAAACTAATCTCAACACGCAACAATATTTGACAACTTTTTTTTTCATCACTGCCTTCTTGTATTTTATTTTATTAGAACTAATCATTTGAAATTTTATTAAATTAAAGTAAAACAAGGGCCTGATTTAATCAAATAAATAAAGTTTGGTTGGTAAGATCCCACCTTATGAATTTCTGCCGACATATTTCTCTTGAACACTTTAAATATTTTTGCTCTAAAAATAATATAAAAATGTTATTTTTGAAGATATTTTCTATGCGGAGTGAAAATGGAAATATATGAAATTCTCTCGTTAGATCAAACTCCAAAAAGTATGCTCCGAAAATTATTAAAAACACATCTGGTTCTGTTATTTGACATATTGTGGTAAGAAAATATTCATAGTTTTACTTTAAATGCAACTTAATTTAGATATCAAGCGTCGTTTGCTCAATTTTGAATAGGACATATTTTTTCAGTATATATTTTCGCTCATTTTATGATTGTTTTTAATATAAGCGCGCTCTATGTATTCATTTATTCGTATTTACTTATCTCCCTTTCAAAGATCTTCAGTAATCTTCTTCTTCTTTTGAACTCTTATAACGAAGCCTTAAATAGATTATTAGTTACCGGTTATCAAATATGAATGATGTCGAATATTGCAGTCATCTTTTTATTCTTTATAAAGTTGTACTATCTTTGGACAATCTATTACAATAGTCCCCCACCCGTCAACGGAACTTTAAGAACATGCCATGAAATCCACATTTCCAAAGCTTTTCTCTTCCATATCATTACTAGGATTAGTGTCAAGACTTCCATGCCTTAAAAAAATATATAAAAAGGTCATTCCAACCAACCATCTATTTGATAAACGAACGCAACTCTAACGAAGATACGTGGAAATATTTAATTCCATTTGTGATGAATAGTCTATCGACAGCGAGTAAAATGTTTGGTTATTAAAAGTTGTCTGTTGACAGGACAGATATTTTGTACTCAATTAAATTTTTTTTCGATACAACAAATTTGATTACTTCCGCGACAGAGCGGGAAGCTTACTGGGTCGCAATTATTTTAATAGATCGTTTTTTCATTCATTTTCTCTCATCTCCTGGTGAGAGGCCAGAAAAAGAATCACAACGTCTTTACCTGAAGTTTGGTGAGCAGGTCTAAATAACCAGGTACCTGCTTCCCAAATTCCCATTTAGAGTATCTTCATCCTCTGCTCCCTCACTTTAATCAGTTTCGCAACAATCTCCGAAAAGGGGACCTCACAATATGATGTTGGCCAATTATAACTTGGGTGTATCACACATAAAATATTCACATATCAAGTTCTAAGAATTGAACAAATTCTGTGCGAGCGCGTGCCTGAGAAGGCCTTGCCGTAAACCCAATTCCGCCGTGGAATCGCCCCAAGCCTCCGAGTGGAATAAGGGGATTCCGGGGAGGTACGGAGGTTGGTTGGGAGCTGTTGAAGGGAGGAAATGGCACGGTTAGAATCAGCACGGGTATCTAGCATAATGCTTGCCGCACTTGGACTGAATTTCAATCTCGCCACCGAGTCGAGAGAAGTGCATACAATGGCCTATTCAGACGTTTAATAAATATGTTGTTACACATACGAATTTAATATGTACGATGCATGAGTTTTGTGTATGGAGTTGTCTGGTTTGTAGAGAAGTTTTTCACTGTTACATGAACTTTCTACTTAATATTTCATTTTATTATTACGTATTACTTGTTTTTCTTTCAATTTTTCGGAACGATAACTACATTTCTTACCTTGAACGAGAACAGATTGATTGTGCGTGGTTTTTCATTTATAAGTAATCAAAAATCATGTTTTATTTCATCAAATTATCAAAAGATTTTCGCTTATAAGTGGTTTCACTTTAAAAACCTATGACTGAACTCTTTATGTATTGGAGTCTTTATATTCGATAACCTGAAAAATTGGCGTTTTAGAACTGGTATAAGTGACATTTTTTCGTGTGGGTTTTTTCTACGTGACGTAATTATAGGATTAATTATTTGGTTAAAACAATATAACATATTATGATATTTTCATAATGAATTTTTAATATATTTAAATGTTAAGCATGTTTTTGCCTGGACCTTTTTTGAGCCGTTTCTCAACGCTTGTTTGGTAATTACTTTGATGTTCATTGTGCGGGTGTGTTTTTAAGGGATTTGCCAAAGATATTCGTATGAATTTTTGTATCCTATACTTTTAGGGCTGTCGGAAACCTTTGAAAAGCTTGGACAAAGGGTTAATCTCTCACATTAAGATAATTATATATTTTTACAGGAGCTTAAAGCGATCTGTAATTAATATTTCATTCCCAAATTAGTTAAATTCCGGGTGAAATTCTCAATTTATTATAATTTCTACCACTTATTTCTACGAAACCAGTTGATGGAAATCGTGATAAAAAGCCTTTAATCGCTTAAATTTATTCAGTAACTAATTCATTCGTTTATTTGTAATACGAGTATTAACTTGACGGTCGCCGTGGTCGAGAGGTAAGGCTCTTCACTCACAATCCGAAGGTCGCGGGATCGAATCCCGGAGTACGCAAATAAATTTTATTTCACAATTTGTTCATATAAGAATAATATGTTTATAGTATATTTGCGCCGCGTTCCAGAATGGAAGATACTCTCAGTATTACCCTGGTAAATCCAAACCACCATTCAGAATTGAAACTAGACAGATCCTTCCCCACTTTCCTCTACCATATCTCCTTCTCCTCCCCACTACCTTCAGCCTCACAACATACCCCAATTGGTGATGCCATAGACTTACTGGCTCCAGACGGGAGCAGCTGGGACTCTTGTGAGGTATTCACGTAAAAAAAATAACAACATTTTTACATGTCCGTAAAAATAATCCCCAAGAAAATTTGTAATTATTTCCTAAGTTTGTAGAACTACAGACTACCTTGGATAGATAACTTAAGAGAAATGACATAAAAAATAAGACGGTGTAAACAAGAAATACAGAATAATTAAAAATAAAGAAAAATATGTAATAATTTATACCTACGTTAGCAATAGTAAAATGATTATTTTAAAACAGGAGGAATTAATGCCAAAATAAGTATATGCAACTGAAAATGTATAACGCTGAAATAGATTTTTAATGTTGGAAAGTAAGTAAAAGTTATTTGAAATTAGAGATAGTACCTATTTACCCAAATTTCGAAAAAAAATATATTTATTTATTAACGCCCTTTTTAGGGGCTTTTACTATGAATATAAAACAATTATATAACTGAACTGCCTGAGAAACGATCTTTTGTAACTGTTTAGTGATCGATTGAAGAGTCCGCTAACATAGTATAATCATTTCTCTTCATCGTATTCTGGGAAATGAGGAATACGTATTGCAGTTAGTCCCAGAAATAAATCCCAACTTATAGTTTTACGTAGTGGAATCCAAAAGCTTATCAATGCAATTAATTCTGGATTATCAAATACATTATTTTGGATTTTATGTAGAAATACCAAGTTAGTGAAAATCCTTCTATCCACAATTTAAATATATTTATATCATTTAAAGAGTGCTGTAGTTCAACAAAATTGCTGGAATACCCATTTTTGTACTAAGAAAACGTAGAAATTTATTTTGTATTCCTTCAATAGCTTGTACGTGAGTATTGTGATGTGGGTTCCAGACGGGAGAATTGTACTCAAGTTGTATTCTAAAAAGGAAAAATATAACAGTTTAATACACTTAATATTATCGAAATTTCTAGTTAACCTAGTTATAAATCCCAACATTTGTAAGACATTTGGATATTTTCGTTATGTGGTCAAAAAATTTAAGATTTGATTGAAAAGTGATGCCTAATAATTTTAAGAGCATTGTCATTAATGTCATAATTAAAGATCACTGAATTTTTTATTTGAGAAAATCTCACTGTTTGACATTTTAAAATATTTAAGAAAAATCTGTTTTTATTCCACCAAATTAAAAATTTATTAATATAACGATAATAAGTATTTGGAATAATTTTGAAATTTTCGATGATTATTAAGTAAGTAAAAAATATTTTTGTTGATAATTAAGTTAGAAATAGTACTCCAGTAAAGTTTGTCCAGTATTAGGTTTTCTAAGAGTTTGAGTATGGTGGATTGGTTACATATTGGTCTGCGATTTCAAACATTTTAGTCCTCCTTTATGGAAACTTTTTTTCTGTAATTATTAACTTGTGTTTCGATTTAATTACATACTTCTTCAGTGATATAAAAGTTACCTGCCATTTCATGCTTTTGCTCACATGTGAAATCACTATATTCCGTTACCTTAAAAAGGACAATTTAAAAAAAAATATCTACTTCTATAAAAAGAATAAATAATAAATGTATATTCTTCTATCTAATCATTTTATGGAATCCTTGAATCCTCGTTATATCTTTTTTTATTAATCTAAAACCTCTTTTCAGTAACAATATTTGCCTAATATTTCGCAATTGCCAAAGTCAAGATTTAATTCAATTCCTAAATAATATCATTCTCTCTTTGTAACTGAGGAATGTTAGACATTAATTTCATTAAAGTACATACTTTTCAATCTCCTCTGAAGATATTTTTCAAGGCTTTTAATATTAATCGAAAAAAATGTTAAATTAAAAGTAAGTAAAAAATTCTGCGATTTTTTTTAGCAGTCTTTGATTTTATTTCTGGTAAAACTTGCCACCATACTTGACTTAAATGATAAAGCCTAACTGATTTTTGATATAAGAAAAATGGGGGAAATTAAACAACTTTTCAAAATAATCGTTTGCTTCTATTTCCATTTCGCCTTATGATATGATGTCCGCACATATATTTAGAGATGGTGTGGTTGATAATCCTATCGTGAGAAAATCAACATATATAACTTACTTTTGGAATCGTCCCTTACGAACATTTCAATGTTTCAGGATCTAATATTCATTGCGTTTTAACAAAAAATTAAGAAATGCATTGACATTGAAATAGCTAAAATGCACAACAATTTTTATTTATTCATTTAGATTCGGGTTCATGGAGTGAGTTTTGTCTAGGTCTTGGAGGCGGATGAACGGGACACACTGAACCCCAGATTCCTACCCACCCTTTAAACCCTTTTCCTTCCCAGAACTCTCCTCCCCTTCCTGTCCTTTAAAAAACCCTCCTCACAGCATTCCCAAAGATGACTTTTTTTTTACATGAGCTCCACATAGGAGGCCCTGAGAAAAATAATTTCCCTCAGAGCCTATGTCTTCTTTGGGATGCTGTGTGGAGGGGTTTTTAAGGAAAGGAAGGGAAGGAAAGTTCTGGGAAGGAAAGAGGTTTAATTGGTGGGTAGGAATCTGGGGTTCAGTGTGTCCTGGTCATCCACTCCCAAGACCTAGACAAACTTCACCCCATGAACCCAGGCACCTCTGCTAAATCACCAAAAGTAGCGAACCACTTGGGGTGACCTATGGCAGAGGTGTGAGTAATTGTATGATATAGGCCCTGAAAGAAATTATTTTCCTCGGGGTCTCCTGTGTGGAGCTCAAGTAAAAAAAAAGATTCATTCACAGATATGATAAGAAATTATAAAAAATATTAGTACATAATATTTTTGTAATGATAATAATAAAAATAACACAAATTCATGATGACTTAATTAATTGTGCCTCATCCTTCATCCTTCTTCCTTCTCCTCCCTTTTCCTTGCCCATTCCCAAAGATATTGTTGCATAATACATTATGTAACTAAAGGTCTATCATATTTGTTGTACTTCCATTTTAATTATTTTTTACACTTGCTATTTTGTTATGTTTTTTATATTTTAGTTTACATTCATGATAAACTTAGGGTTTTATTTCTAAAAACCTATCCGTGAACATTAGTAATTGGTCTTTCTTGTAAACCTCCTCTTTATATCATATCGACGCTGGAGTAGATAAATGGCTAAAGCGCCATCCATCTGGAAAGGAAAAATGGCTCAAGCCCATACAGCGCACAGCGCTCAGCGCTTCGGCCACTCTTCATTCCAGTCAGTTGCATGGCGCTTTAGTCATTTGTCTTTTACAGCGTCGATATTATTTAGATTATTAATGTTTCTAAAATAAATAAATAATAAAGTTATAAAAAATAAAAAAAATTGTAAAACACCACAATTTAATCAAAATTATCTACAGTTTTCGAAACCAAAGTTTTCTTTGTCACGATGAGATTATAAATAATAATAAAAATAACAAAAGACGAATAAGAATTATAGGCAAAAATATAATAGGGAATGATCAATAATTACTTACAAGTATCTTAAAAAAAAAACAATTTTAAAAAAATGTAATAAAAAAATTATTTTAAAATATTTAAAAATGCATTTAAAACAAACAACCATAAGCAAAATGTCTAAATAAATAAATAAAATTATTATAAATTTAAGTATTAAAATGATAATAAATTTAAGAGATGGCTATTTAAAAATATATTTGGTTGTAAATAATTGAAGAAGAAGATAACACTTATAATCTAAATGAAAATATGAAAGAGAACAAGACACAGAAAAATAGAAAAAGACAATGGTCGCAACTGGGACTCGAACCCAAACCTCTCGTCTAACCGGGACGCGCGCGTTATCCAATTTCGCTATTGCCACCTTCTGTCAAACCGTCATATTTGTCAATCTCATATTTCAAATATTTAGAATCAACAATATTATCTTCAACTAGTTCTTTCTTTCCATATTATGGGCAACTACTTTTTTTATTGGAACAATCATTCTAAGAATTGGTTTGTAACCTGAATAGCGTCTCGGAGAAATGTATCCGAATTTATTCATTCATATGAATAAATTCGGATAATTTCATTTCATTCATATTTTCATGTAGATTATAAGTGTTATCTTCTTCTTCAATGATATATTACGTTGATGTGAATAACCTTTAAAAGTTATAAAATGAGAGTTTTTCTTATAAAAAATTGAATTAATATCTTATTGTAAACTCGTTGTGTTTGCGTGCAAAATTTTTAAACCTTTATTTATATCAAAGCAATGTTTTTTTTCGAAAATGCGGTTGGCAAATTCAGAATAATAATTATCATTTAAACCGTTAGATGTTCCTTAATCAAGTATTAAAATTTCTAGAAGTTTTTCCTGTATAATAATTTTGATTAAATAGTGGTGTTTTACAAAGTGATTTGTTTCCGTTTATTTAAAAATGACGCCAAAAAGTAAACACAGAAAACATTGAACAAATAAATAATAAACTGTCACAGTTAAGGATTATTGAATAACTGTGTATTTATATATGTGTGTGTTTGTTTTTTTTTATTAAAAATGTCGACAGATCAAGTTTCATTCCCCACACTGTGCAATATCCGTGAACAAAAATTGCACATAAAATGAATGCGAGAAGCAACTACATGAAATGTTTTGTTTATTTATTAGGTACGCGATTATTGTACAGCATAATATTCTTTGTTTTAATGCAATGCCTTCCATAAAATAGGTTATTCTTATTTATACTGCGCTGTAAGTGAATCGAATACTTGAGTCGGGTCATGACAAGTCAGAATAATAGAATCGTATTTATGAGACAATGTACATACGAGTGAGAAATAGAGAGTTGTGTAACGGTCTAACTTTTTGCCTAAGAAACGGTGTGATGGTTATTTGATTATTAATGGCAAAAAAAATTAACCTCGACACAAATAGCTTTTTTGTATGTTCACGAATGAATTTTCTGGAATGATTTTCAATCACATACATAAAACGTATTTCAAAATTGATTGGACTGTGACGTTACTGGGCCCATCGACAGCTGTCGGCGTCAGTTTTTCGCCTGCGGTTATACCTTTTTTAGAGTTGAATCTATTGCGACGTATTCGCAATTGCGGTACAATTAGGTTTTATTTCGTTCCTAAATGTGTACAAAAATAATCGAAATGTTTTTTTCCTAACTCTTGCGTCAACTATGTCACAACCCCTCAGTCATGATATTCGTTTCAGTGTTGTCAGTTGGTTTTTAAAATAAATATTTAAAAAAAAAATACTTTTTAACATTTTAATCGCGATCAGAATCAAAAATAGTATTTTTAATTTTCTACACATGTTTTCACAGTGTTCTTCGTTCGTTCAAATACTCAATTTTCCAATTTCACTCCATATCCAGTTAGTGGGGGCTCAGCTGGTATTTAAACTGGCAATATATTTCCCCGAACTCAATGAGCTTAATATTTTACTAATGGTTTGTCAGCCCACGCAATACTTTGATCCCTGGGAAGGTTCTAGGTAGGCACTATGTCAATTTCTATGTTACATCCAGCCTCCTGTTTGTATTTAAGACTATCCATTTTCAGAAATCAACAAAATAAATCGTATTTTAAAAACAAACCATTGTAAAGTATAAAATTTAAAAAAAAACTTAAAATATTTAAACAAAAAAATAGTTTTTTTTTATTTTTAAAATACTCATTTGACGTTTTAAAAAAAATTCATTTTAAATATTCGAATGTAAAAATATATGTTAGTACACATTGGTATTAAGATGAAGCTATACGTGAAATCCATTAAGATTCTTTTTAGATTAATATTTACGACTAATCGGTTTTTTTTATGAACATCAAAAAATATGTTACGGATAATTTGAAGCTTTTAATAGCATTTTTATGTATTGGAATTACAATAAAATGATTATTTACATAACAAAAAATATGAGCGTAAACCAATAAAAAAATGTTTCATGACAAATATGAAGTAATAAGAAACAATTTTTAAAAATACCCCTTTACGGCTTAGACTGTTTTTGAGATTTTTATGTTCTAACTTTTTTTCATTCTTATAAAATTGTGCAGAAAATAAATAAAAACCTCTTTTTCGCCTACTTGCCTCGTGCAAATAAGACACTTGATTTTTCACTTTGAAGGCACGAGAATAGAAATATTTCTAGCGTTTATATTCCTCTTAAACATGCGCTTATTTGCCGGCGGTCATGCTGGTTTGTTTATAAATGTTTATTAACAATTGTAAATGAGATGCCTCAATGTTGAATTGTGCAGTAAAATGGATAAAATAAACCGATTAAAAATAATACAAATTTAGTTCCATCAGAATTGTGATTCTAGTTTGAATAGAAATATAAATTTACATAAATAATTCCAAGTACACCACATTCAAACTTTTCCAGTTTCTGCTTCTAAGAAAATTGTCTGAAAATTGTTATTTCTGCCGTTCGCCGCCGATCTAAAATTTACTTAAATACATTCGTTTATGGAAAAACAATCTGAAATGAGTTCGTTTTTAAAATCACTTATGATTTTTTTCATAATTTCGTAACTCTACTCTACTCCAACCACCGTATTTATCAACCAATTAAAAAAGAAAGCCTTCGAATCCTTAATACAATATCTTTTATAACATATCACAAAGCTGTCATATCATGCGAGTGATCGCCGACCACACTGGCGCCATCTGCTTTGAGCTTTCCAGATTAAGAGGAATATAAACGCTAGAAATATTTCGATTCTCATGTCCACAAAATTTAAAATCGAGCGTCTTATTTGCACGAGACAAGTAAACGAAAACTGTTTTTTTTTTATTTTGTGCATAATTTTATAAGAATGAAAAAAAGTAGAAACATACAAAACCTCAAAAATAGTCTTAGCAATAGAGTATTTTCAAAAAATTGTCTCTTATGTTACTTCATAGTTAAGTCGTGAAAAAACATTTTTTAGTGGTTTACGCTTATATTTTTTGTTATGTAAATAATAATTTTATTGTAATTCCAATACATAGAAAAGCCAGTAAAAGCTTCAATTTATCCGTAGCATATTTTTGATGTTCATAATGTAAACCGATTCGTCGTAAAGATTCATCTAAATAGTATCTAAATAGGATTTCACTATATAGCTTCACCTTAACTGCCGTTCATTTTTTATGTGATCTCACAAGAGCGCCCTTGTCTAGACAGTACAAAGACGGGGGAACCATCCGTTTGGGCAGCGTTGTGAGGCGGGTTAAGGTAGGGGCTGTAGAAAAGGAATTATTAATGCGGGTTTTGAAGAGGTCCGGATTATTTGAAGTAGGAAAAAGCTGATATCGGTAGCTCGTTTCACTAACGCAAAAACGAGTAGAAAAACGACTCGTTCTCATGAAGATAACAGGTATCAGTCGAGTTACACGCACGTGCACTGCTGCACCGGGGATCAACGCTGCTCCTTAGAACCTTGGAACAGGCTTCATTAAAAATACCCTGAACGTACTCAGCATGCCTACATTGCGTCTGTACATTAGATATGACAATGGTATTTTAACAGCAATCGGTCTTTGTCAATCAGAATGCCTTCATTGAATCACATGTCTTCTTTGCACAGAATCAAGTTGGTCCATGAAGCATTTTGGTCTTTCTCACAGAGGTGGCTCCCAAATTCAATTGTAAATCGTTTGAAGAATTTTTTACCCCCACGCAAGACACCCAGTGTAAGTCAATGTGTATTTTTTTTTGAGAAGGCTTATAATTATTGAAGTGAAATTTCTTTAGCCTGATTTTAATTTGAAACTCGGATGACACAGAAATGACGCATTACAAAGCGTCAAACTGGCCGCTGTGATTATGATCTCACTTTTCAAGGCTTTTTGGTTGAGATATGAAACGGAAATGATGTATTACAGTACCTACGAAGCGTCAAACTGCGCTTATTGGCCGATTTGTTTATGATCTCACATTTCAAGGCTTCTATTGATAGAGATTGTTTTAGTGAAGTTTCGCTACTACCGCGTGTGAACTGAACTCGATTTTTTTTTTTACAAAAACAGTTAACAATCCATACTAAAAGTCTTAGTAAATTGGTTCGATTTGGAGTTTAAAATTTAAAACCGGAATCGTACTCAAATTTTCAGAAATCCATACTAATATTATAAATGCGAAACTGCTCGAGTTTGTTTATGACGCTTTCACGCATAACACAATATAAAGACTTTAATAATTCTTTCACCAATATAAAGCTAAATTATATGCGCAGACTATATGTTGTATATGATGGTAAGCTCTGGCGTTATGAAATTATAAATATTAATATATTATATTTGTTATACGTTTTCTGTCGCTAACAAAAGCGAGTTTTTGCTAACGTCAGAAAAAATCGTTTCCATTGAAACGGGCTCTAAGCTGGTAGGTACTCAGCCCCCTGGTCAGCTACTGCTCCAGAAAATTCAAATATTAGAATATGTTTTGGTTTTTTTGGACAAGCTTCTGTTTTTGAATAAATGTCAGATAATAGTTCCTACATTAAAAATATAATTCGTTACGATTATAAAGACTGAATAATTTTTTTTTATTTTTTTATTTTATTGTTTTTATTTCTTGCCGGGCAATCCCGATGAGTTACAGAACTCATTTTAGGACAGGAGGAACATACAATTCATAGGTGGGAGGAAATAACAATTTTACATAGGAACTTAGATATAAAAAAATATAAATTTCACTTAAAATATAGACGAAAAATAAAGACAGGTTAGGTAGAACAAACAATAATAGAAAACGATTAAAGAAAAAAGGAACAAGTTTATACATCATGGATGATTCCAACAAAATTAAAAAGAAAAGACGAAAAAAGGAAACAAGACATAATTGAATATGACAAGAAAATTACATAGTTTCATCCTTAAACGTACTTAAAAAATATTCTTTTAAAGCATTACACTGAATCTTTTTATTTTGCTGGATTCCTTTGTACATATCTGGAAGCGAATTATATAGTGTATAAGCAATGTAGTTCAGAGATTTTATCCCATATTTTGTAGTATGTGTTTGAGGTACGCGGATTTTATTGCTATTTCGAGTATTGTGAGGGTGGATGTCGTGATTGTAAAGTGGCTTGACATTAGTGTGAGTTGATTGTTGAGTAATTTGTAGGATGGTGCTTGTGATTTCATATTTAGGAAGGACTGTGATTGGAAGAATACCGGAAACTGAATAGATGTCTCTGACATGGGTGTCCCATGGAAGTCCAAAAACATTTCTGAGAGCACGATTTGGAACCACCTGCAGATCAACTATCAATTTCTTTGAGGCAAATCCCCAGATACAGCAGAGATAGGAAAGGTGTGAATGTACCATGGCATAGTAGACTGATGTTAGTAAAGGAATAGTTAGTAATCCTTGGAGTCTATAAAGTACACCAGTTATGGGAATAATTTTCTCCTTTACATGATTTACGTGGAGATCCCACGAGAGTTGGGAATCTACGATCAGGCCCAAATATTTTGTGCTCATTTTCTTTTCGAGGCAATTATCACCAACTTTGATATTAAGGCTGAATTTTTTCTTGTTACCGAAAAGTATATAATGAGTTTTTTTTACGTTAAGAGTTAGTTTGTTTATTCTCAACCAGCTTGTGAGTTTTGAAACATCAACATTCATTTCCGTTTCAAGCTCCGCCAGGTTTAATTTATTGTAAAAAATGACTGTATCGTCCGCATAAAGTTGAAGAGTTCCTTTAATACCCCACTTTGTTATGTCATTCACATAGATTAGAAAAAGTAACGGTCCAAGAATTGATCCCTGTGGCACTCCGCATACTATTTTACCCAACTCACTCGTTCCTCCTCCCAGTTCTACTGCCGAAAAGCGATTTGATAGGTAAGATCGGAAAAGTTCTAGAGGAGTACCAACAATACCCAAATGTTTAAGTTTTTCGATCAATACGTTATGATCCACCGTGTCAAATGCTTTCTTTAGATCAATAAATATCGCCGCCGTAAAGTCCCCATGTAAATGTAAATGGTGTATTTTTTTATTATATTAACAAACTTCCAAATATTTAATTTAAAATAAACGTCCGAAATGTTTGTAATCGCATTAATTCCAAACGAATGAAAAAAATTGGATAATTATTTTTTTCTTTGAGCTATAGCTTTATGAAATTTAGGTGGCAGGCGAGATGTTTGAAAACTGAATGCAAGGGAATGAATGTATTGAATGCGGGAGGGGGTGGGGGTGGGGAGGAGGGGGGATAATTGATAAGTTCAACCGCTACAGTAATTTCCCGTAATACCATGCGAGCGAAGCCGCGGGGAAAAGCTAGTGTAGAATAAAAGAATGGCTGGTGTTCTGAAAGTGTTTCCGTGACTGGGAAAAATATTTATTCGACCTCTTGAGTGGTTAATTAATTACCAGGGTTGTTTACGGCTTTAACAGTCCTTGAGCGCTTAAGCGTGGGTACGGTAAGCACTGTTTTTTAAACTACAGTAATTTGTTTAGCGGTTTAACACTGGTGTAACAAGCGTCTATTACGCTCTGCTTTTAAAAATATTTACAAACATTCCTGATGGCGGATAAAATGATGTGTGAAAGTGCGATTCTTGATTCTTACGCATAAAATGATCTTTAAGATGACCGATTATTGGGTAATATCTTTCTGATGATGCCTGAAGTGACTCAGCTGGAATGTTAAATGTGGCCTTTTCGAGAGCCCAAAATATTCACATAAATCACGTCGTGACTACTACATAATTAACTTTAAATCAATATCCCTGGTTACTGTTATGGTTTCACAGGGTTATTATGCGTCGTAAAAACTTTAAGGAATACATTTTTTTTAAGTTGTCATCATGCAACAATGGTGAAGTATTTTTTTCTCTGTAACGTTGTTAACAGGTTATTTAAGACAACTCGTAAAAAACAAAGTTTTACAACAATGCTAACACCTAAGCCAAATCCCAAATAGAAAGCGACGACATTTATTTCATAAATCAACTGCTGTAAATTTTTAAATGTAAAGTCATCCAATCTCAGAAAAATGCGTGTGCGCGCGTCTGTGTACGCATGATTGCCACTAAAAGTTTACAGAAAGCATTGTGATCGACAACGAATCAATCTGCCACGTTTCAGCCTGTTGACATTCTGAGCGGATGTCGAAAATTGGGTTATTTCAACGTCCAAGATTCCACTTTATTCATTCACTAAATCAAGGAAACCAAAACGAAATTCAAATAGATCTATTTTAAACAGACACAGGTATAAAAAAATTAAGTTATGTCAAATTTCCCAAACATGAATTATATTGAAATGCAACCTTTCGGTTCTAAATTAGAAATATATCATCGTCATTTTTCTCTTATCCTGGTCTCGTTCTGTGCAACTTCAGCGCTCTATCGGTTAAAAAACTTGTTAGTTTAATAAAAATCAATGGCTTCGTACTCACAGCACTCGCAACTAGCAAGTAAATAATAAAAGTAAGCAGTCGAAAGGGCAAAATCATTGTGACAATAATAGAGCTTTCGGGCCGACTCATCAAAGGATTAGTTAGCCCTTTTAATATACAAATAGTTTCTTATTTTCATCTACATAAGATGATATATATCGCGGAAAAGTAAAAACCGAGATAAGATAACGGTTTACAGTGCAGTTCACTGTGAGACTTTTCTGCGCGGCTGCAGCGGCCAGAAGTGGCGCAGAAGACGTTCACTCCGTACTCTACGTGTGGAGGGGCTATTGGTATGTACCATTATTATTGTTTCTGTTTGAAATACCACAGCGTCGATAAATTTGAAAAATCTTCCCGCTAAGCAATTACTTGCACACTTATAAAAAAAAACAAATTGAATATATTATTGGTCACAAATCATCTCTTGCATTTTTTTTACTTTTGCTCTAGGTCGTTCTTCGCTATTTTCCAACAATGGTGTTATTTTGATTATTATTTTACTTATGTGTAAAATACCGTGTAAAATGAATGCGTTAATCAATATATATTATAGAAGAAAGTGTCCCGCTAAAACTCAGAAATGAGTCCCGGTGCGATCAAGGGAGAGTTATATGGTATGGTAGCCCTCTATCCCGGATTCATGAAAAAGGTTCCCGTTTTTACATATAGGGCGCGCTTTTGAAGATATAAGAGCTAGAAGTTTCGCCCTATATAATTTTCTAGAACAATTCAGAACATTCGAGAATAGTCTGGAACGTTTGCAAACATCCCAGATAATGGTGGAACATTCCAGATCGAGGTATTAAGAAATAGCTAACCAAAAAGTAACATGTGTTTTGACTTGGTGTTTAGTACTGATGATTTATCAAAGGAGCGCGAAGTGCCGCTTCCTCACCATTTGAATGGAGATCGATAAGGAACAGCGATCTGCGTTCGACTCGTCACGAGTAATTGGATTTTATATAGAAGATATGTGGTAAATCACGTGAAATACTTGGAAAAACAAATCTAAATGATCTTGCTCGTTTTAATTAATAATTTGGGAGATTCTGTGATAATCCTCTACATAATACGAAATGGCGGATCTTCGACGGATTTTAATCCATATTTATTATTGTCATCCGCGTACAAGCGGGAAGGAAAATGTTTTATTCACCAGCTTATGGTCTCAGCATAAATATATACAATGCAAAATCTTAACTCATCGAGTTGGAGACCTCATGAGGAGACCCATCATGACCATGTGCTATGGAGTAATGGATGGATCTACGATCGCTGACCACGCTGCAGCTGAGGAAGGATTCCGGAGGCCTACAGACCTTCACAGATCCAGAAATCCATCGCACCGTCGCGTCATAGTCCAAATTAGTGAAGTTCAATTAGTTTTTAGTATTTCTTACTATGTAACACTTAGTATTACTATGTAATTTAGTATAAGTATTACTATGTAACATTTTTTAGATATTTTGTTTTGAAGATTTACTTCACGTATACAATTGATACTTAACTTTTATTTACCTACAGACCTTCACAGAGCCAGAAATCCATCGCACCGTCGCGTCATAGTCCAAATTAGTGAAGTTCAATTAGTTTTTAGTATTCCTTACTATATAGTATTACTATGTTATTTAGTATTAGTATTGCTATGTAATTTAGTATTAGTATTACTATGTAACTTATTATTACAATGTAACATTTTTTAGATATTTGTTATACAATTGTTACTTAACTTTTATTTACCTGCTACTGGTTTCGACACATCCGTGTCATTCACGAGCAATCTTAAACTGAACTTAAAAATTATGCAAATACAGAAATGATTAGATTTTGTTAGGTAGTGGGAAAGTGATTTTGTTAGGTAGTGGGAGTGGTGATTTTGTTAGTTAGTGGAAATGGTGATTTCGTTAGGTGGGTGTGGTGATTTTGTTAGGTTGTGGGATTGGTGATTTTGTTAGGTAGTGGGAGTGGTGATTTTGTCAGGTAGTGGGAGTGGTGATTTTGTTAGGTAGTGGGAGTAGTGATTTTGTTAGGTAGTGGGAGTGGTAATTTTGTTAGGTAGTGGGAGTGGTGAGTTTGTTAGGTAGTGAGAATGGTGATTTTGTTGATTTGTGATTTTGTTAGGTAGTGGGAGTGGTGATTTTGTTAGGTAATGGGATGGGTGATTTTGTTAGGTGGTGGGAGTGGTGATTTTGGGGAGGGTAAAACGGTGGGAGAAGTCAATGTTTCCTTATTATGTTAAAATGGTCCTCAAGTATGTTGCTTACAATAATTTATTTTATATTATATATTTTTACATTTTCAAGTTCTACTCATTTATTTACACAATTAATCTTTCATACCAGTCCAAAAATAGTGCCCATGACAATGTAGAAGAGCTCTCCGTCCTACGGAACTGAAGGCACGGGTTTCCCTAAAGGAACTCGGTAGCGCCCAGTTAATTCTAATTCTAAAATAATCCTTCAGCCCCTCACTTTTCAGCCAGACACGGCTCATCCCTTAAATACTTACAACAACAATAATTGCTTGATTATTTATTTGCTAGTTGGTAGCGGCTCAGTGCGTTGTACAGGCATCGCCTGTACGAAGCTAATAAATATTTACGATGTTGAAAAATTATTCAACCAACATCGTTACTGTGAAACAGAACTAAATTAATTTAAAATGTCAATAACAGCTTTTCAGCTCATTTTTTCATTACCATCCTAAGCTATAAATCTTTTAAGTATACGTTTAGATCTTTAAAAAGATGTTAGATAATTTATTATTTCAGTTCATTTAAAGAAAAGCTTTCAAAAATAATATGCTAAAACTCTGTGAAATTCGGATAGTAATAAATAAACTTATAGCCACATAATATGAAATCATTTTAAATATCAAATTTCTATTACTTAAAGTGTGTAAAATTCGACGGAGTTTTCGCAGAAATATATAAGTTTATAATACGATATAAAATCTCGTGTAAGCCCATATTACACCTACTGCGAGTGCCGATAAGTGTTATGAATATTTCAACAGCAAAAGTGGTTCGCGGCTCCCAAGATTTTATTTAACATTTTTATTGCGACACTCGAATTTCTTATTTGCCTTTTTCATAAGCGTCCCGGCGTCAGCGCTGTTCGGATGGCACAAGTGATTTTTAATGCTGATGTTTGTAGTCCCCGCACTCGTGGTTATAACTAAAAGGTTTCAAATTATGATAATAGGGTATTTGCACGGCTTTTTACTGTCGAAAAAAGGAATAACTAACGATAATTACACTCGTATACGTATGCGGAGGAGGCGTTTGTGACGTCACACCAGCCAACGTTTGTAGGGGCAGTCCGGAGTTAGGTAACAGCGGTATAGGCAGCCAATAGTTTTACTTACGTCGTAGCCTAATTCAAACCGCCTAGGAATTAGCGATTTACATCGTTTTTAAATCGATAAAATTAATGTTTCTTAATTTTTCATACATTTAAAATAGACGATTCAATTCTAATCATAGTTACCAGTCAATTTAGGGTCTCACCTCAGAATGAAATGGAAGCAGCGGAAAATTTGTTTACATCGTTTTTTTGGCATTCTAAACGTTATCTCAAAAGTCTCATAAGGTAACGTGTGAGCGTCCTTGGATATTCAAGGTCAAATGTCACAAAAATTAGTTTTTTGGAAATATCTCGTTTCCTTTGCCTCAAATCGTATTTGCATTCATTACAAAAGTTGTAGAATATAAAATTCTCTACAATTTTTTTCTAAAATATTTTTTTTATAAGCTTAACCGTTTTTCAGAGAGCGGAGAATAGAAGATAAAATAATGCAGAGCGCTCAGCCGTACATAGCGCGAAGTCCATCGTGAATTCCAGTTACTGACCTTGCGCTATGTATGGCTAAGCGCTTCGCATTATTTGAGCTCTATCTTAAAAACGGTTAAAAGTATAAAAAAATATTTTAAGAGAAAATTTGTAAAGAATTTTACGCTCACGCGTGACCTTATGATACTTTTGAGACAACATTTAAATTGCCAAAATAAAGTTTTATAGAAATTTTCAGCTTATTCTGTTTCATTCTGAGGTTGACCCCTTTTTTTAGCCAAGTGACTGAACTATCATATGGTGCTTGGTGGTTTCAAATATCCTTATCAGTAGAATTGCTCAAAATAATTTAAGGTTGGGTAGGTAAGGGTAGCGACTTATTAATTAGAATTTTTAATGCAGGTTTTGAAGAGGCCTGGTTTATTGAAGGAGAAAAAAAGCAGGATTCAGGTAGCTCCATATACGATCTGACATACACAAAAACGAGTCAAAAAAAGAAACAATAATTCTCATGAATCCGATATCTATAACGGGTGTTTCGCTCGTGTTTGTCGAATTTGGCATCAAAAGCAGACATATTTAATTATATTGTTCATTCTTGTGCATTTTTTTCTTCGACCAAGTATTTTTTTCAATTTTATGGGTATAGGTACCGCCGCCCCGGGAACCATTTATTGAATAACCAACACCCCTGCCATATGTCACCCCAAGATATTGGTTGCATAGTCCTTTTGACCTCTCCAGCCGACCCATCGCCTTGCACCGCAGTGAAAGGAATAGATTCATACTCCATTTCTCCTGGACACACTGACCGCCAGATTCCTACCTATCCCTCATACCATTTTCCATCCCAGAACGTCTTCTTCTTCTTTTCCTTAATAATACCCTCCACAAAGCGACCTATAGGATGAAATAGGCCCCGAGGGAAATCGTTTATCTCGTTGGTTTCACGCAAACTTTTGAATTCCGTAACTTAACCGTAAACTTAAACCTTAGGGCGCACAGTTTACATCCGCGCTGTGCAAGCGGGTTAATTTTAATGTAAAAAAAATAGCATTGGTTTAAAAAATCGTTCGCATTTACACAGTTCAGTAAATATTTATTTTGAAAATTGATTATTTTGTCTCCTAAGCGCTGGCGTATTGAGGTTTATTTTTGGAACATTTTAGCATTAACATATTGGTATTCCACATCCATATACAACCTATTTAAACATGGTATGTCGTAGACGTATTTTGAAATGTGGGGATAAATAAAAACCCTTTCGGTACACACTTCACAAATTCACGAACGTTTTCTGTTAAGTAATCACGGTGGAGTATTTTTAGGTTGAAATCCCTACGATATGTAGATATTATTGATTGATTACTTTTAAAATCATCCCAATCGATTTTTTTAAAATGGAATCAACCATTGGAAACACCAAGAAAAGATACTCTATCATTCCATCAAACATGCTAATCTCGGTTGTTTGTGAAGCGCATTAGCCCTGGTTGAAATCTAGTTCAATGAACTCAAAATTGCTACGATTTTAAGTGTCCGTTTTGAAATTGGAACTGATTGCGTGATGAACTCAGGCCAGCAATATAGTAGGGGAGACATGTACAAAACCGTATACCGGGGTAAAACCGTATTACTCTAAAAAAGCCTTATTACTTTAAATATTCCTCCCCGCACTCCGCCCGGCGTACGACTCCGATACCAGCGCAAGTAAGCAGAAACTTGTCGGTACCTACATATAAGTTTTTAGATTTTCACGGCCAAAAGTATTTTCGTTATTTGATTTTGGAGTGTTATGCAGTGTTGCGCTACCTCCTTCTTTAGCCAACGTTTTGGACAGCGTTACAGTGTCCATCATCAAGGCAGATGTGTAATTGTGTACTTGTTAGTAGTGAGATGTGTGCTTATGTACTTGTCGGTACATGTCTGCCCGCTGACGAGATACCACATGTGTTTAAGTTTTTCGGTGTCGTGGTGTAATTTTTACGGATATTGAATTGCTTACTAGTGAAGTTTTTATAATTTGCAGTTAAGTGAAATGTCAAATACTATAAATATGTATATTTTAACTTTTATTGCGTATAACTTTTGGGGGATTTTCATAACATTTTTTACATTTGTCAAAAAAAATCTGTATTTTTTTTTCTTGGGGCACAACCGTATGGGATAAAACCGGCCAGCATACGCTTTTGACTCGGAATATTTTCATTAGAGAATTTTTTTATTTGTTTACACACGTTAAAAACGTGCCGCGTAATTACCAAAAAAAACTACCAGACAAGACTGGGATACAGAAATAAAAATGAGAACAGCAATTTTGCAAAAATGTATTTGCAGGAGCAATGGGATACTTAAAAGCAGCAGAAACCTACGGAGTGTCGAAATTCACATTACAAAACCGTGTCAATAAATACAGGAATAATCAAGTTTTGGGTTTATCTACGACAAAGCTTAATGCACTTGTACTTTACCACTATTGTATTTTTGTACTTAAGATTTTCAATTATATTTTAGAAATGATTGGGAACATCAAATAAAAGTCTTTTATCAAGGAAAAGATTTAAAAACAATGTTGCACCTACAACTTTTGTCATTTGATAAATTTTAAAACTCATTTTTATGAGGTACCGCACAAAAGTCCAAACTGCTCCAACCGTATGCAGCCAATGAAAATGTCATCCCTAGTTGAGATATGTTGTGAGGCTGAAGGTATTGACGAGGGGGATGTGATGGAGATGAGGAAGATGGTGAATCACCTGTCTATATCAAATCTTCAAACACGGCTAAAACCAGTTCAAGCAACGTTTTATAAATTGGCATATTCCACCAGGCAAATACTGAGAGTATCTTCCGCTTGTTGCCGTATCTCATTCAAAATCTGTAATTATTTAGCTGTGTGCGAACTTAACTGAAACGTTCGTCATTTATTTAATTCAAACGAAAGATTGCTAAGCCTTAAAAACGAGATTTTTTTCTGTTTTGAAATATTAACTACTTGTATATATATGTATATAAGGGTTCCATGACAACTCAGAATCAACTAAACTCAAGGCCTCTTTGAAAAATCGTTGTTTTCCAGGATGTGGGGAGGATAGTGCAATCCCACACGTCCCATATATACTTATTAACACAGCAGATTTTTTAAATAAAGAACTAAGTATGTACATAGAATGGAAAAAAAAACAAAATAATAACAAATTTTAAAAATAATAAATAATCAATTCCATGTAGGGCGTGGTCTAGGGTGAGCTCGGGCTCAGCGCTCACTCAGGAGTGGGGTTTGGTGCTGGAACGCTGCGGTCACCACTGTATTGCCGGAAGCCACTAGCCGCATCCTGGCTAAAGTGACCCGATGTCTCATCAGACCGGCGAATCCGTGCAATCCTAGTTCTGTGAACTTTGTCGATGCACTGCTTTTTGAAATATATTAGGATTCAGAAGAGCTAGCTAGCGTTAAAAGCTATGAAAAAAATATTGAAAAATAGTTCATAACCTAACATAACGAAACCTATTTAACCATTTTTTCATATATTTTTTTCTTCACTTTTTATGACTTTTTAAAGGAGATGTTGAGTTAAATTCATTCCGAGTTGTCCGGTCACCGTATATGTGTATGAAAAGAATCGGGAAGTCCAAAATAATGTAAAACTTAAAATGAATATTTGATAAGCTCAGATCAAGCTCAGCCTAATATTTGATATTCATTTTTATTCTAAGGTGGATCCAACCCGTAGATTTATTTAGGCATAAAAATGTTACTTGCTGTAACGTGCTGTTTACTCTTTAGCGATCTTTATTTCGTCAAAGAGAATAACGCCTATGTAAGCATATTTGTATTTATGTTTCGGGAGTGCTTTTGGTATGAGATTACCGTTCTTTGTTTGCAGCTGACATGGTGGATTTTCATGTGTTAATAGTCTTTGGCGGAAAAGGGCAGCGGCCAGTACTGTCCTTTTGGAAATTACGGAAAAAAACAAGAGAATTTCACATAAATTAAATATCGAGGCAGAGCTTGTACCGTCAGTGGAGAAGAATAAGGAACTCCAGTGAAAAATATTATGGCTTTAAAAAAATATGTTCATATAGACCAATAAACGCTGATTCTGAATATATAAGTTTTATTAAATAATATTTAACGTAGAGCTTTAAAAAAAAATATTAAAAAGTCCATTTTAAAACGTGTCATTAAAACACCCTGTCAAGTTGGTATTGCTGGATTTTGGCGGCGTGCCGTCACCGCGCCGCGTCACCTGGGTCAAAGTTGTATAGAAATGTAAGACGCAAGCCATTCGAGATTCCGTGAGATTCGAGATTTCGAGATTAAATAATATTTAACGTAGAGTTTTAAAAAAAAATATTAAAAAGTCCATTTTAAAACGTGTCATTAAAACACCCTGTCAAGTTGGTATTGCTGGATTTTGGCGGCGTGCCGTCACCGCGCCGCGTCACCTGGGTCAAAGTTGTATAGAAATGTAAGACGCAAGCCATTCGAGATTCCGTGTTATTGGTATAAACCTTTATAAAATTAAATTTAAGTAAAAAATGTACATTTAATAAAACTCTTCAAATACAAAATCTCTATAAAGAGATTTGGACATATAATAGTTTTTGTTTTTATTGAAACATTATTTAGGCCTAAATAATTCAGTATCAAAAATAAAGTATCTCTATTAGTTTATCTATATTATTTAAAATATTCAAAAACTCTAACTGTACAAAAAACGACCATAATGCCCAGTAAAACGCTCCAATGCTGAAATTCAAAATGGCGGGAGTCGAACAGCTGATTCCAGTTCCATACAAAATTCATACTTCGGTTGATCATGATGACGTCACACTAGATTCGGTGGTTTTCGGGGGATCTTGAAAATTTAAAACTTTGAAATTTATTTTACCTATTAAAACTAACTATAAAAATAAATATGCAGTTATTTATGTTAGAAGGTCATTATTTATAAAAAAAATTAAAAAAATTGGACTGGAGTTCTCTATTATAGCGTTTAAAATGGTGTTTTTCATTTTGTTTTGAAGAGTTTTATTTCACATTTACAATTGTTACTTATTTTTTTATGTATCTGCTACCGGTTTTGACACATCCGTGTAATACATTAGCAATTTATAAACATTAAGGTAAATAAAAATTAACTAACAAATGTACATGTGAAATTAAACTCTTCAAAACAAAATGCCTAGAAATTGTTACAAAGTTAATGCCCAAGAAATACTAAAAGGGGGGGGTTTTCGTTTTTATTATTTTTTTTTACATTAACTCCACACATCTGGGATGCTGTGGGGAGGGTCCTTTTGAGGAGAGAAAGGAATGAACATTGGTCTTGAAAAGACCCATGTTGTGGGAGGGAGGAAACACAGAGAACGGCAAATCGTTCCATAGCCGAGCTGTTGAACTCAAGAACGAGTCGAAAAAACGACCCGTTCTCATGTGACAAATGTCAACCGTGTACATATGTTGGGCGCGCGTTTGGCGTGCCTCCCGACTATGCACCGGTGCCGAAGGGATCAATGACGCTAGTTACCGGTAATATTACGCGAAATACTGGTAGAACAGGGATAGCATTCCCCCCACCCGACGCCTGTGCTCTAAAGATTGCAATCCGTTCGCTGAGGTGGGAGAATCTATCAAACGGACCGCCCGTTTCTGCACAGAGTCGAGGGTATTTTTCAAGTATTTTGGAGCTCCAGACCAGAGGTGGCTGCCAAATTCAACCGTGGGGCGCACTTGCGATTTGTACAGGGTTAGCAGTTGTGTACTATTAAAGTATCTGCGGGCCATGTACAGTAGTGTGGGCCGATTTTTTTTCTTTCGAATTCCTTTTAGCGCTAGTAATAAAAAGTTGTCTTTGCATCTAAAACATCAAAAAAAATTAGTTTTAAAAAAATCAAAAAATATCCTTAAGCTTCGCAAGTCCTTTGAAGTTTGAGAAAATATCGAAATATTTCCATTTTTTCAGCCTTTGCACAAATATTCTGAAATAGTTTTAAGATATTCATTTATTATGATTTATTATTATTATTGTTTATGAGCTCTTGTTAAATAAAGTCTATAGTTTCGATGTATAAAACCACCATTTATTATTTTTGTAGTAGTATGGCACTAAACCAAGTCCGCCCGCAGTCCCCAAACCCGCCCTCCAGCGGCGGCATGTTTTATTTAAAACTTATCGTTTTAAGATATTTTCAGATTCTGTAACAGCCCTCGAAAAATTCGTGCCCAAAAAAAATCAAAGAAAACTATTCATTCGTTAAAAATTCTCCATTTCTTTGAAAATGTCGGTAGTGAAGTGCTTCCAGACAGCTTTTTATTTAAATTGAAAAGGCGCAAAACTTTAGAGAGTTCCGAGAAAATTCAACTTACTTAAGAAAGCTGCATTTAATGTCTTCGGTCTTCGCCCCTTCGCTTTAATTTACTTTCTTCTCTTATTGTATAACGGTAAAATCATTATTAACATTCGCACCCGGGGTATAACAATGGCACAACTCAAAAAACCTCTTTTTTTCAGGAGAGCAGTTTGAATATTTCTTTTGAGCGTATTTAATCAGTTTATTAACCAATAAAAAAACATTATTTTTAAAAAAAAAGTTGAAAAGCAGTATATTCATATTTATTAGTTTTAATATTATAACAGAGTTATAATGATCATCGTGCCACTACTTTTGCTTGAATTCGAGTTTGCTTTTAAGGCCACATTAACATTTTTAAGAACTGTGTCGTTTTTATCGAAGATAGAATAGATATCCAGGAACATTTCTGCATACTTAACTCAAAAATTATTTTTTTTTAACTTGTGCCACTGTTATCTCTCAGGTGCGAATCTTAAAAGGTTTCTGTCGCATTTCGAACTGCAACATTTTTGTATGGCTTTCGTGAAAATTATTCTAAAATCTATTGGTTTCGCACATTTCATCGATTGAAATATTGACGCGTGGTTGAGCATTTTTAAGATAATCTTAGACATAATGTTGAGTGAACGTCTTTTTAACTGCCCTCTACCACGACCAAAAAATAAATTTTTAAAAATTACTTGATGTTCGATTCATTTATCTGTAAATCTATGCTGAAAATCCCAAAAACAATACTAAAAACAACTCTACAACCCTACAGACTACATAGTTGTGGAAGGGGCGGCCCGCCCCGGGCCTCTGGTCCTGGGGGCCTCCAAGCGCCTCCACCTTCATCAAATCCCTTTGATTCCTTCCCTTGATCAAATCCTAAACAAGGCTTTAAGACGCCAGGACACTATAAAAAAAATACTTGCCTTTTTTTATTTCATTTTCTGAAAGATGCATTTTTAACAGAGATGAAGCATTTTATGTGAAACCGTTTGAAAATGATTGTATATTGAATTATCCTCCAGCAAAACTTTGAATGTTTTTCTCGAAACTTTTTTAACACGTTTAACCTGATTGACAACATATTTAAAAAAAAAACTATCTGCATGCACTAAGTCTTTAACTGTTTAAAAATCCAGTGTCTATTCCAAAAGTGGAATTTTAATATCTAAAAGAAAAAATGGCGAACCAGCAAATTTTATTTTCGATTTTTTATGCGCGGTTACTCGGCTGAGTGACCAGTGACGACTTGCGAAAGATATTTTTATTCGATTTTGAAGAAAAAAAATTTGAAAAAAAAAGTTATCGAAAACGTCACCGCAGACCAAAATTTCATTTATATTTTTTAATCCAAATAATGTCAGGAATTACTGGTTAAATTAAGGCAAGTGTGTCCCTAAACACCCTGTATATTAAAAATAAACAAAAATAAAAATCATTTCTTGTGGAGTTTAGCGGGACTTTTTCCAACTAACAACGTGACCATCTTGAGTGTATTTTGAAAAAAAAATCATTTAACGTGTAATATTCTATTTGTATTGTTCTTTTGACTTTATGTCCGGGTTAAATCTTCCACACACGAAAAACTTAACCCTTCTACAAACTTTTCCACAAATTATCATCTAGTCAGTCCACGCTATTCAATTGCACTGTATAAGTATAATAAATACAAAACAATACAAGAACAACATGTCAACCTACCAGAGACCAAATGGGAAAATAATTCACCGACTCCAGATATTTTCACATCAGAGGGTTCGGCTCAATAGAACTCCTAACTGGACCGATAAATCGTACTGATCCCTCAATATAAATATTTAAAAAATCTTTCGAAATCCTACATGTATTTAATATGACTGATTTTTGCATTTTAATATAAAGATTCTTTGACAAATCTAATAAGCCTAAATTTTGAATGAAAGAGCTAGGTATAATGCCAGTAGCCGAAATAACAAATGGTAATCTTTTTATAGTCTGAGAATGCCAAATTCTTTTAATCTCATTTCCTAAATCTGTATATTTTCTAATTTTTTCAGAAACAGATTTTTGAATATTACAGGAATTTGGAATAGCGACATTGACTATATTATTATAGTTAATTCCATATTTTCCATTCCTTTTTATGTTATTCAAAATATTCAGCTGGGATTATTAAGTCAACACTTAAATAAATAAAACCAGTGATAAATTACGATTCCACTTCACTTATTTACGAGTTGTGAACTTTGAGAATATTTTAATAAATATTTGTGGTGCTTTAGCTTTAAAGGATTTTGCTTAGTAATTTAGTACTACGCCAATCTATTTGAGCGTTAAAACCACATCGTGAAATTAATTACTTGGCAACGACTTGGAACCGAAATTAAATGAATAACTTATTTAAAGTTTGAATATGTTAATAACTTACCAAGTAAGACCAAATTTTTGTTTTCTGAGACCGACAAATAATGAGTAATTACATCTTAAGATTCGTAGAATTGCGGTTTTTTATGTAAATACCGCTCAAGAGTTTCAACTGCTTCCACCTGGAGCCAGTGAGGCCTCCATGGTATCAAGGTAAGACTCTTTCTTCACAATCCGAAGGTCGCGGGTGCGAACCAATTAATAAATGAAAATAATATATAGTATATTTGCGGCATGGTCCAGAGTGGAAGATACTCTCAGTATTACCCTGGTTTAAGACCACCATTCAGAATTGAAACGTTGCTTGAAATGGCTTTAGCCATATTTGGTGACCAGATCTGAAAAGCCAGGTACTTCCCTGCCTTTCTCCCCCCCATCTCCTTTTCCTCACCACAACCTTCAGCCTCACAACATACCCCAATTGGGGATGCCATTGTCTCACTGGCTCCAGACGGGAGCAGTTGGGACTCTTGTGTGGTATTCATATTAAAAAAAATTCTCAGTTGGCATGGAACCTTGTAGTCATAACTGAATTCCATGATTAGTCCTATAAACTAAAAGACGTCAGTTGTCGCAGTCAACTCAAATGTTTGATTACGCGGCGGAACAGAGTCCTAAATCTAAGTCAAAAATTAACCTCAGTGGTGATGGTTTTATTGAATACTCTTCTTCAAATTTATAAAGAAAGGTCGTACGAGAAGCACACACTGTACTGGGCCTCTTCTACAAGCAGTAAGTTTCTGCTCTATTAGATTATTGGATGATGCCTCTCAAGTATTTCGAAATGTTTGTATTATTTTTATTATTGATACAATAGCTTTGTTGCTTTGAAGAAGTTCACCTTAGTTTTCGAAGGGCGTTTGACGATTTGGTTCGACAATATGGCTCTCCATTCTGAGTTTACACCGTATTACCGGTATTTCTTTATCCTTTTGATATTTGCAATAGATGTGTTTTGTACTTCTATCTTCCAATAGCTATACCTACGTTTGTTCTGAGGTAACAGTGTCCTTTTAATAAACCTTTCAACAAACTCAGTGATTTCATTGTAATTTTTCCATTGATTGTTGGATCGCACTTTTTTAAAGTTTTTAACTTATTTAACTCGAAATATCTATACACATCAAACTAAACACATTAACTAAATACATTTTACATTACACAATACAATATTTTCTTCTTGCTCCCCTCGTAACTAATGGATTGCTTATCCTAGTTAGTACGAATGATGTTTAAATTTATGTTATCGTGTTGTCGTATAAAGTGTTTGTGTACTTTAGACCTTTTAATTAATTCTGTGTTCGTATGTACGAGTTTATTTTATATTTTGTATATAAGGAGACATGTACTGTATTCATATAGTTTTCTTAAGGGGGTATTCTAGTCTAGAAGCATGAATTGTAGGTGTTTTTTCATGTGCACCATTATTATACCAAATATTGATTAAACATTAAAGAATGCATGAAAAACAAATCAAACGAAACAATTCAAAATTCAAAAAGTTACAGGGTGTTGAAGTGGAGGGTCAAAAAAATGGCGCGTCCCGGTTAACAAAATTGCAACCCTCCTAGTAATCTAAAAAAAAAAACAAATTAATTCTTAATTCAAACAAATGCGGCTATGGTCCGAACTAAAAAAAAGTCTAAAAAATTATTTTTCGCAAAATGGCGGCTGTCTGAAATAAAAAACACATTATTTTACCAGTTTTTTTGACTTACAATTTTTTTTTTTAAAAGTACAAATTTTAATTTTTGTTATAGTTTTAGTTCCCGCCATAGAGCAATGTAAAGAGAAGGTTAACACCAAATTTTAAGAAATTGGTTTCGTAGAACTTGAGATATCGTGTCAACCATAGTACACAACTGCTTACCCTGTACAAATCGCAAGTGCGCCCCACGGTTGAATTTGGCAGCCACCTCTGGTCTGGAGCTCCAAAACACTTGAAAAATACCCTCGACTCTGTGCAGAAACGGGCGGTCCGTTTGATAGATTCTCCCACCTTAACGAACGGATTGCAATCTTTAGAGCACAGGCGTCGGGTGGGAATGCTATCCATGTTCTACCGGTATTTCAATGGAAGATGCTCTGAGGAACTAGCGTCATTGATCTCTTTGGCACCGGTGCATAGTCGGGAGACACGCCAAATGCGCGCCCAACATATGTACACGGTTGACATTTGTCACATAAGAACGGGTTATTTTTTCGACTCGTTCTTGAGTTCAACAGCTCGGCTATAGAACGATTTGCCGGCATCTGTGTTTCCTCCCTCCTACAACATAGGTCTCTTCAAGACCAATGTTCATTCCTTCCTCTCCTCAAAAAGACCCTCCACACAGCATCCCAGATGACATAGGGCCTGAGGGAAATTATTTTCCTCACGGCCTCCTGTGAGGAGTTAATGTAAAAAAAAAAAACCGTCTCTAAAAAAGTGATTTTGAGAAAAATGCGTTTAAAATTTCGTTCTATTCAGATTCTGGTTAGATTCCGTCAAAACCGCGACGATAAAATGGTTATAACTTTTAAAGTACCCGAATTTCGAAAAATCCTTTAAATATTTAAACTTACTTACTAGAATACTGATAATATTTTTTTTTCCATGTATAATATTTTTGTGGATGCTCTGGATCGGTAGTGAAATAGTTTTTTGATTTCCTTGTTTTGTATTACCTGTAATTCATTTATGTATGTTTCACATGCTTATCCCTAGATTTCAATAAAGTAATTTAAATGTAGGAGACTATAATATAAACCGTTTTTTTTTACTTAATTACTGCTTTGATATCCGATTACATACTCTACCTCACAATCCGAAGGTCGCGGGTTCGAACCCGGCGTGCGCAAATAAATTTTATTTGATTAATTTGTGTTATTTCACAGTTTATTCATTAAAAATAATATATAGTATATTTGCGGCACGTTCCAGAGTGGAAGATACTATCAGTATCGCCCTGGTGTAAGACCACCATTCAGAATTGAAACGTTGCTTGAAATGGCTTTAGCCGTGTTTAGTGACCAGATCTGAATAGCCAGGTACTTCCCCACCTTCCTCTTTCCTATCTCCTTCCCCTCCCCACTACCTTCAGCCTCACAACATACCCCGATTGGGGATGCCATAGTCTCACTGGCTCCAGACGGGAGCAGTTGGGGACTCTTGTGCGGTATTAACTGTAAAAAAAAAAAAAGTTTCATTCTGTAGATTTCTTTGTTTTCATTTAATTGTAAGATTCATTCTTTAGTTTTCCTATCCCTTTCATGGCTAGAATTTAATCCTTTTTGAAAATTTTTATCAAAAGTTATTATCCAACTCTCCTACTTTTGGTATTCAACCATCTACAATAGAAACAATGGTCGGAACCTTTTTTGAAATTTTTTCAGTTCCTTTTTCCTTTACTGTCCATTTTACTGTCCATAAAAAATGAAAAAGTACGGCGTGAACAAACTGTTCTACATTTTTTTTACCTTGCTAGTTTTAAATCCGACAAAACCTTTTACAGTGGAAACGTAAAACTTTGTCGGTGACCATAAGCTTTATATCGGAATTATAAAGTTCCATTCGCAAATGGAAGTCTTTGAGCGTGGTGTAAATTTAGCAATAATGCCACTGGCAGGTTCCAGTCATTCTGCAGAGAGGTGTTGGTCCAACTGTCTACTGAAAGTTATGCAGTCTGAAATTATTCACATGGTTCGTCTAGGTCTGTAAGATGACTTGTTCCATTTTCATTTTGGATAATTCTACACTACTGCAAATATTTTTTAATATAATATAGATATCGACCTCCAGCATGTCGGTACGTTTTGCTTTTTTGTTAAGTTTCTTCTTAAAGGAGTTGGGACTCTCCAAAAATTGTAAAAACTGTCTGATTTGAAAGCAATCGACAGAAGTTCAGTAAACATACCAGACAATATAAATTTTGAAAAAGCAAAACGTACAGGCATAAAGTATTATCTTCCAATGCAGTTAGTAAAAAAAATTAAAAATCGGTCGAATTTTGGCGGAGAAAAGTGAGGAATACAAAACCTCTATGTTGATGATTTTATTCAGAGATTATCAGCCTGAGTTGCAGTTAGTATTTGGGGGAGTTTTTTTATATATGAATACCGCACAAGAGTCCCTTCCGTCTGGAGCCATCCCCAATTGGGGTATATTGTGAGGCTGAAGGTAGTGGGGAGAGGAAGGAGATGGGGAAGAGGAAGGTGGGAAAGTGCATAGCTATTCAGATCTAGTCACCAAACACGGCTTAAGCCATTTCAAGCAACGTTTCAATTCTGAATGGTGGTCTTACACCAAGGCGATACTTAGAGAATCTTCCACTCTGGAACGTGCCGAAAATATACTTTGAAAATATAACCTGGTTATTCAGATGTGGTGTTCAGAGCTGGCTGACTCCATTTCAAGCAACATTTCTATGAATGGTGGTCTTATGCCAGGGCGATACTGAGAGTTTCTCGAAATAACAAACAAAAATCATATAAAAATTTTCTTTAGCACGCCATCATTAGAACACGCTAGTCGAGAGCCTTACCCCTTGCCCATGTAGGCCGACAAACCATACGTAGGTACCTACACCTTACGTTCAATTTGACATTAAAATAACGCAATATTTTGTTACTTCTTCTGTCACACCCAACCTTGAAAATAATTAAAATAAAAATGTGATATTCCTAGCATTGCTGGCAAAAATACCTCAAAAATCAACATTGTTTGGGCATTTACACAATGCACAGCTACACGTACCTACAAACATACATTTATACATCATGAACCTGTACTTGTAGTTTTTTTTATTTATTTATTTCATTTTTATTTAGTAAAATATTTACACATTTATGTACATTATTTATAAAATGCTTTGACTGTCCAACTAGGATGATTCCCGTTTTAGGACAGTCAAATTAGAATAAGTGTGAATATATATAGACCATGATTTATACAAAAAGAGGGAAAATTGAGGAAATGAAAAGAGAAAGAATAAAACATAAAATTGGAAAGTTAAAAGCGTATTAACATATTACTTTAAAAAAAAGGTTTATATGTATAGGTTCTTGAAAAAAATGGTTTAAACATATAGTTCACTAGTGTATGCATGGCATACAACAGTTATTAAAATGATAATAATACTAAATAAAAGGAATAAAAATATTTTTACACTTAAACATAAAGGGAACTGGTGTTTGCATTTCATAATGTAGTCCTATTAATGAGAACTATAAAGAGAACAGAAACAATAAAATAAAATAAACAATTAAGGTATGATTATTACTGTTGTATGCTTTGCATAGTTATCAAAATAATAATAAAACAAGTTTACTTATAAATGGCGTTTGCATTACAAAATAATAAGCTTACATATACATTTTGTATGAATATGAAAAAAAAGAGAAGTGATAGAATAAAATAAAATATCCAAGTAAAACATAAGTTTGTATTGTTACAATTCTTCCTACCCTTCCCTTTATACCTGCCATTTGTGCTTTACTCAAGTCAGTTTTCAATCGGCCCTCGCTGCATAATCATCTATACCGCATATCGTAAACCGCTCACCGCATCCGCATACCGCATCCTACATATCGTACACCGCTTACCGCGATTAATATTATAATCATAAAAGTGCACAATAAACCATCCAGGATTCAAGAAGATAGAAGCGCAGTAAATCCTTTTTTTCCTTTCCTTGTGCATATTACCTGCTTTGTGCAGTGGTTCACACTCATTTTTCACAAACAAAAAAAACGCATCATTCAAGGTCCTTCGACATACCCTCAAACCGCATTAAAAACGCTTCAAACATCAATCTCAATTCACAAGTATTTGTTTAACATTTTTTTTATGATTTGTAATCTCTTGCGAGACCGGGTGGCGAAGCTAGGTAATAATTTGCTGCAAAATGCTGAGGTGTAGTTATTCGAAATAATCGTATCCCCACTGGCGGACCCTGTAGTAACCTGTGCCGAGGATTTATGGTAAATTAATGATAGGGAATGAGTCAGCAAGATTACACAATGGCTGCCTATTCTGTTCGATATTTATTGGGACCTCAACCGGGATTAAGGGCTAAGATAGGCAATTATTTATCTCACGATTTCGGTCAATTAAGACTGGTGATTATGTACTAAGATTTCTGCTCGAGTTTCATCTGACCCTAATCAATTCCTTTTTAATAATAAAAATTTATATTTTAATTTAATTTAGTTTCCGACAACCCATCCGAGCATTTATCGAGATAAATTATTCGGATAATACAAGTAACCCGCCTCACCAGACGATGTCTGTTCTGAGACGAGTAATAATGCAAGAAAATATTGCACAAGTGTGTACATATGTGCATAAAATTTAAAAAGAACTAAAAGAAATTATTTAAATGTAAACCACGTTTACAATGTGCAACACCGAATTTTGTACGAGTAGGTTTTTTTTATATGAACACCGCACAAAAGTCCTGATTGCTTCCGTCAGGAGCCAGTGAGACTATGGCATCCCCAATTGGGGTATGTTGTGAGGCTAAAGGTAGTGGGGAGGGGAAGGAGATGGAGAAGAGGAAGGTGGGGAAGAACATGGTTATTCAGATCTGGTCACCAAACACGGCTAAAGCCATTTCAAGCAAAGTTTCAATTCTGAATGGTGTTCTAACACTAGGGCGATACTGAGAGTGTCTTCCACTCTGGAACGTAACGCAAATATACTGTATATAATTTTTAATGAATTAATTGTGAAATAATACAAATTAATCAAATAAAACTTATTTGCCACGCCGGGATTCGATCCCGTGACCTTCGGATTGCGAGTCAAGAGCCTTAACTCCAGACCACGCCGGCCATATATGTAATCTCTGTAGAGTGACAATATTTCCTCGCTTCCGGTGAAGTCGATCAAAAATTTAAAATTTCAGACACTTTCTTGAACAAATAAACCATTTCATTGGCCTGTTTGGGGCCTAGGGTTAAAAGATATTTTATAAATTGGAGACATTAGTTTTATTTCAAAACAGAATAGACAATTATGATTTTAGATTTTCACGCCACAAGTATTTTCGTTATTTGTTTTTGGGGTGTTATGTCGTGTTGCGCTACCTCCTTCTTTAGCCAACGTTTCTGACAGCGTTACATCTGCCCTGATGATGGACACTGTAACGCTGTCCGAAACGTTGGCTAAAGAAGGAGGTAGCGCAACACGGCATAACACCCCAAAAACAAATAACGAAAAAAAAAATGATGCAGTGTGCTAAAAGAAAACCTCAAATATTATTTTCCTTGTCAATGAATACAAAAACAATATGAATCTCTCTTTTTATTTCCTTCTTGTTGAAAACCACAAAACCGTTGAGTTATTTCGTTTTTCGTGAAAACCACAAAAATTATCTTAATATGTTTTTATGTGATAACCACATCCCTATCAACACTGTGAATAGTGTTAGGAACGGTAAAAAAAACGAAGAAAACAAAAATACTTGTTTTCCCTCTTCAAAATGTGTTGTGCTTTTAATAAAAAAAACTTAATCTAACATTTTATGTTTATCTTTCATAACGAACATTAATATAAAGAAGCAAATTGATTAGTGTTACGTAATGTAATTAAGAATTTTAAATTTTAATAAACATGCGGAACACGAACAAACTGTGTTTTTTTAATGAAAAAATAAACAAGCGAGCCAAAATAAAACAAAATATGATTTTTTAAGGAAGTGGGGAATCAAATTCTAATTTTTAGGCTGTAATCATAGAAATATTTGTTTAGTTTTAAACTAAAGTAAATATACCTTCTCATAATAACAGTATCACGGTATTCCACGAATGAATGATGTATTCAGCATACAAATTTTGTTCAAGCTCATGTTAAAGTATTATTTATTTTACCTGAAAATTCAGATAAAAATAATACAATTTCATAAACTATTTCAAATCATAAATAAATATTAACCAAATTGAGAATTGCTTTAAGCTCGTATGTTTCCACACGACTTTCACAAGACTGATAGTAAGTTTAAAAAGCGTTTAAAACTCATTTATTTTTTAACAAATAATTCATCAAAACATAAGTTTGAGAGGTACCGCCGCCCCGGGTACCATTCATCGGATAACCAACACCTCTGCCGTAGGTCACCCTGAGTGGTTCGTTACGTTTGTGACATAGCAGAGGTGACCAGGTTCATGAGATTTGTCTAGGTCTTGACGACGGATGTAATTGCCCACCTAATGCGTAATAGGCAGGATCAGGAGAGACTGGTTGAGGGAGACGTTTTGACCTCTCCAGCCAGACTCTCTCGACCCATCACCTTGCACCAGGTATGGATTCATACGCCCGTCATTCCTGGACACATTAAACGCCAGATTCCTACCCACCCCTCATATCTTATTCCTTCACAGAACTTATTATCTCATTTTCATAAAAAAGACCCTCCACACAGGATCCCCAAAGATGACGTAGGCCCTGAGGGGTATTATTTTTCTCAGAGCCTCCTTGTGTTTTTCTTTTTTACATTTACTCCACACAATTTCCCTCAAGGCCTATGTCATCTGGTATGCTGTGTGGACGGGCATTTTGAGGAGAGGAAGGAATGAACATTGGTCTTGAAGAGAGCCATGTTGTAGGAGAGAGGAAACACAGAGGCCGGCAAATTGTTTCATGGCCGAGCTGTTGAACTCAAGAACAAGTCGAAAAAACGACCCGTTCTCATGTGACAAATGTCAACCGTGTACATATTTTGGGCGCGCGTTTGGCGCGTCTGGCGCGTCTCCCGACCATGCACCGATGCCGAAGGGATCAATGACGCTAGTTCCTCGGAACATCTTCCATTGAAATACCGGTAAAACAGGGACAATATTCCCACCCGACGCCTGTGCTCTAAAGATTGCAATCCGTTCGTTAAGGTGGGAGAATCTATCAAACGGACCGCCCGTTTCTGCACAGAGTCGAGGGCATTTTGGAGCTCCAGACCAGAGGTGGCTGCCAAATTCAACTTGTGGAGCACATGTAAAAAAAAAATAATAATTAACTGAAAAATAATTACTAAAATTGATAAAATGTAAAGAAAAAAACTGTTTACGTCAAAAAGAGAACGGATTTTGCTCAATATTAAAAAAAATAAAATTTATTGTCATCTGCGGACTTTAATAAAATTTCTCGGCGTAGAAAATAAGAACATAATTCCTTTTGTACCCAATTATTTCGCTTCATCGGCCGAATGAAGTCTTTCTTCGTGAATTCTTTCGGTTGATGATAAATATCGTCTCGTAACAAATTTGTGGCCTCTATTTATCGGAATTTCGCTAATCTATAATTCCCCTCTCCGCAGCCAATTGAACAGAAAGCCATTATTGAATATTAATATTCAAAATAATTCGCTTATCTAAAATTTTGGCGTCCTTTTTGATATGAAATTCAAATTTCGCGAAAATTATTTTAAAAATTATAAAGAATACGCTCTTTGAAATATGATTAAGCCGCCGCTACCCGAATTTCTACCGATTTCTTACATATCTCCCTTAAACATTTAAAGTTTTTAACTCTAAAAAAAATTATTGTTATTTTTTAAGATAATATCTAGATACGTTACACGCCGAAATGCAAATTATATGATGCCCTTGATAGAAAAAAATCGCGAAGTATGCTCCGAAAATTATTTAAAACAAGTCTTTTTCTATTATTTTACAAGTTATATTGTGAAAAAATTCACAATGTTTTTTAAAATGGTACTTAAGATGCCTTCCACGAGATTTTTGCTCTATTTTAAACGAGTCATGTTTTATTAAGCGTTTTTACAATTTTCGCTTCAATTTTATTATTGAAAATATTAGCGCGCTCTGTCCAACATTCGTAATTACATATCTATCCATCTTCTTCTTTTTGAGCCGGGAAGCGTCGTCTTAACTCACGATTTAAGCACGACTCCAGTAAAATTTTGGCTTTATTTATTTATTTTGTATTGGCTTGTAACTCTTGCAGCTAGAGGCGCTAGTGAAACATGGCACAATCATGCATAAAATTCATTAAAATGTATGAAATTTAACCAAGCCTTACAACTCTTGCCGCTTGGGCGCGCTATTGTAGCATTCTGAAATCAAAATGCTTGGGAAATGTCAAAAGTTGGAGATAATATAACTATTCTACAGTATTTGCTTAAGGCGCCGTATACCCGCTCGAAAAAAAGAAGATGGAGAGATATGTAAATACGAATGTTAGAGAGAACGCGCTAATATTAAAACCGATAAAATTTAAGCGAAAATTGTGAAAATGTTCAATAAAACACGACTCGTTTTAAATATAACAAAAATGTCATGGGGAACATCTAAAATAGCATTTAAAAAAACACTGTGAATTTTCTTTTTAAAGAACATCTAAAATAAATTTAAAAAACGTGTTTATAATAATTTTTGGAGCATGGTTTTGGGATTTTTTTGTTATCAAGGGAATTTCATATAATCGGCGTGGGGACCGTCTAGATATTATCTTTAAAAATAACTTTTTTTTTTAAGAGCTTTAAAACTTTAAGTATTTAGGGAAAATATATAATAAATCTATAAAAATTCGGGATGCGGCGGCTTAAGGAAATTAATAAATAAATTGGATAAAATTTATCCAAGACACTATCTAGATACCATTTAGTTCGGGTTTGCAATCGTACATAACGATAGCGGCCAATAAAAAGTGCTTTACGTAAATGAAGACAGTGTTGGTAGTTCTTAGTTGAAGTACGATACAGTTAAATATAACCGTATCGGATAGTTGGTGGAGCTGCGCCCCGGCAAGGCGAAGATCCTGGGTTCGAGTCCTACATGTGACTGTGTTTTTTCTAATTTTTTTTTTTCAGATAATCAATTGAGTTTCGCTAATATTGTATTCATTTAATTAAATATTATAATGAATAAGCTTTGTCTTTGTCATCAATAATAAAATAAACATTATCGTTGTCTTAAAATCTTCCAGAAACACATCCCATTAAATTTATTTATAGTAATATTTGATTAAGAACAATTATAAATTCTTTTTCTCCGTAAAACAAACTCAAGTCTACAACATCGCAACTTCAAATATGAAGAACACCATTAAGGAGGGAAATATCAAATTGTCTTTATAAATAATTCAAAAAACCTTTATTATACAAAATAAACAAAGTACAAAGGGTATATTTTATAGGAACAGCCTATTTCTTACAGCTAACCTAATTAATAATAAATATTATAACAGTATGTAGAGTAAACATACCCAATTAAATCATCGAAAATAAATTATATCCATTCATAATAAAGGGTGTTTTTTTAGAGGTATACAAGTTCAAAATGAAAAAAAACGCATTAAAATAATGTTAATGTCTATGATATTGGCTTTATTTAATAGATAATTTTATGCCATTATTGTTTAAATACGATTTTGGGCATATGAGCGCCACGGCTGGCTCGAATGAAGCGCAATCGTGAAGTCCAATTTTCACCAACTTTGTCGAGGAACTGGGGCCATACATCGATAACAACACGGCAAATGTTAACTTCCAAATGGTCCAACGTCTCTGGTTTATCAACATAGACTAGTGACTTCACATACCCCCAAAGAAAGTAATCTAATGGTGTGAGATCACACGATCGTGGAGGCCAGTTGACAGGTTCATTACGTGAAATTGTGCACTCACCAAATGTTTCACACAATTATTGCGGGCCTGTGTAACGTGGACCTGTGAACTCGCCTTCACGATCGTGTGATCTCACACCATTAGATTACTTTCTTTGGGGTACGTGAAGTCACTATTCTATACTGATAAACCAGAGACGTTGGACCATTTGGAAGTCAACATTCGCCGTGTTGTTGCCGATATATCGCCCCAGTTGCTCGATAAAGTTGGCGAAAATTGGACTTCACGATTGCGTTTCATTCGAGCCAGCCGTGGGCGCTCATATGCCCAAAATCGAATTTAAACAATAATGGCATAAAATTATCTATTAAATAAAGCCAATATCATAGACATTAACATTATTTTAATGGTTTTTTTTTCATTTTGAACTTGTATACCTCTAAAAAAAACACCTTTATAAGCAATGTCACGAAGAACGATAATGAACACGAAGTGTCTACCAATCAATATGTAGAATGTATAATAAACTTTTTTTCATTTTTTCAAAATAAACTTAAATTTTGATTTGACCTGACCAAACTGAATAATTATTTTGTGAAGTGAAACTTCTTAGTGCCGTTAATTACTTGAAATTCGTGTGAAACGGAAATATGTCACAACACAGTTCAACACAAATACTCGGTTCTAAAATTATGCGCTAAATTTGCACCTCGGCACGTGCCTTCCATAGCTCAGTGGGCAAGGTGCCTGACAAGTCTCAGCGGCCAGAGAGACAGAGGGTTCGAATCCTACGAAATCCAAAAAAAAAAAATTATTTTGTGAAATCAATATCCAATATTCAAACCAATTTTAAAAAAACAAGCAAAAGATAAGAAAGCGTCATCTAGCGACTTTCTAGTTTCACTTCTACCGCGTGTGAATTTACACACTTTGATTTTTTTTTTAAATTTATTTATTTATTTATTTATTTGAGACACAAACAGGATATTTACAGAGCATTATTTTGGTTAATGTATAACAAATTAAGATATAAATATAAATATCCCTAGACTTATGTGTCTACAGTAATAACATTTGCGTAATTCACAGACACATGAAAAACAATTTAAGTATTTTTTTTACATAATTTAGAAACTTAAATAGAAAATTTGAAATACATGATAGCTACAAAATATTTAAAGTGTTTATTAAAAATAATAAAACAACATAAATTTTTTTTTTTTTTTTTCAGTTGCACAAATCATGGAGATATTTCTTAAAACAAGTAAAATTATTCGCAAAAATATCTATTATAGAGTGTGATTTAGTGAGATTGTTGTATGATCGTGACATTCTAGATATGGGATTAAAGTATCCCGTATTATTGCTAAAAATTTCGGTCCAAAATATGTCAGATTTTCTGGTAGATTTGGGCCTGGCGTATAAATTGATTTCATTGACTAAGTTACTATCAACTAGGTTGTTAACAATTTTGTAAAACATTAAGAGGTCATTTATGTTACGTCTTTTAACTAGACTCTCTAAATTGAAATGTGTAAGTCTTTGTTCGTACCCGTCTAGAAGATGGTAGACACCTGACCGGTAAGACAAAATCCGTGTAAATTTCTTTTGGACTGATTCAAGTCTAGATACCTGTGAAATATAGTGTGGATACCATAATTAAAAGTAGAAAAATAAACGGATGTGTGCTACTTTCTGTTTTTGTGATTTAAATTACAATATGTAAATAGGCCATCAAAGGATTCTATTTTTCATTGTTTTAGACTTTTTAGAGGCGATTTGTGAAAATTATTCGTAAATTAATGACGATTATTTGAAAACACAGTTTTTCTTTACCTATATAATGAAATATAAATCATAAATTGTTAAGAAAAGCATTTTGATGAACTTAAATAAAAAATTAAAAACAATCGATTCACGTTGGAACACAAATTTACCGCAAATAAATTTAAAATTTCGGCCTGAAAAATAGCGTTTTTACAAAAAAAAATATATATTTTATTTTATTTAATTGCTGCATTAGGCAAGATTTTTATTAAATGCATTTTTATTAATTAACTGCTAAATTTTTTTATTAATCACCATTTCACAAAAAACTGTCAAAATTGCCTCTAAAATCGTGAAAAATTGAATCCTTTAATTGCCTATATTTTATAATTTAAATTTAAAACACATAAATAATGAAGCACATATCCATACTAGATATTTCCTATAACTTTTGTTAAAAAAAAATAGTTTGATGAAGTATTTGGCCTCAAAACCAAATTTTAATTTTGCATGAAAAAGGCAGTGCTGCCGTTCGAGAATGTACAATGAGAACTTTGCGCCAATGCTAGGAAATACATAAACAATTAACTTCCATTTTTTTCTGTCGTAAAGTGTAAAGTGGCAAAAAAGGTAACGGAAAGAAAACATTAATCAGGTTTCATGACAGATCAGTTTCAGGTTTCGGGTTTCATGATCAATATGTTGATGTAATTGTAAAACAAATCGAATGCTTTGAATAAATAACAAGGATATTTACCGTCTTATTTTCTCGGTTTCGTGATGATCTAAAATTTTGGCTTTCCTCACCTATTTTTTTATTTTAGTTTGGCTCCACCTATTTCATCTTTGGGGATGCTGTGTGGCAGGTCTTTTAAAGAAAAGGAAAGAAAAAAAGTTTTGGGAAGGAAAAAGGTATGAGGGGTGAGTGGGAATCTGGGTGAGTGTGTCCAAGTCATCCGCCGCCAATACCTAGACAAACCTCCTTAGCACCCCTTCTAGGTCACCAAACGTAGTGAACCACTTGGGGTGACCTATGGCAGTGGTGTTAGTTAACCAATAAATAATAAATGGTTATCGGAGTGGCGGTAAATCCAGCCTGTCAAATTGCACGCGTGGCCTCTCGTTTATAAAGTTAAAAACTAGCAAAGACCAAATAAAACCCACTCGTTATTTCTTGAAGAACTTTATGAGAAACTATAAAAAGCTGTAAGCTCTAATAAAACTCTGTACTGTGAGAAATAATCGAAAGTGTTTGTTATTCTTGATTATTATGTGAGTTTCAGTGGATTTTTTGTAAATTCTATAGCCATTAACTTAGAGATTTGTAAATTTATGTGATGGTGATGAAAAATCTAGGTTAAATAGGTCAGGTTAGGTTATGGGCAATTTTTTTCACTTTTATTACTTTTCAAAGGTGTGTTGAAGTGCCACTGTGTTGTCATGTAACCTTAAATGTAAAATCTGAATCAGTGAAAACCCTTGGGCTTTTACGTATTGTGCTGTCTTGAGTTTTTTAGATCACCACAACTACGTTTAATATTAGAATTTTGAACGAGCTAACATAAAATAAAACAAGAAACGTGTAAAAGAAAATTAGTCGATACCTACCTTCGCAGGGAAAATTAAAAGTGATACAAGAATGTAATCACAGACGATGGCGTTTGCTAAAACTGTTTAACTACAAAACTACCCAAAAACGTGAAAGATTTTTATCCGTGTTGACATCTATCCTCTTATAAATCTCACTCAACATAATGAACAATGGCAGTCTTTTACTAAATTTGTAACTGTTCTGACTTGTTACGTTTAATTTCCAAAAACATTTCACCGTGGTTATTCAATCTATACCAATAATTGTGTGCAAGAATTATTGAAAGAGATGGGATTGGGTACAAAATTGAGCAATCTGAAAGTATGTTGCCTATTGTATGCTGATGATGCGGTACTGATTTCTAACAGTATGGAAGATCTACAGTCTCTCGTGTCTAGGATGAATGAAGTATGTATGAAGAATGAGTTAATGATGAATATAAAGTCTAAAGTCATGGTATTTGAAAGAGAGAGTAGGAAAATAATGTGCAACATAGTTGTGAATGATGGGAATTATGTTTACGAGAATAAGGAAGGCGGCTAGAGATATTGAAACAAGGGTAAATGCAGGTAACCCATTAATGAGAGACTAAGTCCTAAAATGATAAAACTATGGTTAATGAACGAAAACTCCATGTATCTTTGAATATCTTAATATAGCTGCCTACATATCTTTTATTAGATAGGTATATTGAAATATCTTATATATTTATAGTTGTAAGTTAAATTATCTAATACTACTATGTGATCTATTCTAATGTTTCCTTAAAACTATAAATGTATTTACAAATATTTTCTTAGATATTATATTAAGAATGTTTAAATTGTTAGAACCTGCAGACAAGCTGCCATATGACAGCTTTGTGGGTCTACTCAAATTCTTGTACAAAATGTTCTGTAATTTTAATAAATAAAAAATAAAAAAATAAAAAAAAAATGGAGTACTGAACGCCGTTGGCGCCATCAAAAAGACTGTGACAAAGAAGCGAAGCTAGCCGTCCATAATGGAGTGCTAGTGCCTACCCTGATGTATGGCAGTGAGGCACGGAAATGGCAGAGGAAGGATAAAAGTAAACTGAATGCTGTAGAAATAAGATCCCTGAGGCGTGTGTATGGTAAAACTATGTACGATCGTGTGAGAAACGTTAAAATCCACTAAGAATGAAAGAATGATGTAAGCGTAACGAGTAAGATTAAGAAAGGGACACTCAGATGGTTTGGGCATGGAGAGCGAATAAACGAGACAAAGAGTGTAAGGAGTTGCAAATGCGGATGGTCGGGGACGTCCGAGGAAGACATGGCATGACCAAGTGAATCAGATACATGAGTCAGAATAATAGAAGAACATTTAAGAGACGATGTATGAATATAAACGAGGCAAGGAGTGTGTGATAAGACCGAGTTATTTGGCGGCCCGTCCTCTCTACCTGCCTACCCCTGCGTGGAAATGGCGAAATAGTTAGTAAGTTAGAGTATAACTAGATAAATAAAAACAACATCAACGGTGGGTACAGTACATTGAAGTATCTAAGTTATGGCTAAAGTGGGTCACCCACACTGAAAAGAAACCAATAGAATAGCTTCTTATGATAATATCCCAGAATTTGAACTCGCGATCTACGATTTGATAGTCGACAGCCTTACCCCTCGACCACGGAGGGGTAAGGCTGTCGACTCGAAAATGTCGAAAATCTTTGTTGAACGGATAATTATTTATTCAATCTTTGGTAATTATTTCATTGAACTAATTGAAGCTGAAGCCTATGAATCGAAAGATTTTAGGAAACTTTTAGGCACCTGAAGGTAAACACTATATATAATCGTAAAATTACAAACCAATAAAACCTTGATATTAGTTACTACACAACTGCGCATGCGCAATTCGTTTTTGCACTTTTTAATAATATAGTAGGTTTTTTTTATTAGTAATAAATTTTTAATTGTATAGCCTTTGTAAAACGTGTTATTAAAGAGCCGTTTAACGGTTGTACAGTGATTTTTTTTAGTAAGGCTTTAAATAATCATTACGCATGTCCCTTTCTATTTTCTACTTTCTTTTATAACTTTCTCAATTTTCAGGGTGTTTATTCAATATAAATACACCAGAATTAAACATAAAAAGCAGTAGATTACATATCTAGGGATTATCTGTTCTATGGTCGTATGGTAACAGGTCCCCTAGCACGATCGATCGATAAGAATTTATAGAATAACCTCTCATCGTTCACTGGGACAACTGCGGATCGCTAGCGTACAAACTACAATTGACTCACTCATTCATTGTGAACCATTACTTATTCATTGGCGCTCTGCAGTCATGCTAGGGAACGATGAGAAATTACCGAAAGTTATCCTATCAATCAATATTGATCGACCTTGCCAAAATGCCTGGACCAGATAAACCCAACCCTTATTATCTGCGACCTGCAACGTATTAATTATTATTTTCGGCCTAGTTTACCGCGGCTCAGATAGTTACATTCATGGAGGGGAAATAAATCGATGACAGGCCGCTGGCGGTCGGCGGCGTATTTTACGCCGAGTATGACACTAGCTCTGGTTAATCTCTTTGACCTCTATGTACGAGTAACTGGCTCGTAACTGTCACTCAAAATTATTATTTTAGTGGAACTAAGTCCAGAATAGCTAATGCGCATTTGTTGAAATGGCGTTAGCCATGTTTGGCGACCATATCTGAATAGTCAGGTGCTTCCCAACCATTATATTTATCATCTTCTATCGCTTCCTCTCTTTAGAATCAGAAGATACCCTATTTGAGGATGCAATCGTTCTACTGGCCCCGAGTGAGTTAGGTTAGGTTAGGACTCTAGGAGTTAGGACTCTTGAGGTTAAGGTTTTCAATTTGGGAGGCGGGTATGGGTCCCGCCGCCCCGGGAAACGTTTATTGTACAACCAACACCCCTACCAAGTGGTTCTCTACGTTTGATGACTTAGCAGGGGTGCCTGGGTTCATGGGATGAGGTTTGCCTAGGTCTTTACGGCGGATGCAATTGCCCACCTATTGGGTGGCGGGCCGAATCGGATGAGACTGGTTGAGAAAGACCTTTTGATGTCTCCATCCGAGGATATGTGAGAAAAATGGATCCGTACGTCCGTCACTCTTGGACGCATCAAACCCCAGATTCCTATCCACCTCTCATGCCTCTTTCCTTCCCAGAACTTCCTCTCCTTTCTTTCCATAAAAAGATTCTCCACGCAGCATCCCCAAAGATGACGTACACCCCGGAGGAAATCGTTTTCCTCAGGGCCTCCTGAGTTGGGCTATTGTAAAATAAAAAAAGGTTGGGAGGTTTGTCGTGCAAGTGAATGAAAAATAAGTCGGAAACATCCCAGCAAGATATGGCGCGATGAAGGAGGAGAGAGGGGGGAGGTTGGAAAAACCTGGTTATTCAGCTCTCTGAACATGATTCAAACAGCCTCTATGTTAGTAATTGTCTCTCGCCAAGATGACACAAAAATTTTCATTTTGGAACTAGACGCATATATTCCGAATATAAATATATAGTTTAATCAACGGATTCGTGAAGTTTCAAATATCTCGTGCGAAATTGGGTCATGAATTCAACCAGATCATTATTTATTAAGGGTGGCACAAAGTCCTAAATCGGTTTCCTACGACAGTAACTTTGTGGTAAATAAAAATAATTGTATTACAAAACTATTCCGCATCCGTGAAGAGTATTAGAGTTATAATTAATTGAATTTATCTTTAAATAATGCCTTGAAAAGGATACCTGTGCAAAAACGTGCGGTTCATTTGATAGATTCTCCTAACTTATCAAACGGATTGCAATCCTTAGAGCACAGGCGTCGGGTGGGAATGCTATCCTTGTTCTACCGGTATTTCAATGGAAGATGCTCCGAGGAACTGGCGTCATTGATCCCTTCGGCACCGGTGCATAGTCGGGAAACACGCCAAACGCGTGACCAACATATGTACACGGTTGACACTTGTCACATGATTGTGTGTGTTGTCAAAATGCAATTTTAGCTACATGTTGTGTGTGTAACGAAGGACTCCTCAACACCGTGTTATTTAATAAAGGGGTTATTGTGACGGGCTTCCTTTACGCCCCGAGAAGGTGATAGTACGAAGGTAAGTTCCCTTAAATCTAAAGCTAAAGTATCTTTTAGTGTGCAGGTGGAATTTTGAGACCGTACCTTCCCCGTCTTGGGAGGCTAAATGAAAGGAGAGAAATGTCTATAATGCCTTCCCGTAGGAACAAAGTTGAGAATAATGATAATGTTTTAGGGTGGTAGATTATATACTGTCAGTATCGTCCTCGTGCAAAACCGTCATTCAGAATAGAAAAGTCGCTTAAAGTGACTTTAACCTTGTTTATTAAATGATTCATTAACGATCTGCCTCCTTCACAACTTCTCTCATTCTCCCTTCCTTCAGCATCTCAATATACCCCAATTGGGGATGCTTTACTGCCAATGACTCAAAACAATTTGGTAGACATTTAATTTATTTATTAGATTTGTTTACATCTGATAATAACATAGTTCAAAGCATTTATTAAACTCAAAAACAGAAAAATTGAACGAAAAGAATGGCATGGACCTGCTGTAGCATATATACTAGAATAAAAAAATCGTGCAACGCCGACTCAATATCTAAAGTGTTTGGCTAAATATATATTATACTTTAAAATATATATTTATAAGCTCAAAAAAAAATTACCTGCTTATATGTTGAATAATGTTCAGTACTGTTCATTGAGATCCTACGAGAAACTGTAACGATTTTAAGCTTTCTTTAACAAATTTATCGGGAAATACAACCTTTATTATAAAGATTTCAAAATGTTCAATGAACTTTCTGTGAATGTTAAGGAAGCTAAAAGTCTTGCAGTTTGTGATGGGTTATGTCTCAATTTTGTGATGTCCAAATGTTAGTACGTAGATGTAAGATGAAAAAATTGTGTAGCTAAAAAAAATACTAATCAAAACACAAGATGGTTTTGATGAAATATATTACGATTCATGCAATTTCATAAGTTTTTCTAGTTTCAGCTCTGAGGAATATGAGGCTATATATAGAAGTTATCCTTTAAATATCTATTAATCCACAGCCACAATTTTTAATGTCGCCCTCAAAGCTTTTTACTTTAGTTTCCAGCTATGCAGACTTCCCGTTAAAAAGAATTATGCTGAAATATAATGTTTGTATTAAAAAAATCTAATAAGTCTTTGCTAAGTGTGGTATTTACATAAATATTTACATAAATACCACACTTATACATGTATCTTGTGCGGTATTTACATAAAGTACCTAAGAAACCAAACGTATGTTTTTTTTTATTTCTTTTTAAGCTACAAATATGCTAGTAACATTTTATCACACAGAAAAATAATGAATTTTAAGTTTTAAATAACGGCTAAAGTTTAGTAAATTAAAACCAGAGGTCGCATTAAAAGGTTGTATTAAAGATTAAGGAAATTTTCATCTGCTCTCTCCCTGAAGTAATTCTTCTAAGTATTAAGATCAGCGATCTTTCATCTTTACAGATTCACGGTATTCATCAAAGCGCATAATCCCGTGCAAGTTCCTTCAGGGAACTTTCTCTTCAGCCGTCTTCCTGGAAAATTTTGTGATTCAGTTATCTGTTCCGTCTATTCCAAAGTTGCTGTCCCTTCCCTGAAATGTGACTCAAATATTTATTAGACTGTTGAGAGAGAGCGGATGGAGAGAGATATTTTTTTGTCGATGTGTTGGTCTTGTATTTATTTTCATCGCCATTTTTGAATTTATTATCGACCCGTACGGTTTTTACAAGTTTAATAGGTACGTATCGAATAGTAATAAGGTAAAGGGAGGTACAAGAAAAACAAATAAAACATTACAAAAATATTGGAAGACGTTAAAATTACAGAAATACATATCAGATACATTGAGAACTAATTATTTTTGCTTTGATGCGGGAAGGGAAGGTTTTGAAAATGTCGAAAAGGTCTCTGTATTGTATTAGCTGATGGTGAGTTATATAAATTGTTAGTCTTGCCGTTGTCACTATGTTGTCACAAAGGTAAATATGGTCGAATCAGGTAGATTTAAGGTGGCACAATACCTCAATAATGGGGATTTGCTCAAAACTCACATTTTAATTAATTCCCGGGATACCCGGATGTAAGTTTTTTACATTTAAGATAATAAAAATAATACATTAACATTCTATATTTTACATAAAACGGTTTGAAAATTTTATAACCCGTTTTTTATAAAGTAAGCGGGAACATCAGATTTTATTTTTCTAGACGATTTACAATAACTTTCGGAGGGATTCGTTTAGAAACATCTGAAATATGAGTAATACGTTCATCAGAATTAATTAATATAAACCAGGCGAAAAGATCTAATTTCCAGGCCTATTAGGGCGAATTCGACTGTAAGGCCGTCCAATACGCCGGACCGCACGCGTATATTTGTGTACACGCTTTTTTCACTTACGTCGTTAAGATTCCCACATTATTTTAGAGTGCTTGCTAAGACAAATTCGACAGTAGGTCCGGCTAATACATGTTGCGCGTCGCATAATTGTGTACGCGCCTTTTCTACCTACGTCGTTAAGATTCTGACTTTATTTTAGGGTATTTTGTCATCTTAACAGGAACAGTGTACATTTGCATTTTAAATAGACTGGAACGGTATTAAAATTCAAATGAACCACTTAATAGCAATAATTTTCGATCGATCAGTCTTAGATTGGTCGTGGACTTTCGTCAGGTGATGGCATCATGTGATGCCACAGGCGAACTTTATACATAAGTGTTACAAAAGTTTTTTTTATTAAAAAAATAACTTATGTCTCATAATGTTTGAAAAAATTCTTATCTGCGATAATGATGCTTTTCCTCAAAAGTTTTAATTTATTCGTTTAGCAGAACAGCATGCGCGAAAATCTTTCAATGTATCGTGTTCATTCAAGTTGTAAAAGGGGCAGTTTTCGACATCAAACGAAAGATTTGTGAAAGAAAGCTTGAAACATTTACGATCTCTGTTGGACGAAAAATAAAAGCTAGAGTCAAAGTCATGCGGAAGAGGATAAAAACGAAAATATTGGATTTTATTCCATTCATAATGCAAAAATGTACAGACATATTGCAGTCGGTATATATTCCAAACGTATCAAAATTTATATACGCCTACACTTAGATCAGTCAATGGCTGAGTACCCATCGCGTTTGGGTCCCACCCAGGCGTCGGGTATTCGATTCCTCGGCTGGCTAAGTCCTCCATCACGAAACAAGCAACATTTTCCGCTTAGTGTAGTAGAAGATTTCCAAATATTGTCTGGTTATACGTAACCCGAGAATGTTTGTCTTTCTTAAAAAAAAATGCTTTCCTGCAAAATTATTTGCAGATTTCAAATAATTCATGATCTGAATGTTCGTAGATGGCGTTATTTAATTATTTAAGAAAAAAAAACACTTTTTGCAAGTTATGCTCTAAAATATTAAATTGAATTGTATCTTTGCGCTCGTCATCATCGTCATCACTTTTGGCTCTACAACCCCTGGTGGGTCTTGACCTCCTCAAGAGTCTTCTTACATTGATCTCGGTTTTGGGCCAGTTCTCTCCAGTTTAGAAGCTCCAAGGTAGATATATCTTTGAGGACATAGTCGCTCCATCTTAATCTTGGCCTTCCCGGGCTCCTTCGCCCTATCGGTCTTGAGTTCAGCAGGGACTTAGGTGCTTGATGCTCGGCCATTCTCTCCACATGACCCAGCCACCGAAGTCTTCCCAGTTTTATGAATTTTGTGACGTTGAGCTCCTTAAACAGAGCATATAGCTCATTGTTGTGACGTCTGCGCCAAAATCCATTTTCTAGAACCGGTCCGAAGATGCGCCTCAAATTTTTCCTTTCAAAAACGTCCAGTACTCGCTCATTCCTCTTAGTACCCACGTCTCAGCTGCATACGTGAGTACTGGTCTGATTAGTATTTTATACACTAATATATTCGTGTTTCTGGATAGCAGTCTGGATTTTATTTCGTTTTGTAGGCGGAAATAACAGCGATTTGCGTTCACCATGCGCTTCTGGATCTCCTGTGTAGTGTTATTGTCGTTTGTTATCAGGGAGCCTAGATATGTGAATCTTGGTGCCGTTTCAAAAATTTGGCTTCCACATGAGAGGGTTTGGGCTTGTTGCGTGCATCCTACAGCCATGTATTTGGTCTTCTGCTGGCTTACTACGAGACCCATGTATTTGGCAGAACTCTCTGCGCTCGTAAATACGAAATAAGAATACGATTAAATAATGTTGGTCGTATTAAAACTCCATTCGTCCAAGAAAGGCTTTTAGATACAAAATTGGATTGAATTACAGATATTCTATTGTATTTGTATATCTTTCTTGAAAAAAGTGGGTTTAATACAAACGGGTTTAAATCATCTTAATATTTCATATCGTACTTTGAAAAAATGTTTTTTCCTAAAGTAATTAAATTTTCGCCAATTGTTTCAACATTTTTGAGGAAGAGTGGATAATATTGGATCTGTCTGTTAGCAAGTTGATAAAAAATTGAACTAATTTCATGGGATTTTCATTTTCATTGATGTTTCTTTCATAATATTAATGAACACATCATGAATTATTTTTTGTTCACCCTTAAGAGAAATATAAACGCTCGAAATATTTCGATTCTCGTGCCTTCATTTAAAATCGAGCATCTTATTTTCACGAGGCAAGTAAGCGAAAAAGTGTTTTTTATTTATTTTGTGCATAATTTTATAAGAATGAAACAATGTTAGAACATACAAAACCTCAAAAAATTCTTAGCCATGAAGGAGTATTTAAAAAAAATTGTTTATTAGATTACTTCATCGGAAGTCATGCAAAAACATTTTTTTAGTGGTTTACGCTTATATTACCAAGTGGTTCGCTATGTTTGGTGATTTAGCAGGTGTTTCCAGGTTCAGGTTTGAGGGGTGAGGTTTGTCTAGGTCTTGGAGGTGGATGACCAGAACATACTGAACCCCAGATTCCTACCCACCCCTTAAATCCCTTTCCTTCCCAGAATTCTCCTCTCCTTTTCCTTAAAAAAACCCTCCACATAGCATCCCGAAAGATGACATAGCCCCTGAGGGAAATTATTTTCTTCAGGCCTCTTGTTTGGAGCTCATGTAAAAAAAATGTTTGTTTGTTATGTAATTAATATTTTTATTGTAATTCCAATACAAAGAAAAGCTAATAAAAACTTCAATTTATCCGTAGCATATTTTTTGATGTTCATTATGTAAACCTGTTTGTCGTAAAGATTTATCTAAATAGGATTTCACGTATAGCTTCATCTTAAGGGCTTTCGCCCTCTTAGAAGTCACTTCAAGACTGTGATGCATTTGTCGTCCACAAGAAGACATAGGCACAGGAGTTTTGTGCACGGAGTTAATACATTTTTTAAAACAAAGATTTTCCATTTCAGGTGTTGTCCAATGAACTGCGGAAATTAAATTATAAAATAATGGTCAGGACACATTGGTAAACAAACAAACAAAGGTTTAGTCCTGTTCCTGAAACTAAAGTACCTAAACCTCATATCCGTTGGGTCCTTCGTCGTCACAAAGGCTGATTGTTTTACGTTATTTATCCACCGAATTTGGGTTTCAAATTGAATTAAAACGGCACGGGTGACAATGTGAAATATGTTTATTTTATTTATTTATCCAAAACTACGACGGCCTTGCGACCATTATGTGATGACACACAACAAAAACAAATTGCAAAAAGGGTAGAACATTCTGTACAGGTTCATCATTGTGTATTTTTTGTAACCAGTTTCAACGTTCAAAAAATTTCAATTTGTTTTTTAAATTCACACAGTTTTTTCGACATGCTCCAAAAAACTCTTTGTCTGTTCAAAATAAAATTATCTTCAGATTTACCAGTTACGGTGTTATTGCATATATTTCAATTTAAATCTTTTTTGTTATTTTTTTTACATTAATTCCCCACAGTAGGCCCTGAGGAAAATAATTTCCCTTAGGGCCTACGTCATCTGAGATGCTGTGTGGGGGGTTTTTTCGAGGAGAGAAATGATGTTGAACATGGAACGAATAGAAGAAGCGACAAATATCAACCGTGTACATACGTTAGATGCGCGTTTTGCGTATTTTCCGACTACGAACCGATGCCGAAGGGATCAATGACGCTAGTTCCTCCGAGCATCTTCCATTTAAATACCGATAGAACAAGCATAGCGTAGGTAGCATTCCCAGCCGATGCCTGTGCTCTAAAGGTTGGAATGCGTTTGTTAAGTTAGAAGAATCTATCAAACGGACCAGCCGTTTCTGCAAGGAGTCGAGAGTTGTTTCCAGGTATTTTGGGTCTCCAGACCAGAAGTGGCTACCAAATTCAACCGTAGGGCACACTTGTGGTTTGTACAGGGTTAGCAGTTGTGTACTGTTAAAGTATCTGCGGACCCTGTACAGTATGCCCAGTTTTTTAGAGGCTAACTTATATCTGGCTTCGATGGAGCCCCCATATCTGAGCTGGTCACTTAGTTACACCAAGCATAGCAAAGAATCCTGTTCGGAAGATTGCTTCCGTTGAAGGAGACTAGTTTTTCATTTCGATCCCTTTAGATGTAACCGGACATGATTGGGTCTTTCAAACATTAAATTCAATAAGATTGTTTTATTTTTAACTTTTGGAAGAAAAATGACTTTGCCTGTTTGTATTATAACTAAAAACTCCTAAACCCCAGATATGAATGGAATTGATGATCTGTTTAAGATTATTTTCACCAGATGAAAGGAAAAAAATTAGTCTCCTTCTGAAACACGGATACATCCACAACGTGGTTTAAGTGGTCGTTTTATGTGTTCAGTGGGTGCTAATAATTCAATCTATCTGCAAACAATGTGATGTGTTTTTTTGTTATTGTTTTTGGGGTGTTATGCCGTGTTTCGCTACCTCCTTTAGCCAACGTTTCGGACAGCGTTACAGTGTCCATCATCAGGGCAGATGAGTAAAAGCCCTGAGCCCTTTTACTCATCTGCCCTGATGATGGACACTGTAACGCTGTCCGAAAAGTTGGCTAAAGGAGGTAGCGAAACACGGCATAACACCCCGAAAACAATAACAAAAATACTTTTTGGCCGTGAAAACCTTAAAACAATGTGATGTGTTTGCCATTACGTACATCTATACAATAATATTGATCCAATTTGCTTCCAGGCCACTAATTTTGAAGGTCGTTGAATCTATATTGAATATAGTCCCGAAAAATGTGTATACCAAGCTTCTAAAAACAATGTTAAACCTAATACAAAGAAAATTATTATACTTTTGGTGGTAGCTGTAGCCTTGTGGTTATCGATTAAAAATAAATTAAAAATTAAACTTAAAGTAATTTTTGTATTATAATAAATGAATGTAATTTAATCTGTTAAACTTTAATTAATTATATATTATTCTTCAATAAATGTATGTAATTAATTTATATATTATGCTTTAAGTAATTTATAATTAATTTGTTTAATTAATTTTTAAATTATGTTTTAATTTATTTATTTTTTATACTTTAATTATTTTAAATGTTATACTTAAATAAATTTATGTAATTAATTAATATAAAATACTTTAATAAATGTATTTATTTTACTTTAATCAATTTATATAATTATTTTATGTGTTATACTTAAATTAATTTATGTAATAAATTTATAATAAATTTTTATATAATGCTTTAGTTAATTTATATATTATACTTTCATTAATTTATATATTATACTTTAATTATTTTTTTATGTTATACTTAAATAAATTTATGTTATTAATTTATATATTATACTTGAATTAATTAATACAATCAATTCATATATTGTAGGTACTTTAATTAAATGAAAACAAATCACTTTGTATATGTCGTAGACCGATCTTATAATCAGGCAGATCATGATGCCCCTCGCCACATCATGAAATGGCGGTAGATCATGATGTGGCGAGGCGCACATGATCTGCCTGATTTTAAAATTGATCTGCGACATATACATCACTTATTTAATCATTTTTTTCTTATGCAACACTTAGTTAATAAAAAAAAAATTATACAGCACCTATTTAATTTATAGATACAAATAAGAGTCTATAGACAACATTACAAATAAACTTGATTAATTAGTTAAAAGTATGATAAAGAAACAATTGTATGAAATAAAATATAAAAATTATTTTAGAATAGATAATAATTGCATTAATTTTTTTTAAACTTATAAATTAACACAAAATAATCAGAGAGTAACTAAGTTGTCTGAATTATAAAACTTAATTATTATAAATATAAGTATCGATATGAAAATAAATTTAAAAGATGGCTTAAAAAAAATATTTGTTTGTTAATAACTTTCAATTGGCTATTAACACTTTTGCTTGTTTCTAAAAATTCTTTGTTTTCTATTTGTAAATCCATTGTGTTTGTGTGAAAAAAAATTAATCCTTTATTTACGTCAAAAGAATAATTTGGTTCCGAAATTTGGTTGGCAAAATTAGAATAACTATGGTCGAAATTCGATCATAATTGTTATGTTTTTTTTAATTGATTTAATGTGTTTTTTATGCATAATTAAAAAAAATATTGGCATTCTGCACTCTTTCTCTTTATAAACTATAAGTGTGCAAAATTTCATACTCCTCCGTCCGCGCAATTTTCGTACAAAGTTTTTGCTTCACGTTTTAATATACCGATGATGATAATTATTATTTGAACACCTTAAATGCTTCTTAACTCCAGTATTAAAGTCTTCCCTACATAAAAAAAAAATTATTAAATAAGTGGTTTGTTTTTGATCAGTTTCATAACAACCGTTCCCTCACCAGGGCAAAAAATACCAACTTGACATTACGAAACAATGACTCAACATAATATATTACTAAGTGCTGAAGTGGGGATGGAGGCGTGACATGGTATTATTTTTTGTAATGTTGGTATATTTTGCCCAGATAAACGAACGGTTATTCCGAGACCGGTCGGCGGATACAAAAAAAAACATCAAACAAAATAATGTTATTTCATTTAAAAATATATACTATTTACAATGCCAATTCCACTAGATTTAAGTTGTTATTTGTATTGCGACTCATATGAAACTTCTTTAATATTAAACCAGCTTTCTTTTTCTAATTTAAGATTTTCTCTTCAATCTTTATTATTTTCTTTGTGTACACATTTCTTCATCTTGAAAAATCACATCAAATAAAACAGTAAACACTATGACATAAAACATTTTTTACAGCTTAACATTTAAGTCATTACAATTCTCGAACTGAAAAATATTTATGCTCATCAAAAAATAGCTACTGAATAGCAAAATTGAATATATTTGTTCACCAGACTGGAATACATTAATTATATTTATATTTTATACTCGTATTCGTTCAAACCTAGCAAGTACAAATAGACTACAGAACACATTTTATGTAATGAAAATTCTCTCTCTCTCTCTCTCTATCTCTCTCTCTCTCTTTCTCTCTCTCTCTCTCTCTCTCTCTTTCTCTCTCTCTCTCTCTCTCTCTCTCTCTCTCTCTCTCTCTCTCTCTCTCTCTCTCTCTCTCTCTTCGATGGCGCTATAGCCCATATCGAGCCTTGGCCTCCCGCAACATTCGCCTCCAACTCCTTCTGTCTTCAGCGGCTGACTTCCAGTTTGTTAAGAAGCTGTGCTGCATCCCCCTCTTACCCCGTCTTCCCACCTCAGTCTGGGTCTTCCCACTTTTCTCCTTCCACCTGGGTACCCAGTTCTTTATGGGATGCGTGTGTCCGGCATTCTCTGTACATGCCCAACCGACTCCCCCAGGAGTCTCATACGGGCTGAGATGCTAGGGGCCCGATATATATTATCGTACAGTTCTTTGTTGGGCCAGATGCGCCACTGTTCCCCCTCTTTCGCGACCAGTTATCCCTTGCGGTTATTGTTAGACATTTAATATACCTAATAATATTACCCTTACCACAAACTCATAAATTCATTTATGATCATTATACGTCTCTAACCACAACCTTTTAACGATAATAATATTGGGTCTGAAATTAATTTTAGTCCCCATCTCACACAGTATAAATAGGAACCAAATTTTTTAATTCGTCGGTTAAAACGTTAAATCGACGGCCTCCTTGGTTGAGGGGCTTAAATCCCGGCGTGCGCTAGTAAATTTCATTTGGTTTTTTGTTATTCCATAATCAATGTATATTATAAAATAATGCGGTTTTGTGCAGCAAAAACTCAGAAAAGAGGCCCGGTACGATCATGGGAGTTATATGGTGTGGCAGATCTCTATTTCCTCTCCAAGATGACGGTCCCCATTTTTACCTAAAGGGCGTGCTATTGAAGATATAAGGGCTGGAAGTTTCGCCCTCTTAAAATTTCTAGAAGAGTTTTCTGGAAAATTTTAGAAGGTTCTATAAGAACTCTAGAAAGTTCTGAAAGGATTGGCGGAGTATGTCGTGGAATGTTCGGGAAAAGGGAATCGGAAACATCATAGTAGAACATTCCAGAACACTCTCGAATGTTGTCCTGTGCGAAGCCGGGTAACCTAGCTTGTTTAATTATAAAATAATATATGTCATCTATATTAGAATATTTGTGACACGTTTCAGTGATAGATCATAATGGTGAAAGTCCAAGATTCACAATAGAAACGTTGCTTGGAATGGCTTTAGCCGTGTTTGATTACCAGATCTGAGAAGCCAAGAACTTCCCCGCCTATTTCTTCTCCATATCCCCCCCCCCTCAATAACAACATTAAGTCTCACCCCGTTTGGTTTGCCGTAGTCTCACTAGCTCCAGACGGGAGCACTTGGAACTCTTGTGCTGTATACACGTAAAAAAAGAATCGCGAGTGCAATAATTTCCAGAAACAAAGCCAGCACTTTAAAGCCTTGGTGACATTGAGCGAGTTTACAAGCTGGGAAATTCACTACCTGTTAGTAGTCGCTGAGTGTAATCGTATTACTAGCTAACTAGCAGATTAATTAATAACTGGACAATCTACGAAAAAAGTAAAAAGGTGGTCAACTTTACTCGCTACTGTTTGCCTAAAGATGGCGGCCCATCAACAGCTGATTTCGTCTGTCAGAATTGTTTCGCATGGCAGTCGTTATTCTCGCTACTGGCTAGCGTGTGACGCTAGCTGCAAACTCAAGTTTTCTACAAAATGTCTACAGAATTGCTTGGCACGGGAGTCGTTATTTTAGCTGCTACTGTCACTATTGAGCGAATAGGCAGTTTTGTGTGTCATCATGACAATCTCACTCGCCGATTCACCCGCTTTTAAACTTGGTGGCTAGTAGCTTGTATTTGACTAAATGAAATTGAGGCTTTAGTTTACTTAAACTTTGCTAATGTGCAGAAGGTTGTCGCGTGAAATTTGTTTGTGGCCAGAATGATTATAATTTGAATTGAATAATTATTATTTATGTACATCCACGTTCCCTTAGCAATTATTTTATTTTACCTAAAACATCCTTTGGCCTCTATTTGTTTAATTTTCACTGTGATTAGTAATTGGCGGATTACACGTTCATTGGCCATTACAATCAGAACTCTAATCATGTTTAAACTTTTTGAATCAAGGAAGCCCATTAGTAAATATTTTTGTTATAATTATTTTCGTGCCTCTGCGAGGAGAATTAGGCGCCCTGAGGTCACTGCTTAGTATTCAAAACACCCCTTGCCCAACCGCGAGCCTATAACCTTTATTATTACCCGAATTAGAATCCACCCTTCACTGGGCACATTTAATTTATTCCCAGAGTTAATTTTAATTTTCACCGCTCTCTCGTTCAAATAAAACGTGAAGTCTTCAAAATTCATTAGAATTTTTTGCTTTTGCGAGGAACAATTAATTAACGTTTTACTAGAGCCGTGTATTTAGAGTGCCGGATGGGAAGAAAGGTGAATTGAAAGATTATTTTTAATTATTCATATTCTTATGACCTTCGAAGATCCGTTGTAGAGCGTTAGAGTCCTTTGCTCTGGTTTTTAAACCATCGCGATATGTGAATACTTAGTGTACTAGATGTCCTAATTTTGTTCTGTTGGCTCCGTTTGCAATCAGGAAATAAAACTATAAATTAAATTTAGTACTACAACAACCTCGAGAACTACAGTCAAAATACCTAGACAACTATACTACAGAAGGCGTCAAAATCTCAATCTGGAAGTATAGATTTATAAAAATAGAAAATAATCATATAGAAATTCAGACATTTCGAGAGAACAAAAACGGATGACGATAGCAGAGAGCAAATAGGAAGAGATAAGGCAAACACCGCTCCGCCAAATTCGTTTAATTAATATCTGCAATAACCTTTCTCCTCCCAGACTGTGGTTAAATGTCAGCAAGTAACGGCCACGTTATTAAATTAGCCAGCGTTATATTTAATATCACCTCCCTGAAACTAGGGGAGCTAGAAGGCTCCCTGATCCCAGCTAGATACTGGCCATCGTGATTTTTCGTTAAAGATTAATTAAAAAATAACGAATTTATGATCGCAAGGTAAAAAATCATTTAAACACAAATATCACAAGCACATATAAGACGTTTGTGAATTACTTACACCATTGAATTTCTGCCCTAATTTGGATTAAACAATGTAAAAAATATTTTTATCTCACATTTTTTGTTGTTGTTTTACGAAATGAAAAAATATTCTTCCACTCTTCTTCACTGGCCGACTATCCGCCAAACTCCCCACCCGCCCCTAACTATCCAATACCTACTGATTTTTAAAGTTATTCATTGAAAAAAGTCACCGGAGACCGAAATGTAATCTACTTTACTAAAAATAACATCAGAATTTACTGATTAAGATAAGTCGGGCACATCTCGTAACATTGTGTCTTTATAGAATTGGTACCAACAATTAGTTTTTGTAGGAAAATTATTTCCCTGAGGCCCTACCTCGGGATCTTTTTGAGGAGAGGGAGAAGTGAACATGGGTCTTGAAAATACCCATTTTGTAGGAGGGAGGAAGCATAGAGGCAGGCAAATCATTTCACAGTCGAGCGGTTGAACTCAAGTACCTACCAGTCGTAGAAGCGACCTGTTTTCTTGTGACAATGCACCAGTGCCGAAGGGATTAAAAAAGCTCGTTCCTCGGAGCGTCTTTGATTAAAACACCGGTAGATTAGTTGTTTCCCACAGACAGAAGATTTTTTATATATTTTTTGCAATGATAGGTCTGTCTTTTTGATAGGTCTGTCTTAGTTGGAGGAGCTCGCGAATCGAAAAGAGTATTATTTGTGTGGTATTAACATTATTTATTTTGTTTGTCATCATTATCAGTAGTTTTTGTAAATCTGCTAATCAAAATTTTTAAAACCATGATGAAATATTTTTTTAAAAAAAGATAATGAAAATAATTTTTAAAAATCATCCACAAAAAATCTTCAATGGGAAGTCATGAATTCGATGACGTAAAATTGACCAATTTTTATCCTACTGCTTGACGAAAATCCCAGGCTTCCGGTCAGCAGACCTGTTATTTTTCATCTACTAGTCGACCCCGATCAAAAGAAACTATTTCCGATCGTTGTATCTTAAATTTTGTCGAAAAAATTCGTACACTATTTTCATGACTTCGCGGAACCTTCAAAGAGGTACATCGGCAGACAGACCAGCTTTTATAAGGCTAACTAAACATTTTCCATACATTCTCACTACAAAGTTCTTTCATCTGTGTATCAAATGAGGAAAGGGCTTATTAGGTTGGTTGGCTTTAAAGTTTTTTTAGTTTGGACTAATGTTTCGGTCACCGTTGCTGTTTCCATTACTATCACAACATCTGCCTGAGAGTGTGTAATAAAAAAATGTTTCATTAAATGCCTTCACCGTTACCGTATTTCATACTTTTCATTGTGTTATTTTTTACTTATATTTTTGCTGTAACAAAAGGTATATTTTTATTGGTGACCGGACAACTCAGAATGAAATCAACTCAACACCTCCTTCAAAAAGTCGTTAAAAATGATGAAAAAAATTGGTTAAATAGATTAGGTTTTGAGCTATTTTTTTTTTTCAAGCTTCGCTACGTTTGGTGATTTAGCAGGGGTGCCCGGGCTAAGGGGTGAAATTTGTCTAGGTCTTGGAGGCGGATGACCAGGACACACTGAACCCCAGATTCCTACCTACCCCTCAAACCCTTTTCCTCCCCAGAACTCTCCTTTCCTTAAAAAACCTCCACACAGCATCCCCAAAGATGACATAGGCCCTGAGGGAAATTATTTTTCTCAGGGCCTCCTATGTGGGAATTCTCCATTCCAATCCTCCTCCATCTAAAAAAAAAAAAAATAGACTTAATATTTTTTTATTCTCTTTTATATAACTTAGTATGAACTAATGAAATAATGAATAATAACATTTTGTTTTATCTCTAAATCTTTTGTAGTTAGTTCTTGTATTAGTTTTTTACAGATTTCTTCAATTTATCATTGTTATTTTTAATATTTTCATTTACTTAACTGTTTGTTTATTTGTGATACTTATATTCAATAATGAAATTATTATAGATAAACCCCAGTGGGGTTAATAATTGTAGAAAACAATACATTTCGAATGTGAAGAAACAATAAATAAATAAATTCATATAAAATTTCCAAAAAGGGAGATTCAAAACATTAAACAAAAAAAGATCGCGTCAATGATGTGAGACTCTTTCGAGAATCAATTGGATTTCCCTTTGAAATTTCTCTTCGCTATCGCCAAATATATCGATATCGTAAGAGATTTTGTTCAGGGACAATATATTCTCCCCACTGGGAGAACCATTGGCAGTAAAAAGCTGCTAAAGGTTATTTCGTTATTGAAAACTTTGAAATTGATATAAATGCGTACCTACTAAGTGAAAGTTTAGGTGTTGGTGCGTAAGTTTATTTTTCAGTTGATAGAAAATACTTTCATTTCAGTTTTAGAATAATTTAATTTTGCTCAACAGAGAAGGCCTTGAGGAAAAAATTCCCTCGGGGCCTTTGTCATCTTTTGGGATGCTGTGAGGAGGGTCATTTTAGGGTCAGTAATGAGAAGTTCTGGGAAGGGAAAGGTACGAGGTTGGGAAGGAATCTGGGATCAACGTGTCTAGGAGTGACGGACGTGTGAATCCATACCGCACACTGCGGTGCAAGACGATGGTTAAAGAGAGTGCGGCTGGAGGGCTCTAGGTTAGGTCTCCCTCAACCAATCTCTCCTGATCCGACTTGCCACGCAGTAGGTGAGCAAACGTGTTGGCCGCCGAGACCTAGACAAACCTCACCCCGTGAACCCGGGCGCCCCTGCCAAGTGACCAAACGTAGTGAACCACTTCGGTTGACCTATAAATGATTCTCGGGGCAGCGGCATCCATATCCGCATCCCAAATTGAAAATAATCGTATAAATTAAATGTGCGAACGAATAACTAGTCTTTTATGGGGCCGTATATGCATGCAACTCCGCTATGTTCTTTATGTATTTACACTTTTAGGAATTTTCACAACTTCCTATTGAGGAGAAACGTGTAATAATTTTTTTATAATTAAACTCATAAATATGCGTTAAGAAAAATGAAGATAATATGGGTGGTTCTTAGTCAAAGTATGGTACAGTTAAAGGTGATCGAATTTGATATCGACACCTTGGCTCAGTGGATAAGAGCACCCACCCGGAAAGTAGGGAGGTCCTGGGTTCGAGTCCCAGAGGTGCAAATATTTTTTTCTGATTTTTCCAGATTTTCGATTGAGTTTCGATCATAGTGTCATCATTTAATTAAAAATTAAACTGCAGATTGGAAGATTAAAGAATGAAGATTTTCGGAACATGAAAATAAATTTAGCAAAGTTTCAAACTTTCCAAAGATAAAGGAATTTTATAGCGGCAACTGACAGATAATTTATCCCCGAAAAGCAGGCGAGATCGAAAATTCAAACAAAATAAACTATCCGAGCAAAACCCGATCTATAAATTAACAATAACAATTCTATTGCCACCTTCTCGCCGAACAGAGTAAACAGCTAAATAAGTACTTAATTCTGCGTGTTGATGTTGAAACTTCTTCAAAAACAACAACAAAGGATAAAAGTTGAGACCAAAAGGAATGAAGTAATTATTACTGGGTAACAAAGGACTTCTCATCTTATGAACGCAATTTAAATGCTTTATCTTTTCATTTTACTTATTTCTTTACAAGATCGCCATTTTTTTCGCATACTTTTGTCATTTACTACATTACTCGGCCGAAGCACGATTCCTTTGTACTTAACATTTTATTTGTTAATTTGATCACTATTTATATATTATCTTTATTTGTAACTTAATCGTCTCTTAGCTATATTATGAATTAAGAGATTTCTTCTTTCATTTCACATCTTCTTTCATATTCTATTAATTAATTTTTGTCCACTGGAGCGCTTTTTGCCACAATATGGCACTATTTAAAATGGTTCCATGCCAACTGAGAATAAGGTCAACTGAACACCTCCTTGAAGTCATTAAAAGCTATGAAAAAAATAATTTTAAATTAGCCGATAACCCTAACTATTTAACTAACCTATTTAACCAATTCTTTAAATATATTTTTTAATGACTTATCTGTCTAAATGACTTATCTGAGATGGTTCTGAGTTGATTTCATTCCGAGTCGTCCGGCCACCATTTAAAATACCTCGGATTGCTTTGCTGCCAATTTGGCAAATTTTCACTTAATTCGTAAGTAATTAAGTACCTAGAAGTTAACGATTTTATAATATGTTTTTTTTATAAATCCTACGAAAATGTAATATTCGACAAAAGATAGGTGAATGCAATGGCTATACAGATCTATAATAAGTTTGTATGTCTCCATATTAAAATTCGGAGGTACAATTTTTTTAAATCTTCTAAATGATCTCCAAAAAATGTCGAGCAATCGAAGGAAAAACTTGGAAATTGCGCTGTCGCTCCAGTGGCTAAAGAACTTACTCAGAAGAAGAAGAAAGAACCTGTGCAAGTACGATTATAATGTTAACTAACTAACAAACTAACCATCACGCCATTTCTCCGCAGGGTTAGGCAGAGAGGACGGACCGCCAAACAACTTGGTCTTGGCACACACTTTTTGCCTCAATCACATTCATAGATCGTCTCATACATACTCTTCTATTATTTTGAATTTTGACGTAGCCCGACTCAAGTATCTGATTCACTTGATTTTCAATGCCATGTCTTCTTCAGGCGTTCCTGATTTCTTCTTCCATTCACATGTGCGTCATATATTCTTGTCACACTATTTTCTTCTTTCATTCGCTCTACAGGCCAAACCATCTAAGAGTCCCTTTTTTATTCTTACTCATTATGATTACATCAGCCTTACATTCCTTGCGGATCTCCACATTTCTCACACATGGTTTTACCACATATCCGTCTCAGGGATCTTATGTCAACAGCATTCAGTTTACTTTCATCCTTCCTTTGCAAGTTTCATGCCTCACTGCCATACATCACAATAGGTATCAAGACTCCATTGTGGACAGCTAGCTGCGCTTCTTTTGACAGTTTTTTTTATTAGCGCCAACGGCATTCAGTCCTCCGTGGATGGAGTTACCTGCATTTAGCCTTCTTTCAATATCTCTATTAGCCTTTCCATCTCTCGTAAACATACTACCCAGAAACACAAACTCATCCACCTGCTCCAAATATTCATCATTCACAACTATATTGCACACTGTTTTCGTACTCTGTCTTTCAAACACCATGATTTTAGACTTGGTTACATTCATCATTAACTCATTCTTCATTTACACTTCGTTCATCTTAGACACGAGAGACTGTAGATCTTCCATACTGTTAGAAATCAGCATTATAACGTTAATGTATAATTTAGGATGTCGTAGGAGCGGTAAGTTAGTTCATGTTCAGTACTCGTGTGACAAAAATGTCAAGAGTGCACAAATGTTGAGCGCGCGTTAGGCATGCTTCGCGACTAAGTACCGGTGCTGAAGCGATCAACGACGAAGTTCTTAGGACCATCTCCGTTTGAAACATCGGTAGAAAAGTAAAAGCATTGCTATCTGACGCCAGTACTAGGAGAATCTATAGAGGGTATTTAATTTTTAATGTTCTTTTTTTCACGTTTATAATTATTTTAATGTTTATCAATACGTAATCAAGTATTCAATATAAAAAAAAATTAAACACACTCGTATCAAAACAGGGTAGCTATTCCCGAGCAACGATCAATCGTTAATCGCCATGCGCCAGCTGCAAGCGAAAAATTCCTCGTCGTCGCGACCAACTTTTTCGAATGTTTCATATTTAAGGCGAGCGGTCGCAAGGATGATTATATTGGTAGCCCTGTAAATGTTGTCTATGTTCCTGATGTTTTTGAGATTTCTATGGTGTAACTTTGAAATGTCAAACGTCAAACAGTGAAACGGTAAGTTTGTTGGGTCGGTTGATAATTTTCGAAATGGCCATATAACTAATAATCCAAAGCAACTGCTCATAAAACTAATTAGTTCTGATCAACAATAATGAGCGGAAAATTAGCCAGTGTAATATGTAACCTTGAAACGACTTTATAACAATATTCGACGTCTTGCGGGTGCGAAAGTTCGCGCGGGAAAACGATAATACTAGATGTTGACAGCCAATTGCATAGACACGCAAATAAACAACCACTCGCTTCTCCGTTTCTACTGGTCTACCCCACTCGTTGTTGTGGCGAATGACTTTTGGCGTTTGGCGTTTAAAAATGTTCGGTCGACTGGCTCACGAATAACCACGTCAACCAATGTGCGTACTTTCGACGGCGATTGCGAGCGACGAGGGCTTGGAGAATAGCTACCCAGGCCACTTCATATTACAATGTAGCGCAACACCGCAATAGCACTCCATGTAAGTTATATAGATTAGTTAAGATTTATTTGCTCGTGATGTGATTTTCATATTAACTATTATACATCAATTACAATGTTTGTTCAATTTCGTTGTAAACATCTATCATAATATTGTTGCTAATTTATTTATTTATTTATTTCTATGCATTACAGTATTTACCTATAGATCAATTTTGAAAAACATTTGTGAAGGTGAAAATTATAATATAACTTTACAGACTGTCACTGTTTATACATATGGTTTAGCATAAATATCTCTTCTCAGTAACCATATTTTCAGTATATATCTGAATTTATTGGGAGAATCGCATTTTTTTATATTACTTGGTAACATGTTAAATATTTTGGGCACTTTATATTCCAGTCTTAAAGTCATGCTGAAATGTGAAAATAGTTTGTTTTACAAGACAATTGCGACGCTTTCGTCAAAAAATATTAAAACAGTTTGTAAGTGACAGGTGAGTCTAGCAAGGCACGTGAGCCAACCAGCGTTGAAACATCCCTTAGAATTAGAATTATTTTATCCCTTGCGTTGGGTTCTGTGAACTGTGAACCCGATGTAACTTAATAATAAGTTTATCTGGGTCAACACTACGTATTAGGTGAGAAAATCAAATTGTATTGTTATTTTTTCAATCATCTTTAGTAAGAAACGAAGTCACAGATTAACAACAAAAGCATGTATTTTCATAAAATTAAAATGACGCCACCAAGTTCAATTGCGAGTATTGAAGAATTGAAAACATTTGAACTTAGGTTTGGCTTACGAAAGCTTATTGAAAAATGTCAATTGTGCACAATTTTTTTATCCGTTTCTTTGAGGAAAACGGAGTACATTCATTTTGATTTTTTTTTTAAATAATAAGAAAAACACACATTCCCGGGTTAGGAATAACCCAACAATGTTTGAAAATCTCCCACTACCACCACAGAAAACCAAAAATGTTTCTTGTGTTGTGATGGAGGACTTAGCCAGCCGATTTCTTTTTGGGTAGGTGATCTTCATATTTATGATTATAAATTTTTTAGGTACGGCTACTGAAACTCTTTTTCTTATAACTTGCATATATAATCTTGAGTCAACACAAAAAAATAATTGTTATTTTATTTTTTTTATTTTACTGGATTTTACACCATTTCTATGGGACCGAAGATTTTTGGCAAAATTCGAAAATTGATGTTTGTTGGCACTGATTTTTAAACCGTAACATAAAAAATGGTTTTATTAATTAATTAAGCATTAATAAAAACAAAAAATATGGACATGTACACTTAATGCTGTGAAATGTTTTTACCCATTTTTTTAATGACTTAATGTTTTTTTTACGTGAGCTCCACACAGGAGGCTTTGAGGGAAATAATTTTCCTCAGGGCCTTAGTCATCTTTGGGGATGCTGTGTGGGGAGTTTTTTTCAAATCACCAAACGTAGCGCACCACTTGGGGTGACCTATGGCAGAGGTTCCCGGGGCGGCGGTACCCATTCCCGCCTCTCAAATTGTAATGTGTCCGAAAATAACTAAAAGTAGATTATGACGATAAAATTACAGTAAAAGAAACAAAAACATGTTTGGACAATTGCAAAAACAGTTTAAATCAATAAAATAATTACCTTTATTTACGTTTACTTTGAATCCTGATTAGAAAACTTTTGTTTTGAAACATGTTAATAATTTTTATTAAAAATACTGCTTTAAACAAAGTTGGTTATTTTATTTTAATTTGAAAAATTTATGTTTTTGCTTTAAAAACATTATGTTATTTATTGTAACTAACGCAAAGTTATAAATTGTTGAAAGCAGTAAACAACAAACCCACAATACCATTTTCCATGAGTACGATCATATCCATTATTTGTTTGCAATTTTGCGAATATTCACACAAATAAAACTTTCCAATACTCTCAATTTTTCATGAACAGAAAGGAAAACCGTGTAATCGTGTAATCTACCCACATACACACAAACATAGTAAAAGTAAATATTTTTAACAAGCTCCCCGTCCAATCGCATAAGAGCTTTCAGAACAAAGCTCAACCTAGTTACAGCTACTTAGTTATCTAGATAATTTTAACTTGGCGAAGTTTCCAGCGGATGTAGCCCAAAGAATTAATTACAATCTCTTTTCCAGCTCATTGTTTACGGAGATTAAAAAACTTTCAATATGATTTGTTAACAGTAGCAAGATGGCTCTAGTATCTGCCAATCAATATGAATAAATAACGTAGACTTTTCAATTTCGGTCAGAACGATGAAAAACTGTTTTAAATTATTTCTCATTTTCTGGGCGAAGAGTTTCTACCTTCTGTACGACTTATTTTACATTAACCCTCGACCCGTCGCGTGGGGTCTTTAAAAGCCCAGGTTTTACAGAAATGCTAATTATGTACATTTTAAATGTTCCTACTGATTCCTTTCTTTAGGTAGCTTCCTAAAAGGGTCTATACTTGACACTACCACCGCCGAAATTCAGTCTGCGCATGTGTGCTATAAGAAAAAGACGTATATTTCGGCGTGAGGATCAACAAAAATCAACAAAATACATTGAAAAACCAAGTTTATATGTATTTTCATTGTAGTTTGTTAATTTTTTTTTTGTAAAAATAATAAGCCTGTACCAATCTCAAATAGTTATAAGTTTGATAGAAATTGCTTAGATTTTTTTTAGAAGTTTAATATTAAGAAAGTATGATTCAAAATTATAAAAAAATGTTCCTTGTTGATTTTTAAGCTTTTATATTGAAATTAAGTATCTAATTTTTTATTTTCTCTTTTTATTTCCATGCAGCCCCTATCACCTGACTATTATCAGTTAAAATAACACATAAAATTAATTCTATAACAACAATTAAATCTTTTTTTTTGGGGGTCTTTGACGACCCCGCGCGACACCTCGCGTTATAAAAAAGGCGCGACGGGCGGAGGGTTAAGGCAGCGCTATTTGGCTGAAAAAGAAGAAAATGGAGAGATGTGTAATTACGAATATTAGACAGAGCGCGCTATTTTAAGTGATGAAATCGCAGCGAAAACGGCGAAAAAGCTTAATAAAACATGACTCGCTTAAAATAGAGCATTAATCTCATGGAACGTATCTTAAGTATCATTTAAAGAAACATTGTGAATTTTTTCACAAAAATAACTTTTAAAATAATAGAAATAGACTTGTTTTAAATAATTTTCGGAGCATACTTTGCGATTTTTTTCTATCGAGGGAATTTCATATAACTTGCGTTTCGGCGTGGAACGTATCTAGATATTATCTTCAAAAATAACATATATTATTATTATTAAAGGAGAAGTGTAAGAAATCGGTAGAAATTTGAATAGTGGACCCTTAACTCCACACAGGAGGTTCTGAGGAAAATAATTTCCCTCAGGTCCTTTGTTTCGTCATCTGAGATGCTGTGTGAGTGCTGTGCTGTGTGGTCTTTTTGAGGAGAGGAAGGAATGAATTGATTGGTCTTGAAGAGACCCATGTTGTAGGAGGGAGGAAACACAGAAGCCGGCAAATCGTTCCACAGCCGAGCTGTTGATTTCAAGAACGAGTCGAAAAACGACCGGTCTCATGTGACAAATGTCAAACGTGTACATATTTTGGCGTGTCTCCCGACTATGCACAGGTGCCGAAGGGATCAATGATGCTAGTTCCTCAGAGCGTTTTCCATTGAAACACCGGTGGAACAACGCCTGTGCTCTAAAGATGGCAATCCGTTCGTAGGTAGGAGAATCTTATCAATTCCACCGTCCGTTTCTGCACAGAGTCGAGGGTATTTTCGAAGAATTTTGGAGCTGTAGACCAGAGGTGGCTGCCAAATTTAACCGTGGAGTGGACTTGCGATTTGTACAGGTTTAGCAGTTGTGAATTATTAAAGTATCTGCGGGCTCTGTACATGCAGTACACCTTGTTTTTGGAAGGCTAATTTAACTCTGGCTTCGATGGAGCCCCCATGTCTGAGCTGGTCACTTATACTTACACCAAGCATATCAATGGAGTGTCTGTTCGGAATATTGCTTCCGATGAAGGCAAAATTAGGTAATGAAGGCAAAGTGTTACATTTTTTCTGCTAGTATCTATGGTAAATTAATTATTCACCGTGTTACAAACATTTTTAATTTCGTAGTTTAGAATAAAACGTAGCAGAGCGCAATTTTTTTAGCCAGTTGCAAAAATGTTTTCAAGTGATTTTTAGTAGAGAAAACCTGCCGGAAAATATGCTCTTTGTCATGGTAAAGCAAACCTCCATTTCACGAACAACCCCCAGCGGAAAGCATTAACGCTACGTGTTTTTTTCTGCCCTGTAACTGCGAAATAACTTCCGCCCCTTTAGTTAACAGAATCCACGTGCTTTAATATGCTTTATTATAAAGACTAATTACCCCACACTTTATTTAAGTTGACTGAACCTTGTTTTTCAACAGATTTTAAGAAGATAAAGCTAAAAATTTTCCATCACTGGAAATCTCACTGATTTAGATGTAGGTAGACATCTTAGTTATATAACTTTTCTTGGAATGAGCTTTACAACGCCGCGCCGTAGAGCTTTACACCTCTGGGCTAGGCTCTAGGCTAGAAGAATCTTAGGTTACTCTATATGACTTCTGCTTATTTTCCTTTTCTCTGAAGTTTTGATAACTCGTAGTCTACGATCCCTTAGGCATTCTTGAAATGTTTCGTTTCTTGTAGGTCTTGTTCCATAATAATCTAACTTTTTTGTCATTTTTTCAAAAGACATTAAAAATATATAGCTTCCACAAATATATCGTTGGAATAAAGTTCATGGAGTAAGCATACATTTTTCACAATTTATTTTTACATTACAATTTTATTCGCTTTATTAATTAAACATTCTAAAATAAAATAAAAAAATATTGGGATATCGCAATAAATTGATTTTTCAACACAACTATGTTTTTAATTTATATTTTTTCGAAAATAGACAAACGTACATTAAAGTATAAACAACAAACTTTCTTATGTTCTCGACTAGACCAATTAAGTTCAATTAAGTTAAATATTGATAAGTATTTTTACTATATGGTGTGGTATGTTTATTATATGGTGTGGTAGCCCTCTATTCCCCATCCATGAAGAAGGTTCCCATTTTGCCTGAAAAGCGTGCTTTTGAAGATATAAGGGCTGGAAGATTTGCCCTTTCTAGAACAAAATTTCTAGAACAGTCCAGAACATTCGAGAGTATTCGATTGCATTCCACAACATTCCAGAACATCCCGGAACATTCTTCAATGTTGTGGAATGTTCGGGAATAGTCTGGAACGTTCGGGAACATCCCGATACATCCCAGATCATTGTGGAGCTTTGTAAACCATTCGAAGCCTTTTTTGTATAGGTGGAACTACCCATTGGTAGGGGTATATAAAGGGAGATCCGTCGTGAGTTCGAACGTCAGTTCAATCTCATATCAACTCCCTGAGCAAAGCCGGGTACCCCAGCTAATAATTCATACTGGTTTTCATCAATTAAAACTTTATTAAATGTTATTAGATGAAAATTTCTTTAAATGTGAAATAATTTTTAAGTGACCTACAAATTTTACCAAATCATTTATATCCAAATTTTTCGCTCAAAAAATACATCAGTAAAGTGATCACGCCCGGGTAAGAATTTATATCTACGTGACCAGATATGTTAATAACTAGTTATGTGAATGAATCGGTTTATTTATATCACTGTATGTATAATACAATAATAGCGATGAATATTTTCAAGAATTTTCGAGGGTTCTAAAGGGATAATGTATTATTTTGATAATTTTGTCAGATTACAAAGGCTTATGGCTTTAGGGTTAAATAACTAAATGTAAATTCAGTTTACATCATAATATAATGTCTATTGTTTTCAAAACATCCATTATGTAAGTCAAGTTTGGTTATTAGTTTTAATAATTACTGTTCCTTGTTTTTTGATGCTGCGGGAAATGAGCCAGTGGCGACATGTCAAAGAAATATATTTTTCTGTATAATGGAAAAAAAATTCACCGGACACAAAAACGTCTTCACATTTACATACACATCCTTATTTACTGTTTGAAACATTAACAGAGTGTTAATAATTTTTACAATAATAGAATTGCCGTTGAGATGTACATGGATATTAACACTCCAATTAGAAGTTCACAGCATGAGTGATCAATGTTTAGTTGTTACAAGACGGAAATGCTTGTAGTGATAACAGAAATAATGTTGATCAAAATGAAATATAAAACATAATAGTATCAAATATAATACATAACCTGCAGAGAAAGAGAAAAAAGAAAGAAAGAAAGGGTATGACAATAAAGCAGCTACATACTCCAAGAAGTGTCATGGTAGGTTTGAAAATTTCTTTTTTGAAATATGTGAGGTTGTTTGCATAGGTCACATTCAATGGTATTATATTGACGACACATTCGAAACAGTAGATTGAAGTATGCAATATTGTTATTAAATAATTCAAGATGGAATATTTTATATTTCACTCCCTGTGATCCCAAACATAAAAATAACATACAGACAGTAACTCAATGGAAACATAACATGGGTGAACGCGTTGTAATGATATCGACTAAGGTACTGAGAAAACCCGTGACTGATATAATAACATCATCTACAAAGGTAACTCAGGACTTCAAGATAACTTCCGTAGGATAGAGTCGGACTAAAATATTATCAACAGTCGTTAAGTTGTCATTTTTTTGTTATCAATTGTTTTATCCTTAACATTTGGGCGTTTTATCAAGTGGCCATGCGACCAAAAAATTGTATTTCGTTATACCATCAGGTAGGTCGGACAAGATTATTTTTTTAATGATTTTTATTAACACATAAAAAAATTTCCATAGTTGCCATAAAGTCATGAAAAATCGAAATCTTAGGCCTACATTTTATAATTTAGAGCACAAATAAATAAAATAGCTAACATCCGTAGTAAATATTTGCCATATGTTTTTGTTAAAAAATGTATTATTCAGTTCGGTTGGATAATTTGGTCTGAAATCCAAAATTATGTATAAAAACGACCCCACAGCCGTTCCTTTGGTGGTCCGTACTGAGAAATTTGTAAAATACAAAGGTTATTGGAATAAAACTTTTTCATATTCTGATTTTCCAGGTAATGTTTTGTAAACTCAAAGAGCGTAAGCCAACGAGTTCGTTTTCATTTATATTGGATTTGCCATCATCATAATCTGTGAATTTTGTTGTTTATTTTTTTATTTAAAAAATGTTGGCTCTGCTCTAGATATTTGACTTTGTTGACAATTTCCCGGGACATTCTTGACTCGACATTGGTACCTCGATCTGTCCGGGGAATTTTCAGTATGCGACCGTACCCAGAGTTCAAAGGCTTGTGGATTCTTTTGTCAGGGCTCAAACTTCTACTCGCTATGTATCAACATATTGTAAAATTCATCATTCCCAAAGCAGTTTGAAATATCGTAGAAGTTATCACAATTGAATGGAATTGAACATTTCAAAATTTTTTACAAGTTTTGTAATACCAATTTTGAACCAAGACCAAAGAAAAAGTCCGTATTTTACGGGTAGATTTCAGCGAAATTGTATTTCTCATATGAATTGCTAAGACGTACATGTACCTAATATTACTATAAATATTCCATTAATAAAACATTGGATGCTCAAAAGCTTTTAAAAACTATAAAAAAATATTTAGTGTCATCAAAAAAAAATTTTTTTTCAAAAGAAACAAACACATTGTGACTTTTATTACAATTGAAATAAATAAAAATAAAAAGGAATGAATTAGTTTTAACTAACTAACTAACCATTTACCAACTACCAGGGGTAGGCAGGGGGGACGGACCGCTAAAAAACTCGGTCTTGGCACACACTCTTTGCCTCACTCATTTTCATACATCGTCTCATACATACTCTTGTATATTCTGACTTTTGACATGGCCCGACTCAAGTATCTCATTCACTTGATCGTGCCGTGTCTTCCTCAGCCGTCCCCGACATCTTATACCGTCAAGAATATATGACGCAAATGTGAATGGTAGAAGAAGTCGGGGACGCCCGAAGAAGACAGGGCACTGAGTTTTAAGTCACTTTATTGATGTTTTTATTAGTCTACCAGTTTTGGTACCTCCGTACCATCATCTGGACTGTTATAAAAATACTAACAAAGACAGAAGTACACATACTTATATAAACATATTGTTAAGAAAGAAAGTTTATTAGTATTTTTATAACAGTCCTGATGATGGTACGGAGGTACCGAAACCGGTAGACTAATAAAATATCAATAATGTGACTTAAAAATAAGTGGTTTCTTTTTATTTGTTTTCAAAATACAATTTTTTTTTCTTAAAAAGAAAGACAAACATTCCCGGGTTACGAATAACCCAACAATGTTTGAAAATCTCCTACTACCACCACAGAAAGCCGAAAATGTTGCTTGTGTTGTGATGGAGGACTTAGCCAGCCGAGATGGGACCCAAACGCGATGGGACCCAGGATGGGACCCAAACGCGATGCCCACTCAACCACTGACCGGTCTGAATTATTTGGAGACTGAAAATATGAAATCACTTCAAAAAAATTATTTCAATTGTCTTGCATTTTTTTATAAAAAAAGTACTTTCCTACAAATTCCCTGTTTGTCTATCGGTTGCATGTTTCTACTAATAATCGCCAGGTGTTCCACCCCTCTCGTTTCACCCAATTCCCATCTCTCATTAATTTACTCTTCTTTAGATATATTTTCCTCTGCTGTTTCACCAGTATTTTTTCAAAATTTAACAACGCAAAACATCAGGTTTACTCGCTGATGTATTTTATCAAATTTTTCATTTATATTGTTTTATTTTAAAGCTCTCGAGTAACCCCTAAAGTAACGAGAAAGCTTCTGACACTATAAGCTACAGCATAGTTCATATCGCTACTTATTACGCACCTGGGTGTATTTATTTCACACGTGTTACCATCGAAACGGACAGTGCACTTACCGGACTCGCAAATGAAAGTGCTTTCGAGCGCTTGTTTGTCGAAAATTAAAATATAAAATGGGATTTTTATAAAAATCGTATGCAGCCCTGATAACCATTTTATCAGCGTTGAAAAATTTCCTACTCATTGAGTACATATTCAGTTTTCGGTGATAATGAAAAACTGTCGACCGACGACGTCAATCGAAATCACAGAATAAAATTAGTCGACGACTTTTCTCCTTTGTTCATTCGTAAACTCGGTCATATTTTTTTTTATTTTCTTTCGTTCCCTTCAGATGAAAAAAATTTCCCTCACGGTCTATATCATCTTTAGAGTTGTTGCGTGGAGGTTTTTTTTTAGGAGAGGAGGAGAGGATGGGATCACTATGACCTGATTACTGATTAATGACTCTCTCCCTCTTAATCTTTTCCACCACTTCTTTTAAGAGCTGTATTTTGTTCTATACTGCTTGTATTTAATAAAAAAAATTATATAAGTAATTACTTTGTATCCTGGTGAAGGAAACCTTGTTTACGAAACATGTTGATTTCTATGAATATGTTGAATAATGGTTAAAACTAATTATTTCATTATTATGCAATCCATTAAGTTCCAGTAAGGATACATAGGTTTCAGAATCTGCTCTTTCATAGATGGCACTGATTTGATTATTTAAGAAAACAAGCTTTTTCCGAGTTATGCTTAAAAATAAAAGATGAATTATTTGTTTGCGCATTTACATACGCAATCAATCATTATCAAACAGTATTAATAGCCTAGGATCTGTGGGTTGAATTTCAGAACCCCACTTCGATTGAATATCTGACGCTACGCCTTACTCGTCGCGCCACAAATAACATCTGTTTTCGTGAAATTTGAAGCAAAGCTACCGTTGTAATTTGGTTTTTAATTCAAGAATCTGTCACAAGATGTCGCTTCTTCTGTCAGCAGCATGCATGTGGAAAATTCCCCCTTAGGTATATGTACAACGGATTTATAGAATTAATGCATCTTTCCAGATATGGAAAGCTGACATGGTTGTATCGTGCTGCTATGTATGACGTCATTGCCTCTCTCGGTTACTTTGTACCGGTAACTATCACTCGATGACAGTGGATCCGTGGAACAGGCTATTTGTGAAACCATTTCCGACTGAAATACAATGGTCAAACACTAACTGGGCGAATCCCAACTAAAAGCCGCCCGCAGGGCCTATCAGCAAAAACCTGCGGAGCGGGTTTTTAACTGCTAGCATGAATGAATAGTTTTTTCTGAATTCAAACAATTCTTTCATAAAAGGCCTGTGTGTGGTATTTAGTATCAGTGATTGAATCCAATATTATTAACTGTTTTGGTGTTTAATTCATCATGCATGTGTAAAATAATAAAATTATCGCCTAATAATCTACATGCAAAGGAGCACATTATGAATGATTTCAAGTTTAACCTTAATTAAGATATTATAACTCATTGAACACTATTTTCTATTTCAATTTATTAAGCAATAAATTATTTCATCCAAATACAATAACCAGTATTAAATAATCGAATTGCACATCATTTCCCAGTTAAGAAATTGCTTCATAGAAATGTAATTATTCTCGTCGTTGTGTAACTTCCCGATAATTAGCTCACGACAGCCTCCATCTTAATAAGTGACGTAATTCCCAGTTCGTGTTGTTTGCGAGTTGATGATGATCGTTCCCGTGGGAGTTTTACACCTTCGGAAGCTTCCTATTAGAATCGGTGGGACCGAGGGAGCGCTTTTCTGTACTAGATAAGCGGATAGTATTGCAGCTTTCATCGTAATTCGCTTCTTTCGAATTATAATTCTGCGCCTTTGATGTGATTTTTAATAAAAACGGCGCTCCACAGAATATTTCCTTATCATTATTTTCATTAATTGCAATGGCCTTCTCGGTTGAACGGTTACGATCTTCGGTATATTTTTACAATATATAGGAGGCTCTGAAGAAAATAATTTTCATCTGGGCCTATTATGTCTTCTTTGAAGATGCTGTGTGTTTCTATTGACAAAAAGGTCACTGCTCAGCTATACATTCAGGTTTTCTCCCAGAATGCAGCTGATTTTCAACATTATGCTTAATATTAAAAGCATTTAACAACTATTTTTGTCAGAAAAAGATATAAATATATTTTGTAAAATCAGAAAAAGATATTTACACCTCTGGGACTCGAACCCAGGACCTCTCTACTTTCCGGGCGAGTGCTCTTGACAACTGAGCTAAGGTGTCGATATCCAATTCCGTCACCTTTAACTGTACCATACTTCGACTAAGAACCACCCATATTATCTTCATTTTTCTTAACGTATATTTTTATTGGCTGCCATCTTTGTGTATGATTGCAAGATTCAACTCTAACTAAATGCAATCTAGATGGTGTCTGCATAAATTTTTATCCAGAATTTTATAAAATGGATAAAAATTTATCCAGACACCATCTAGATTGCATTTAGTTCGAGTTGAATCTTGCAATCATAACTTTTTCAAATATATTTTTTATCACTCTAAATGACTTATCTGAGATGGTTCTGAGTCGGTTTCATTCCGACTTGTCGGGTCACAATTTTGAAGACCCTAAAATTTGAGTACTTAGGGGCCATCCATAAATTACGTCACACGAATTTCTTGACTTTTTGACCCCCCCCCCCCCCCCTGTCACATTTGTGAGACCCCCTTCCCCCTAGAATTTCATGATTTTTTGACCCCCCCATACCCCTTGTCACACATCTCTACTCCCCCCCCCCCCCTTAAGGTGTGACGTAATTTTTGGATGGCCCCTTATAGGATCGGCTGTAAAACGATTTGCCGGCATATGTGTTTCTTCAGGTTCACTTATTCCTTTTCACACAAAGATCATCCAGTATTTCCAAAGATAACAGGACCTTTCCAAAGATAACGGTTTTCAAAGTGGGGGTCGCGAGACGTCACTAAATAAAATTGAAAAAAAAATATTTTTAATAGTTATAATTTTACGGAAGTAGGTCACTAACAAAAATAAAATTCTACTCAAGTAATATAAATTAAAGCGACGGACACACTTTTTAACTAATTCGTCGATTAATAGCTGTTTTTCTGCAAAACACGGGATGCCTAGATGAAAATAATTTCCCTTCAGGCTTATGTCACCTTGAGGATGCTGTGTGAAGAGTCTTTAAAAGAAAGGAAGGAGAAAAAGTGGGCCCAACAAGGACAGACATATGAATCCATCCCTCTTACTGCGGTGCAAGGCGATGGGTTGAGAGAGTCCTTCTGGAGAGGCCAGATGATGAAAAATTCATTGATTGTTTTTGTGCTTAGTTCGTAGAATTCATTTTTTTTTAATTTAAAATATTAAATTTGATAGTTTTATAATCAAGTTCTGCAAGTATTTTAGTATGTATTGTTGTTACAGCTGTTTCGGTTTACAAGACCGTTTTCAAACTGTAAACATATAATAAAATTAAGAAATACTAAAATACTTGCAGAACTTGATAACAAAACTATCAAATTTAATTTTAATAAAAATAAAATTTAAAAAAAGCCAAAAGATCTCCCTCAACCTGTCTCTCCCAATCCGGAGCGCCACGCAGTAAGTGGGCAGACGCATCCACCGCCAATATCTAGACAAACTTCACCCCTTGAACCCGGGAACCCCTAATAAGTCGCCAAACGTAACGAACAATTTGGAGTGATCTATGGCAGAGGTGTTGGTTATCTAATAAATGGCTTGGTTTGTTTGAGATACAGAGAATGATTAAGAGGTCGTCTTCCAAATTTAATTTCTTTCAATGTTTCGTTTTTTAAAGCAACGAAGGAAAGAATTGTAAGCTTATGCAAAATCTGATGTCTATGAAAAGTAATCACTAATTATTGCGTTGATGACCCGCAAAAATTTGCGATGACCTCCGTTCTGTTTTGCAAACGGATTTAGCAGAAAACTTCGTTTTTCTTCAAAGTTTTGTATCAGCCGCTCAAAATAATAAGTTTTTTTTTACATTTTCTTAAAAGTACAGAATTTCGTAGTTACTTTTAATTTCCGACTTAAATTGTACATATTTTGAAGAATAATGCAGCCCTTTATTTTGATGCATTTTAAAGGTTTCCGTTTCATAAAATACCGAAAATTTTCTTGACGAAATTTTGAACACTCCAATCAGCAGCATTTATTGAACGTAACAAAATATTTGCCAGTGACAATTTTTGCTTCTTTTTCGTGACAAACTTTTTTCTGACATTCAAACAAACATAAAAAAAAATATAAAACCTTCTAGTAAACCTATGGGGAACATAAGAAGTGAAATTAGGCCACCTCGTTGGACTTTTCCCTCTTTAGAGCCTTTGGGAAAACAGGGGGAGTAAGAGAGGAGAGCGGAGGCTCTTCCCTCGTGGGGCCTTCAGGGAACCTAAACAAAGAGGGACTTCAGTGGAAAACCCAAGCTGCTACAGGATCCTACAAGGAACCATACACGGAAAAAAAGGATCCTCTCGGGGCTTGAAAACAAACTCAAAGGAAGAAAGTGAAACGGGAGACTGCATAATGGTTCCAAGGCCTGAGTGTTCACCAGAACTCTCTGTATATCGCCTCCGCTTTAAAAAATATTACCGGCCTGCAAATAACATCCAATTGGTCCTAAGGGCCAAACATTTCACACACCCATTCTAAAACATAAAATTTAATTTAAGCCAACAAGGGCGTTAATAAAAAATAAAATAAATAATAAATAATAAAAGTATGTAAAATTATGCATTACTAGCTGACCCGGCCACGCGTTTCTGTAGCTGACAAAACACAACGCCATCTACTGGATGGTTACCCAACCTTTATAACCACCGCCATCTGTTAATTTGCGTACAAATTAAATCCACACCACACGCTTGCCAGCCCGCTTGTTCACCACATATAGACATTCTCCTTTATATATTATATATTTCAATCAATTTACACAAAACCTTAACAAATTATATATTTAAGCCTTTCTCACGAATCACTCTATCTATTAGTGAAAACCGCATGAAAATCCGTTCAGTGTTTTTTGAGTTTTTCGCAAATAGACAGACCCCGCGAAGGACTTTAATTTATAATATGATTTAGTTTCATGCGTGATCTAGAGAATAAGGATATTGCTCTGCGGTTTTGAATTCACCCAATAAACAAACTTGCTTTATTTTACACCAGAATTACAGTTTACTTCAATTTGGGAGGCGGGTATGGGTACCACCTCCGGGAACTATTTATTGCATAACCAACACCTCTGGAATTAGCAGGGATGGGTTCATGGGATGAGGTTAGTCCCGATATCCCTTACCGTGAGACGGTCAGATCGAGAAATTGCGGAAGCCTTTCGACCTCTCCAGCCGGGCTCTCTTGACCCATCGCCTCGTATCGCAGTTGGAGGATTTAGGCGTCACTCACTCCTGGACACATTGACCGCAGATTCTTACCCACCCCTCGTTCCTTTTTTGTTCCCAGAACTTCCTCTCCTTCCTTTCCAATAAACACATTCCACACAGCATATCCTAAGATGACATAGGCCCTGTGGGATATGATTTTTGTCAGAACATCCTGTGTGCAGTTAATGTAAAAGAAAAAGGCAGAGCTTTCAAAATTAATTAAAATTTACATCACTGTTAAGTTCCTAGATAGCATTAATTTTGCCGTAATGGTATGGGATTTCTTTCATTTGATTTGATATATATATATATATATATATTTTTTTTAAATCATTTATTGGAGATCTCGGGGAGGGTGGTGCAGTCCCACGAGTTCCAAATTATACATATATAATAATCAAGTAAAGATAACAAGATATTAAGAGGATATATAAAAACAATATCTACATGGTAAAAGAAATTAAAAGAAAATAATAATAATAAAAAATATAAAATAAAATTTTTGTTTTATCTATGTCCCAGGAAGTGTATCCATCGCTTGTAGATGGGACCCTGCAAGAAGTGGAATGCTGCCATCACAAGAGTATTTTTGCTCGAGGCTAGTCGCGTTCTGTAGTTGGTGATCTGTTTTTTCATTAGTGCTCGGAATCCGGGAACGCACCCTTCTTCATACATCTCGTTGGCACTGCAGTACCAGGACAAACCAAAAAGCGTTCGATATGAATTGTTGTACAATACTTCCATTCAACGGACAATATTCATTTAAACTCAACACACCCATGATCATCGCAGAAATAAGAGCTTTGCCTCTGGTAAGGGGGAAGGTAAAAAAATAATTTAATATTATCTACGATATTTAACCCCTGGGAAAAAAAATTCCGTGGTAATATTATTTGTTTTATTAACCTCTCGAGTGCCAGCCCTACTTCGAAAACCCACTCAGAAATTTGGTCAAATATGTATATAAAAACAAATAAATTGTTTTTTTTGCGATTGTTTTCTGTTTACCAGATAATGTATCTTATTATTCATGTATAATGCATGATAAAATTGTGAGAGGTTTTTCCAGAATAAGTAAATAACTAAAAAAATGATTAAAAAATCTCCCTTTTTGGAAATGATATGTCGAAAAATATAATCACACAATTATAAACTAATTTTATTATTTCCACACATCTGAATACATACCCAACATGAAAAAATACAATTCAAAGGAGTTTGCAAATAAATAAAGCCCGTTTTTGGCATTTGAAAATGTAAAACTTCGATTTTTCGCCTTAGGCAGTTGCAAAAAATGACCCGCAAAGTCACAGAAATTCATTTGAAAATATTCTAGAGTAGCTAGATTATTGAAACCATCGGTTACGTCGAGAATGGTATTGGCGCAAGTGATTCTGACCTTTGTCTTCATACAGTTTCTTTATACATAAGGGTTAAAATCGCATTTAAAGTACAATTATTATCAAAACCTCTAACAGCCTGAAGGTAAGTGAGAGGAATTTAACAAAACCCATGAAGATATCTATCTATTCTTTTACAAATAAAAATTAAATAAATTTTAATTGTCGGTGCAATCTTCGAAAATCTCTGTTTTGAAAAACCATTGACGTTTTCTGAAGAATTAATTTATTCACTTGTTTCATTATAGCATTAAAATTATGCAAATTCAGGTTAATTACGTGAATAATGTTTCCAAGTAGATTCATAAGTATTAAAATTTGGTCGATCTATACAATGTTTTTATTCAAGCAAAACCAACACATAGAGAAAAATATTGTACGAGTAAGTTGAAAGAAGAAATGAATTTCTGGAACGGATGTCAAATGCCTGGAAAAATAATGACTTCAAAATTGTTATCCCCGACTTGCTTTTGATGTTTCATTAGAAGTCTGGAGTGTAGGAGATTTAGCCCCAAAACTTTAGTCATTGTCGGTATAAACTGCCTGGAAAACTTTCCCTGGGCGACATTAGAAGACGTTTCTTCAAACTTTTAATATTATGTTATAATAATATACCTTTTTACTTTTTGCGTAACCTGTAAAAAAGCCATTAGCCGTTCAAACCAGCTTTGCCAGAACCTTTTTGATGAACAATAACAAAATATTAATAATTTAAACGCGAAAAATTTTAGAATAATTTCGTAATTTATGGAAATGACATTGACTTGGAAGCCTAGAACCTAGATAATCAACTACACCTGTGCAATTTTCATGACATGTGAATCACGGTTAGCAGGTTTTAGATGTTTCAGAAACAAAATTTTCTGCTTTATAATTATTTATTAATTTATTTATTTATTAAATTATTTACGTCCAATTTACAATTGACACGAAATTTGGGAATTGTACATTGTAAGAATAAGAGATGGTATATTAAAGCAAAGACAAACAGAAAATATAAGAGAATAGAAGTGAAATAGAAGTGTCAATTCAAGTCAAGACCTTGCTAAAATTAGAATAAAATAAAATATCTTTTATTGTTTAATGAACGACAACAATCTTTGTGGCTTATATAAAAAATCAAGGCCTTGACGTGAATTGACCATTCTACACATTCTGGAGAGTTGATTGAGGAAGAGCAGTTCTTTATTTATGAATCTACGAGAAAGTATATTGAATGAGATGAGTTGTATTAGTGTAGGTGAGTCAATAATATAGTTGATAATTTTGAAGAAACAAGAGAGATCAGATTTTATCCGACGGTCTTCTAAAGGGGAAAGGTTTAGATTTTGTTCAATTTCATTATACGAGAAATTGCCTCGTTCTAATCCTAGCTTCCTAGCAATCCTTTTTAGGAATCGATGTTGAACGGACTCAATATGACGAATAAGAACAGCATAAAACGGAGACCGTATAACACAAGCATATTCAAGATGAGGGCGGACCAAGGAGCAGTAAAGAGGTATTTATGTTTTTGAAGTCAGAAGTGATTCTAGTGATGAAACCAAGTAGTTTGAGAGATTTATTACCAATCACATTTATATGTTCCCGAAAAGAAAGCTTGCTGTCAAGAGAGACACCAAGGTCTTTAATGGATTGAACAGTTATGATAATAAGATAATAATATACATTCAAAATAGGTATCTATGTTTCTTAAATATTTGTTTTTATAATTAATTTCTATTCCAAGTTGTAAACAACAATACATTTACAATAAAATCTGAGCGGCGCTATCACAAAAAAAGCATTTTTAAAAGGTTTTTTGTACGTGCTTTATATTTCCATCCGGCCGTAATAAATATTATAAATGATTTTATGTGTGTTGCGAATTTGTGTTCCAAATTGGTGTTTCATTCCTAAGTAAACAGTATGCGGAAAATACATTATTTTACACAACTAATATTTGTTTAGTAATGTAGACGTGGGATAAATTGTGGTATAGGCCACATTTCCAACACCTTTAAATACTATTTCTCAAGGATCGTGGTTTAGGCGTAGGTTGTTAGTTTACGGTTAGGATAATGCCTTCTAAATAGGTTTATATTTTGTCCTTTTAAACCTGATACCTAAACCGCTGTAAAGATTACAATCATAGTTCTGGGAACAGTAGACCTTGTGCCAAAAAAGTACGTTTCCAATCTTTTCTTCTTTAATAAAGCAAAACCAAAAAATATCTCGGAAATCATACGATTTTTAATAATTAAATACTAATAAACTACTTAATAAGAATAATAACAATGGTAATATCATTAAAACATAATCAGTATAAAAAAACTTTCTACCTCTTTTTACGAAAATTATGAAGTATGAAATTTCGCACACTTATAGTTTATATAGAGAAAGAGTGCAGAATGCTAACAATTTTTTCAAATTATGCATGAAAAATACATTAAATCAATTAAAAAAAACATTACAATCATGGTCGAATGTCGACCATTGGGCGACCACTAGTGTTGATTATTCCGATTTGTCAGCTTGTAGGAGGAACAAGGATCATACGAACTCTGGCGGGATGAAAGGGTAGTACCCAAAAGGTCACCCATCTTGAACCGGAGCCGGAACGTAACAAACATATTTACGAACAGATGAAATGCCAAATGGTTTAGTTAAAACAGCACTTTTCTACCTTCAGTCAATAATTAAATTTTTTTTTTTTTAAGAAAAACTCCTTTTTTATAACTTTTGAGGTTATTCCCACCAATGTGATATATCATTGAAGAAGAAGATAAAAATAATAATCTAAACGAAAATATAAAAGAAAACAAAACACAGAAAAATAGAAAAAGACGATGGTCGCTACTCGAATCCAGTTAGACGAGAGGTCTGAGTTCAAGTCCCAGTTGCGACCATTGTCATTTTCTGTTTTTCTGTGTCTTGTTCTCTTTCATATTTTCGTTTAGATTATTGTTGTTATCTTCTTCTTCAATAAAATTAATCATAGTTAGTTAACATAATAATACCTAAAGTTAAAAGCAAATAACAATTCCATCATTCCCTAAGGAGGTCTATAATCCTCGGTAATGCTTGAGGGGTTGCAGTAGCGTGAACAAAGAATCCACTCTCTACCGATTCTGCTTTCTGATAAGGGGATTGTCTTGCTTTTGTATTATTCAATCTAATCCTGCTTTCAGAACTTAATTCAGTGATGCTGCTTTTATTTATTTCAAAATACTATATTTATTTGGAATTAATAAGGAGATCAAGCTGCGCAGTTAAAAATGATAATTCAAACATTGTTGTTGGGTATTTTTTAGAAATGGCAGGACCATTTTTTTAAAACACCTTCTTTATTACTAAAGAGCCATTAACCAGCGGCCAAGAATTTAATTTTCTTCGAACGATGATCTTGCAATCGTACCCCTGCAAGTTACAGGGCGGTTCCGATGAGAAAGATTAATTATTCTCCATACCAGCATTTTAACATAATAACTCCATGTCGATTTTATTTCAATCTAAAGTTGCTTTGATAAATACGTACATTAAAAAATGCTCAAACTCGTGATGATAAAACTTTTAAAATTATGTACTTTTTCTAATTATTTTTTGATCATAAGTATTTATGATTTTTCAATAATGTCTTAACAAAATTATAGAGTATTTTTTTTTTAAATAAATTTGTTTTTAGGACCGTAAATAAATAGACAAACTGAAGTATTTTCGTCACATAACAAGGGCGCGGATCTTTTTTTATGATTTGATTTGAACCAAAATTAAAATTCTGAAAAGCAGCTTTCCCAAATAATTTATTGATTTATTTTCCTGCATGATTATATGATTTGAAATGTATGTTGTATAATACAAAATTTTGTTTGAAAATTTAACAAATTTGCCAACGGTAAAACCTTTCTGTACTAAAAATAAACAAATTGTCTCAAAATTTTAAAAAAAGCTTCACTAGATAAATGAACAGTCTTTCGAAATCAATTAATTTTTTTGTGTAAAAGAGTCAATACGTCTAAAGTTTGATTCAAAAATGACATATTTCCGGTTTTGTCTGGTTATTCCCCCTTAATAATTCCTCACAGGTGCTTCGGCTTCTTTCAATAATGTGTAATGTTCACGCAAATGGTAATGGCTAATCTATGTTCAAATAAAATTACGGCCGCGGGGCACTTCGCTAAAGTGCGCTCGGGTATGAAACATTTCACGTACGATACCCCGATGTTCTTTCAATAAACATATTGAATAACGGCCTTTATGTTGGAAAATATTTTCAAACCATTAATTCGTAACAAACTTATTCCTAAATTATATCCATAAAATAAATAAGCAATATCTCAAAGTAAAATATCTCTACTGCAAAATGTACGCGGTTCCGTCTCATTATTTCCGTTATTTTCTCTTTTCTTTTATTTTGGATCGCGGTATAAGATTTTCAGATCAGCGGAGAATTTTCTTCCCTGAATCTTTTCACTTCGTTATTTCTGAGATTTTGTCCTAAATTGAACCCCTAAATCCTGTTATGCCTACTTCACGATTGCTCCAGAGATTTGAAATTCAGCCACTGCCGCAAAAGGAGAGCACCATTCACTCCTTATGACTGCCGTAATATATACATTATTCAGTTTTTTTACGAATTCGCCCCTATCAGAGAGGAGAACTTTGTTTTGGCGTATTGTCATCCTGAACTAATACTGGATGAATATTTCCGTACAGGATGACTTTTGCTTACTCGCTTTAAGGAACGGGTCATTTGTTACTTCCTAACAAGATCGGGTTATTAGCTTTTCGGGATAAAGGTACCTACCTCCGTGGGGAAGGAAGGTAGTTTACCTGAATGCTTTGATTATTTGAAATAAAGCTTTCTGGTTATTCACCATCCTTCAAAATGAGAAACATGTTATCTTAAAGTAGAAGAGACAGATTAAAATTGGAGCTGTACGAAAATATGAGAGAATATCTTTTTAAGAGTTTTTTTTAAGTGAGACATCTTTCTCTCGTTGCATATTTTCTTACGTAAGTTTTTTTTTAAATTTTTTCTTTATTCGTTGCTTTGATGGTTACACAATTTGTGGATTTTTCGACCACCGTTTTCAAGTACTTCAAATAAGCGAATATCTGCGCTCAAAGTGAATATTACCGATGGTGATGCTAGCTTCAAGATTGGAGTTTAGTTTGATTTTTTGACGATATTACACAGCATATGATTATTTTTAAAAGTAATACATTTTTTTATATTTTAAGCTATTGGTACCATAACAACCCGTTTTCGAGCGTCAAGTTTTTCTCCAAACAATCCAAATGCATACTCGAAATTCAAGCTTAAATAACCTATATGCTAACGGATTTAATTCAATTTTGAGTACAGCATTTCGTTGTAGATCAATAGATCGATAAGCTAACGCCATTCAGTGAAAAACCACTTCATTGTTTTTTGTTGCTTAACACTTCCCCTCTAATGATATATGATGATTCCATGTGGTACATTATATTTATTACGTCGGGAAAGGTACATATACAAAAACCTTCATATTACGAAACTAGTTTGTTCCTAAATAGTTTCAGAGAACGAAATACTAAACTCATGAATTTAATATCAGAATTATCTACTTGTACATCTTTTGTAATTAACTTTTGTTTTCATAATAAATTAATATTAATGTGAACGCCGTAATCTGTTTACAAACTAACATTAAGCCTACAGTATCATTTAGAAGTGAAAATTAATCCATTGTGAATTTGATGTGCAAAATGTTGTAAGCTGATCTTAATAAACACGTTGTACGAGCACATATACCTCGGAGCTGTAGACCAACTTCAAGAAAGCATCACTAAAAAGAATGGATGTACAGTACAACAATTCATATCGAACGCTTTTTGGGTTGTCCTGGTATTGCAATGCCACCGAGATGTTTGAAGAAGGGTGCGTTCCCGGATTCCCAGCACTAATGAAAAAACAGATCACCCACTACAGAAAGCGACTAGCCTCGAGCGAAAACAGTCGTGTGATGGCAGCATTCCACTTCTGGCAGGGTCCCATCTACAAACGATGGAGCCACTTCATGATGACATAGATTTAAAACAAAAAAATAACTTTTTTCAAATTCTCTTCTTTAATTTTTGTATTATTATTATTTTCTTTCACCATGTTCATTTTTTTCTTTCCATCTTGCAATATTTTTATTTTTATTTGATATATTATATACGTATAATATGGAACTCGTGGGACTGCACCACCCCGAAATCTGGAATAAACGATTTTTTAAAAAAATACACAGGTTCTTTCAAACCTTTATTTTCCTCATCTTCAAGTTAATAGATATTTTCCACCTCGTCTAGCATATGAATCTGTTTCTTTCTCCATTTTAACTGGGCATCCCAAGATCTGAATTAGCAAATTCCTTCCAACCGCTTTTTACAAATTGAGAAAACACGTACCTCTGCAACAGTTTGGACTGTAAATCTCTTGCGAGGTAAAAATAAAAATAAAAACCATCTCAATTTTAGAAACCAATTTGTTCGTTATAAAGAGTACTTATTAGCTATGCCTTTCGTTCCCGGAGGATTTAATAAGTCCCATGTTTTGGAGTTGCAAAGAAATTTGTAATATTTTTATTTTCCAACGTAATGGCTGTCTGCGGCTCTTGTTTACAGTTTAGAAGACAATGAAAACTTGGGCTTGGTACTCGTTTCGGAGTTTAAAAGAAGACATATTTTAAATGAAAAATTACTGAAAAACGTTTGTTAAATTGTACATTCAATTGATTTCTTTGTTTAAATCTTTCACTTAATTTTTTGTTCATTCGTACAAACTGACCACCAGATAGACGATCTGCGTGGTCGAGTGATTGAGATTCTTATCTTTTAATTCAGAATGGCGGGTTCGAAACTTGGTGTGCGATTCGTTTGTTTTTGCACATTTCGTGCGGGTTGTTTCACGTATAAAAGTAACAGTTTCGGCAGTGGATCTATCTGTGATTGTGACTCTTGTTCAATGAACTCGAATTTGTTTTGAATTCAGTTGTCGTTTTCAGTTTTGGAACTGATTGTGTCAAGATTAAAGTATCCATCCACCTTCTAGTCTTTTAATAAGGAACTCCAGTGAAAAATATTATGGCTTTAAAAACATATGTTCATATAGACCAATATACGCTGATTCTGAATATATACGTTTTATTACATAATATTTAACGTAGACTTTTTAAAAAAATATTTAAAGTCCATTTTAAAACGTGTCATTAAAACACCCTGTCAAGTTGGTATTGCTGGATTTTGGCGGCGTGACGTCACCGCGCCGCGTCACCTGGGTCAAAGTTGTATAGAAATCAATAGAAATGTAAGACGCAAGCAGTTCGACATTAGGTGTTATTGGTTTATAGAGATTTGGACATATAATAGTGTTTGTTTTTATTGAAACATTATTTAGGCCTAAATAATTCAATATCAAAAATAAAGTATCTCTATTAGTTTATCTATATTATTTAAAATATTCAAAAACTCTAACTGTACAAAAAACGATAATAATGCCCAGTAAAACGCTCCAATGCTGAAATTTAAAATGGCGGGAGTCGAACAGCTGATTCCAGTTCCCTACAAAATTCATACTTTGGTTGGTCATGATGACGTCACAATTGATTCGGTGGTTTTCGGGGGATCTTGAAAAATTAAAACTTTGACATTTATTTTAACTATTAAAACTAACTATAAAAATAAATATGCAGTTATTTAAGTTAGAAGGTCATTATTCATAAAAAAAATAAAAAAATTGGACTGGAGTTCTCTATTCTACATTTAAAATGATTATTATTTGTTACATTTTCGTGGGATATCTCTTCACAACGAGAGTCAGTTTTGATGACTTTTAGCTAAAATAGAATAATCATTGCACTTATAATTTCCTTTAATTTTTTATGGGTCTACGAAAATGTATGTAGAGAGGTATAAGTATATAATTTATGACCGGTCAGTGGTTGAGTGGGCATCGTGGTTGGGTCCCACCCGGGCGTCGCATGTTCAATTCCTCGGCTGAAGCCATCACGACTGATGTAACATTTTCGGCTTACTGTTGTGGTAGTAGGACTACTAGAAATGTTTTTCTTTCTTTAAAAAAAAATTTTAAAAAGTAAAAAATAATATATAGGCTTTCAATATCGCCGATAGCTACTAGGGGAAAAATATGTGTGACCGATTTTGCACCGTCCGCTTACCCCTGCGGATAATCCATTCTACATATTTTATTTTGTGTATTTGTGTACAGTTACTTCTCAAAAGAAACCAAGTGGTTTTTGTATGTAAATACCATACTGCAGACCAAACTGCTTCAGTCTGAGTAAATCAGACCGTGGCATCCCTAATTGGGTATATTATGAGGTTGAAGGGAGGCTGTAAAGGGAAAAGAGGATTGGGAAAGGAAGGTTGAGATATTCAATTTGGGTCACTAAACACGGTTAAAATGATTTCAAGCAACTTTCCCTGTGGAATAATGGTCTTGTACCGAGGCGTTACTAGTACAAAATGATAAGTGTACCAATCCCCCCCCCCCCTCACGTTCCCCTTCCACCTTCCACGCCTTCTCGTTCCTCGTCATCCCTCCCACTAACCCCACCTCCTTCATTACCCTTCCCCTCATGCCTTCCGTCCATGCCTTTAAAATATATAAAATACACTCATTTTCATTTATTCAAATTTCATAATGCCAGAGCTTACCATTATATATAGCCTATAACCTTCGCCGGCATGCACACAACAAATCACATAAGTTTCATTTCAATCGAATGAACGGTATGGCAGCGCAAGACACACGAACAAACAAAAAAACAAACAAAAAAAGATTTTTGCATATAAGATTTTGGTGCAAAAGTAAATAGGTATATCTAGGTCCAGAGCAAAGGAGTTTACTGGTGTGTCACGAAAATCGAAATTAATAGGATAATGAAATACTTAAAATAAGGAAAAAATATTGCCAGTCCTATATTCCTGGAACAAGGGAACCTAATATCATCACAAGTATTCCTATTAGCCACATTTGTGTTCCAGCTCTTCCAAAATATTACAATACGATATATGGCATCGTGATATATTAAGAGGACCTTTCCTAGAAATACGAATCGTATTAGCTGACAGATTGCGAAAAGTCGTCCCCTTCTTCATTATTTTCTTTTGTCTATTCGTATTCGCCTGTTTTCCCGGGGATTTCTCTTCCGCCGGATTCTGCCGGTTTAGGAATATTTTATCTCTAATCTTACACACATTTCTTTCTTCCCCTCATGAACATCGTATAAGAAATAATATTGATTTGAAGAACAATCCGATCTTCTCAGAGAGAATTCGTTTCATTATTTTATGTTATTTTATGGAAAAGCGTAAAATAATATTTTACATCCTTGTAAGAAATTTGGACCATATAAACAATAACTGTGAGGTATGCGCGCTGGTATCACCATCTTCACAGGGTTAGAGTGATAAACATCAAGTCCATTCTACGCTATCAGGTGCTTTGGATCTAAAACAAATTTGTCTGCCCAAACCGAATAGCAAGGTACGTCACAATAAGGTTCTTAGGTAGGTTGACTTGCTTTTGCATGCAGGTATCACTTGAAACTAAAGGCTATTTAAAACTATTTTGCATGCAGGTATCACTTGAAACTAAAGGCTATTTAAAACTATTTTTAAATTTAACTTCATATCTTCTTTGCTCCGTACGTGAACAATTTTCAACTCTGGGTTTTTTTATTCTAAAAAAGAGTCATATTTAATTTATTTTCCTCCTCTCATTTGTTTGCTTTTAGAAACCCACTTGCTATTAATGCATTACTCCAAGAGGATAATTCCCTCCCCAAAGAAACAGAACCTGTGTGGTCTCACTGGGCATTTAAATTTTTGAATGGTGTTTGCAATGCAAAATCACTAACAAAATTATCTTGAAAATCTACAGTTCGTTTCTATGTAATGTCAAAGCAGCTTATTTTTTATTTTAAAACAGTTGCCTGTTCACTGGTTTCATTTGAAAATTTTCCCCCGAGCCATTACAAAAAAACTCAAATTTTTAACTTCGTGTATTTGGGTGGTTTGAAATTGATACAATAAAAAAGACTTGATAAGACTGAAAAATCATAAAAACCCACTCATTTAAAAAAATCATCATAAACTTTAATAAGCTTAACTTTGTGTATATTTAAGGCTTTGTTCCGATGGTAAAATTCTTAGAATATTGCCAAATAGAAAATACTGTTACTAATTTACGAATTGGTAATTTCTTCTATAAAATAGAGCCCGCGTGGTGTTTTTGTTTTTGCTACATGCTAGTACATCTAAACCTAACTAATTCCACCAAGTTCATATTATGCAAAAAATCAATCCTTAAAAACAAAGTTTTTTTTAACTGTAATGTAGGTCTTAAAACTTTTTTTGTGACCGAGTTTTGAGCATTCCAGTGACAATAAAATAAAAAAAATTAAAAATTTTAATTTAATTTTTTATTTGGAAGACCAACAGTTTACGTTAAAATGATCCATAATAATATCGAGGTTACATAATTTGGGAGGCGGATACGGGTACCGCCGCCCCAGGAACCATTTACTGGATAACCAATACCCCTGTCATAGGGCATCCCAAGTGGTTCGCTTCGTTTGGTAACCTAGGAGGATCCGGATTTATGGGGTGAGATTTGCGTGTGTCTTGGCGATGATTGCGTTTTCCCATCTACTGCGTGACGGGCCGGATTTGAAGAGACCGGTTGATGGAGACCTAACCTAAACCTCTCCAACCGAACTCTCTTGGCCCATAGCCTTGCGCCGCAGTGGATTCCATCGTCCAAACTCCTGGACACGTTGACCCCCAGATTCCTACCGACCTCTAATACCTTTTTCCTTCCCAGAACTTCCTCTCCTTTCTTTCCCAAAAAAAAACTCTCCACACAGCATCCGCAAAGATGACTTAGACCCTGAAAGATATTCTGAGTACTATGAGTTAAAAAGCTGTGCACACAGAACACGCGGAATACACACATCGGAACACAACAAGATGACCTTTCATACCGGTGGAAGGTGGATGAATGGCAGCGGTGACCCATGCACCCAAAACCAACAGCTGAGTATCTCACAATGGTACTTACGGCGGCGCGGCGGTGGTGATCTGCGATGATTATTCTTAGGCATCACATTTGGTTTTTGCACTTGGATTTTTACTCATGTAACTATATTATACTTTATAGACTAAAGGAAGTACTAAACATTGAAAAATTGAAAATGGTCTATTTTTCCCTGGTGCAATCATCAATCACTTATGGCATTATAGGATGGGGTGGTGCACTTGATACATTTATTAAGCCTCTACAAATAATTCAAAAACACATAATTAAAGTCATATATAACAAAAATAAAACATTCTCGACCAACTTATTATACAAAGAAACTAAAATATTTAATATACGTAAATTATTTATATTACAAACTTTGAAATATGTATTTAAAAACAAAAATAATTTCGAAATAAATGAAAACAGAATGAGCAAAAGAATAAATAATATATTTTACACCCCTCAAACCAATACTAAATTATTGCAGACACATAGCAGTTTCATTGGTACTCGTTCATTTAACCTTCTACCACTACAAACTCAAATGATAAATAAAATGATAAAATATGTAAAAGAGGTAAAATTATGGTTGAATAATGTAAATATTGAAACGCTTTTTCTATAAATTTATCCATCCTTCTACAACTCACTTTCTGTAACTTTCTAAACTTTAGTACAATGTTTTTTCTGTTTTTTTTTTTTTAAATAACTAAAAAAAAAAATTAAAAAAATAAAAAATCATTATGTTTTTTTTCCATATTTTTATTTTATTTTTATAATAGCTAAAAAAAACCTTTTTCACTTATTCTACCAATGTATTACTAACTTTTTATACTAACTTTATATTTTATATGTTTTTTAAGTCTATTTTATACTTTGGGTACTTGGAAATATAGTATTTTGTTTTAATATTACCCGCACTCAGGCAGTGCCTTAGTGGGTTTTCATCTCTTGTTCATACTATTTGTTATTATATATTATGTTATTATATGTGCTATTATACATTATATGTACAAAGAAATGAGAATAAAAAAAGTTAAAAAAAAAAAAAAAATATTTGCATTTTGGCTCCGACATTGATGGAACAAAGCCATCGGAACCGATTGCACTACGAAACCACGTAATTTACCATTTTAAAATGTTCTCCACAATACAGGTGAATTCCTGTGATGAGGAAAATGAAAATTTATTGTATGGTTAATATGTTTAGAACAATAAAAACGTATTAAAAAAAATTGTTTGTCTCTAAAGTCGGTTTACGGACGATAATTTTACGTGATAACGTCTTATAATAACGATGGAGTGGAAGAGAGATAGCTGCGTCACAAGCCGAACGCTTGTTCCACGCTCTCGCTTGCGCGCTCGGCTCAGGCGGAACGTGACAATGAGTCATGCTTTTTCATGAGTTCAGCCGGCGTTCATCGATTAATAAGACGTTATCACGTCAAGAAATTGGTTGTCTGTAAAGTCGGTTTACGTACGATAATTTTACGTGATAACGTCAGATAATAACGATGGAGTGGAAGAAAGATAGATGCGTCACAAGCCGAATGCTTAGGCCGAACGCTTGTTCCGCGCTCTCGCTTGCACGCTCGGCTCAGATGAAACGTGACAATGAGTCATGCTTTTTCGTGAGTGCAGCCGGCATTCATCGATTTATAAGACGTTATCACGTCAAAAAATGTTCAAAACTTTTATTATCTTCGGCAAAATGTGTGGAACGGATGTTTTCATTCACGACGGTTTTGGACCGAGCTACTTTTTTCGTATCTGTGTGTGTCCTCACTCTAAACTACATTTCTTCCGACCCATTAGGTGTGGAATATAATTTGAGGACCCAAAATGTTCATAATACCCCACGATTTTCCCTTTGATGGTCCTCCATGTTAAGAGTATAATTTCACATATCGTTGACGACATAATCTCGCCGTCAGACACCCAAAGGAATAACTTATTTATGTTATGCTCCGATTTAATGAAAAACCCCGAGAAGCCTTAAATGTCCCTTAAGGACAACATCTCGGGAAGGTACACTCAGCAAAATGGTTTGTTATTAAGGCAGCTTTTATGCTGGCAAAAAACATTTCGCGATGAAGGAAAGTAACTATGGACAGAACTTTTACGAACCTTTAAAAATTGCGTTCGCATCAATTATTAGCAAGAGTACTTTTTCAAAGGCACCGTTTCTTCTAATACCTGAGATCAATGTTCTAAAATACCTAGTAATTGTCTTAGCACGTTCATATTTATTTAATTGTTAGGAGAAACAACAAAGAGAATTTTCTCGTCTTAAGAAGTTAAAGGTGGCTTCTGGTAAAGGAATTAATGATTTATTCAGAGTGTTTGTACCGCGTTGCGTGCAATAAATTGTGAAAATATTTATATTATGAAACCTCGTTTAAAAAAGATAAATTCCAACAAATTAAAACCAAATAATATTTTTCCATAAATTTAGCGCTATGATAGGTGCACAATATTAATTTGTAAAACAGGCTAGCCGGTTTTTGTTAGTACTTAATGCGTCCTGTGAAGCTAAGATGCGAAAATATTTAAGACTAGCTGATGCACCCAGTATTACATTCTGCTTTAAGGTGTAGGAAAAGCGGGTGGGGTGGTTTTTATAAACCTTATGCCAGTGACTTCTCTCATGTTTTGAAGGTCGATTGTACGAAATGTGATCGATCTTAAAATAAAACTGTAGTTTTATAAAAAACCAACCCATCCAAAGACACTCTTTTTTATAATAGCGAGATTTTCTAATAATTTGTTTCTCACTGCGGGTCTTTTCCCATTCGTCCCGTTCCCTTCCGCCTCCCCTTCCCCTCTCATGTACCCTTCCCCTCTACTTTTCCCGCCTTCCTTCTCCCCTCTCCCTCGAACCCCCCTCCCGCGATCCCCTCCCCTCTCCCGCGTTCAATATATTCAGTCCCGGCACATTCAGGTTTTCAACCAGCTCGCGTGCCACCTATTGCAATTTTTTTACAAATTTTCTATTACAAACATTCATTTTTGTATATTATAAGAACAATCAATCATATTTGGCACCTTACATAGGTACCTGTTTAAAACAAATATAAATTTTGATTAGATTCAAAGTATTCGATTTTGGTTAATACGGTAAGTGAATACTTCAAATAAACTCATTAATTTAAAGAGTTTCGAAAATTGAATTTTGATTGAACAATACTTGCAATGTTTTGCAAAATTCCTTTCTCAAATTTTAACATTTCGTAAGAGTTTTTGCAATGATTGAAAAACCTTTCAAATGTGTTGTCATGTGGTTGTAATAATCCAGAAACCTTCGCGAGGATGGAAAGAAGATATTTTGAACGTTTCAAACACATCCTGTGCTTAATATAGCAATACACAGACATCTCACTAATCATGAGTAGATAATTTTTTTATTCATGTGCTGAAGTCGGTTGACTTATAGTTGTATAAAATATGTTATTTAGGTAAACAAAATGACAGTGTTTCATCCATCGAACAAATAATTCCAAGAAGTGTGACGATTGGTTAACTGGTTTTTCGATTATCAAAAAAGTTTGTAATTTCAACACATTTGCACACGGACGCGTACAAAAAAATTCTTATGGTTTATCTCCTCGGTGGTTTGTCTAGCATAGTTTCATCTCAAAATTACTAATTTTCAAAATAATTTTCTTACTATCTATAATTTTTCTGCCCTAAAACCATAAAATGCCACAAACAACAACGTACGAATGTTTGTTCAGTATGATGTGTATGACCTTCTAATGGGTTATTGAAAATATATGTATGTACAAAAGAGTCTTAAAAAAAATAGGCTGTGGAGAAAGGTCACCTCATCTGGAAGAACTCTCCGAAAGTAACAAAGCCTTTTATTACAGGTTTTATGGAAAATAATCCAACTTTGTAACTCGGGTTTTATGTTTTTACCTCTTATCCGGTTTTCCAAAGATAAAATTTTTGCTTTATATTATTTTTCACGTATAATCTCTACTTAGGAAATATTTATGAGAATTTTATCGTTTTCTTAACATTTGAGTGTTAGTTATGCTCTCTTACGGTGATTTATTTTCTCAATTTCCATTTTATCGAAGGTGAAACGGTTTATTGCTGAGGCGCTACGGATAATATTCTAAAATATGTGTTCATGAATAAAGAAAACCATCTTTAAAATATTTTTAGAAATATCCATCGCCATATTCCTTCAATCCATATTTTTCACTAACTAAATCAGTGATGCTTAACCTTTTTTGTCGCAGGGCCAATTTATCTATTTTCAATTTGTTATCGGTCCGTATTTATTGTTAAATTTACTGTCACTAGTTTCGCACCCTTATTTATATTTTCTAATGTGATGATGTTTTAATAAATCAATTATTGTAAAAAAAACAAGAAACAAAGCGCCGCAGGCGTAAATTTCACAACTCCAAGGCCAAATCAATAAATGTTGTCGATTTTTTTCGTTCCAAAATATTAACGAACGAATTAAAAAATACTTACTTGCAATTTAAGTAAAAATTAAAAAATACTTGAAGTTGAACAAAATTTAGTCAAGAAAACTTTTGGTATTTTATAAACCTGTGAAATGCGTAACATAGATTTCAGGTGAAATTTCAAACAGGTAAAAATTCTAGATTATAGCCCGGTAGCAAGCGCCCAAAAAGAAGAAGGGGAGATATATAAATATGAATAATGGAGGGAGCACGCTAATATAAAAAATGATAATAATTAAGCTTAATTTTTTGAAAATGTTAAATAAAATACAACTCGTTTAAAATAGATCAAAAATCTCACGGAAAATGTCTTAAATTGTGATTTTTTTCAAACACACAACTTATAAAATAATAAAAAGTACCTGTTTATAATAATTTTCATAGCATACTTTGCGAATTTTTTCTATCGAGGGAATTTCATTTACCCTTTCGGTGTGGCAAATATATATATATATTATCTTCAAAAATAACATATATTTTTTTAGAGACTTAAAAACTGAAACTTAAAAAGTGTACAAGAGAAATATACTATAAAACGGTAGAAATTCAGAATGTGGGGGCTCATATTCGAACCATGAAATGTGGTATTTTTAAGAATGTGTACAAAAAATCTTATTTAGAACTGATTCAAAACATTGAATAAGAAAGTTTTCCTCTAAATTCTTTTGCAAAATAGTATTGACACCGTTGAATATTTTTTACCGCATTTTTTTATATATTCTACGTAGTCATTGTGTCTCGTGGGCAACACAAAACGGGCCGCGGGAAATAGATTTTAATGCTCTTTAAATTTACACTTTTCAATATTTTAAAAGCGCCTTTTATACAAGTACACCGAAATCCTTTGCAATTTGAATTACATTTTTTGTTTGTGACACCGCACAAGACATCCTTTATCCGAAGTCAGTTGGATTATAGAAATACGTTTTAGGAATGTTCGTGGAATAATGTTGAGTATTGAGTGTGGTGTTGAGGTATTGTGATACTAAGGAGATGTACGATATCTCTGAGGCCAAGTGGTTCTGATCCTTGACACTGGATCCAGAGGTGAAACCCGAAGAGTGCAAACAAATATGATTAAGGTCATGTATAGTGAAAAAAACATTTTTAAAATTATGTACAAATACTCGCATAGCGTATTTACGGTACATTACGTGTAGCTAGACACTTACGACACCGGATTAGTGAATATTTCAATTAAAAATCGAAACATTTTTGATTGAAGCTCCACTTCCCTATCTCACCTTATTCGCTCTTATTCACCCTCTTCAGCCCCACAATATACGAAAATTGTGAATTCCTTATTCCCACTGGCTGCAATCAGTTCGGATTATTTTGCGATATTCGCGTATAAAAACTAAAAGCAACTTTTAGTTTCTAAATCGATCGTCCAGTTGATTAGTCAGATTTCTCCAAATACTAAGTTTTAAAATAATGAGGAAAGCAATATTTGAATTCTCACTATTAATCAAATATAATTAAATATGTCTGTGTTTTACGTATTACATATGCTATAAAACAAAGAGAAGGTATAGCGGTCCGGTACATTAGTATGAAATGAATCGTATAATTTCAATACCCGCTATATCCGATTTTTAGCCAAATTGATCTAAGTATGACATCTTATTCACATTTTTGCGAGGAACAATTGTTTAAGTTTCACAAATTCAATAGCAAATTCAAAATTCAAATTCAAAATCAAATGGCATTGTTTAAGTTTCACAAATTCTCTTATCACGATCAAAAACCATGTTAAAACTACAGATAGAGGGTACACTTTTACAAATTATATAAATAATCAATTATACTCAACTCAAATATCGATTTTTCGGATATTTCTGACTAATCAACTAGACTACTAGACGATCGAAATGTTGGCCTCTCTCCAGGGCGATACTGAGATAATTTGGAATCAGAAAAGAAGTGCAGACATATAATAAAATAACATATTACGTCATTTAGTAATATTGCGACCGGCAAACAATAGGCACGCAAATAAAAGTGAAAAAAATCCTGAAATATTTCGGCTTTATTCTATTAATTATCACTCGCTCGAAAAGCCAAACCCTCTTCTTATCTCTTCAGAAATAGTTTGGTATAATAATATATCTATTTGGTTTTTTTTCTATTAATGTTTATTTCTATGTGTAAGTATAAAAAAATTCCTTTGAAAACAAACTTTCAGAAATTTTTGCATTGATTCAGATAGGAGATGGCAATTTGACTTTGGTATATGGCAAAGGAAACGGAGCTTTGCCTGTGATAACGGAACCTTTTCCGGAAAGTTTCAAGAGAAGAAAAGCCTTTTAGATGAAGCCTTTTTATTTATATTCCCGGGTGCGAGACAGTCAGGTTCATTTTCGTATAACCTCATTGCGTATGCATCCTTCTTTACGAATACTTAAGTACGTCATGAATAAAAAAAATATTATCGTTTGCAAAAGATGTGATGTAACAACTCAATTTATTTATTTTTTATTTGTCGTTCGGCGTTAGAGTGGTTAGCGTCAGGGCGTTGGAAGCGTTGGAGGATATTTATAAAGATAGATTCCGGCTTTCAGACGGTTAGCTTGTCTTTATCGGGTGTTGAACTGTACTAATTGAAGGTAAAAAAATAGAAATCAATTATCAACATCAATATTATAATGGGTATATCAATGGATCTGAATTGTCGACAAATCAGCTCAAATTTTGAAAATGGTCATTAATTACCTACCTATATCACATAAAATGCATATGATATAAAATATTATATGATGGGGAGAGACACTGATTCATAGCATTAACGATTTTTCGCGAATTAAAGCGATAAATGGTGTTTTTAGCGATAAATACGTTAAAACGCAAAATAGCAGCGATTTTTACGACATAACTCAACAATATGCGATCTTTTCGGTAATGCGAGCAAAAGTTCCAAAAGTACAAAGTACAAAGGCTGTGCAGGAGGTAAAGAGCCAGGTTGTCTTAACCCAAATAAAAACTCAAAGAAAAGAGAGTTGTCAGAAGAGTTCTGTGAAACTGGCATCTCATGCTGAACCGTCAAGACAACAGCACCAATCTATTTCTTGAGCAAGCAGGTAAAATGTTCGATCCTGCAATTGTAGGTCAGAATGTCCAGCGATCAGACGCTGTTATTTGAGCAAGTAAAAGTAGGCTTGCACCAACATTCAAATCTGTTGATGACAGTAAATTTCTGGAAGGTAATAGCTATTTTCAAAGACAGCTTGTAGAGCAAGTGAGGGATGAAATCACTGTAGACATAATTCAGCTACTAGCTTAGATTTTTAGTCGCTATAATCTTGTATTGACAGATCGTAGAACGAATATGAGACACTCTACTGTAGAAACATGTGCCGTGTTGAGTTTCAATCAATAATATAATAAACATGTTTCAAGTGATTTTGCTAATATAATTGTTTTTCCCCTCTTGCCGGCTCCCATTTCTTGACCTTATCCTATTTAGCTATAAACGCTATGAAAACGCAAAATTAAAGCTATAAAAGATATTTTTTTTAATAATCAATGCTACATTTAAAAAATTAAAGCTATGAATCAGTGTCTCTAATCATGGGTATCTAATGTGATACATTTAGGTAATTTATCACTGAATATAATTTTATCGACTCTCAATCGAAAATTTTGAACAGAAAAATCAAAAAAGATATTTTTTTAAGAGCTTTAAAGCTTACAGTATGTAAGGAAAGTGCGTAATAAATCGGTTGAAAAATGGGAAGCTGTGTCTTACTTACCCCTCAGAATTAATCTATCATACAATAAACAAAGCAATCTCCGGAACTCGAAAAATTAAATGCGTTGAATTAATTTTAAAAGTCTTCTGAACGTTGAAATTTTTCCGTAAATCTACATATTTACTTGTCATTGTGCCATTGAAGTCAGGTCGTCTTCACTTTAAAGGAAAAATTTTCAAAGAAAATTTGTACCTGCGAGGAGTTTTAGCATGCAAACTCCGTTTATAGCCATCTCTCGCCAGGCAAGGTTTTTTTTATTTTCCTTGTACGAGAAGTGAGTGGCATCTTTCATCATACTTTAATGCTTTAATAAATCCATGAAGCATCTTTACCGAGCTCCACGCCGGGATGCTGGGATTATGAAGGATCACTTTGTCTTCAGACGGAAGATGACGCGATGCCGACGGTAGGAAGCTGGGCATTATTCAGCGGGAACCTTTCCATGGAAACGGAAGGAACTGAATAAGTTTCAGTAGTTCTAATTTAAATAAACCCGAGTAAGTTAAGTGAGATTCGTTTGAATGCGAATGTATCTTTTCGCATTGCACTTGTGTGTTTATTTTGAAAGATAGATTCATGTTTTCAGACGGTTAGTTTATTTTTAAAGGGCGTTGAACTCAAAACGCTTCCAATCAGCGTGTAATATAAGAGTTCAAGAGGAGAGAATAGTTTATTAGCAAACCATCATGCGATTTCCCCGTAGGGTTGGGCAAAGAGGACGACCGTAAAAGAATTGTATCGTACGTAGGTTTTTCTTCTTTTAAACCTACATAACTTTTACCACTCTGTCACATTTCCACCCCTCTGTCACATTTTATTTTTACTATAAATGAATCTCTCTGGATCTCAGAGGGGAAATTGTAGCAATGGAGGAAGTAGGCCTAAAATGCCTATAGGGAGTGACAAACACGAGCTGCGTGTATGTCTATTTCGAATGACAAGCCACGTGACAGAATTGTCGTACGACATAAAAATTGTAGGTGACAATTTTTTGAGATTTTTTTAAAATATGTTATTAAACATCATTAAAAATAATAATCGCTGTTACTTGATAGGTTATACCTTTTGTAGTTTAAAAATAGTTTTGTATTTTATTTTGTCATATATTTTTTTTGTAACATTATAGAATACACGCAAGTCGGGGTGGCAGAAGACAACTGCGATTTGTATAAAATACACTTCTATCATGAGGAATTACAACTTTGTTACGTAATTTTTACTACAAAAATATAAAAACATATTTTTTTAAAACGCCCAAAGTCGTTACGTCTTTAGTACAGTAGATTTTAAAGTAATTATAAAATAATAATATTGGTAATTCTGTTGAATTTTTCTCCAATAACTGGTGGAGACAACTTTATGTAGGTTAAAAAGAAGAACGCCCCACGTACTCTTAAGTTATTCTGACTAGGGACATGATCTAACTTCTTCCACTTTTTACTTTCGCACCATGAATGTTCAGCACTTACTTACTTACGAGTTGACTTTATTCTCATTTGGCATGGAACCGATGATTTTATACCGTTTTCCCGAGATCGGCCGCACTGTTGATAGCTAGGTCGGTAGCCTGGACGCGTATTTCCAAACCCTATATCGATTCAGACAATTTACATTTTCAATATCAAAATTTAAATACTAAGAAATAAAATTATTAATTTCTAATATACACGTTTGAAAGATTTTATCTAGATTTAAGAACAATTTTGGTTTTTGCAACGTGATAAAAAAATTTCAATATAGAGGTATATTTAAAAAATATGGGAATAATATCAAAATTTTAATATTTAGAAATAAAATTATTAATTTTTAATATTCACATTGGAAAGATTATTTTATCTAGATTTTAGAACTATTTTTTTTTGCAGAGTGATAAAAAATAACCACTATGGAGGTGTATTTAAATGTAAATACCAAGTACGCAGCCAGGACGCTATTGACAGGTAATAATTTTAAAAAACCCATGTACGATGGCAACACTGACTATGAAGTCAAACGACTCCGTAAAAATTAAAAATACTAATAAATTATCAATTTCAAATTGAAATACTAACTTTAATATAGTGCTTCGCATGTACTTTTTGCAACTTAACGGGAGTTAGTTAGTTAGTGACGTCTTTATTTACATTTTAAACCTAGACCTGTCGCGTGGGGTCTTTCATTTCTCCAAGATCGAACGGAATAAATTCGTCGCCTCTTAGAGGAATTATTTAAATTCATGGATCGCGGATTTGATTTTCTTCCAATCTAAGAGCTTCGTTAGTTCACCTACATTCATTAATTATCCAGACATTATTAAAAATGTTTTGTATATGAAATGTAACAAGCGCAAATGTAATACCAACAATAAAATAAAATATATCATAAATGTGCATTATTTTGTAGTCCATAACGCTCATTCTGATATCCTGTATATATATAGATTATCGATCACCGAAATTTTAAATGCTGTGAAGGACAAAATGTTGTTCAGGAGAGCGAAAAAAAAATTTTTTTCAAAAAATCATGCCTCCCGTTTTTGCAGACCTATAATTTTGAATTTTTATTATAAAAAAACATTTAAAAAAAACTTTCAGAATAAATAACATCTGTTTAATTTCTTTAAAAAAATGTATTTTCAGAAAAAATTCCTCTTAAAGTGCGCATCGTAAAAGACGTACTTATTTCTACGTCGCGGATCAAAATAAATAAAAAACGGAGAAAAAAAAACAAATTTAACTAATTTTTGGATTTCTTGTCCTTTATGCATTTCAAATTTCTGCTATCGATATCATCAATTTATCAGTTCAAATTTTGACCACTCTGAAGACGACCGTCGTACGGTGAAACCGGTCTGGTAATTATTAAATGAGTGGAAGAAATTTAAAAAATCAGATATGATTTTAGATTTTCACAGCCAAAAGTCTTTTCGTGATTTAATTTGGGGTGTAATTCCGTGTTGCGCTACCTCCTTCTTTGGCCAACGTTTCGGACAGCATTACAATATTCACACTTCTGCCCGGATGATGAACACTGCCCCAAAAAATAAATCACGATCCTTAAAAGACCACGAATTAAATGTATCAAAATTAGAAATACAAATTAAAGGGATATTTGTGGAAAAGCGATTTTAATCATTGCCGCACGTACGTGACATGAATCGAAATTTTTCATTTGGCACACAAAACAATGAAAACATTTAAACGTCTCTTAACCTGTACGAAATTATTTTCTCCTTTCATGGTTTATTTTTAGATACATTAATTCCACATGATGCGACAATAGCCTTTAAATCATGAACACGTGGCGGATCATACATGACACCGGCCGTGCTAAATGAACCGAAGCTATTGGGTTATGTGTGCGTTAGGTTTACCCTATATTTGGCCCATGAAACTGATACGTTACGTGTGGTGTCAATTCCCTTTGATATAAGAATTAAATGTAAATACATCAAGTGATGTAATATCCATACTAATATTATAAATGCGAAACTGCTCGAGTTTGTTTATGACCTTTTCACGCATAACACAATATAAAGACTTTAATAATTCTTTCACCAATATAAAGCTTAATTATATGCGCAGACTACAGGTTGTATATGATGGTAAGCTCTGGCGTTATGAAATTATAAATATTAATATATTATATTTGTTATACGTTTTCTGTCGCTAACAAAAGCGAGTTTTTGCTAACGTCAGAAAAAAATCTTTTCCATGGAAACAATGTTGATATATTTTTGGGCTCTATGCTGGTAGGTACTCAGTCTACTGGTCAGCTACAACTGCAGAAAATTCAAATATTAGAATTCGTTTTTTTTTTGGACAAGCTTGGAATAAATGTCAGATTTGAGTTCCTATATTAAAAATATAATTCGTAACGATTATAAAGACTGAATGATAAATAGAGTATTTTTTATTATATTAACGAACTTCCAAATATTTGATTAAAAATAAACATCCGAAATGTTTGTAAGCGCATAAATTCCGAACGGAACAAAATTGGATAAGTAATTCTTTTTTTCTTTGTAATTGGATAAGTAATTCTTTTTTTTATTACGAAATTTAGGTGGTAGGCGAGATGTTTGAAAACTGAATGTAAAGGAATGAATATATGGAATGCGGGAGGGGATGGGGGTGGGGTGGGGGGGGGAGATAATTGATAAGTGCAGTAATTTCGGCTACAGTAATTTCCCGTAATACCGTGCGAGCAAAGCCGCGAGGAAAAGCTAGTTTTATAATAAATTGGATTTGACGCGATACCTTTAAACGAAGTAAGACCAGATTACGATTTATTATTTTCACAGTTGGTAGTCGTGTGTTCGTAAAGAAATAATATTGCGTTATGTAAGTGATCTGAAACAAGAAGTATTCGAAAATCCTGGCTGGTCAAATTTAGTTAATAAACACAGGTAAAGCTATTTCACATTTTTGTCGATTCTGTATGATAGTCTCTTACCGAAGTGAACTTAATAAAAGAATCTTCCATTCAAGGGCAATACTAACTATCGTATAATCTAAATCGTTAAATTTTAATCATATAAACGTAATCGTGCTTTCGTATAATCATGCTGTCGTAATTGTATAATCGTTATCGTATAATCGTAATCGTATAATCATAATCCTACAATATTAATCGTATGGTCAAAATCGTATATAATCGTAACCGTTTAATCTTAGTCCTACAATCTTAATCGCATAGTCGTAATCGTACTATCGTTATCCTACAATATAAACCTCATAGTCATAATCGTACAATCGTAATCCTACAATCCTAATCGTTTTTTCGAAATCGCACAATTGTAATCCTACAATCCTAATCGTATAATCGTAATCTTACAATGTTAATCCTACAATCGTAATCGTATAATCATATTCGTATAAACGTAGTCGTATTTTAATCGTAATCCACAATAGTAATCGTATAATCGTAATCGATCGTAATCGTAGATAGTAATCGTATAATCGGAATCGTATAATCATAATGTAATTGTAAGCGTAAAATTGATATCATACAATTATCGTGCAATCACGCTGGTATCATCGCATCTCTATAAACGTACTGTTTTACGAAACCGTCCAAGTATTTTTCATCAGCAAAGAAAAGAAATCACTGAAAAGCTTGAAAGCTTTTAAAGAAATATTGAACCAGTTCCTTGTTTTTTTTTCATAAAATAACGTCCATGAATTCCTACCGGCATTTTCTACTGCTGAAGTCGGATTTCATTTCGGAAGGTCTTTCAATATAAAAGTAAATATCAAATCCCTCTCTGAAATATCTGATCTCTTCACTCAAGATTGATCAGCTTCTTCAGGATCAGCTTGTTTTCTCCTGGAAGTTTGTAGCTCATTGACGTCTTTGATCTCGTCGCCACCGGGATACACGCCAAACGTGTGCTAAACATCTGAAGATGGTAGAGAACGGGTCGTTCTTCCGAATTGTTCGACTTATGGTGGCTTTAGCGTAATTAACGGGTTAAATAGTTTGGTTAAAGGACTTTGCAGATTTTATACCCCCATTATTTACCCACGTGCTAATCATCCGAGAGATTTTGTCGATGTTTATTAAGTTCGATGAAAAAATTACTTCGATGATGTCTTTGGAGTTACCGCGAAGGATGAATCATTATATATAACAATTTTTAGAACTCCAGATTGATAAGCATATATTTTAATAATAAGACTTAACTTAACTCTTCACCTTTATTTTAACCAATTCTCTAAACGTTTTCGTAAACAATTAATAGAAGACTCATTTTCCACAAAGCGTACTTTACACCAGTTGTCCGCTGACCGGTACCAGGCCGCCTAAAGCCCTGCTTAAAGATCAAAATTACGTAAAAAATCAAACATACCCGATAAAGAATTAAATAATTATCGACAAAACATAAAATTTCAGTTGAGAACCCCTTCACGTCAAGTTGCCGACGACACAATTCCTTTGAAGTACAAAACGCGACTGGGCTTCCATCTTGCGCACTCGCATATATAACGTAAAGAGCTTGAGTGAGACGAAACGACGTGAGTCACGCTCTTATATTCTGCTTGCCCAAATGCAAGTGGAATCGTTTTATTGAAAATAGGTGACGAAGGTACTAATTAATACCCGTTTGATTGTATTGGTGAATTTATTCCCATTTTTCAAAATAACTCTATTGCGACACACGAGAGCTTATTATTATGTTTATAATAATAATTTTTAATAAATTCGTAAATTTAAATCTGAATCCTGCATTTACTACGAAATTTGTGGAAAAATTATCAAACATTGACCGGTCCGTGGCGATAAAAAGGTTGGAGAGCTTTTCATCATTCAAACCAACATATTAAAAATTTTGCAATCCTTTAATATATATTAATTTTGCAATCCTTTAATATATATAATATTTTTATCAAACTACTCTTTGCATCATTTAAACCCACGCACTTCAAATTTTTGAACCATATCATCTGAAACACTGCATAAAACTTTTCACAAATTGGGGTCAATATGGATCGATAAAGGTTCATGCTGGTAACAGTTCTCCAAATGAAATATGTATGAAACGGGGTGGGCAAAGAGACCCTTGCTTATAATTTGTCAACTTGCCATAAAGGGTATTTGAATCAGTTAGAATGGATAATGGAAATCATATGTGATTAAAGGGAACCAACGATTTTAACTTCATTGAAGGGAACGGCGAACCGATTCATCCAATAAATAATGTGGCCGGTCGGATCCTACATATTTAATTTAAATGGATTATTCATGGTGTGTCAATGAATCAATGCATTGTTATTCTCCGTCTTTTAGAAATATATTGACATTACTTTGGATGGGCTTATTATAAATCTTTTAAACATTCACAGCGAAGGAATGGGAGTCACAAACGATTAAAGTTACAGGAGAACGATTTTTTTATGATAGGTATCTGCTAATTTTATCGTGTAATATAATGATTCTGTACATTTAACTACCTTATTTGACATAACATAACTCCTAATACCTACAAGAACTAATATTAATAATACAATGCGTAAAGCTCAAAAAATAAGACGTACCTACTATTTTAAATCACTTTTATTTAAATAAAAAAATATTGTGCTTTTTTATAAGAAATACTCTCTTTTTATAACTTTTGAAGGTTATTCCCATCAATATAATATATCATTTAAGAAAAAGATAACAATAATAATCTAAACGATAATATGAAAGAGAACAAGACACAGAAAAATAGAAAAAGACAACGATCGCAACTGGGACCTCTCGTCTAACCCAGAACTCTCGTCTAACCGGGACGTGCGTGTTAATCTATTTCGCTATTGCCACCTTCTGTCAAACCATCGTATTTATCAATCTCATATTTTAAATTTTAGAGTAAACAATATTATCTTCAACTAATTCTTTTCATTGTCTTTTTCTTTTTTTATGTGCCTTGTTCTCTTTCATATTTTCGTTTAGATTATTATTGTTATCTGTATTGTTATAATGATTACATTGATGGGAATAACCTTCAAAAGTTACGAAAAGAGAGATTTTCTTATAAAAAAATTGAATATTCATTTAGACTTTTATAAAGTCAATACTTCCATATGAATAAATTCGGATATATTTATCCGAGACGCTATCTAGGTTATAAACCAAATCTTAGAATTATTGTTTCCAACACAAAGGGTAATTGCCCATTATATGAAAAAAAAAATTAGTGTAAGATAGTTTTGTTAATTCTAAAATTTGAAATATGAGATTGACAAATAATACGGTTTGACAGAAGATAGCAATAACGAAATTGGTTAAATAGCAAGTCCCGGTTAGACAAGAGATCTGGGTTCGAGTCCCAGTTGCGATCATTGTCTTTTTCTGTATTTCTGTGTCTTGTTCTCTTTCGTATTTTCGTTTAGATTATTATGGTTATCTTCTTCTTCAATAAATATTGCGTCTTCATTCCTCTTTAATTACCAAAGTAAGGATAGTTATAACCGATTCAAAATAAATTATTTTCAAATTACATAATCTAGGTACCTCTGTAATCGCTCGAGTGTGAATAAATTTGTAATGCATGTAATAATTGATATTTATCATTATAGCAACAGATATTATTCAACGCCATTTTGTATTACGAAGCTGTGATTTATTACACGCGTAATAATTTGTAATTGGTGGTGTTCAAATAATATCCATGCTTCTGCCAATTAATACACAATGTATTGTAAAAGCTTTTCTAGGAATAAACGCGATACTGACAAAGTGGGTTCCAATTACTTAGAAAGCATGGTTTAGCAAATATATTTTAGAAAATGATTATTCTTTTCGCTGATGAGAGACTTTAGTCACGACTGATTATTACGTATTGTGCGCTTCTATGTGGGTCTATAGTATCTAATCTCTTTTTTAAATTATGTGCTTGCGTAATTCGTTCTCACTATACTGTATAAATAATTCGAGACTTCTTATAATCAAAATAAAAATCTAAAAGATTTCAAATATTCTTTCTTTCATTTAGTCAGCACTTTTAGTAGAAAACTTCTTCGACAAAGGTACCGTTTACACATTGTGTACTTTTTTCATCTCCCCGAGCAACACTTTTTTTTTCCTTCAAACATTTCTAGAGGTAAACAGGGTAGAGGCTTTTGAAATGTAGCTTCACCGGAGAATGCTCAAATTTCCGTGGACCGACATGATCACCGACACAGAAATTCTCAGGCGGGCTAGAGCAGATATAGAACTACTCATATTAATAAAAGTCGGGAAAATTTCATATCTGGGTCACACACTTCGAGGGGGGAAAATTCACTTCTTCCAATTAATATTGAAAGGCAAGATAGAGGGCCTGGTAAGAGACAAATGTCTTGGCTACGAAATGTACGACAAAGGACCGGTATTAGAAGTGTGGAGGAGCTATTCCGGGCAGCGCAAGATACAGAGATATTTTCCAGTGATCGCCAACGTCGGGGGGACCCGATAGGGCACACAAAGAAGAAGAAAAACTTTCTAAATATATTTTAAGCACTTATTTTTAGATTGTGCACTTATTCTTATTTTTCTACTTTTCATTTCTTTATTTATTTATTCACGCCTTGAAGTCTTTTACATGTATACGTTATTATAAATACGTAAGTTGTTCGTGAGTATAATAATAAGCATATAGTATATAACATAATAAACTGAACATTAAAGATATAAGCAGGTACAATACAGGGAGGTATGTAGTTTCATAATCGTGTAAAGTTGTACAAAGGGATTCAATATGTTTAAGTATAGGAAGAGTAAAACAGAAGTCCTTAAAGTACTATGAAAGTAATTATAGAGGAATGTGTACTTTGTTGATATTATTAAATATGAATATACCCAAAAGAAAATTGGAAAAAAAAATTATCTTTTTGGGAAGAATTCGGCAAAAACTTTCTAGAAAAAACTGCAGTCACTATTTATAATTCAATTATTGCTCCACACTTTAACTACTGCTTAACTATCCTTTTCCTGTGTAACGAACGAGAACAAAATAAGTTTCAAATTCACCAAAACAGGGCAATGAGAATAATACTTCGGCGAAATAGATTCTCAAAAGTAAATAAAATGTTAAAGGAACTAAATTGGCTAACCGTGAAACAGATGTTGACCCTGCACAAGAATGATATTAATCCATAAAACAGTGAACAACATGTTACCAAAATACTTCTCAAACAAAATTATATACAACAAAGACATTCACAGACGCAACACAAGGACTTGCAAGGAAATCAGACTACAAAAAAAGGACAAAACGAATACGCAGAACAGTTTACTATACAAAGGGATGAAGTTATACAACACTCTACCAGAAACTTTAAAGGCCTCACCAATTGGAAAGTTCAAAATGTATTGTAGGAGCTACATAAAACAAGAAAAAATGTAGTTTGCAATATGATATGATATAATTAATTAGGAAATTGTAAACTTAAATGTACAATTTACTAAAAGAAAATTAATAAATAAACTTAAAGATGATAAGTTTGTTCCAAAGCAAGTTTTAAAGAACTTAGCTAAATTAACAGAGCGATAAATAGTACGTACACATGAAAGAAAAAAACATGAGTGAAATAAAAAATAAAACAATATTTTGAATGCGTTATTTTTCCTATAAATTTTGTGTAAAAATATTTGTAAAGGTTTGTTTATCTGTTGATAATGTTAATTTGTAAGAAGTATTTGGGATGCCGGTTAATACTCCAGTTAATGTTGTATATTATCTTGTTACCACTCTCTGTATCTGTGTTTTCTCCTTAAATAAAATTTGTGTGCAGTTCACACGCGGTAGAAGAGAAACCTGCAGAAAACTAAAGTAGACAAGGGTATGGCGGCTACGAAGCACCGCACAAAGAGAAAACCTATTATTCTATCGTTCTCTCGTAGGTTTAATCCTAAAGATGTATTTGTTTGTCTCTTTTTAGTGTCGCTTTTTCGTTTCGTCAAGTTTCAAAACACAACGGTGCTAAAGAAGTTTAAATTAGTTAAAAATACCAAATGCAGTCACAAAAACTAACCAATTTGATTATTTTATGATTAAATTGAACAAGTTCTTTAAAATCGATTTATATAAAAAGGTTTTTTTACAACTTGATTATGAGCAAAAACATGTTAATTAGGTGTAAAAACAAGCCATGTTTGAAACGTGCGTTCGATAGACTAAAGGTACGTTGATATTTCGTACTATAATTTTTAAGTATTTGAAGGCTATTTAATGTCACAATATCACCCTCTCCTTTGGAATAGCCTTAGTTCTCCTTGCCTTCCAAGTTCTCCTTGCCTTCAAGTAACGCTGCAGAACACTTAACATATTAACCGCACTCAGATATGACATAATTCAACTACAGCATCTCTCTAGTAATTAAGATCGGTCTTCCTCGGTTACCTAACCACAATATTACTAGGTATATAACACATAATGCACAGGCTAAGAATTTAATTAGTAAACGACGGGGTTTCGTAATTACATCGATTTGAATTAAGTTAATCTCGGCATTCTGAGGAATTCTCGTCGAAATCACGTTAACAAGTTGATTAATTAATACATTGTGGTTATTATTATGGGTACAACCTCCGGAGGAACAATCGTACCGAGACTGAATTTCGCGAAGAAGATCGCTTGTCAATAGAGCTGATTAGCTAATGTAAGTAATTGCCTGTAGGCATCGAAGCCTTCGATAAGGTTCCCGTTAAGGGTCGGAGTTTGTCGGAGCTGTAACACAAACACGTTACAACTCTACTTAGTTTCAAATAGTTGAAAACAGAGAACAAGTATTGTGTTAGATTCGAGGTAGTTTGGAATTCGTGGAACATTTCAGACTTTGACAGGATTGCACATTGTTCTGATTTCGATAATCATCTCAACTCTGTTTGATGCAGCTAAAATGGAAAATGCAAAATGTTGCATGATCATACTTAAAGAGGACTTAACCCTAATTAGATACTTGGAGGCTTGAGCGGGTAGCAGCCGTTCATCCTGACGGTTAGAAGGAGTTGTGAAAAAGACAAATAAGTTTTAAGATGCAGATATTACGTTTGATTCCCAGTTGTGACCGTAACTTTAATATTTCTCCGAATCCTGTTATTTCAGTGATGTATTACATTGATGGATGTAACCTTCAAAAGTTATTCTTTTTACACTTTCTGAAAAGGTCAATAGGTTAGGTTTTAATTTACCACGTAAATAAAGGATCGGGAATGTTTATCTAAGGTTACAAATAAATCTATTAATAACTATCTAGATTACAGATAAATGTGTTGTAAGTCCAATATCACTCAAAAATAGCGGCCAAAAATATGAGTCAAGTTAGTTGAAGATAATATTTTTAATTCTGAATTTGAAATATTCTGTTTCGTGTTTCGTTTAAGTTCGCTGTGGTGTAGATTTATTAATATTATCTTCTACCTGAATGAATAAGCTTTATTTTAAATAAAATAACATAGGAGAAAGAGAACACGTTTTATTATAAGTTTTCATCCCAAAAATCCGCTTTGCACGAAAAAAATTACATTTCTTAATATAACCTAAAAATATATTACATTACATGGCAGCAATAATAATTCATTTAACTATTAGCAAATTAATCAAAATTTTATAAAAGTTGTTAATATGAAAAATCATAATTTGCCTTTAAGAGTTCACTTTACACTTCGTTTCAATTTCTGGTCCTAAGGCTTTATACACGGCCCTCTTCATCATTCAGTACATTCTGTAAGGTATTTTTCGGGAGAGGAAAGAGTAATCCTGGGTCTTGAAGATTTTCAGGTTTTTCGGAGAGAAATGAGACAAAGATATTCATTGTTTTCTGACAGCTGATTCCTTCGAAAGAATGCTGTTTGGTGTATTTAAAATGTCAAAGATGCTTAAAGTTAATATTTGTCTTTTCAATTAGGTATTATTTTCTGTTTTAGGAGTGACGGAGAAGAAACCCAGCCGAGGTGGTGATAAATAAAAAAGAAAACGCTATTTCTGTAAGTATTTTCCGTATTTTAAAATCCAATTTATTTTTCTTCAATTTTATGATTTCCATTGTAGAAACTAAAGCTATTTTTACTAATGAAGTTCTGCAATCTTTTTATTATAGGCTTTTATTTAAATTTGTGGTGAGTTGTTAATGAACGAACCCAACAATTGAGTTAGTTCTAATCGATGAACCTTATTCACATGATTTTCGGTAAACCGTAGCACGGCTCAATTGAACATTGACTGTGAAAATTTAAAACCGACATCTGAACCATCATTTTATTTTGCCAATCTATTGTTTAATATTTATCTACTTATACATGGTGTTAAGAGACGTACTTACTTTCTCTCATGATTTCTGACATTATTTGGAATAAAAAATATTAATAAAATTTTTGCCTTCGGCGTCTTTTTTGAGGTCTTTTTTTTTCAATTTTTTTTTTCTTCTAAATCAAACAAAAAAAATTCTTCAATATGTCGTCATTGGTAACTCAGACGAGTAACTTAATCACCCCTCACTTGCCCATAAGTGTTTCAATGCCTTCTGATTTGTTTTGTGTTCATTTAAAAAAAAAAAAACATCACAAATATCACCGGAGACCAAAATTTCATTCATTTTTTTTTTACCTATAATATATGTAAAGAAAAAGTATTTTTGTGGTGTCGGTTAGAATGAAAATTGTCACTTGTTTTATTAATCTATGATTTTATTCTAAGTGTCAGTTTGTTAGAAGAAACCATAAAAAGAAAGTGATAAAACATAAATGTCGTTTCTTCGTTACACAACTTAGCAACACAAGTGTTTTATTTATCAATTAAATTGAGGAATTAAACCTCTATATTATAAAACGATAATTAAGGAATAAAACCTCTTTATTGTATATATTATTCAGTATTATACATGTTAATATGTATAATACTGAATAATTATGATAATACATTTTTTTGTTGGAAAATATTTGTACAAAATATAATCAGGTTTATAATTACATATTTAATACATGATACCTAACATTTCGTCATCATTATGGTGTACCTATATTTTTTTCGCGCTGCATTCAGTTAAAAAGTTTGTGTTTATATTACTCTTGTTTTTTTTTATTATGAAGTTAAAATTTTTATTAAGAGTTCAGATTTTTTGTTGTTTTTTTTTAAGCTGAATTTTTATGTATTATTAATAAATATTAATAATTCTGTAGTTGTGTTTTGAATATTTTAATATTTTGAATATGCACTAATAATAATCACAAGTTGCATTTCACAAAGCACAGTTTAGATATATTTCAGAAAAATTGCACCAATAAAATCATCTTAATAATAATTTGTTCTTACATATTCAGAGACGTGAACGGCGTCTGACAGTCCGATAACTTGGTTCTGATTTAACGATCAGTACGAGGCGTGGTGATTCATTTTCTGCCACATTTCCCATCGCGATGCACTTCAAGGGATAGATTTTGAGTGTTTTTTTCTTTATCTGGAATTTGGGAGGGGGGTATGGGTACCGCCGCCCCGGTAACCATTCGGGATAATCTACACCTCTGCCACAGGTCACCTCAAGCGGTGCGCTACGTTTAGTGATTTAGCAGGGGTGCCTGGTTTCAAATGGTGAATTGTGTCTAGGTCTTGGCGGCAGATGCGTTTGCCCACCTTCAGCGTGCCTTGCGTGGCTTGCCCAGCTTCCTTCAGCTTAGTACCCATTATCTGTAAGAGACGTGTTATTATTTTTTTTTTTTTAACATTAACTCCACACAGGAGTATTATTCTATTATTGTTCTTTCAACACCTATTATTTTGTATTTTTTATATGAATACCGCACAAGAGTCCAACTGCTCCCGTCTGGAGCCAGTGAGACTACGGCATCCCCAATCGGGGTATGTTGTCAGGCTGAAAGTAGTAGGGGGCGAAAGGAGTTGGGCAAGAGGAAGGTGGGAACTACCTGGCTATTCAGATCTGTTCACTAAACACGGCTACAGCCATTTCAAGCAACGTTTCAATTCTGAATGGTGGTCTTACACCAGGGCGATATCAGAGTATCTTCCACTCTGAAACGTGCCGCAAATATATTATATATTATTTAAATGAATAAATTGTGAAACAACACAAATTTATCAGATAAAATTTATTTGCCACGCCGGGATCCGATCCCGCGTGGCAAATAAATTTCCTTTGGAATGCGAGTCAAGAGCCTTTTCCGCTGAACTAAGCCGGCCGTCAAATCGAAATCGTGGTATGCTAGTTGATAGAACTCAAATAAATATTAATACGTAAATACAATTTTTAAAAATTACGGCATTCTAAAAGGTTATTAGTAATGTTTCTACACCTTCCAAGAGTTCGTCGAACCAAAATTGCTTGAAATGATTTGATTTCCAACGTGGTAATGAAAAACTCAGTATTTCTCCAGCATTGTTATTTTCAACCAACCACCCTTAGCTCAATTCAATGTGTAAATTACAGTTTTTAACTGAACAAAAAGCTGGAAGCGACTGAAAAGCTGATTTTGAGAGTTTTGTTATTGCAACCGCTCTATTTGAAGATAAGGAATAGTGGAGAATTTCGTATAAAAGCATCCCCGAGCTTTACTCAAACTTTGGCGCAGATTGCGACTCTTAGTTCAAAGTTTTCAAATATGTGACTCGTAAGTTCTCGGGTATAAACTCGTATAAGTGAATCGGCAGTTCACAGACTACAAAATTCTGTAGAACATAATACTGAACATATTTTTTGAGTTTCGATAATCAATACTGTCGCGAACAGAACGCATTGCGGTAAACTATGGGAATAGATAAAAACAGATGTATGGTTGATTATTTAATAGTGTATTTAGAAAAATTTTAATTTGTAAAAAAATCAGTACCCCATTCCAATTTTTAAGTAATTACCCCTTGAAAGTAAAATTCTTTAATCTTATTATTTAGTTGACGGCTTCTGTGGTCGAGGGATAAGGCTCTTGACTCGCAATCCGAAAGTCGCGGGATCCAATTCCGGCGTGCGCAAATATATGTTATTTGATTGATTTGTGTTATTTCACTTTTAATTCATTAAAAATAATACATAGTACATTTGCACTTTCCACAGTGGAAGATACTCTCAGTATCACCCTGGTGTAAGACTACCGTTCAGAAATTAAACGTTACTTGAAATGGCTTTATCCGTGTTTTGTGACCAGATTTGCAGAGCCAGGAACTTTCCCACCTTGCTCTTCCCCATCTCCTTCCCTTCTCCACTACCTTCAGCCTCACAACATACCCCAAGGGGATTTCATAGTATCAATGGCCCCAGACGAGAACAGTTGGGACTTTTGTACGGTATTCACATTAAAAAAGTCATTTTTGTGCTTACGAAATTGAGCTTTTGCACGATGATTTTCTATCGTTCCTCTGTGTGGATTTGAATTAAAAACATTTATTTTTTATTTATTTATGTTGAGAAACATTACATATTACATTGTTATAATGAGCTTTGGCTGTCCAACTAGGCAATTTGCCCGTTTTAGAACAGTCAAAATGAACAGATATTTTACATGTAAATAGTGTGTTGACTATGATATTGTCTTAAACTTAAATATAACATTTGATAAATAATATTAAGGTTTTGATGGTAGATACAAGAAGTTACTTATGGGTAAATTATATATTTATCAATAGAAAATATGCTCTTTATTATTTCTATTAAAAATTCCGACTTACCTGTTTCAATCCAAACGGGTAGCGTAACAATTTTCCTTCATGAAATGACCAATTTCTTCGCTGCTTCAAAAATACAATTTCTTTTCCGGAGCATCAAACAATTTTTCAATATTTTCGGGATATTTTGGATCATGTTCCGTTCCACATTTCACTCGGCGAGGTGTAGAACGAATTTTGCTGATCCATTACATGAGAAATTTTCAGAGCTTATATTGGAAACGCCAACAAATTTGCCTGCAGCGATCAGGGGCAAGCGCTAAAATTATCACAAATGTGATCAACATAATGCTACGTTGTATGAAATAGAATTTATCGTGCAATAAACTTAATTCGGTTGAAAAATTATAAAACAAAGTAATCTCACTCTCCCTTGTTATTTTTTTCCTAAAATTGAGCTTACGCTTACATTGAAGAAGAAAATAATCCTTATCAACAAATTTCAATAAATGCTGAACAAAAAATGGTGCAGGACTTAAAAAAGGTAACGGTCGCAAGCGGAATTTTTGTATTGTTTCATATTTCATTTAGTTTTTTTTATGTTATCGTGATTAAATAAAATTATAGATCGACGTATATACGCCTCAAAAGTTACAATTCTTCTTTAAGTGGAACGTTTGCGCTGCCCTTTTCTACCTGTTTCATACAAATCTTAATTCTGGATTTGAGATCAACATACACAACCAAAATGAAAAAGTATTTTTGTAATCAAAAGGTGTATCAAATATCTTGTACTAATATAAGCTACTTTATTTATTTTTGCTTTAAATTATAAGATATAAATCATTAAAGATTTTAGTACTTCATGATTTTAGAGGCAACTTAGGAAATTATTTGGGAGTATATGAAAAAAAAAATAAAAAAAATAAATTATTTTAAAAATACAATGAAAAATGAAATATAAACTAAACACCTTAAAAAATGCATTTATTGGGTAGAAATTCAAATACATAAACGACAAATTTTTTTCAAATCAAAAGTTCCGCCGTAAATAGGTAAACAATGTGTATTTTAACTTTACACCCATCAAAATGATTTTTTTATTAACTTTTATTTTATATTTCATCGTATTTATATTTTTTTTTTATTTACTCACAAATAATTGCCCGAATCGCCCCTAAAATCATGAAACATTAAAAATTTTAATGGCTTATATTTTATAATTCGGAGCAAAACTAAAGAAAAAAAGCTCAAATCCGTACTAGATATTTAATATACCTTTTGATTACAAAAATAATTTAAAAATTTGGTTGGGTATTTTGATCTCAAATCCAGAATTAAGATTTGTATGAAACGGGCCGAAATGGGCCGCGCATACGTTCCTTTTAAGTTCATATTAGACTTTGTTTGGACATCAACCTTCCTAGATGTTTCCAGTTTTTTCTGATTTTTGACGACCCTCATCCATCGTAAGCTGCGCCGTTGGCCTAGCTAGTCTATGGGTGACCTATTATCTTTTCCCCAAACAAATATGCTTTTTTCCAGCCAACATTAACCCCGTTGTTTTTGTATTCTTTATCCCGTCTCAAATCAATGTCAAATCACTGCTGATTTTAAGTCTCAGTGTGAAGCAAAAGTTCGTAAATTGTGTTACATTGTATTGCACATATATGTCCCTATTGGAAATATATTTCTACTTTACTCGAAATCAATAGATTTCGATACTTTTGAAGTAAAACTTCTCTAAACTAAAAATTCGGGTGAAACGGAAGTGCGTCACAACTCAGTTCTACACAAATACTCGGTTCTGCCATAACGCCGTAAATTTTCACCCGACGCGTGCCTTCCACAGCGTAGTTAGCAAAGTTCCTGACAAGTCTCAGCGGCCATAAAGACAGACATCAAGCGAACGGGGGTTCGACGAAATCCAAAATAAAAACATTTTGAAATCAATATCCAATCTTCAAACCACTTTAAAATAACAAGTAAAAGAAAAGAAAACGACTTTCTAGTTTTACTTCTAACACATGTGAATTACACACTCTGATTTTTTTTTTAACTTGCTGAGGTACCCGGTTTTAGATTTGGACAATAATTTTCCTACTTTTTTTGAACATCCAGTGTACAAAATTTAATCAAGAAGTTTCAAAATTCTTTCTTAAAGGGTGGGAAAAGGGGATAAGGATGATATTTCAAAATATCATATAAACAGTGACCTTCCTTTTATTTTGAAGGCCGATTGTTAAAAATATCATGAACCACGAAATAAAATTGTAGATTTTTATGAAAAACAAACACAAACCGCCCGCCGAAGGCCTTCTTCTTTATATACACATTTCCTGAAATGATCGTAATGTCTTCTTTTTCATTAATTCATAACCATAATTAACTTATTCCCAGAAGAACAGCGTATTATTTTACTCGGTCAATACTGAAGATATAAGTCAGCATTATAATAAAATAATACATTTTATTCCTAAATTCTACCTACAATATTCCAACACAAACATTCGAAGACAACAGAATCCTTCGGAGTAGAACCTTCATTTTGACTTTGAGATAGGGCTCTAAGGGTGTGTTGTGATTTCAATAACAAAACCTTTCCTTTGTTTGTAAAGCAATTAAAATATTTGATGTGAACAGACGAATACTTCACCCTAGGGCATGCCAAATAACAAAGCTAAGAGACCTCCAAAACAACTTTAAAAAATCGGAAATCGGATTAATATATTTCATTGGTAAACAATCTAAATCTTCGTAATTTTGAATGAGTTTAATTTAAAAAAGCCAGTAATGCATTATTATGATGCGAGATAAATTAACATATACAATAAATAATATTGTCTCTCATCTTATATGGTATTTTATAATAATATCGATAATATCATGAACTTTATAGTAGTAGCTTAGGGTAACATTCCAGAAATTTATTCAATAGGTTTTCTTTTTTTCTATAGCAACACTACCAGCTCCTCACTATATCTTTGAAGTTTGTTCTTCACATTCGAGTGTCTTAGTTTGTTTTGAACGAACCAGGGAAAAAAAAATAACTCGTTTATTTATGTTTTTTATTTATAATCAGCTGGTTCCCAAAATGCGTTACAACGCCGTATTCAAAGAAATAAATTGTTTTTTCCAGCATATCTTTTCCCGTGCGTTCCCGTTCCCCTCCCGCGTCCCCTTCCTGTCCCGCATTTCCTTTACATCTTCCCCACCTTCCCCACCTTTCCCACCTTCCTCACCTTCCCTCTCCTCTCTCCCGCTCCCCATTCCCAACCTCCCCTCCCGCTTTCCGTATATTCATTCCCAGTACATTCAATTTTCAAACAGCTCGCCAGCCATCTATTACAATTTTTTTTAATTCAAATTTTTATTTTAATAAAATATTATAAGAACAATCAATCAAGGTACCTAACATAGGTCCTTATTTAAAATATCTATAATACTAGTTTCGATTCAAATTATTATATAAGTACTTCAAATTAATTCATTAATATAAAGGTTTTTGAAAATTGTTTGCAAATTCATTGTTTTGCAAAATGCTATTCTCAAATTTTTTACAGTTTCGCAATAATTTTTTTGATGACTGAAAAACTTTTCAGATGAATTTGTCAGGTGGTTTAAATAATCCGAAAACCTTCGCAGGGGTATTAAGAAGGTATTTTGAAAGTTTCAAACGTTTCCTATGCTTAATATAGCAATATACTTATCACTAATCCCCAAACACATTTTGATTTTTATATATAGATTTTGATCTGCGAATCAGATGTTTTATTTTGATTTTACATCTAACAAATATAAATTCCAGAATTGAGATCCATGTAACTAACTGCCATGCAAAGCATTAAGTAAATAGAAAGTTTAAACATAAAATCGTCTCGGAATATGACGTTGTATCATCTCCTTTCGGATATAAACAGGCTCACGTGTTCGCTTTTCGGAACAACTCGTATGGGTCTCATAGACATCGGTTCCTTAATATCAAGGTTAAAAATACGATCAAAACGGCGTTAGAAAGAAGAAAAAGCATGCTTTATTTTCAAATCTAAAAATTAACCACTTAAATTAACCAGTGTCTATTTAGAAGTATAAAATTTGAAAGCCTAGTTCATCACCCTTCTAAAATAGTTTTTAGTTTGCATTCTGAAAAACTCCGTTTATTTGGATTGTATTGCAAAGCGGGAATATTTTGACTTTCCGACAAAATATGCCAGAGGCATGAAGTGTTAAATAAAAAATGTGCACACGACCCTCGTGCTTTTCAAAACCTTATTTCGTTTACCTGTAATGCATCTTTATGTAGCCTTTTAAAATCTTTTCAACGACCGCAGCACCATTCATTTCTGTCTATTGTTAAATATCAGACTCTTTATTATGTATCAACATTAGAAAAATACACCTATACAACATTAATAAATAACGCATCATGGAGAAAAATTAAATTACTTTTTTGGATTAATTATTCAAATAAGTAATTTAATTTTTAAGTAATTAGTTTTTTTTAAACTAATCTAATTTAAATTAATTTATAGTCAAGCAAACAAAATGGAATGTTCTGAATTGAAAATCAAACCGTTCTTAAAAAAAACTCTGACGTAAACGGTATAAAATTTCAACCAATAAAAGTAATCCCCAGTGCTGATCGTAATTTTATTATACGAGATATAAAAATATCAAATCAGTTTTACTGAGACAGCCCTCGAGTCTTGAAGTCGATAGAAGTTATAAATCATAAATATAAAGTCATAAATACCATTGGGGCAGCACTTTCAATAATTAAATATTACGGGTCGCTACTATTTGTTAGACTATTTATTTTTATTTATTTATTTATTTAACGCCCAGACGGCTTTTACATGACTTGTGTAAAGTTTTTATTTCGCAGATACTTTGAAAACTGAGTAAATAATAAAAATAAAATTACATTTGATAAAAGTCATACAAACACAGAAACAAAATCCATCCAATGTAAAACACGATCCACAAAGCTTGCCAAGTTGATATTGAATATGTCAACATCACCCAAGTACTGGTTTCCCATGGTGTGAAGTCGTTGTATCGGAGAGTGGGCAATGTAGTTACGCTTATGAGTGCTGCTGTAGAATATTGAATTTTGTCGTCTTGTTACTGTGGGTGTTTGTAAGTTAATGAGTTGCAGGAGTTCACAACAGTCGAATCTAGAGTTAAGTATTTTGAAAAAAATTTTAAATCGTTTATTTTACGTCTGTCTTCTAATTTTTGTATTTTTAGAGTTTTAAGAAATCGTATTTTAAATCTTCTACTGGGATTTTTAATTTAAAATTTATAAAACGCAAAAATTTAATTTGTATTCACTCAATGTTATTTTAGTGAATTTTTTAAGATGGTGACCAAACTACTGAGTTGTATTCGATGAGGCTTCTAACTAGAGATGCGTACAATAGTTTAATGGCTTGCAAGGAATTAAAGTTTTTAGTTTTTCGTAATACAAAGCCTAGTATTTTCATACCTTTGTTCACAATTTGATGGATATGATTGGTGAAACTTAGTTTGAAAATGATAACATATTTTGGTAGAAAGCAGTCATTTTTAATTTAAACTGTTAAATTTTTACCCTGATAATGCTTGCGTTAAGTGAAACCGGTAATTTTTAATCAATTTAACAGTTATTGATTTATTTGATGAACACCTTTAATGCATTCTGAAGCATACAATCTCTACATAGATATATACAAACTCTTAAAGTCACTAAACTTTTTAAACATTAATTCAGAATTTAGTTTCGTCAAAGACGTTAAAATGGAGATCTTTTTTTAGTCGGCTCCCTGAGATGGCCGAAAATTATTTGTGCCTAGAAAATCCCTTGAAAGGAGTCAGTTTTATTAAATTGCAGATAGCACATTAAATTGCTTTTTTTATTGAATTTAAGTTTTGCGCAATAAGCAGACATTAAACCAATTTTATTTGAATAACTTTTGAAGGTTCCATCATTCCATTTAAGAAAAAGTTAATACTAATAAAACTAAACAAAATATGAAACAGAAAAATAGAAGGCTAACATTTGCAATTGGAAATCGAATCCAGGATCTTTTGTCTTACCGGTACAATGCCTTAACCAACTCGACCATTGGCATTAAATATGTAAATATGAAAATGACGTAACATAAATAGGTCACAATGGCCGAGTTGGTTAAGGCGCTGTTCTGGTAAGGCTAGAGATTCTGGGTTCGATTATATTTCATTTTTGTTTTGATTTATCAATAACATCTTCTTCAATTATACAAGAAATTTAACCTTTTAACTTTAAATCTATAACAGATTAAGTAAAATTAAATTATATATTTTATCGAGGTTATAAAATATCTAAGCTAAGGCTAGACACAGATCTAGAGTTAGTTACCTTTGAGGGAAAACTTGAAAGGAATTGGATTTATCGCTTTGCTGTGAAGCCCTTTGAAATATGAAATATACTTAGGTTTCCTTTCGATTCTCACAAAGTTCTAGAATTGGCTTGCCCTTAGTTTACTATATGCATATGAGATTGATGAACGTACAGTTTATTATATACATATGAGATTGATGAACGTACAGTTTACTATATAAATATGAAATTGATAAACGTACAGTTTATTATATACATATGAGATTGTTAAACGTACAGTTTTCTATATACATAGGAGATTGATAAACGTACAGTTTACTTTATACATATGAGATTGATAAACGTACAGTTTACTAAATACATATGAGATTGATAAACGTACAGTTTACTACATACACATGAAATTGATAAACGTACAGTTTACTATATAAATATGAAATTGATAAACGTACAGTTTACTATATTAATATGAAATTGATAAACGTACAGTTTACTAAATACATATGAGATTGATAAACGTACAGTTTACTACATACACATAAAATTGATAAACGTACAGTTTTCTATATACATAGGAGATTGATAAACGTACAGTTTACTATATATATATGAGATTGATAAACGTACAGTTAACTAAATACATATGAGATTGATAAACGTACAGTTTAAATATGAGATTGATAAACGTACAGTTTACTACATACACATGAAATTGATAAACGTACAGTTTACTATATACATATGAGATTGATAAACGTACAGTTTACTAAATACATATGAGATTGATAAACGTACAGTTTACTACATACACATGAAATTGATAAACGTACAGTTTACTATATAAATATGAAATTGATAAACGTACAGTTTACTATATTAATATGAAATTGATAAACGTAAAGTTTACTATATACATATTGATTGATAAATGTACAGTTTACTATATACATATGAGATTGGAGGATTTCTTTCTCACTATCATAGCACAACATTCAAACATAGAATCGCTGAGATATTAAAATAATCAAATACGTTAATAAAAGAAGGCGCAATAGTCCTCATTCGATTTCCAGAGCCAGTGACTGATAAGGAATAAAAAGAATTGGTATTGATGCAATATTGTTTCATGTTCTTGAGGAGTCTAGCGAAAATGTTTTATGCTTCTATTTACTTCACAAATTAATATTAAAGTCATAACGACAAGATGCCAATTGCAAATATGAGCTGTCTTCCGATAGTGCGATAACTTATGCGCTTTTATATTGTGACTGCGACTCTATATTTTATGTATCCCGGGAATTTATTCTGCAGCCCCCAATCAAAGTCAAATTAGGGGACCGCTACGCTACAGAGGTTGTCGACATGTTTGTGGATAAGTGATTTTATCTCTAGTTTGCCCCACTTCAACCGCATCTCTCAAACACTGGAGTCGACTTAAGTTGTTCTCAACATATTAAGTGATCCTTAACTTTATGTTAACCAACGTAAACTTTGAGTAATTTAAATTTTCTATCCTGCGGGTAATCGTAATGCATGTGATGAAATTTGCTCGGATCGAGATGGAAGAAATTAATCGATGTTTCGTATGCACTAGATTGGTTTAGATACTATATTAACGTTCGAAAAGTCAACCCGCAAAAAACAAAGTTTTCTTAAAATGATACACTTTTTTCAATTTTTGACCTAGTTGCACCACCTCATGGGCTTCATTTTTCACAATTTTTTTTTTAGTTTGACCGAGGATTGGACTTTCCTCCCCAAGGACTGCAGTCAACACTACTAGCAAGTGATCCAAATCCCAATTGGATAGGTCCGACTTATTTTACATTAGCTCCACACAGTCCCTAAGAAAATAATTTCTCTCAGGGCCTATGTCATCTTAGAAGATTCTGTGTAAAGGGTTTTTTTAATGAAAGGAAAAAGAGGAAGTTCTGGGAAGGAAATAGGTATGAGGGTGGGTAGGAATTTAGGGGTCAGTGAGTCTAGTGTCGGACGTATGAATCCAACTTTCAACTGCGGTGCAAAACTCAAAAAGAAGGCTGAAGACGTCAAAAAGCCCCTCAACCAGTCTCTCCCGATCCCGCCCGCCACGCAGCAGGTGAGCAGACACATGGGACGCCAAGACCTTTACGAACCTCACCTGTGGAAGAGGTATTGGTTACTTACCTCCCAATATTAGACATAAGATGTAAAATTTTATAGCTAAATAAAATATACTTAAAACAAAAACAAAAAGAACAAACAAAACAAAAAAAAATTCTATATTGATTGCTGCAATGTTATCCAATTTCAGAGAAATGCGAACATGCTCACGTGTGCACCACCACCAATGTGTGATTGCTACCAAAAGTTAAAAGACTGCATTGTCATTAAAAACGAACCCCTCTGCCGAGTTTCAGCTCGATCGGATGTCAGGAAGTCGTTTAATTTTGACTTCCAGGATTCGTCTTCATTCATTCAACCAAGAAAACAAAATCGAATTTCGTATGCTTTTTCAACATGTTTTCGAAATAACTACCAGGGTACAGTGCTACAATTTCGAAAATTATTTGTTTATGTTTCATACTAAATAATATTATACATTGATTAACCCAAATAATTGATGTTTTAGTTAAAATGAATCTACCAGAAGGAATATATTGGCAATGGAGTATGGTCATAAATATATCAGTGGATTTATGTTTTCTTACAAAGTAAACTAAAGTGGGTGGCGAAAGTTTCTTGTTCAAGTGGGTAGCGGGAACTATACTGTATGGAACTTCAATATTCTAAACCATATCGCTCTTAAGTTTTGGAAACAATGGTATCAAAGGAAGAGGAGACGCTAGGTACCACGTATTTCCGGATTAAGAATTAGATGGGTGAAACATGGTACTAATAACGCTTGACTAGATTACTTGGCTTGGGATCGAACTTCTAAAGACTTTTTCTCAGGCTGCATGACACGAAATTCCTGAAATTTTGGATTTTTATTTAAACTATGGTCTTTATAGGAATTCATTATTTATTTATTTAAGGAACATAAACAGTCTTAAAAATATAATAAAAATAAAAGGACGATAAAAAAACAGACCGATTATTAATGTCCACAGATAGGTATTTAGAAACAAGACTAACTTAATGTAAACTAGAATATTTAAAAAAAAAATTAAGAAAAAAACAGAATTTAGCAGCAATTAAAAAAATAATTATAAAAGTACAAATCTGAATTCAACAACTGATAAACCAATACACAATAATAAAATAAGTGTGATTATAACTGACATAGACTGCAAAATAGGTATTTGGTTTGGGAAGGGTAAGGGGAGGAGAGGGATAAGGGAAAGTTAAGGGAAAGTTGCCAAGCAACTAATATAAAAATATTAGAAACAATTAATTTAATCGTCATAAATATGTGTTATTCACACCTAGAATGTTGTACAGTGAAGTTTTGTAGCGATAGTAACTAGCAGTAAATACGTCAGCACGTGTGTCTATATTTGCAAATTTATTGTGATAGTAGTTACATGTCCTTTGCATAAATTCATTTTGATTGGAATTGGTGTTGCGCCTAATAAATTGCAATCAATTAATAAATCTGCAAAAAGAAGCATTTATTGAAAAATCATTATTTTTATTCTTCTGCGAACATTTTTTTGTGCATTAAAGATCAATATAATCCTATTATAATAGAAATAATATTTTAACCAAAAAGTTTTACAATGATTTCTTTATTTATAAGAGTTCTTACCTAAAATGACTCTTGAAACCTTCAAGGCCGATGTTGAAAATTTCAAGAGATCTAGAGATATCATTTAGCAGCTCTTGTCATGCTAAGCTGGGCCAGAACGTTTGTTCTGCCGTACAGAATACAGATCAAGTCGGAGTGACGACCCTGGAGGTAGTTGTTCGGTACAAACAATTTATAGCATTCCAAGAGGTATGGGCTGTCAATGTAATAGTTTATAATCTTAAAAGCTGTTACTGTAAGGGTCCCATTCCTTCTGGATTGGAGACTTTCTTAGCGCGTTTCAAAGAGCAAATCAAGGCTCAAATAATGCAAATAATCAAATAATGCAAGGCTTGGGGTCGAACTTCAAAATAATTATTAAATTAAATTAAATTACATGAAAAATAATTAAGACGTATTCTCAGGCTGTATGGCACCAAACTTCCTGTAAATTCGGGATTTATCCTGGAATGTGGCTGGTTTTCAACGGTGTCTCTAATATAATCCACAATAAATTATTAAAATTAAATAAAATAAATACAATTAAATTTAATTATGTGAAAAACAATTAAGGATGGTTGTTTCAAAAAATTTGATGGATTCATCAAATATTTGAAGTTGATTTTCACGTTCTGTGTAAGTTCTATTCAAGTTCTGTTATTACATCGTTATAGAACAGCTGCTTCACAAAACTGAAATAATCACAGAACTTGAATAGAACTTACACAGAACGTGAAAATTAACATCAAATATTTGATGAATCCATCAAATTTTTTGAAACAACCCGTCCTAAGACTTTTTCTCAGGTTGTATGGCACCAAGCTTACTGAAATTCAGGATTTCTCCTGGAACGTAAGTGGTTTTCAGCAAGGCCTCTAATATAATACGCAATAAATAATTAAATTAAAATAAAATAAATACATAATTTTCTGTAAATATGAATAGTAAATTGAATGACGGGGTCAAGCGGTTTTTATGGACTGAAAAAAAAGCTTGATCCCCCCCTCTTGTGTACATACAACAAACCTTTTTTGCCGATCTAAAGAACAGATTATAATTAGAAGTGTAATCGATAGGTCTGAAAGAAAATTTACTTTTTTAAGTGAATACCGCACAAGAGTCCCAACTGCTGTCTGTCTAAAGCCTGAAGTCAGTGAGACCGTATAGCATCCCCAATTGGGGTATTTCGTGGGGCTGAAGTTAGTGGGGAGGGAAAAGGGGTGTGAAGGAATCGGGAAGTACCTGGCTATTCAGATCTGGTCACCAAACACGACTAAAGTCATTTCAAGCAACGTTTCAATTCTGAATGGTAGTCTTAGACCAGGGCGATACTAAGAGTATATTCCACTCTAGACGTTCCGCAAATTTACTGTAATTTTTTTTAATCAATAAATTGTAATGAACCCGCGACCTTCGGATTGCTAGTCGAGAGCCTTAACCCTAGTAAAATAAAAGATGAAAGATTTAGTTCTCATAAAAAGCATTTTATTTATGGCTAGCTTGCATAATTACAATATTATGAACAAATAAATAATTTCTCTGTCAGCATTTTGGTTAGATTTAAAATTCTCCTGATGGAGGAAGGGACTTTCTGTAACCGGTGAATATGTTAAAACAATTTTATTTTAATTGTAAAGATATTATTTACTCGCTTTGAAACAGTAATATTAGATTTCGTTGAAATACTAACCCCACTTTCCACACAATCCCACACGCGCTTGTGCTTAATAATAAAGTAATTCTTGAAAAGTACGAATAAAAACTTTCACTGTAAAAATCACGTCAAAAAATTTAATTTGTTTCATGTGCTTGGTTTACTCTAAAACAATTCTTTGTTATTTCTTCATTTCCAGAACTTGAAGCAAATCTTTGTGTATGTGAATAATGAACCACAAAACTCGTGGCATATTATTTATTACCAGGCAAAATTGTTTGAGCTCCCTTTCTTCCGTTTGAACTTTAAGAGGAAACCACAAGCCAAAATTATATGCATTCTTAATGTGCCTTACGTCGCCCCTAATGTAGGTAATCGGGTTAAAAATCGCTTTGCATACATTATTTGGAAGTCACGATTTTAAGTAAAGAGTTTACTCTTATATTTTTTCTAAGGTAATTAACAATTTTATTTTGATTTTACTCAAGGGAAACGATAGAAAAGCTTTATTTTATTCAATATTTATTTTTAGTATTTATTATTCAAACCGTTTGTAGTAAAGATTAATCGAAAATAGAGATTTAGCGTTTATTAAGGGTGTATTCTAGTCTAGAATTTTTTTTTTTAATTTTTCATCATATTTCAATAGCTTCAAAATTCAAAAATATCTCTTAAATTTGAAGGAGGTATTTCTAAATTCGAAGTATTTTAAAAGTTATAGCCATTTAAGTTTGACCAGTTTAGACGAAATCTGTCTAGAATCTAAATACAGCAAAACTTTAAGCGCGCTTTTCTCAAAACTACTTTTTTCGAAACGCGTGTCAAAAAATCTCAAGTTCTAAGTAACCGGTTTTCTTGAAATTTGGCATGATTTTTTTTATATATTCTTCTACGGTAGGAATCCACAAAAAAATAATATTTTTAATTTTATGCTTTTCTTAAAAATTCGTAAAAGTCAAAAAATAACTGAAAAAATCTCTTTTTTTGAGTAGCCGCCATTTTCCGAAAAAAAAATTATTTCATTTTTGTTGGTTCCTACCGTAATGACATTTGTTTTAATAAAGAATCTACCTTTTTTAATTTTTTAAATGACCAGAAGGGTTGGAATTGTGACAAGATGAATCTTCCCCCCCCCCCCTCTACTTCAGCTGCGTGTAACTTCATGAAATATATTTTTTAAATTTTTTTTTGTGAATTTTTAAAATATAAATAAATATACTATAAAAAATGTATGGCTAAAATATTAATGTTTTTTTTAAATCGACCAAAAGTCCACAGTCTAGAAGCCCAAAATTTGGGCTTCTAGACTGGGTACTAAGAATAATTGGCATGTGAGCAAGCTTTATCGACAAGTAATGTGAAGCGGTCATAGAGAAACAGAAGAAGAAGAACTGATTCTAATTTTAATAACTAATTCCTCTAATTCACGCTAAGAACATTTTTTTTTTAAAAAGAAAGACAAGCATTCCCGGAGTACGAATAACCCAACAATGTTTGAAAATCTCCTGCTACCACCACAGAAAGCCGAAAATGTTGCTTGTGTTGTGATGGAGGACTTAGCCAGTCGAGGAATCGAACACGGGACGCCCGGGTGGGACCCAAACGCGATGCCCACTCAACCACTGACCAGACAAAAAATTAATGTTGCGTTGTTAAAACGTATTAAAGTGTTACAAAATCTATTGTCAGATTAAGTTGAAAACCTAATTATAAAGTTTTTTTCAAACTATCGATCCCGTGCAGTTCGGCCGAAATCTTTAAGAGAATCTGTGTTTTTAAAATTTAGCCAACTTTACGCTAAAAACATACTAACATACCTCTTCAAACCCTATTTGACAATGTCCGAATTGCTCGTGATACTAGAACCAAACGGCATACATAATCTGTTACTTATCCATATCACTAAACAATGTTTGGAAAAGAAACTTTACAATTTGCAACTAGCTAAACAATGCAGTTCCACTGTCCATTAGACAGATACAAATTTCGCTAAATATAAATTACTAGCTTTTCCCCGCGGCTTCGCTCGCATGGTATTACGGGAAATTACTGTAGCGCTTGAACTTATCAATTATCCCCCCTTCTCCTCACCCCTACCCCCTCCCGCATTCCATACATTCATTCCCTTACATTCAGTTTTTAAACATCTCGCCTGCCACCTAAATTTCATAAAGCTATATAGCTCAAAGAAAAAAAGAATTATCCAATTTTGTTAATTCGTTCGGAATTTATGCGCTTACAAACATTTCGGATGTTTATTTTTAATTAAATATTTTGAAGTTTGTTAATATAATTAAAAAATTACACTATTTATTATTCAGTCTTTATAATCGTTACGAATTATATTTTTAATGTAGGAACTCTTATCTGACATTTATTGCAAAACAGAAGCTTATCCAAAAAAAAAACGAATTCTGATATTTGAATTTTCTGCAGTAATAACTGACCTGTAGATTGAGTATCTACCAGCCCAAAAATATATCAACATTGTTTCCATAGAAAAGATTTTTTTCTGACGTTAGCAAAAACTCACTTTTGTTAGCGACAGAAAACGTATAACAAGTATAATATATTAATATTTATAATTTCATAACGCCAGAGCTTACCATCATATACAACCTGTAGTCTGCGCATATAATTTAGCTTTATATTGGTGAAAGAATTATTAAAGTCTTTATATTGTGTTATGCGTGAAAAGGTCATAAACGAACTCGAGCAGTTTCGCATTTATAATATTAGTATGGAAGTATGGATAAACCAGGTCTTGGATAATCAGCCAGAAAAGCCAGCTTTTTTAAAACCTTCAAGCGTTACCAATAGTACGACGCTCATTGTCTTTCGTTTTTTTTTTATGAAATTGTGTTCTTATCTTCGGTGATGATCTTGTACTATTGTATTGTAATCTGCATCTGTTCTCATTACATGATTTCCTAGCAAGATAAGCAAAGTTTAGCAAAGTACATTACACATGTTATAACGTTTAAATAAGGATGAATGGAAAAATTTTTTAAAAATAATTATTTTAGCTCGAATGTCGTTAATAGGAAAATTGATTTGTAAACTTCTCTCTCCCGGCTTATAGCACATTACTTTCCCGAAGACAGTGAAAAAATCGACGTGACTATGCCAACATTTCTTTTAAAAACCTATTTTGCGTTCGCGTATTTTTATATAACGCTGACGCGACATTTAGAATATTCGTGATAAAAGGTTTTTTATTATTATTATTGTTATTTTAATTCATTTAATTGTTCCGTTTTAGGCATTAGAATATGACGTTTTATTTATGAAAAGCAGTTTATTAATAATTATTAATAAACTGCTTAAGAACTTAATTAAGTTCTTCGATGTAATTATTATTAAGCGGAACAAGTGACACGCGTAATAATAATTACACAGAAGTGTAATTATTATTACCCTTATAAACTGTTTTTTTTTTATATACATAATTGAAGAAAAATATGAATCTGATAAATTAAAACAATAATTTTATTGAATAGTACAAAATAAAACATTTTTAAAAGTACGTAATAAAAGTATTATCATTATTCATTGAGCTTATCACAGAGATGATTCTTAAAATAAAGCATAGAGTACTTACCAAAATAATACTCAAATAATTAAATTTGCCGAAATTCTCTTATTTAATATGCAATATATAAAATTCAAAAATTGTTTTCTCTAAAAAGTAAAACATTTCAATCAACATAATTATTATATTCAATTTTCAATAAAAGTTTCGCTTTAATTTTCTTGCCTCGTGTTTCTACTGCTTAAAAATCTGTAATAACACATTTTTCCCAAAAAATTCATTATTTTAAGATTTTTTTTTCAATGTATATCACGCGTGTCATTAATTTAAGCTCTTTTGTTGGAATTTTAAATATTACAATTTTTAATTCTGGTAAACCAGAGGAAATGACTAACTACGGAACAATGTCTGTAGTATCGAATATTTCTAAAATATTTGAAAAATGTGTCAAAAAGAGACTACACCTTTTTTAAGAAAAAAATAAAATCCCGTTTTATAACCAATATGGTTTTAGACCCAATCCTAGAACTCATGATGCCGTTGCAAATTGACTTCTCTAGTTATGGGGAATTTGGATAGACGACGGAAGTGCCTAGAATATTTATTGATCTGAAAAGAGCTTTTGATAGTGTGTCGCATTCTGTTGGTTGCTTAGCTGGAGAAAAGTGGATGGTGGAAAGTTTGACTGGAAGACAAAGTTTTAACTTGGTTCCAGAGTTACTCAAAAAGTAGAGAAACGTACGTTAAACTATATGCATTGAGTGAAACTATGTCTTCCTATTATGGAATTCCACAAGCCACAGTAATCAGGTCTATACTTATACACGTCTATGATGTGTTCAGACTTCTTCTCAGTGGAAGTGTTATCTCGTATGCGGATGACACAGGTATTATCATCGCAGATATATTATGGACAGATGTGAGAGAAGCTGTGAATGAAAATATGAAAGCCTTGAAGAATTGGTTTGGTGGTATCTTACTATGTCTTAATGTATAAAAAAAACATCATATTTACCTGTTCAGCTTGATGACCCTGTCTCTACTTAACATTGGAATGACGGTGCACAGTCGTTCATGTGTGGGGGGTGTTTATAACGATAAATGTAAATTCCTGAAGAAAACCACAGATGTCGAACACCTGATGATCACTAAAGAAAGTTATATGAAATTTAAGCAGCACGTAGATAACTGTATTAAAAGAATTAGAAAACTCACTTATGCGTTCATAGGATTTTTTTTTTATTTTTTTTTTTATTGAATATAATGGTACAGAGTTTACATGGTTTTTTATAAATTAAATAAAGTTTTTCTTTTAAAAATACATTAATTAATAAGAATTACACCTTTTTATAGAGCAGAGCTCGTGTGAAAAAGGCGGAGAAAACGAAATGTAAAGTACAATTTAACAAAGAAAAAAAAAAAGTATTTTTTTTTTATGTGTAAAACAAAAGAAAAGAGAAAAATAAAAAGAGAAAAAGGATATCCGTTACTACAATTTGATGAGAAGTATAGTATTATAAGATGTAGTCATAATAATGTGTTTTTATTGATTTTTTGAATTTTTTATAATTAGTTTCCAATCTTAGATTAACTGGTAACTGGTTAAACCATTTCACTCCAATATATTTATAGAATTGTTGGGCTGTGGTAGTGTTACAACGCGGGACAGTCACAGAGCCAAGTATATTTGTTCTAATGCTGTTTGAAAAATGAGTAAGGTTCTCATTATTGAAGCAATCTTTGTGTATTTGTAAAACTGTAATTTTTTTATAAATAATGTGAAGTGAAGGTACTTTAAAATCTTGAAATAGTTTAATGGTGGGGTAATCATATGACTTTTTTTAAATTATTTTTATTATTGTTTTTTGAATGATTTCCAAAGGTAAAAGAGAAGTTTTGAAGGCACCACCCCAACCAACAATTCCATATTGTAGCACTGATTGAATTAAGGAAAAATAAATGGTTCTTAACATCGTAATATTTAAAATGTTTCGAATTTTAATGAAAATGAACATTAATTTTCTTATTCTCTCAACTGTTGAACTGATTTGTATTTTCCACTTTATGTTGCTATCTATAATTACACCCAGGTATTTAACGTTGGTTTTAACAGTAAGTGTAGAACAATCAGGTTTACATGGATATGAATTTGAATTACAATCATATGAGTGGATACATATGTTTACATTCTCAGGGATAGCATTTTTATTCAAAGTGAATGGTATAACAAAGGTTTTATCAGTATTTAGGGATAGTAAATTTTGATCAAACCATTTTTTTATTATATTTATATCTAATTCCGCCGTTTTTTGAGTTTCAGTCCAGGTTAATCCCTCAGTTAAAATTGCTGTGTCATCAGCATATGATATTAGTTTGGACTTTATGGTGAGTTTAAAAATATCATTCACATAAATGATAAAAAGTATTGGACCCAGTACCGTTCCCTGCGGGATTCCAAATTTACTGATCTGGGAATCACTCAGAAAGCCATTTAACTTGACAAATTGCTCTCTATGAAGTAGATAATTTTCGATCCACGTTAAGGCATTATTAGTTACACCAATTTTCGTTAGTTTAGAGATAAGATTAGAATGTGATATACTGTCAAAAGCTTTTGTTAAGTCGACAAATATTCCAATGCATTTATTTTTAGTATCTAAAGATTTATAAATTTCAGATGTTAAGTCAACGATAGCATCTTGAGTACTCAAATTTTCTCTAAAACCATATTGATGTGCATTTAATATATTATTTTCTTTTAAAAATTTGAACATTTGTTTTTTGACAATTTTTTCAAATATTTTTGCAATATTTGAGGTTAGAGAAATTGGTCTATAATTATTTCTTAGAGTGGGGTCACCAGATTTAAAAATAGGAGTAATAATATTTTTTTTGTAGTTTATTGGAAAGTTGCCATTTTCAAAACTTGTATTTATGATATGTGCTAATGGTTTGCAAAGTGAATTAGAATTTGTTTTTAGTATTTCTACTGAAATATTGTCATAACCGGGGGAAGAATTACCTTTTAATTCATTAATGATCTATTTTATTTCATCAAAGTTAGTTCGTTGGAATTGTGTTAAGGTGTTACCAGGATTGCAAGGTGATGTACACAGATCATTATTTTCGATTTTTTTAATTTTAAGTGCTAATTTTTCACCAACTGATCCAAAATAATTGTTAAAAATATTTGCACATTTCATTGGATCTGTGTTTACATCATAAATTTTGTTATCAGTATCTGTGATTTTGTTTATGTTAGATTTTTTAGATTTTTATTGATAATTTCATTGATAGTTTGCCACACCTTTTTGTTGTTGTTGCCAGCAATATTTATTTTCTCTTTATAGAAATCTTCTTTGGTTTTCCGGATAATGTAGCATAGTTTATTTCTGAATTTTTTAAAATATTCGTGTAGTTTATAGTTATCTGGAAACTTTTTATGTTCCTTATAATTTTTTTCTTTATGTCTAATTGAAATTATGATTCCATGCGTGATCCACGGCTTTAATTTTTTGAATTTAGTTTTAGGAGAGTATGTTATAATGGAAGAGGAAGATTTAATATGCTTATTCAAGATTGATTAAAAATTCAGTGAACATAAATCGGTATTATGAGAGGATAGAACAGTTTCCCAATTTTCAATGTTAAGGTTTTGTTGTAATTTTTCATAATTAATAACAGTTTTAGGAAAATTGTTGCGAGAATAATTATTGTCATCTATTTTATCAGTTTTAAAAGCTACTATGCATGTGTGATGATCAGTAATATTATTTTTCCAAATAATTGATTTTATTTTTTCAGTTTCATTAGTATTACACCAGATATGATCAATGCATGAAGGTCTTTGCCCATGACATTCTCTTGTATATTTTTTTATACATGGTTTAAAATTAAGTTCCGTTAATGCGTTGATATATTCAGTTTTTTCATTGTTTCTATTGTTTTCAAATTCATTAGATAAATCGATATTAATATCGCCCACAATAAATGCATTTTGAGAACAGTTTGTTTTTATAATAGATTTCAAATTTTCAGTGAAATTACTAATGTTTGAGTTATGTGTTCTATATAATGCTATTATATCATAAAACTTGTTTTTTATTAAAATTTGAATATGAAGACAATTAACAAGATCGATATGTATTTCATTAACTGAAATATTTATATAAGTAGATTTAACAAAAACAATCACTCCACTGTTTTGATTTATGTTGTAAGTTGTAACAAAGTATTTGTATCCAGGCAAATTATAAGTACTTGAGTAGCCGCTAATTCTGGCTTCAGATAACACAATACAATCAAGTTTATGGGTGAGTTCATTCAGTGCAATTGTAAAATGATCAAAATTTTTAGAGACACTTCGAATATTTAAGTGAAGAATTGTAAAGGATTTTTGAGGATCCATTTCTAAAAGTGAGTTATTACATTCGACACTAGATAAACAAATATCTTCCGAAATTTTGAAAGATGAATCTATATCTTCAAATAATGAGTTAGACATGATAAGCAGTATAAATTATTAAAATATTGATATTGACATTATCTTATTGTTGGGATGTAATTGTAGGGAAATAAATTTATTTATGGATAGAAAAAGTATTCGTCGAAATAAACATATTAATTACAGTAGGAAAAAGTATTAACAAAAATCTCAATATAAAAAGCAAGTTTCTCACAGATTTATAGTTAGTGAAAACATTATTGATAAACCGGTTTGTAATAATTGTATTTGACATGGTCAAATATTTCCGCAAGAAATGCAAGGTGTACTTAATGTATGTAGCAATAATATTTATTTTAATTTGTATTATAAAGTAATTTATGTAATGTAAATATATATCGTGCATAATTAAATACATCAATAGGTACTTATACGTCATAATTCAACTTACTTTACGAAAAGTCTATTTTATCTTGGGCGATTCTAAACATTTTAGCACGATATAGACATTTAATGCTGGATGCGTTGTGGTTTATGTCATAGCTTAGTTTGAATGTTTTGTTTTGATATGAACAATTAGCACATACAGGATCAGAGTTTTTGTTGGTACAATCTTGAGTGTTGTGATTCCCGGAGCAGTGGTTGCATTTAGCGGCATTAGTTTTGTCCAGACATCGGAGCGCAGTATGGCCGAAACGTAAACAATGGTAGCACTGCGTAAGTACAACGGAATCTTCCACTTTAACCCGCTGGTAGCTAATGTTTACTTTCTGTTTATTTAATAATAGTTGTCTCATACTGCCGCTTGTTTCTATAACACAATTTTTAGAATATTTAGTTTTGAATGATTTTAACATTTTTAGGACTTTTAATAGGATCTTTTAATTTAATAATTTCTTTTTGTTCTGATATCCTTTCTTTGTTGATTGTATTTTCCAGTAGAAGGAATTGTTTTTCAATTGCGTTTTTAATTTTTACTTCTTTAATAATTTTGTAAACATCACTCTTTAATGTCTCCAATATTTCGTTTAGCGACATATTGGCAACGTAACTAAAACTCGAGCGCGAAGGGTTAGGGCAAGCTTAAAAAATATCCTAAATTTTTCAAATATTGAAATGGTTTACTTTGCTCTTATATGTACAGTCAGTATTGCAGTATGTAATCGCATGGGGAAGCATTAGAACATTAGAAGCATTAGAGACTAACTTTTTACCGATAGTAATAACACAAAAAATATTATTAAAGATATTCTTAAACTAAGCCAGAAAACTTTTTGATATATTTAAGGTTTGAAAAAATGGTATCCCAAAAGTTTTTAAAAAATCCAAACTTGTCCTCAACGCGAAGTTTAAGACCTAGCTAGAACATTGGGAATTTATAATATGTACCCAGATACATACAACCCGACAGCTGCCCAACACCATTACAAATACCCAGGCCCTAAGCGTTTAACGATTTACCTGATAAAATGTGAGAAAGATTATTTATTTAAAAAAAAAACTAAAGTTACATTTTTTACATCTGGGTAAACATCTGTGTACGTGAAGTTTCAAACAAAGCTACCGTTGTAATTTGGTTTCGAATTCAAGAATTTGTCAAATTGCCTGCGCAGCTACTTCGGTATAGCATTTACTTTGTCCCGCTGTCACAGAATCACAGAGGATTCGAGGAACCCGCTATTTTTGGAACCAGTTCCTATTGGATTTATAAAATGGTCACCAACACTCAAAATGGGCGAAGCCGAACCAAAAGCCACCCGCAGGGCCTATTACTCTGTGTGCACTCCGTGCTTTTTCTTACTTGTACTATTCTATTCATTTAACCATGTTTTTACAAAATATTTTCAGAATATAAACATGTTGACAAACTTCAAAAGTAGTTCAGCCGATTTGAACAAAAAATAAATAAAAAAATTATTTCAATGATACAAAAAAAAATTCTGCAAAATCGTAATGTAAATAAATACCTGTCATAAATTTTGACCAAATAGGTTTATTTCCCATTACTGAGCCATTCAAAATGGTTTAAAATTGAATGGTTTTTTTTCACCAAAGTGCTTTATGTAAAAGATGGTTGCAATTGGTAAAATTTATGTTAATTAAAATAACGATAATAATATCATCGTTATTTGTGATATTGTATGTCTTTTAGGTTTTATTATCACGTCTTATTATTTTGTTTAATTTCCTCGAGCAGTATGATAGTGTGCCTGGCCTAGGGAAACTTTTAAACAAGTTTTGTTTCCAAAGGATATCTTTGTTTGTTTTACAACCCACTGGTGTTTCGCTTTGATTTAATAATTTAGTTTCGGATCCTTAAATAACCACACGCAAAACACAAGCTCCTGAAAGTCCATCTTTTGGAGACCGATGTGTAATTGGGGGATTTAAAAATGAGCACGTGAAATAATAGCTTCTTGGCTCTGGATCTAAGGTTGCGCATTAGCCAATAAAGTTATAATGGTTAGGTTGTTATAACACTTGTTTCAAAGTGAACGACACTCTGTTAGTTAGTATTGCTATGGTGAGAAACTAACTTTAAAAATGTCTGTATGGTTTTTGTGTTTAATTCGTAATAATTTAATTCAGTTTTTTTATTTATTATTGTGAAAGCTCTTTCGAAAAGTCCACTTTTAAGCTATGAGACTACTTATTAATATTATGATTCTAGAGTTCATTTTTAAATGTACCTAAATTAATTTATTAAAGGTTAAACCGATTTACTGAAAAAATAATTGTGATAATAGATTCTCTATTTTGTGGTGTGCTTTGAAATCTGTTTTCTCCACATTAATTGTTAAAGTGTTCCATATTTTTTAATAATGGTGTGACTGCTATTGACTTGCATAAATGAATAATACTTTTAAAGTTTTCTTAACATACTAAGAAGTTGGGAATGAATAATTGTCCTTTCTTTCTTAATAAGTGTTACAATTGGGTCATTCGTTTGCTAATTAATTTCTAATTGTTCAATGAAATTTAATCTTTGACCCTTTATTTCTGTATGTTATGGTTCATTTTTAAGCGCCCTTGAGGTGATTTTCTCACAAAAATGGCGCTATAGAAATCATCCAAAAATTATTATTATTATTCACAACAACAGGCGTAAATTTACGTCAACAATTAGAAATCAGTAAACGAACGAATGACCCTAATATTACACTAATTAATAAAGTAAATAATATGAAATGAGATAAATGATATTTAGATGTAGGCACCGATTTTTAAATTTACGTAAGTGAAAAAGGCAGGCGCGATGATTTCACCACTTTATAAGGGTTAGAGTGAAGCTGAAACTTCACTCTACGCGAGAGCTATGCCTGTGGATAGATAAAATAGCAAAGGTATATCACAAAGGTACTTACGATAGATTGGCGATCTTGCCCGGAATAGAAACCCTCTTGGTCGGTATTTAGCTCTTCTGAGTCTGGATAAACCACAGATAGTCACGGTCAGTTTTCTTACGATTGAGATGAATAACGGTGGCGGTATTTTCACTTTCCGAGGTTCGATTTGTCACGATAAAAAATGTTAATATGTTGGCAACGGCGTTACGATAGGAAGACTCAAAATCAACACTTTACTTCTCCTTGACGACGGCTGTCAGCGGGCAGTTGTCAGCCAATGTAGGCACCAAGTAGGCAGCCAGTGTGCGTATTTCACCAATAGGTTTGAATTCTGGCCTTTGCCAAGTTAAATAGAACAAACCTATCTAAACCCAGTTAAGCGTTATGAAACAAAACTAAATTAAACGTTACTAAACCGATCAGTGATTATCTGCTCAATAATAAATTTTGTCATTGAAAAAGTTAATTTCACGAAGAATTCACCCCAAGTAAATGAATATTTACTTTACTTTGGGCACAGCGGATACCACCAAAACACATCTATCGGTTTGTCTCTTCAGTGTTATGACCTGACCTGAATAGTTACTTGCTTTCCAACATTCCTATTCCACTTCTTAGTTCATTCGATCTTAACAAACGTATTGCAATCTTTAGAACCCAGGCATCGGGTGGGAATGCTGTCCTTGTTCAACTCAATGGAAGAAGCTCCAAGAAACTTGCGTCATTGATCCTTTCGGCACCGGTCCATAGTTAGAAAACTCACTAAATGCGCGACCAACATTTACCACAAGAGAACTGCTGTTTCTACGACTGGTTCTCGAGTTCAATAACACTGTTGTGTAACGATTATTTGGCCTCCACCCTCCTACAACAATACAGGTCTCTTCAAAACCTATAACATAGATCTCTTCAAAACCCATGTTCACTCCTTCTTCTCATCAAAAAGGCCGCTGCATACCATCTCCAAACGTAAATAAGGATAAATGAAATTGGTTTGGGCTATAAGGCTAATTTTGCTTGAAAATCAAATAAGATGTCTACGCATTACCCAAGAATTTACCGCTAGAGCCGCTGCTAGTAACTTTGACCTAGATCACAGATGGGGGTTGAGGAATGATGGTTTAACAGGGTGGCCAAGGTAAACACACTTCAGAGGAACACGAGTGTTTCAGAGGCGTAAAGTAGGTCACTGAATCCCAGGTAGATCAAATACCCCCTAGTCTTACCTTTACCATGTTAGACATGCTGACAGTGCAAGTTGAATCACCACTGCCCTTGGGGAAAACCCACAAACCTGTCCAACACTGAACAAAAGATAGCGATGTTTACCGTACTATTTTTAATTTCTGCATTAAATAATTTAAACGAAACCTTCTCTACAGCCTAGATTTGAAACCACCTGATTTTTATTTATTTTTACATTTGAAAACATAATTTGCCATTTACTGATGTAGATGACATGAGGGTCGCTGTCAAGACCCATTTTTACGGTTAAATATGTGCTTTTTTTGTGACCGGTTTTAATATGTTGTGTCAGCAATATAAGAAAAGCTTTGACGTTCAAAGAGATTGACGAGTATTTCCGTTTGTGGGTAAGCAATGTCCCATTGTTTGCAAAAATAATTATTAAGTTACAGATATTTTATTATGACTACTTTCCTTCAGTCTATATTTTGAACTATTTACAATTTCAATCCCACAAGGTTAAAATGGCCAACGGAATTTGAAAGGTCGACGAGACAGTGTTTCACTATCTCTGACGCAATCGCAACATTTTTTTAAAGCTTAACAATTCCAATTTAAAATAGTAGCAAAAATTTCATGAAAAGCTCTTAAATTTTAAATTTTCGCTCTATCTTCATCCGTCACCGCTGCTTGTGTTGTGTTTTGACCCACCAGAGTCGACGTGAATTGATAAACAGAATAAATTATTTTTAAAATGGGTTTATGTACCATCCTAGGCTCAATTTTGATCAGACATCTAAGTATCAAGCACATCGCAAGCAAGAAGAGAATTTGTTTTTGGTTTATGTGTGTAAAATAACCTTTTTTATAGTATTTAGTTCCCTACGTGATACAATCAATACCATTCCCGTTGAAATTTCGGTTTAATGCTAACATTTTTTTTTAAATCGACAAGATGGCCAAATGAATGAATCGACAAATACTTAAACAAATACCTCGGCTCTGTGCAGAAACGGGCGGTCCGTTTGATAGATTCTCCTAACATAACATACGGATTGCAATCTTTAAAGCACAGGCGTCAGGTGGGAATGCCGACCTTGTTCTACCGGTATTACAATGAAAGATGCCCTCGGCACTGGTGCGTAGTCACGAAACACGCCAAACGCGCGCCCAACATTTGTACAGGGTTGACATTAGTCACACGAGAACGGGTCGTTTCTACGACTCGTTCTTGAGTTCAACAGCTAGGCTGTGGAATGATTTTCTGGCATCTGTGTTTCCTCCCTCCCACATGTCCAACTCCTTCCTCTCCTCAAAAACACCCTCCACACAGCATCTTCAAAGATGACATAGGCCCTGAGGGAAATTATTTTCCTCAGGGCCTCCTGTGTGGAGTTAATGTAAAAAATATATATATAAATATGTAAAAAAATGGAATATGGTAAAATCACCAACCACAATTCTTCGATCACAACTAACTGCGGGGTAAGTTCACCTCCCACAATTCACAGCGGAATGTTCACCGAAAGGAAAAATAATTATAATTACTTTGTTTTTTTTTACTGAAATAATTTAGTACAAATTAATAACGGTCAACTATTAAAAGGAAAGACATACATATACATAACAGTTAGCTTATATTAGATTCACTCATTGCCATTAGTGTTGTAGCCAGGTTCTAGGTAGCGATTCAAGCACTGACATCACTATTATCAACAAGAGCTGGCAACACCGAACTAACGTCAATCATGGCACCGCGATTCAATATAATACAAATTGTCATTTCGGCTGAGAACATTTGAATCAGCCAAACGATTTTGAATATTTTGAAAATGAGACTAAACATTTCCTCAATAGTCATATCAAATGATCGTCACTTAGGCTGATATTGATTTGGATAAAACCTGAATATTTTGATATTAGACTAAGCATTACCTCAATAGTCAAATCAGATGGCCGTCACTTTGGCTGATGTTGATTTGGATAACCTGAATATTTTAAAGATGAGATTAAGCTTTACCTCAACAGTCATCATAAATGATCGTCACTTAGGCTGATGTTGATTTGGATCAACCTGAATATTTTAAATATGAGATTAAGCTTTACCTCAACAGTCATCATAGGTGACCGTCACTTAGGCTGATGTTGATTTGGATCAACCTGAATATTTTAAAGATGAAAATAAGCTTTACCTCAACAGTCATCTCAGGTGACCGTCACTTAGGCTAATGTTGATTTAGATCAACCTGAATATTTTGAAAATGAGATTAAGCTTTACCTCAACAGTCATCATAGGTGATCGTCACTTAGGCTGATGTTGATTTGGATCAACCTGAATATTTTAAAGATGAGATTAAGCTTTACCTCAACAGTCATCATAAGTGATCGTCACTTAGGCTGATGTTGATTTGGATCAACCTGAATATTTTCAATATGAGATTAAGCTTTACCTCAACAGTCATCATAGGTGACCGTCACTTAGGCTGATGTTGATTTGGATCAACCTGAATATTTTAAAGATGAAAATAAGCTTTACCTCAACAGTCATCTCAGGTGACCGTCACTTAGGCTAATGTTGATTTGGATCAACCTGAATATTTTAAAGATGAGATTAAGCTTTACCTCAACAGTCATCATAGGTGATCGTCACTTAGGCTGATGTTGATTTGGATCAACCTGAATATTTCAAAGATGAGATTAAGCTTTACCTCAACAGTCATCCTAGGTGACCGTCACTTAGGCTGATGTTGATTTGGATCAACCTGAATATTTTGAAGAAGAGATTAAGCTTTAACTTAACAGTCATCATAGGTGACCGTCACTTAAGCTGATGTTGATTTGGATCAACCTGAATATTTTAAAGGTGAAAATAAGCTTTACCTCAACAGTCATCTCAGGTGACCGTCACTTAGGCTAATGTTGATTTGGAACAACCTGAATATTTTAAAGATGAGATTGAGCTTTACCTCAACAGTCGTCATAGATGACCGTCACTTAGGCTGATGTTGATTTGGATCAACCTGAATATTTTGAAAATGAAATTAAGCTTTACCTCAACAGTCATCTCGATGTTGATTTTGACTAGCCAATCTGTTCTGAAAAATTTGAGGATGAGATGAAGCATCTGCTTTTCTATGTAAGTTTCTAACAGGAAATGAGGAACAGATGTTGTAACGAGTTTAGTTCATAAACGTTGCGTATTTTTTTGTACTTACGGTAATTATGCATTAGACTTAATAGCATTTCGCTGAATAACATTGTTAATTTATTTATTTCCCCAACCATGATTTGTGCTATTGTTTCAAAGCAATTCGCTGTAATACATACAACATGCATATTTATGAATAGCTCGTACAAAACTCATTCGCAATGTTTCAGTTCAGCACGTAATCAACCTAACGGTTTAGTGTTTCATGAAAAAACACTGTGCCTTTCAAATTTCCGCGTAAATATTTGGCAGGTAAATTCGTTTTTCTCGTAATTTATTCACGCATTACATTACATCTATATCCGCACACGTGAAACAAACAAAAGGTGTATCCGTTAAGCCAATGAATTGTTTTATAGCAGATGAGAGTTCTATTTGTACTTTTATTTATTTTTACAAGCACCTAAACAGATAAGTGCAGGTAATACAAAAAAAATGTTACTAACATATACGAGTAAAATAATCAGTAACTGTCTGAAAATGGTTCAGAAGTAATGATTTGCGAACACCTCACTAGAATTTAGATAAAACTTTACTGTTTAAGTATTATGTTATTAGCAGTTACCAGGACATCATAATGGTTTAAAGACATGTAACAATTTTAACAATATAGCGAAAATTTTAACAATATAGTGGCACAAGCCAAAAAAGTGCACATTTTCAGTGTGCCTTATATCTCAACGAATATAGGTAATATGCATATTTTGTATACGTTGGAAGTTATAAAAATCGTATATTTGTCACTAGTACGCAGCTTGCTGGAATAAAAATCCATAGTTTGGTCCCCATATTATCAAATTCACATAAGAAATATTGAAATAGTGCAGCACAATTTTTTACAATTTAAAACTTCAAGTTATACTTTTCTATACAACACATTGACTATACATCCTTACTAAATACACTTAAATTGCGTTCCCTAGAAAACAGAAGAAAAATAAATTATCTAACTTTTTTGTTTAAAATTATTCACTGCATCTCCTCTGAACTCCTGAATCTCATCGATTTCAAGGTACCTAATCGAGCAACAAGGCAAGACATATTGGAAACAAATTCACCTCAAATATCGATGTATTTAATACAAGTTAGCCATTATTTAAGAAAAACATCTGCAATTTATCTTAATGTATTTACAATGTAAACCGATTCATTTTAAGATTAATCTAAAATACTCATTTAGCATTAATCTTAATGGAATTTGTCCCCTGAGCACTATTTGAGATCAAGAAAAATATTTTTTTAAAGGAGTTAATTTTAGTTTTTAGTGTATGACGGTATTATCGACTCTCTCATCACATTCTCGTTCTGGTGGGCGAACTTCTTCTCGGTCTGCTTCTTCTTGGCGGGCTCATCTTCGTGGGAAGATATAACCAACGCTTCCTCAGGCTCCGAGAGGTACACCTCGATGTGTCAAGGGGATGACGTACAAGGGTTGGTGCGACCGTGGGACATGTAGGTTCTCCTGCGCAGGCATGGGGCACGGTTCACCTGAATGTAATCAATAACTAGCCTGTCAACTTCAAGCCCCTTGTAGTCAGCGTTGGACTCCGCTCCGTAGGACTTTGAATAATATGAAAGTTTAATTAAATGATCAAAGAAAATTGTTTTGGTGAAGGAAATATCTCAGAAATCAGATAGGCGGCCTCCGTGGTCAAGGGTTAAACCTCTCGATTAAGAATCCGGAGGTTGAGGGTTCTGATCTTGACGGGGCAATTAAATTTGATTTATTTAATAATTGGTGTTGTTTTACACTTAATTCGTTAAAAATAATATATATTGTTTTTGTGGCACATTCTTGAGCGAAAGATACTTTCAGTATCTACCAGAAGGAAGACCACCATTCAGAATTTAAACGTTTCTTAAAAAGGCTTTCATAAAATAGTAAATACCTTTCCCTTTTCCATCTTCCTACCTTCCCTGCTTCCTTCAGCCTCACACCGTACCCTAATTGGAGGATGCCATAATCTCACTGGCTCCAGACGGTTGAAAGCAGTTGGTACTCCTGTGCAAGCCGCGGCATACCCCATGTCTATCGGTTTATTACGTATATACCTTAAACACTTTAAGTTTTAAAGCTCTTAAAAAATGTATATTATTCTTAGAGATAATATATACACATTCCCCGCGCCGAAACGCAAATTGTGATAGAAAAAATTCGATAGAATCTCTCGATAGAAAAAAATCGCAAAGTATGCTCCGAAAATGATTATAAACATGTTTGTTTCAGTTATTTTACAAGTTATATGTATGAAAAAATTCACAGTGTTTCTTTAAATGCTGGTTTAGACAACCCTTGCGAGGTTTTTGTAAACTATCGAGTTTTATTAAAAATTTTCGCTTTAATATCATCGATTTCAACATTAGCGCGCTCTCTTTAACATAAGTATTTACATATCTCTCCATCTTCTTATTTTTCAGCGGATATACCGCGCCTTAATAAAATTCTTAATAGTATGTGAAAAATTATATATTTTTTAAGCTCTAGTTCTGGAATCGTGGTATTTTATTTTTAAACAATACCACCCTTTACTGTTTTATATCAAAGTGTGAAACCTTTTAAATGTTGATAAACTTGTTTTACTCACGTTGAGCCCATTTACCAAATGAACCCTGTACCGGTAAGCCCCAAAAAACATAGTGAACCTTTATTATACGACTTCCATATTAAACTATGAATAATACACCTTGTTCATTAGCAGCTGTACCAAGTAATAAAAGCATCTGGGAGATGAAACACTTTTTTATTAATTATTTATTCTTTCTGACTCCTTTGAGAATGTTAATTATTTGGGCTCTTTTCAGGCCCTTCTAAAAAGCTTAACCACACGAACTAATTTATGTTAAAAACTGACAACAACTGAATACACTTAGTGGGGTACACAAAGTTATTTGTTTTCATTAAATTAATAATGGCGCCACAAAGTGAATTTGCGAATTTTGAAGAAATTAATACACTTATCTTATGAATTATTATTAAGCTCTTACTATTGACTCTCCGGGGAATGTGTAAAGCCGAGACACTAATTCTGCTACAAAGAAAATTGTGGAAAGTAGGTTTTTCCGTGTCATTTTTGTATGTATTTAAAATATAATATAAAACGAGTACCCGGCGTGCGTTGGAACGCCACTCGAAGAAATAAAGTGTTTCTGTTTTAATTTTTTTTAAAGTGCTTTTGGATACACAATATTTGTTGTCTTCCATCGGGTGCGTATACAAATAAATCAGAAGCAGTGAGCAGGCCAAATACAGCTGTCCTTGTGAGAAGCATCGATTTTCCAAATTTACCCCCTGCTGTCCCCTACCGTTGCTATGTCTTCTTTGCAATCCCTCTTCACCCACCCCTCCCCGGCGTGTTCTTTCCCATGCGTCCCCGTTTTCGCCTCCGTTCCCCTCCCACGCCCCGTCCCCCTCCCGTGTCTCGTTCTCTCCCCACGACCACTTCCGCCTTCCTCTTCTTCCGTGTTCCCCTTCTACTTTCCCCGCCTCCCTCCTTCCCTCATCACCCATCCTCCCTCGTGTTTTTGAAATCTGGAGATAATTGATAAGTGCAAGCGCTACAGTAATTTCCCGTAATACCATGCGAGCGAAGCCGCGGGGAAAAGCTAGTAATATAATAATTTGGTAACGTTGAATTATAGCTCAAACTAAAATGTGCATAGGCAGTCCGCATTTTTTTGACACTACACGGGAATTAATTAGTTAATCATTTCTATAGTCATATTCCAGCCACTTTAGTTTATCAAAATTCAGTAATAATTTGGTCGCGTCTTAGTTGAATTATAAAGTCTATGGATCGCGTTTATGACGTTTTTCAATACAAAAATCTTCGATTGTTTAATACGTTCATTATAAGCCAATAATTTTGATTAACGAACGACATAATTCAAATAAATGCATATATTGACAGCTCACCGAAACTTATCTGATACTATGGAGTCCGGGCTAAAATTTGTCAATCGTCGGTTGGAATTTCTCTTACCAATAATTGTTGACCGTGATCGCAAATATTGCTAACTGACTATAGATGACAGAATCGATCGACCATACTAGGTACCAAGATATGCAAAATTTCATCAATATCGGAATAAAGTTGTAGATTTATATCAAAAACAAATCCACGCGGGCCGTAACGCTACCCGCCACAGACAATCTTCTAATTTAAATGTGTACTAGCTTTTACCCGCGGCTTCGCTCGAAAGGTATTAGGGGGAAATTACTGTACTGCTTGCACTTACCAATTATCCTCCCTTCCCCTCCCCACCCCTTCCCCCCTCCCGCATTCCATACATTTATTCCCGGTACATTCAGATTTCCAACAGCTCGTTTGCTACCTAAATTTCATAATGCCAGAGCTCACCAATAGTAAAAAAAAAGAATTATCTCATTTGGTGCAGTCGTCCGGAAGTTATGTAATGCGATTCATTTTTATTTATACAGATAGATAGATATTAACTACGATGCCTGAAATAAATATATCGTTTCCACGGCAACGCTTTTTTTCTGACGTTAGCAATAACTCACTTTTGTTAGCGACAGAAAACGTATAATAAATATAATATATTAATACTTATAATTTCATAACGCCAGAGATTACCATTATATACAGCTTTTATTACTCGCATATAATGTAGCTTTCTATTGGTGAAAGAATTTTTTAAACCGGTTTATTTGTTTATGCGTGAAAGCGTAACTAACAAACACACGCAGTTTCGCATTTATAATATGAAGTATCGATTTCTTGTTTTTTTTATTTATTTATTTGTACATGCCCAATTGGGGCTTTTACATACGATAAAATTAAAAATACATTTGATATAATCAAAGAATTAAAGAGATAACACAATTAAAATAAGTACCAAGTATAAAAATTTTAACCTAAAAACAACAGAGTACAGTATAGTTTGCACATTCATATAAATTACGATACATATTGAAAATTTATAAACATTTCAATGCTATCAAGATAGACATACAGATTCAATGACAATGTTTTTAAAGCTGATAGACATTCAGTACCGTTGGTGTTCATGCAATATCTATTCCCTGCACTGTGCAGTCGGTTCATTACGGAGTTTATTTCTGCATTGGTACCTGAATTATTACAATGGTAAGGTACCTTCTGACGAACCGTTCTACTAGGCACATGAAAGTTAATCAGCCTAAGGAGTTCAGGGGAGTCAAACATGTTATTAACAATTTTATACAGAAAAAATAAATCAGTACATATTTATTTATTTATTGATCAACGCCCTTTTTCAGGGCTTTTACATATGAATGGTAAAAAATGCAATATTTATTGTACATAACTGAACTGCCTCAGTAACAATATTTTATATTTGTTTAAAGATAAACTGAAGATGTCCACTGATTTGGTGTAATTGTTTCTTTCCATTAGTATTCTTGGTAAAGAGGAATACATATGGTAGTTAGTCCCAGAATTTCTGCACTGAAATAAATCCTGACTTCTTGTATTACGTTGTGGAATCCGGAAGCTTATCAATTCAAGCAATACCGGACTATCAACTAAATCATGTAGAATTTTATATAGAAATACCAAGTCAGTGAAAATTCTTCTGTCTGACAATTTGAGCATTTTCATATTATTCTTCTTTCTTTTAATGTGGCAAGGCCCATAATTTTCAACATTAACATGTAGCTAATGTTTTATTGTTATTATTATTGTTTATTCCATTTTATCTTCTTGGCATCATTGTATGTTTGATGTTATTTAAAATCTGTCATTGAAGTTTATCGTTATCGAATGAACGAGTATTTTACCTAAACAAGATTTATTCGGAAACATAGAGACTTATAAATGTTGGAACATAAAAGTTCGGAAAACTAACATCACAAAGCAATCGTACTTCAAGCCATTTAGATCTCCCTTGTTGTTTGTTAACTTTCGGTGTAAATCTCCTTTGCCTCCAACACAGTCAACATCCTAACAAAGGCGCCCACTCGAATAAGGTTTTCTTTGACTTTATATAACTTAAATCTATTATATATACAAAGGGGGTAGGTGATGAAGTCCCGGAGAGAGGTCGTACGAAACGTCATTATTTTATTTTCTACCGTCTTTCTCGTTTTCATACACAACGTGAGAGAAGGAATTTTTATTTATATTTATTTCTTTATTACCCAGTCTCGCCCGGGTTTTAAGGCTCTTATTTTTCGAAAAATATTTTTCGATCGAAAAATTTGGTACTTCGGTGATTTTTATTGTAACAACAATATCGTTTTGGGAGGCATTTATTGGATAACCAACGCCCCTTCCATAGGTCACCCCAAGTGATTCGCCAAGTTTGGTGACTTAGCAGAGGGGCCTGGGTTCATGCGGTGTGGTTTGTCTAGGTCTTGACGGCCAATGCGTTTGCCCGCCTACTGCATGGCGGTCCGAATCGAGAGAGATTGATTGAGGGAGACCTAACCTAGACCTCTCCAGCCGGTTTCTCTGGACCCATCGGAGGGATGGATTCATACATCGTCACTCCCAGGCACACTGACCCCCAGATTCCTACCCATCCCTCATACCCTTTTCCTTCCCAGAACTTCCTCTCCTTCCTTTCCCTAAAAAGACCCTCCACACAGCATCCCCAAAGATGTCAAAAGCATTGAGAGAAATTATGTTCTTCGGGGCCTCCCAAGGAGGTAGTGTAAAAATCATTGAAAAGATTTGTCCTCCCCCCCCCCTCGACACTTTTTTTGCAAGTAGGTACTTAAATACAAACGAAATTACATAATTATAAACCCTATGAATCATAAAACATTATTTTATGTAACATTTTTTTTTATTTCAAATACGGAATTATACAATGTATCCAAAGGAACGTAACTATCTCAATAACAAGTAGGTACCATGATATTTAAAGAATGCGAATAAGAAAGTCTAAATAAACGACCTTTTCACATTCGAAAAAATCATCCTAACTGAACCATATTCAATGTTAGCTAAAGTTGGTCAAATTTAGTCTTGTTTGAATAATAAATTGGAGGCAGTAGATTTTTAGAAACGGAAATGAACCACACAAATAAATTTACAAACAGACGAAATGCAAAATGGTCAAATTAAAACAATTATGTTTCAATCTCTGAAGCCGCTGTAAACATTTGATTGTCTACGCAAATCGTAACGTTTCAGCCAATTTCAATATTTAATAGATTCTTTTGACTGCGTTATTAACTATATTACTCGGTGATTTAATTAAGATTTCATTTTGAACTAAATTGCTATCATTTTATTTGCGAATTCCTTACGTAAAATGTTTCAATTGCTGCGCTTAATGGTTCGAGCGAAGGTCTGTAGAATGTTCTACGGTTAGTCGAACTCGACTCGTAAAGTTCATTTAAAATGTAATCATTCCTGAGATGAGCTCTGATTGTGCTTTTGTAGGGGTTTCTATCGCGCTTCTTGGTAAAAACAGGTCGATATTCAACCATTTGAGCGGTTAAAGGCTATTTAAAGCCCCGACAACTCGGCATTTAATGATGAAAACAGTGAAACCTGATAACGTGCCTAGAAACGTCTTAATTATAATATTATTATTAGCGTAGACCCGTGAAAAATCGCGGGACATTGAAATTGAGGAATTTATGAATCGTAAAACCAATAATATTGTTCGTTTTTTAATAATATAATTTTTTACGTTAACTCCACACAGGAGGCCCTTAGAAAAACCAATTTCCCTCGGGGCCTGTGTCATCTGGGATGCTGTGTGGAGGGTCTTTTTGAGAAGAGGAAGGAACGAACTTTGGTCTTGAAGAGACTCATGTTGTAGGAGGAGGAAACACAGAGGCCGGCAAATCGTTCCATCGCCGAGCTGTTGAACTCAAGAACGAGTCGAAAAAACGACCCGTTCACGTGTGACAAATTTCAACTGTGTACATATGTTGGGCACGCGTTTGGCGTGTTTCCCGACTATACGGCGGTGCCAAAGGGATCAACGACGCTAGTTCATCAGAGCATCTTCCATTAAAATACCGGTAGAATAGGTTATCCTTAATTTAAGCAAAACTAAATATATAACATTTTCAATGAATTCAAAGAGCCAACCAGTAAAATCACTGAAACTAAAATTACATAAAAAATAATGTTCAATGTCACTGCCCAGTTATAGAAGAAAAACAAAACATAAATATCTCGGAGTAATAATTGATGAAAATCTTAGATGAGACCTTCACATCAAAGGTATTACGGAAAAATTCACAGACTATCTATCAAAAATCTAAGAAATGTGGTAAATAAAAAGAAAATGAAAAAGGTGGTTCCATGTCAACTGAGAATAAAGTCAACTCAACACCTCTTTGAAAACTCATTAAAAGCCATGAAAAATATAATTTTAAAATAGCCCATAACCCTAACCCAACGTTACCTATTTAACAAAAAAAAAATTTTTCGTCACTCTCTTAATGAGTTTTCCGAGGTGGTTCTTGGAGTTGTCCGGTCACTGAAAAAGGTTTACTACACGCTATGTTATTCTCAAATTGAATATGGAATCATAGGATGGGGATCTGCTACGCATAAGTACTACGATCCGAATACAATTCAAAAAGGAATCACAAAGACCATACTGAAAGTACCCATTAGAACGCCTTCATTTTTCAATTTTGACGTACCAAATTTAGAACAAATATATGCCAAAATATATTATTGAAGCTATTCAAAAATACTTAATCCTCTACTAGCCCGTGAATTCATACCACCAGATCGAATAAAAATATTCCAAATTATAAAACCACATTCGGAAAAAGAAACTACACATAATTTGCAACAAAACTTCATAACATCCTTCCCCAAGCATAAAACTAATAAAAAATTCTAATGAGTACAAATCAAAAATAAAAATATGGCTGAAAGAGGTCAATGAAAAAACCCTAATGAGGACACTAAAAATGACATAGAAGACAATGTTTGTTTACAACACATACTTTGTTTGTTCTTTCTAGGTACAAAAATAAAATATATTCAACTATATTACCCACGCACGGGCTGCGCCTTAGTGGGTTCCCATTATTATTTTTATTTTATAATATTGTATGCATCAAATGTAAATTTTGGGAAAAATAAAGAAAAAAAAAATACTATTTTGAAATAACTTTAGTCTGCCTCGGCACAGGACCCCCTAACGAGGAGGACTAAGAAATACAATGTCTTTACTTTAATTCAACGTTTTATTTTGTATATCCGATTATTTTATATAGTCGCTAAAATAAATTTGAAAAAAAAGAAAAGAAAAATGGATAACTACCATCTGGAGCGAAGGAACGCTATATGTGACCGATTTTCCTACGCCCAATCAAAGAATTTAAAATTTGATATCAAATATCTGACATTCTGTAACCTAAGGGTATATCGAATACTTGGAATGCAAACAGCTCGCGTTTTCGATTTGGTAATAATATTCCTGAACATTTTGCGATTTATTCCTTTTTCAATTTTAGGAAACGACTAGCGCAGAATCGTGAAAAATCACAGAATATTGTGATTGCAGGATTTGTGAAGCTGCAAAGTATTCAAAATATATGCCCTAAGGTCATATATAAATAAATTGCTATTTTTCTTTAAATAAAAATTACATCATTTTTCGACAAATTGGAAAGACATCAAAAATCACAGTAAGTAAGAATTTAACCAAAAAAATAATATAGAATATGATGCGTTACGTGGTTTTAAATATCAAAAGACCATGAATGTTGTAAAATGTATGTTTTGACCACTGCAAAAGTTGAAAGAATGCACGTAAAGGAAAAGATAAAGAGGACTTACAGCGCTGGAACTTTCTTCTATCTTGGTTGTTTTATCGTTCACTTGTAAACTATATTAGTCGGGATAGTGGTTATTTGTGGGATTCGGTTTGCGGATGCGGTAAGCGGTATGCGGAATATTAATGCGGAGATGTTTATGCGGAGAGGGTCAATTTGTGACTGAATTGGGTAATAAGTCTCTAAGGAAGGGTAGGAAGGAGATGTAACAATACTAACTACAAGTACAGGGTTCATGATATATAGATGTTTGTAGGTAAGTGTAGCTATTGTGTAAATGTCCAACCAGAATATATTATTAAAAAATTAAGAAGAGTAATTTGTGTGTCTAATTACAATTTTGAAAATTAAAAGTTCATGGAATGTGAATAATTTTACTCATAGAAATGTTTCACATATCGAACATCCGAAATGAATACAAATATTTAGATAGTACAGGGTTCATGATATATAGATGTTTGTAGGTAAGTGTAGCTATTGTGTAAATGTCCAACCAGAATATATTATTAAAAAATTAAGAAGAGTAATTTGTGTGTCTAATTACAATTTTGAAAATTAAAAGTTCATGGAATGTGAATAATTTTACTCATAGAAATGTTCACATATCGAACATCCGAAATGAATACAAATATTTGATTGCAGTTTTTGTGGTCACTTTTTTATATCCGTCTTTTATGTGATTTATCCGTCCGGAAAGTTGAAATAATTTTGTTTTCGCGATTTTCCTAAATTCTTCGAAAATCACAAACAAAAGTCTTGCATTAAATAATTTTCAATTGCATTCAATACTATTTTTTTCAGACCACTTTTTGGATTTGTGTTCATTAATTATTTTTTTCGATTTTTATACTTAAGAAAAAAAAACATGTTTGGTTAAGTATTAAGGTAGATTCGTCCGCATTTGGAATCAAAACCCTTTATTTTTACTTTTCACAAATATATAAAAAAAAATTGTGCACAACATTGCGTAATTTGGAGTGAGAAACGCAAAAATTTAGAGCTTAAGAAGCTTTTACGTTAAATAAAAATGATAATGCATAGAATAACACAAGAAGTGACTTGTGAGCGTGCATCCTGATTCATATATTTGTCCAATCGACTCTTAAATTTCCAACATAGAACTGCGTTTTCGAAATTCAAATGGGCTGGAGCTCCCCGGTTTCAGGCGAGTTTAAGGGGGGAGTCTGGTCCAGTCGAGTGTTTTTTCCAAAGCGTTTTTTTTTTCAAAGATAAAATTCATTTTCGTCCACGAAATTTTTGTTATATATAAGGTACATTTGAACAAGAAAAAACACCCTTGATCGACCCGTTGGAATAACAAGGATCCATCTGTCCCTGTAACGTCATGCGATAATGGGATCTATTTTAAAGTACTTTAGAGTTCATTGTCGCATGACGTTACCAAAACAGATGGAACCTTCTAATTCCAAAGGTCAATATATAGATATAGCAGAGGAGGGTCCGACCAAATTGGCTGGAATGCTGGAGTCCTTGGAAATTATGTGAATTATGAGATTTAAAAAAATCTTTACTAATATTATAAATGCAAAACTGCGTGTGTTTGTTTGTTACGCTTTCACGCATAAACCAGTGAACAGACTTTAAAAATTATTTCACCAGTAGAATGCTGCATTATATGCGAGTAATTTAGGCTGTATACAATGGTAAGCTCTGGCATTTTATTATACGTTTGCTGTCCATAAGAAAAGCGAGTTATTGCTAACGTCAAAAGAAAAGCAAAACAAATCGTTACCGTGGAAACGGTGTTGATATATTTGCAGGAAATTTTATTTCAGGCGTTGTAGTTAAGATCTATCTTTCATAACTTCCGAAAGATTTCACCAAATTGTATAATTCTATTTTTTTACGTAAAACTACTGGTGAACTCTGGCATTATTTGAAATTTGCAATAGGTCGCATGCGAGCTCTTTGAAAACTGAAAGTACCGGGACTGAATGTATGGAATGCGGGAGGGGGGGGGAACAGGAAAGGAAGGTGGATGAAGCGGAGTGGGAACGCGAGAGGAGAAGGGGACGCGGGAGAGGAAGGGGAGGCGGAAGGGGAACGGACGAAAAAACGGGAAAGGAAACGCAGGGAGAAACAATTTCTTTATTAAATGCCCCAGCAACGCATTCCGGGTACCAGCCAGTCGTTATAGTACAAATGTCGCATGCGCATGAACCTCAGTTTGCAAAAAAAATGTTGATTGCAGAAATGGCGGACATGAAATTAAAATTGACGAAAAAATCGGTCTTAATTTTGCAATAACTTTTTCCTAGAATAATAATTTTTCGTAATTCGGAGTACATCCGCATAAAAATTTAATTTGAATTAATTTAAACTTTGCACGAAGTGAATCGAATGAAAATTAGATGAGCTACGATTCCTTGTAAAACTCTTTGAGAAAACGCGTTTAAAGTTTTCGCGTGTAACCTGGTCGCTCCGTTCTCCGTCTACCTGCTTGGAGCTCACCGCTCCTAACTATATTTCAAGGTCGAATTTGATGACGTTACTTTGGAAATGTATTCTCTACGTGTATAGGATGATTTTTAGATAACAAAAAGAGTCGATGTTTTTGTTCGGCTTGACCAGACTTCCCGTGAGACAAACACTGGGCGGTTGGGTAAAATAGAACATTTGTTTCTTCAAAATACGCAAAATCACTTTGTGGCGTCATTATTAATTTAATGAAAAACAAATAACTTTGTGTAACACTACTAAAACATAGTTTTCGAAACATGTTGATATTGTTAATTAAATAGTGGTGTTACACAAAGTTATTTGTTTTTCATTAAATTAGAACATTTGTTTCCATTCACATTTGTATTGAAGACACTTCTAGTGTTATATTCTTTATCCTCTGGAATAATGTATCTAATTCCAAATCTGTTTCATAGAACCTACAATATTATATTATCCTAGCTTTATACCCGCGGCTTCGCTCGCACTTATCAATTATCCCCCCCCCCCCCCCCCTCCCCTCTCTCGCATTCCACACATTCATTATCGGTACATTCAGTTTTCAAAAAATTCGCGTGCCACCTAAATTTCATAATGCCAGAGCACACCAGTAGTAAAAAAAATAATTATCCAATTTGGTTCAGCCGTTCGGAAGTTACGCGCGTAGGTACCAACATTTCGAAGATTCATTTTTATTTACATAGATAGATATTAACTACGACGCCTGAAATAAAAAAAAAATATATCAAAATCGTCTCCACGGCAACGATTTGTTTTTAGACGTTTTTGACGCTTTTGTCAGCGACAGAAAACGTATAAGAAATATAATATATTAATATAATAATATGTTAATATTTAATAACGCCAGAGCTTACCTTTACAGCCAAATAGTCTTCGCGCATAATTTATCTTTCTATTGGTGAAAGAATTTTTAAAATCTTTTTATTGGTTAATGCGTGAAAGCGTAACAAACAAACTCGAGCACTTTGGTATTTATAATATTAGTATAGACGGTATGTAATTTTCCTAGTATGCTTACTACTGTCTTTCATTTTCCAAAACACAGACTTCAATATAAATTTAATGTGTTTTTCATGTACCTACTTACAACGTCTCTAGAATTCCTTTTTCATTTATTTAAAGAGATGAAATTTCGTCTTGAAATTGGGCCTTGAAACATAATTTACCTGTTCGTCTTATTTTAATCTACTGTAAACGAACTTTACTTCTGAAAACATTATTATATGTAGATCACATTAATAATATTGTCATAGCTCTCAGTTGCTTAATAATGTCAAACATTTCATTCACAAGTGATTATTTAATAAGTAGGTGGAAGATTATTTTTTATTAGTTCATTGGAAACCGCTTTTCTACAGAGGTTGTGGACATATTCGTGGGCGTAGTCAGGTTTTGATTTAAGGTGGGACAAAAATAAAAATCTACAGTAAGTACCGAAAAAAGTAGGCTTCTACAACGTATTCATGCTTTAGGCTCTATGAATATAAAGAATATGAACGGAAGAAGGAAAACCCATTCTATGAAGTAAATTTGAAAACGCTACTCGGTCGACAATCCCAGGGTAGAAATGTATTATAGAAATTGTAGAAATGTATTATAAGTTTGTACAGCGCCTTGAGGTAATTTTTTACAAAACGGCGCTATGCAAGTCATCCAAATATTATTATTTTTATTTTGCCTACGTATCGATCGTCCAGTTGATTACTAAGACATCTCCGAAAAATCAAACTTCCAGTTGAGTATGCAGTTAGTTATATGTAAAAGCGTACCCTCTTTCTGGTACTATACTCTCAGTTTCGCCCTGGTTAAGATCACCATTCAGAATTGAAACGTTGCTTGAAATGGCTTCAGCCGTGTTTGGTGACCAGATCTGAATAGCCAGGTACTTCCCCACCTTCCTCTTCCCCATTTTCTTCCCCTCCCCACTACCTTCAGCCTTACAACATACCCCAATTGGGGATGCCATAGTGTCACTGGTTCCAGAAGGGAGCAGTTGGGACTCTAGTGCGGTATTCACGTAAAAAAATATATTCAGATTAAACACCAAATTTTTTGTTACCAGCAGTAAAATATAAATAAATATCATAAGGTGTATGAATAATAAGTACGTGTTATTAAATATAGTAAGTACGGGGCCGTTATGCTTCCCGGTGTTATTTTATAGCATATTTAATTTGTAAAACACAGACACGTGTGAATAATATTTGATTTTTGGTGAGCAATAGAATTTTTCTTTCCTCATTATCTCAAAACTTAGTGTTTGGAGATGTCTGACTAATCGACTGGACGATCAATATTGCTTTAGTTTTGTGCTGGAAAACATGGATTTGGGTATATTTTGTTGTTCTTCCCATCTTTCTCATTCGTTTATCCATTCCTTACCCCTAATTCCAATTGCAATATTTTATTTAGGCAGGTTACTCTTAAATAATAGTTTTAAGACATATAGAGAAAGTTACTTACATCCAAATGGTTTGCAAGTTCATTTAACAGCACCCTTCCCCTCGTCTTGCTTTGCTTTGCCAAGACGTCTGTTCTGCCGTTCGGTTCTTTAAATCATGATGTCAACTTCAGCTGTGGTGGTCTGGTACATATAAATCATAGCATCTCAAGAGAAATGGGCTTTCGATGAAATTGTTCCAAATTTTGAAAGACAGAATAAGCAAGACTTGCTTTCCGCCCTGTTTATAGACTCACAGAATCAGTTTCCTCAAGTAAGTCAATGTGGCGCATGAACCTTGGATAGGTTTCATGCTTCTGCATATAAACATACCTGAGGAATTTCTTCTGGATTTGCTCCAACATGTCTCCTGGTGGTACGGTGACCAAACATTGCTCGCGTACTCCAGCTTGCTTTTCAGTATACCATATTACCCCAATAAGGGGTGCCGTAGTTCCGCTGACTTTAGTATAATATGATATTAGTGTAATTCTCATAAAAATTTAAGGTATTCATGAATTGAATAAAAATTAAACCAACCAATTTTTTCGATGTCTACGAGTAATAAGATAAAAATAAGCTTTTCGTTTAGTACCTATTTGGCTTAATCTTGTCATCCTTATCACCTTTCTAAAATTAAATCCCTTTTGATAAACCTTGTCGGCAGCACTACCCTAACAGAAAAAGCCAATTGTGTTTCAAGGAGGGAGTGTCCCAGACCGGCTCAAGTGTCAGATCCCCATTAAATCCCAGTAAATCTCCCTTCCAAGAAGTTGGGCGTGAAATAAGGCTAGCAGCTGACCATGTACAAGTGCACGGCGCTGTATTATGCTTAAATATCTGGCTGAGGTGATAAGAGTCTATTTTATGTTATTATTACTACAACGGAGCACTCTAAGAGAAATTGCAGTGTTAATCTAATACGACCAGCGTGGTCGAGCGGTAAGGCTCTTGACTCGCATTCCGAAGGTAGCGAGATCGAATTCCGGCGTGGCAAATTATTTGATTAATTTGTGTTATTTCTCAATTAATTCATTTAAAATAATATATTGTGTATTTGCGGCACGTTCCAGATTGGAAGATACTTTCAGTATCGCCCTGGTGTAAGACCACCATTCAGAATTGAAACGTTGCTTGAAATGGTTGTAGCCGTGTTTGGTGAACAGATCTGCATAGCTAGTTACTTCTCCATCTTCTTCTTCTCTATCTTCTTTTCCTCCCCACTACTTTCAGCCTCACAACATACCCCAATTGGGGATGCCATAGTCTCACTGTCTCCCAACAGAAGCAGCTGGGACTCTTGTGAGGTATTTACATTAGAGCATGTGAAAAAAAATATTTTTCCATTTCAGATGATGCTATAATGAGTTATCCACCACTTTTTTCAAGGGGTCTCCGGAAATCAGGTCCCACCAGCTGAACTTTAAATTAAAATTATAAGATGAAATTTTTCTTTTAAATACTAGCTTTTACCCGCGGCTTCGCTTCCATGGTATTGGGTGGAAATGCATACATGCTTAAAATTTGAAATAATAAAATTTATTTAAAATATTTTAAAAATAAAGAAAAATGTTTTTCTGTATTTTTAAACCTTTGAGACCCATAACCCTGTAATGAAAGAGGAAGCGCAACATGGCATGATAACAAAAAACAAACAACAAAAGATAATTAAAAAATACGGGTGCAGTTCACACACGGTAGAAGCGAAATTTTACCAAAACAATCTCAAGCCCTGAAAAGTGAGGTCATAATTAAAGCAGCCAATGAGTGCAGACCTAGGACCTAGCGTCATTTCCGTTTCATATCTCAACCTAGGAGCCTTTAAAAGTGACATCATAATCAAATTGGTCAATGAGCGCAGTGTGATGCTTCGCATGTGCTAATGCGTAATTTCCGTTTCATCCAAATTCCGAATAACTAACGCCGCTAAAGAAGTTTCACTTCAAAAAGAAATGTTAATTTATTTAATTTTATAAATAAATGCTAATTTCACAGGTGCTGACTTATATTCGTGCTTTATAATAAATGGAGGCAATATGTAATCCAACACATCGATTAAAATCCATTCCGAAATATCAATCAATTTACACCCATTTCGCCGGGCTCTAACCGGATAACAGTACAGCACAACCTGCGCTGATGTTTCAATGCATCCATCCCTCCGTCAATTATATACGGTAATATACGTTAATGCCGGTAACAGAACGCAGCCAGTGTAACGTGGAATCTGGCGTTGCAATAGGGGTTGGGATGTGAACACTGGAATACTGCCGCACTTGCATACAGTCCTGACAGCACTTTCCGCTGGGGGTAGTGAATAACCGAAGGCTGTGTATTATTAGATTCAGTTGTACATCCGTCGCTTGGAGGCTTCTGAATTAATGGTGGTTATAGTGACAGGCAACATCGATTGCCAACATGAAGATAAAGCTATCGGTTTTGTGATGAGCGGCGGTTTTATGTTATTTATTAAAATTTGAAGGCGGGTTTGAACCATATGTTGGATAGTCAACACCCCTGTCGTAGGTTACCTCTAGTGGTTTGCTGCGTTTTGTGACTTAACAGGGGTGCCCGAGTTCATGGGTTGAGGTTGGCGGTGCATGCGTTCGCCAACTACTGCGTGGCGGGTGGGATCAGGAGACTGCAGTGGGGAGGATGGAATCATACGTCCGCCCTAAAAAATATCCTCCACTCAGCATCCCCAAAAATGATAGAGGCCCTGAGGTATTTTTTTCCTCAGGAAGTGTGGAGATAATGAATCCTTGACAAAATTCAAACAAGATGTAAATAAATGGATTGTAAGTATTGGACGCCACACTACTGCAAACATCTTAAAATAAATCACACATAGACAGAAAACAATTTGCGTACTAATCCATATAAAATAAATAAAAAAAAATAGTATCATGGGAAATTTAATACAATAAATAAATTTGAAAGGATTTTCTATTTACTGTTCTTCATCTCTTCCCTCATTTATATGATAAACTCTCTTTAAAGTATTTACCCACACTTCCAATCACCTTTCTATTTTTATTATATTCAAATGAATATGTATGTAACCTTATATTCTTGTAACTACCAAATACGTTCCTCAAATATGTTCATTTATGTACCTCCGCCTGTCTCGACACAGGTATATCCTAGTGAGACAGGCATCGAAAAACATAAGGTAAACATCCATACTATATATACTATAATATTATAAATGCGAAACTGCTCGAGTTCGTTTATGACCTTTTCACGCATAACACAATATAAAGACTTTAATAATTCTTTCACCAATATAAAGCTAAATTATATGCGCAGACTACAGGTTGTATACGATGGTAAGCTCTGGCATTATGAAATTATGAATATTAATATATTATATTTGTTATACGTTTTCTGTCGCTAACAAAAGCGAGTTTTTGCTAACGTCAGAAAAAAATCTTTTCCATGGAAACAATGTTGATATATTTTTGGGCTCTATGCTGATAGATACTCAGTCTACTGGTCAGCTACTACTGCAGAAAATTCAAATACCAGAATTCGTTTTTTTTTTTGGACAAACTTCTGTTTTGCAATAAATGTCAGATAAGAGTTCCTGCATTAAAAATATAATTCGTAACGATTATAAAGACTGAATAATAAATAGTGTAATTTTTTAATTATATTAACAAACTTCCAAATATTTAATTAAAAATAAACATCCGAAATGTTTGTGAGCGCATAAATTCCGAACGAATTAACAAAATTGGATAATTCTTTTTTTCTTTGAGCTATAGCTTTATGAAATTTAGGTGGCAGGCGAGATGTTTGAAAACTGAATGTAAGGGAATGAATGTATGGAATGCGGGAGGGAGTGGGGGTGAGGAGAAGGGGGTTAATTGATAAGTTCAACCGCTACAGTAATTTCCCGTAATACCATGCGAGCGAAGCCGCGGGGAAAAGCTAGTACTGTATATAGATGAATAAATTAAAAATATAATTTTAAAAAATGTAAAAATGTCTCTAACATGAGTACGATGTTAATTTGATAATTAATCGATTTTAATAAAAACAGGATCTCGTCGACGCGCAACGCTTCTTTTCAGGCTTTCAACATTGAGATGTTGTAATAAAGTTAACGTATTTTTTGTCTCCAACTTTTTGTAGAAAATTACATCATCTACACGTTTGTGTTGACATGATGGCTTGTCAGTATTTTGATTTTCATATGACTTGTTGACTTCCTACTTTCCTAAAAAAACCTCCGCACAGCAACCCCAAAAGTGAATGGATTTCTCGCTGGGCATCCTGTGTAGAGTTTTTATAAATAATCTTTTCAGCGTTGTGCAAAATCCTGTTGCATCATCTCATCCGCTAACTGGAAATGCCATAATTCCTGATTTAAAGTGCTTTAATTCCACACTGGTTCCGAGAATTAATAATCTTTTGAGGTGTGACATTCAAAGTTTTTAAAGAGACACCCCACAATCAATCGCAACTTCATCTGTATTTCGTGATATTTTTTGTCAGGAAAGACACTCGGATCACATTTCTGATTCATTTAACATTTTCTCCAGAGACATTCTTTATACGTCATCGATTGATTCACCCGGCGTTCGTTCAGTTCCTGGAGTTATTTGCTACTGAACCATAAAAATAATCCTATGTTTTACGTGGTATATTTCACCCTCTGTTAGAACTCATCTGGTATACGCTTCTGGCGGCTCTAGACTTCTTTTTATTTTTTATTATTTATTTATCTTACAAATGGTACATATTATAGTATTTCTGATCTTCCATTAAAAGCATTATTTGCTTATGGATAGAAGAAGAGTTTACATTTTATAAATATACAATTAAACAGTCACATGTTCATATATATATAATAGGTACGGCGGCGGCGTATTGACGGCCTCCGTGGTCCCGTGGTAAGACTCTCGACTCACAATCCGAAGGTCGCGGGTTCGAACCCGGCGTGCGCAAATAAATTTTATTTGATTAATTTGTGTTATTTCACAATTTATTCATTTAAAATAATATATAGTATATTTGCGACACGTTCCAGAGTGGAAGATATTATCAGTATCGCCCTGGTGTAAGACCACCATTCAGAATTGAAACGTTGCTTGAAATGGCTTTAGCCGTGTTTAGTGACCAGATCTGAATAGCCAGGTACTTTCCCACCTTTATCTTCCCTATCTCCTTCCCCTCCCCACTACCTTCAACCTCACAACATACCCCGATTGGGGATGCCATAGTCTCACTGGCTCCAGACGGGAGCAGTTGGGACTCTTGTGCGGTATTAACTGTAAAAAAAAAAAAAAAAAAGGTACAATTAATTTATTTATTTATTTATTATCGGGAAATCGACAGTTTACATTTTTTCAGTTTGGATTTCCTCCTTGTGACTTTACCTCTGATTAAACAATATAATAAAAAATTAGAAATAATAAAGGAATATGAAACCAAAAATTATATAAAACAAAAGATTGTATAAAACTAAAATTTACATAAAACATAAAAATATCAATACATTGGTATTCATAAAAAGCTAGGTTGTACATATAAATCAAATCATAACAGAATTATAAGTAGGTATATCATACAATCATTTATATAATATATAATACAATCAAATCCAATCAAGACCCTTTAACTAAAATATATCCATGTATTCCGTAAGAAGAAAAACAAGTAAAATTTTTACTGTGACATTTATGTGAAAATAGAGGAAACAGTCTTCCCGTTGATGATTTCTCTAAAAAAAAATTTAACAGAGTTCAACTATCGTATTTTGTCATTAATGCTTCTGATTTCCACTGGTAGATTATTAAAAAAGTATTTTCCTTGGTGTATATAATGATGTAGAGCAAAAGAAGTGTTTAGTTTGGGGCATGCAAATATATGTTTAAATCTAGTAAGATTTTCAGTTATGAATGAGTAATTATCTTTTTCTTTTATAATTTGTACGATTGAATTTTTCACAAATAGGTTTTTGAATGTTGGTACTTTTAATTCTTTGAATATGCGTTCAGTGGGAAAGTCTGGAGGTTTTTTCAAAATAATTTTTATTATGAGTTTTTGAACCATTTTTATGGGGGTCAGACTAGTTAAGTAAGCTGCTCCCCAACTGAAAACGGCATACTGAAGAGTAGACTGTACTAATGCGTAGTATATTGAGTATAGATTTTTCGTTGATAAGAAGTTTCTAATTCGTAAGAATATATAAATTAATTTCCTAATTCTTTTTATTGTATGGCCGATGTGTTCTTTCCATTTTAGGTTTTTATCTATAAATATTCAAAGGTACGTAATTTTATCCGCTATTTTTAAAAGTGAACATTATTGTCGACAATGATTAGGATGGGCGTACGCTGAGACATCGGTCGCGCAGCATGTTCAGCGCAGTTGTGGAATGTATGAGAAACATGCACGTCTCAGCGTATGTCGCTCCATACACTTCCATACAACACAAAAACCAAAACTATCTTGCGCTGAACATGCTGCGCGACCGATGTCTCAGCGTACGCCCATCCTCAGTGTCGTGTTGGGCGAGAGAATGATTATGCAAGATTATTTGAAGATTTGGAGGTATATTGTTTGTGTTAATTTCAAAAGGGATGATACATGTTTTATCACTATTTAACGACAGGAGGTTAATATATATACACCATATTTTTAGATTATTAATGTCTTCTGTGGCTTTTAAATAAATTTTTTCATATGTTTTTTCTTTTATTATAAGAAGTGTGTCATCGGCGTAAGAGATAATTTGTCCATGTAATTGTTGAATAAATATGTCGTTTACTTACAAAATGTTTTAAATCTATGTTATTCGACGTGCATAAACGAAATTCAGAATGCTTGAAGAAAACTTGTGCAATTTAAACTTTGAAGACGAGTTGTTTCACAGAATTTGAAAATGCATCAAATTTTGAAGTTGATATTCAAGTTCTGTGAAAATCCTATTCAAATTCTATTATTATCCAAGAATTCAAGTACTGTGAAACATCCGGCCCACAATGAAATAATAACAGAAATTGTATAGAACTTTCATAAAACTGGAATTTTTACTTTGCTATGTAATAAATTTTGTACACGGAGTGGTTTACTCGTAGTCTGCTTAAAAAACTTAAGCGAGCTAAGTCGTTTTTGTCTTTTAGAAGGATATAAGTACAAACTCATGTTCGTTTCACGAAGAGGTACAGGGAGGACCAGTGGAGTGAACAAAAGTGTATGGTAAAGTCTTAACGTAATGAAATGTGGTGAATAATTAAACAACACTGGCGTTATAGATACAACTCTCCATATTATAATTGCAGGATTTGTGAAACTGAAAGTTTATTTTCTTTATTTATTATGTATTAACGACCTGGTGGCCTTTTACGTGCAAACTTTACAATTGATTACAGTTTTTACATTTGATTAAGTTCAACACGACAAATATGGTTCCATCACAACACAGAATCATGCAATTTTAACAACCTTTTGAAAAATCATTAAAAATAACGAAAAAAATTAAAAATTAGCCAATAAACTAACCTAACGTAACCTTGTAACAATGATAATTGCTCTCAATAAATCAATCTTCAAAAGTAAATACTTGCCTGCTCCTCGGGAATCATTAATGCTTTATATTATATTTGTGTCCCAGGATCAAACCCATATAAAATTTAATGTATGTAATGTGTACCAGGGGGTAAATTTAAAACATTAAACACGTATCGGAACAACAGGAATTTAATTTATAATACAATCATCACCGTAGGAATTTAAATTACAATCCAATTATCACCCTAGGAATTACATTTATAAACATGAGACTCTAAATTAATCATTGAAGAAGAAGATAACACTTATAATCTAAATGAAAATATGAAAGAGAACAAGACACAGAAAATTAGATAAAGACAATGGTCGCAACTGGGACTCGAACCCAGACCTCTCGTCTAACCGGGACGTGCGCGTTGATAATATTGTTAATTCTAAATATTTGAAATATGAGATTGACAAATATGACGGTTTAAAATATGAATAGCGAAATCAGATAACGCGCACGTCCCGGTTAGACGAGAGGTCTGGGTTCGAATCCCAGTTGCGACCATTGTCTTTTTCTATTTTTCTGTGTCTTTTTCTCTTTCATATTTTCATTTAGATTATAAGTGTTATCTTCTTCTTCAATGATATGTTACGTTGATGGGAATAACCTTCAAAAGTTATAAAAAGAGAGTTTTTCTTATAAAAAATCTAAATTAATCATTTATAAATCACAGGGTGGCCATTATGAATACAATGATTCGAAAATGATGTTTACTAATCTGCTGCGTCATTGAAAGTTAAAGCAAGTAATACGACATAATTGAAATGTATGTTAAATTTAAATATCATAAAAGGGCGCCAGTCTCAAATCATGTTTGAAACAAAAATAATTTTAGCTACAAGGTAATCCTCTAACTAACAATAAATAAAACTCGATCGACATCTAAAATGAATATTCTCACATGGTTTCCGATTTCCGCCAAATCTGCAAGGCCTGAACACAACGTCAGTTCTATACGGGAAGTCAGCTGTCAATGCCAAAGAAAAAGACCTTGTCTGCAATCAATGTGTAAGCTCTCTCCTCCACAAGCGATAGTGTTGGCAGCGACAAAACTTATAGCGGGTTGCTACCGAAATCCAAACCGCTGCAACCTATTTAACCAATTTTTTAATACATTTTTTAATCACTTGTAATGACTTTTCACCTCAGTTGCAGATTCTTAGTTGTCCGGTCACCGACAAAATTAGTTGTAGTACCTACTCGTTAGAAAACAACACGTACGTGTATAATAAAACTTTGTGTAAATTAACAAAATGCTAATATAATTATTGAAATTGAATAATCTATACTTCTATACTAATATTATAAATGCGAAAGTACGTGTGTTTGTTTGTTACACTTTCACACCTAAACTACTTAACCGATATTTTAAATTCCTTCACCATTAGAAAGCTACATTATCAGCAATTAACATATGTTGTATATAATGGTAAGTTTTGGCGTTATACAATTTGTATAAATGAAAATGTGTTCGTATGTTTCAATGAATATTTCATATATTTTAGCGGCAGGGAGGAAAGGCAGGGGGAAGGTGGGATTCACGGAGAGTGAGTGAGTGAGTGAGTGAGTGAGCGAGCGAGTGAGTGAGTGAATGAATGAATGAATGAATTAATGAATGAATCAGTGGTATTTCCACCAAATACCGTGCGATCAAAGCCGCGGGTAAAAGCTAGTAATTATATAAACCTAAAATGGTAAGTAAAAGAAAGTATAACATAGAAAAGCAAGTGTGACCGTTAACGCTTGTAGTAATTTTGTGTATTACAAACCAATAAAACGGAATAAATAAGAATGTTTATTAAAGTTTAGAATATTATAGCAGATATTTAAAAAAAAATTATTCATGTTGTACCAGTAGAAAACCAATACAATTTATCAATAATAATAGAATTTAAATCAAAAGATCTGACAAAACAAAGTGTAATATATAAAAGCTGGTATGTAAGGTATTGAATATTAAATGAGAAGATTTTTCAGACAAATAATAAATTTAATTATTAATGGATAGAATTGAAATTAGTTGCATTTTGATACTTGCAAAATTGACAACACCGAATATATTATTTATCTTTAAGTTCGCAATGTTTATTCGCAAGGCGATGAATTCAAGGAATTGGCGAATAAATAGAGTAGGTTTTGGGGTTATTGCTACATTCAATAGTATATTTGCTTCAAGTTTGCCTGGCAGGTATATTAATGCAAATTAGTTCCAACAATTCAAGGCTTAAGATTTAGTAATGAATTTAATAATAATGCAATTATATTTAAAACAAGAGCATTTTTTATAGATCAAATGTGTGAGTCAAAAAAATATCATTAAATTCTTGGCACTACGGTTTCAATTTTGTCAATGGTTAAAAAACATATTATTATAGGAGGTACTTTATCGCTAGTCTGAATACTTTACACGATCAGTACCAATTTTGATAAAAGCATTTATATTCCACGGATAATCCATACCCCACAAATTGTTTAAGTACTGGATTACGTAATCCATACAACAGTGCTTACTAGTAACCCCATAAAGATATTATCTTCTTCAAATATTTTTAATGGAGTCATTCGAAGGGTCTAAGGCACACTTGGGCAACCGCTGGCCCGCGGGCCGTATGCGGCCCGCCGAGCTATTTTATCCGGCCCTGATTCATCTAATAGAGTATTGGAGAAATAAATTATTAGTTTCAGAGAGAGATGGCAGAAATTTACATATGGAGCTTATTAAACTTCGGGGGATTTAGTGCTAAAATCACAATTTTACAAAATTGCTTTGACGGATTTTTATAAATTATATTTGATGGAAGGAAAATACACAAATTTACGCGCATTTTTCTTTTTGGCAGCACATTTACGTGTGAACAGTTTTTTTTAGGACGAAACACACCAAATCAAAAATTCAAAGGAGGAAAACAGATGAAAATTATAAATATATATATTTATATTTGTCTTTTGTTATTTATTATTGACTTATTATCCTGACGAAGAAAACATAGTTTTCGAAACATGTTGATATTGTTAATAAAATAGTGGTGTTATACAAAGGTATTTGTTTTTCATAAAATTAATGATGACACCCCAAAGTAAATATGCCTATTTTGAAGAAATAAAGAAAATTATAATGTTTGTTATTAACATTAAAACACTTTAATATTTTAAGGTAACATTTTATTGGAATGTAACTTGTTGACATGTTGACCAGAGTCTCTCATGATCTGCTATACGAAAAACTTAAAAATATTGGCATTAATGGAAAACAGCTTAAATGGTTCATCAGTTATACAAAAAAGAGGAAAGAAATAGTTGAACTAAACAAATGCCTGAGTGACACAGCAGAAATAAAGTACGGAGTGCCTCAGGGTAGTGTCTTAGGCCCTATTCTTTTTCTTATATATATTAATGGTCTCACTAATATTAAAATTCCAACACTCTGCTATAATGTGATCAGCTACGCAGATATACTGTACTTCTTTTTAAAGAGCAATCTTGGGAAAAGGTCTTTAAAAGCGCAAAAATTGGTATGAAGGAGATAAAAAAATGGCTCGACAAAAATCTTCTTACCCTAAACACCTCGAAAACCAAATTTTTAACATCCAGTAAAACCAAAACTGGGCAACCTAAATCCGTCCCGCTTTTACATCTGTACCCATGTACTACATTACAAACCACAAACTGCGACCGCGAAAAAATTGAGCATTCGGATAGTATTAAGTATCTTGGTTTAACAGTGGATTGCAAACTAAAATGGGAACTTCACATAAATTCACTTGTAATGAGAATCTGGAAACAAATATATATTTTTAAAACGATTAGAAACATTATGTCACCTAAACTATTAAAAGATGTATGCTTTTCCCTTTGCCAAAGCATTTTAATTTATGGTATATCGGCATGGGGTGGAGCTGCAGACACATACATTAAGCTGCTTAACACAGCTCATAAATCACTTATTAGAACTATGTACAAAAAACCATCCCAATGAAAATCTTTTAATTCAAAACAAAATACTTGATATCAGTAAGCTATTCATAAAAAACATTATCCATAGAAATTGCATAAAATCATCACCTTCCCACATATCTCACTCCCAGAACACTAGAGCTAAATCTAACAAATATTTACAAGTGCCAAAAATAAAATCCACTCTTGCTAAAAAACATGAATCTTACCTCGCACCTTCCATATTAAACAATTTCTTAAAAGAAACACAACACATAACTCAAACCAATAGAAATCGTACATATAAAAACTTTAATACGTGGTTATTAAACAAAAAAAAGGATTGCATTAACAATCTACTAGCAAACTGAAAGTGTTAATTTTTTATACGTTGTATATTATTATTTAAACATATATTAAAATTTAAAAAAAAAAAAAGAACTTTCATACTGAAAATGTTCAATTACACTATATATTTTTATTATTGTTTTTGGGGTGTTATGCCGTGTTTCGCTACCTCCTTCTTTAGCCAACGTTTCGGACAGAGTTACAGTGTCCATCGTCAGGGCATATGAGTAAATGATATTGGTGAGAGTGTTTACTTATGTGTGTCGAAGCGATACCGTGCTGCCAGCTCCATTTCTCTACGAGCTGGTGTTAGAAAACATTCAGCATGGTTTTTTGCGTTTAGCTTTGGTGTAGCCGTCAATTACTGGATACCAAGAACTATTGAGCTTAGCTCCGTCGTCTCTGTTAATATTGATGGGGTTTTTATGGATTTCAATTGCCTCCGTAATTAGGCGTGCTCTGTAAGTTTTGGGTCTTCCCAGGACTTCAGGAACAAATCCAAAGTAATGGCCGGTTTCGATTAAGTGCTCGGCGATTGCCGATTTGTCAGGGTGGCCAAGTTTACAAGCACGAAAGTGTTCCGAAATCCTTTTGGAGATCGTCCGCTCTGTCTGGCCTACATAGACCTTGTCACATCCGGAACAGCTGAGTTTATATACTCCATCTGTTTCCAGAGGAAACTTAGTCTTTGCCGACCTCAGTAGGTCTTGGATTTTTGTCGTGGTTCCGAAGACCGTCTTGATGTTCTCTTTTCTCAACAGCCTGGCAATTCTGTCTGTTACATTATGGGCGTAAGGCAGGAAAGCGCAGCCTTTTGACTCTTGTTCACCCCTGTCTTCCTGGATGAGACCTCTCTTCTGAGCGGGGTGATGATGCGAATCAGCGTGGAGATACCTATTTGTATGTGTTGGTTTCCTATAAACTGTGTGTCCTAGGCTACCATCCTCTTTTCGCATCACCTCCACATCCAGAAAAGGCAGAACTTTTTGGTTATTTTCCAGCTCCATCGTGAATTTAATTTTGCTGAGTAGTGAGTTGAGATGGTCCAGGAATTCGTTCAGTTTCTCTGTTCCGTGAGGCCAGATGGCGAAGACATCATCGACATGGCGCCACCATACTTTAGGAACAGCCGAAGCTGTGTCGAGTGCCACTTCTTCAAACTTCTCCATAAAAACAGAGACGACGGAGCTAAGCTCAATAGTTCTTGGTATCCAGTAATTGACGGCTACACCAAAGCTAAACGCAAAAAACCATGCTGAATGTTTTCTAACACCAGCTCGTAGAGAAATGGAGCTGGCAGCACGGTATCGCTTCGACATACATAAGTAAACACTCACCAATATCATTTACTCATCTGCCCTGATGATGGACACTGTAACGCTGTCCGAAACTTTGGCTAAAGAAGGAGGTAGCGAAACACGGCATAACACCCCAAAAATAATAACAAAAATACTTTTTGGCCGTGAAAACCTAAAAACATACCTACACTATATATGTTTGTTAACTTTTTTATATTTAGATTATTATATGTAGGTTATCTTTTGTATTTTTATTTATGTTTTTCTTTTGTACTTTGTATTATTATTATTTAAGTTTTTCTTTTATACTTTGTATTTTTATTTATCATCTTATGTATTTTTTTGCTTTAATCTTCATTCACTGATATTTGTAATTATAGATACTGCTACCCGGCTCAGAACAGATATTGTCTAGTGAGTCGGGTAGCGCACATATATGTAAATGTAAATAACTCTTTATATTAATAAACGCCCGGGTTACCGGCACCTTTTAAAAAGAGTACACGAAGTGAGATCCCATTTCCAGATCTGCCATAGTATTTAGACAAGTATTTGTGTCATAGAGATTTTAACATAACACAAATCTCGAAAATTCTGTGCGATTATCCTTTAGCAGTACCAATGCCAATTTATTGATAGTCTCGTAATTCAATTACAAGGCCAATCTTCACACAAAATTTTGAAATCACTGTATAATATTAATTATGTCGTTTATCAGTAAATATATAAGAAGTAGCAGCGTGTTTTATTTAATTTAATGTTACTTTATTATGTTTAATAATTTGGTTCGGCCCTTGACTCGGAGACAGAATGATAATTTGGCCCCAGACCTAGGAAAGGTTGCCCATGCCTGGTCTAAGGCTTTGAGTCTAAGCAATAAATTGAAAATGCAGTACTATTAACCCCAAAAAAAACATATTATATTTGCTTAATAGATATCTTCAAACGAATATATAAATACAGTATTAGGGGGTATTTCAACATCCCTCTTCAGCTGTCAAAAACACTACTCGAAGGAATACGCATATTTTATATTTACTATTTGTTTATTTACGATGTTCTAGTTTACTATTCGGTACAAGAACCTGGCTGTAATATATCGGATAAGTTATCCGAGTTTTTTTACATTAAATAGGCTAGTATTTATTTATTAAAGTAGAATTGTTATGTCGCCGTTTTATCGAGGGGATGGTGGAATACACCATCCCCCATTATTTATTTATTTATTGGTTAGAAACCAAAATAAAATGAAAATATTTGGGATAAAATTTAATTGTAACTTAGATATACCGCCACCCCGGGTACCATTTATTGGATGACCAACATCTGTGTAGGTTAGTTACCCCAAGTGGTTCGCTACGTTTGGTGACTTAGCCCGGGTGTATGGGGTGAGGATTTTCCAAGTCTTGAAACCTGCTGCGCGGTGGGCTTGAGATAGATCGGCTGAGGGAGGTCCTCTCCAGTCGGGATCCTTTAACCCATCGCCTAGCACCGCAATTGGAGGAATGGAATCATATATTTATCACTCCTGGACATACAGATTCCCCCTCACCCCTCATACCTTCCCAGAAATTCATTATTTTCCTTCAAAAAAAACCTCCACACAGCTTCCCCTAAGATGACATAGGCCCTGAAGGAAATTATTTTCCTAAGATATTCCTGTAAAAAAAAGCTAAGATATTCGATGACATCTCAGAACTCATAAAATTTTACAAGAATTTTAACGCTACTGTGAAGGCCCATTAAATAGTTATCTTGAATCGTTCGTTTGCTTCGTGGAAAGTAGATTTGCATTTCTCTTCAAGTACTTGAACAAAGACGTAAACATTCTTGAACTACCCCGAAATGATAAATTAATATCACTGATCCGTAAGATTGAAGTGATCATTTAGGCTGACGTATTTCGCATATCAAAGGCATTATTCTATCCCGCGGTTAGTCTGCCCGAAATCCAATTAGCTAACACCTCCGGGACGGGGACTCATCCCCGCTGGTTGGATGTTACACTGGTTACATAGTTCGCCTGAGAATTTCCCAATAGTCGGCATAGCTGAGCTGATCGCGTAACAAGAATCCGAGATCAGGGAGGATCAGGCAAGGAGTGGAGCGGGAGATACGACCTATTCCGGGAACGCGGTGATTTGTTTGTTCGTATTATAATATCCGGTTCGGCCTTACCGAAAGCCTTATTCGCGCTCTTGAAAACCCGACTCCAAGCAAGTCTTAATCTTAGGTAAATATTTCTAAGAAACTATTAGAATTTTTGTAAAGTGGTATGGCGTACAAGAATTTTACACTTGTTTCTTTTGAAGCCTTCCAGTTAAATGAGGGCTTCAAAATGGACGAGGGTTTTCAATTTGTCTTGGGAATAGGAAGTCAGAAGTCTCTCTCTAAATAACTCTCGGAATCATGTGCAGGCATGTCGACTGATGAAAACTCTTTAATAGGAATATAAACGCTAGAAATATTTGGTTTTTTTACATTTTACGATACATTTTTTTAGTGGTTTATGCTTATATTTTTTGTTATGTAAATAATAATTTTATTAATTCCAAAACATAGAAAAGCTAGTAAGAGCTTCAATTTATCCGTAGCATATTTTTTGACGTTCATACTGTAAACCGATTTGTGAATAATAGTACCACGTGACTATATAAAACATATGACATTATTGTCTGTCGCGGTTAATTTGTCCCGGTGATTAGCTGTCACTGGATCACAGTGGATCCGAGGAACCGGCTATTTGTTTTTGAAACAAGTTCCTTTCGGATTTGCTCGCATCAGATTTTCAACTGCCCCAAGTCATTGGAACTATGGCACATCCCTTTTAAGAATTTTCTTAAAAGAGGTAATGAAGTTTGTTGTAATATTAACCAAATTGTTTCTAGAATTACATCGTAATGGTATTTTAGCTTTATAATTTTTTTTTTTTAATTAAATGATGGAAAGATTGACGACACCTGTATCTTAAGTTATTCTAAGATTTAAGCTAAAGAAACCAGGTAATATATTTCAAGAAGTGTTCGTAATGTTGAACAATGTAATGTACTCGTTTATCTTATGAAGACAACGCACAGCGAAATACACACATGTCACAGATTTTATGTCGTACGCTTTTGTGTCTGGTTAAATCAGAGTTAATCCCACGCAAATATGAGAACTACCTTCGTTGACATAAAATGGGCCACGTGCGCCTCGTCTTGTTTAAGAAATCAAATCTTGATAAATAATCGAAAAATGAAAACCAGTTGAAGAAAAAAATTAATACAATCGTGTTTTATAAACTTAGTTACGGATGGATACGATAAATATTAATAGTTTTTTTATTGACTGAGCTATAAATGAATTGAATGATCTAAAAATTGATTTAATTTAATAAAAAGTTTACTGTTTTCTAACCATGATAATATTTTGACGTGATAACGTCTTATAAATCGATGAACGCCGGCCGCATTCACGAAAAAGCATGACTCATTGTCACAATGTCACGATGTCACGTTCCGCCTGAGCCGGGCGTACAAGCGAGGGCGCGGAACAAGCGTTCGGCCTAAGCGTTCAGCGAGAGCGCAAAACAAGCGATAGAGAGGCACGATCGGCCTAAGCGTTCTGCTTAAGCGTTCGGCTCGTGACGTTATCGCGTAAAATTATCGTCCGTAAACCGCCTTTACAGACAACCAAATTTTTTTTGATAAAAGTCAAGGTATAGATTTAAAAAAATATAAGAAAAGTTAGAATTTCAGGACTTGCTTCAGCAATACCTGCTACCGAATTAGATAAACAGCAGCCTACACAAGCATACCATAGGATCTAAATCAGACCAGCAATTTCCCGGGTGGTCACCGGGGCATCAGATTGCTCCAAGTCTTCGGTTCGTCCTCCACCTCATAACCAAGACTTTCAGTCTAACCAGTCCAAAACAGCTTTTACTGATTCCAAAAATGAAAAGGTTAATCAAAAAAAGGGCATGAGGCAAGACAACCATTCAGCCAGTATAAACAAGAAGAGGCAGTGGTTAAACAGAAAACTTTTGTTAAAATACGAAACGGAAAGCTGCAAATAGCAACAAAAAAACTGAGAGAAGTCAAGCGGTAGAAAAAAAATTCTGTCTTCTGAAGACTAAAAAAATAAATGTTGACTTTATTGTAAGGGGAGATATTTAAAGTCAGTCGATAGATGGATTGCCTGTCAAATGTATCAAGAGTGAGCTCACTATTACTGCGCAGAAGACGAAGACTCGAAGTCAATATTTGTTTGCCCCGAGTGTGAACCTTAACCCCATCTTGCCCGGTAGTCCACCCCGTATTGCCCCCCTTGTGAGCAAGACGGTGCAAATGATAGATTTATTTAATTATTATTTTTATAAGCTTTCTTAAATATCTTTTAGCATTTTATTCTACGGAAAGTTACAGCTACGTGGTAAAATTTTATTTGCATAAAATGTAGATTTTGTAATATTTGAAGAACAATGTTTTATTTATCTTTAAGCGTTAACTACCCCGTTTTGCCCCGTCCTCCCCTAAAAGGTTAGAGATTATGCTTTGATTTAAGCAGCACTCACATTCAGAGTGAGTGACGCAGATTGGATAAAGTATATTTGCTTTCTCTCGCATCAGTAAGTTGAAAATCCGTGTTTTGCGGAGAAACAAAAAAGAAGAGGCTATTTAGAAAAATGTTCTTGAAAAATATATATTGCTTTTTTGCGCCTTTTTCGTGACTGTTATTTTAACTCCTTATAATCGGTTTGTATTAATACATTAAATCATTTTTGGAAATCATTTATACCTCATCTCGATTGTACAACTCCAAAATTACAACAGTCTTTAGCATTTCACAAATTATGAATCTTATTCCTTATTACGTACTTATGTTGGTGTGTTACGATAAATCTGAGACGCGGTAAAAATTTATTTATGATGTGCATAACGAACAGGAGTTAACAACAAAAGAATAACAAATACCAACGTTCCAATAACGATTTACAACAATGTGCAATAATAAAATAATAAGTACCAACATCAGCAACAACAAAAACCAGGGAGATTGGGTCGAGTAAACTTTAAAGGCTCGAGAAATTTTATAAAATTCTGGGGGCTACCGCTAAATATGTTTGGTATCTTGCTATTCTTGTCGACACGGTACAAGGTTAAGTTGGTTCTTTTTAAAGGAATATGAAAATGGCGGTGATTGATTTTGATTCTAAATGTGATAATTCTGAAGTCTGGATACTAATCCAAACTTTGACCCGAAAGAAGAAATTTGAATATAAATATAGTATCATCCTCTGGATAGGATTATCAATCTTGAAGTTATTAATCGAATGACAAAGATTATGAAATATTACTATTTATCTTAGTAATTTATTGTTCCATTTTTTTATAAAAAAAATTGTCAAAAAAAAAAGTCGTTAAAAAGCCCATAACCTAACCTAACGTTACCTATTTAACCAATTTTTTATTTATTTTTTTCATCACTTTTAATGGCTTTTCAAAGGAAATGTTGAGTTGAGTTCATTCCGAGTTGTCCGGTCACCGTCCTTATTGGGGTATCCCATTCTAAGGTAAATTGTACATGGTTACGTGTTTGTAACAGTACGTATGCATAAGTATTACGAAAGGAAAATTATAAAATAATGTCTAGAAAAAAACACAACACAAGCATTAATCTTCGTGAGGTTGCAAAATTGTATCTATATTCTTTCTTCCCATAATTAAAAATTTAATGCTTCTTTTCAATTCGGCTACTTTTTAATTGTTTTTATTGCAAAAAGGAGGATATCGAATAATGTTATTGTAAATTATGTATAATATTGCATATTTCTTTATCCAAAAAGTCGTTTTAGTTGTAGATTGGTGGAATGTACGTTGTAATGAGGATTCTGTGAATCGGCCCGAGTTGGTCTGTGTAAAGATAACCTGGTTCTTGTATGCGTAAATTAGAATATCTTTCGGATATAAATGTTTCAGTGACATTAAAATAATAGCTTTAAAAACATAGTCTGTAGGTGATCAATGATCACCTACAGACTCGTTTGTCTGGTTTTTTTGTAAACAAATACCCTCTTTATTTCTTTGTGCTTCAGAATTTTTTCCTCTAATTTTCTTCAATAGCAGCCAGTTCGTATGAAACTGAATCCGTTTTTCCATTGCAGTTATTTTGTTGTCTGGTCGGACTGCACCCCTTTCTGCTTGTGCTATCTCGCTGAAATTTTACCTTGTTATTACAATAAATACATGTAACAAATTCACGAGGTGGCCAAATGAAAAATCAAAAAAAAAATTTTTTGGACCACCTTAGTGATCATAGTTTTCAAAATTGCCTTTTGTGCTATGAGGACTGGTTTTAGACTAGTGAAATCGTATGAGCTTCCCCATCCGATAATACCGTATTGTAGATGAGATTGGACTAATTTGTAATACATTTTAATTAGTTGTTCTTTATCTAAAAATTTTCTTATTGTTTTGAAAAAGTAGGCTAGTTTTTTTTAAGGTGTTGCTCACTTTATCTACTTGAGAGTTCCAATTTACTAGCTATTAAAAGAAGAAAACTCCAAAATCTTGGGCATAAGAAAAGAACGACAAATTCTCAATCGCCCAATTGACAACCTAGGGAAATATTCTTGGAAAACAAAGGACTAGATGGCTTCGAAATATCTATCGTCCAGTTTATCAGTCAGACATTAAAAAAACGAAATTTGAGTTGAGTATACAGTTATAATATGTAAAAGTATACCCTTTATCTGGTACAATACACAAATTACTCATCACCACAAATCAATTATAAAGCAAAAAACTTTTAGTGAATTAAACAAAATGTTGATGTTTTCTGGGTCATTATTAGGATATTTCAAAATGACATACCAAGGTTTATGTTATGCCTCCTGGTGTTATTTTATAGCATATTCAATATGTAAAATACTGATACGTGTAAATAATATTTGATTTATGGCGAGAATTCGAATATGGCTTTCCTCATTATCTCAAAACTTTGTAATTGGAGATGTCTGACTAATCAACTGGACAAACGACATACTTGACTGATAAGAATTATTTCGGGCTGCATCAGGGCTATGATAGTCCTGGCGATAGCCAATAAACCTCCAATAGGAGAGGGCACCAGAGCAAGAAAAAGAAAAATTCTCTTCGGTATAAATATTTTGCGGCTGCGAAGAAGTCAAAAACATTCAAATGATATTTTCTCTTTTTACGCATTTCAGTTATCAAATTTCAGCAATAAATATTCTTATCTTAATAAAAATTCAAAACAACAATAAATTTTAATAAAGTGTCAAATATCTACAACCGTCAAAAGCAAAGATATTAATCGCCTTGATGTTATAATGTTTTTTTTTGCTGAATGGCGCCTAACTACTAACGATCGGTTATTATTATTATTATAGGAAAGACAAATGATTTAGATGGCCACAGCTGATATCAAATATACCTATCGCTTATTGGTAATGTGAGTTACATCAAGTGGAAAATTTAAACGCCCAGTGTGAAAGTAATTATATTGTATTAAAATTATTTATTTATGTACGCCTTGAAGACTTTTACAATATCACGTTATTGTAGATACACAGTTTATTCATTTTGTAAGCACGTGGTATTTAGCATAATAAACTGGATATTAAGGATATAAGCTGATTCAATATGGGTTCGTCCATTAATCACGTGATGTTTTTTAGCAACTTTATAACCCCTTCCCCCCCTCCTGGTGATATGTGGTGAGGTTTTAGACTACCCCCCCCCCCCTCTCCCTTTACTCAAAATCACGTGTATTTTTTTAGTACAAAGTGTTTTGTGGTATATTTTTGTTTCGCATCAGCCCACATTTCATTAAATTCTTTCTGAGCTACACTAGGTTTTTTTTCCCTTTTTATACTCTGCAAATAGGTCTTTACGCGTTTATTCGGCGTCGAAATCACATAGTTACTGGCGACTGGTGAGACGAGCGGTTGTCGCAACGCTCGGGGAAATCGTTGTCTTGGGAAAATCGGGTCAAGGCCGCTGTTTGGTTTAGAAATCGTGCGTTCAACGAAAATTATATATATAGGTTTGTAGTGTCATTATAATGAAAAGTTATACAATGGAGTCAATTAGTTTAGTATAATAATGGTAAAACAGAAGAACTTAAGGTACTGTGAAATTTGTTATAGAGGAATGTAAATTTACAATGTTTATTTTATTATAACTTAAACATGAATAGTTGGTTCTAAAGCAAGTTTTAAAAAGCAATGCAAAATTAACAGAGTGACAAATAGTACAAATGGAAAAATAAAAATACATTACTTGCATTATCCTTAAAAGTGATAAAATTCGATAAAATTATAATATGATATAGTTCAAAAGAGAGAGAGTACAGAAAAGTAAGTAATTGGGTAATCTATACATAAGTATAAAAGTTTTTTATCATTGTGTCGTTCTTGAAGAGACCATCGAATATAATTTAATCAATATTATATTAAAATAGCAAGGGTACCAAGATGTAAGTAGGGATGTAGTCATTAATGTGAGTTTGTTATATTAATTATAAAGATAAATACGAAAAGATTGTTATTATTTATGTTTATAATGAGCAATCTTTATTGTACAAATTTAGTAGGTGTTTTGCGGATTCATTAATATTTCGATAAAGGTGCAAGTGCAAGATATTTATAGCTTTATTTTAAATGTTCTATTATGCTGAGTTTAATTTTAGACACCGATTGGTGACGATAAACATCAATTGAGGTTTATTTATTTCCGAGTATATGAAGTCTTTGTATAGGAGTGTTTACAAAATAATTATTAACAGAATTTGTAACAAAATAATGCGCATTTGAGCGGATATCACGCGTGGGTATTCGCAAATTAATTATACTGGTTAAATCGACGGCGTCCAGTCTGCCATTCGATATATTGAAAAGGCAAACTAAATCTCTCACTATGCGTTATATTTAGTAATTCTATTAGACATTTATAATTCCGTTCTTCGATTGGTATTCTGAGTTTATAAATAATAAATCTTAAAAAATTATGCCGTACTCTTTTAATTATTCAAAACGCATAGGTTATAAAACCGTTTATTGGACAGCCACCACCTCTGCCATAGGTTTCCCCAAAAGGTTCACTACGTTTGGTGACTTAGCAGGGATAACTAGGTTCAGAGGGTGAGGTTTTTCTAGGTCTAAGCGGCGGATGCGTCTGCCCACTTGTTGCGTGACGGGCCGGATCGGGAGAGACTGGTTGAGGGAGATTATTTGGCCTCTCCCAATTCATACATCCATCACTCTTGGACATACTGAGTTCCAGGATCCTACCCACCCTTCATATTTTTCCTTCCCAGAACTTCCATACTTCCTTTCATTAAAAAGACCCTCCTCACAGCATCCACCAAGATGACATGGACCCTTATGGAAATTATTTTTCTCTAGCAAAAACAAAAGGATACCGGAGTGCAGCTTGGATATTTTTTATTATAGTTGTATATAATTTCTACGATCGAATGCAATATTAACACTTTTTGTTTCAAATTTGGTTACCGCCTATAGAACTTTTTGAAGTGAAAACTTCTTTGGCACCATTGTGATTTTTTTATTTGTTAATTTTATTTTACTAATTTGTGCATTTTAGCTTACAAATTGCTAATTAATTATAACATTTCATATTGCATATTATATTTTTTCTAGTCTGATGTAGCTCCTACAATACGTTTTGAACCTTCTAATTGGTGTGGAGTTTAAACTTTCTGGCAGCGTGTTATAAAACTTTATCCCTTTGTACAGTAAACTGTTCTGCGTATTCGCTTTGTCCTTTTTTTATAGCCTGATTTCCTTGCACGCCCTTGTGTTGTGTCTGTGAATGTTCTTGTTGTACATTATTTTATTTGAGAAGTATTTTGGTAACAGGTTGTTTACTATTTTATGGAAAAATGTCATCTCGTTCAAGGTCAGCATCTGTTTCACGATTAGCCAATTTAGTTCCTTTAACATTTTATTTACTTTGAAAAATCTATTTCGCCGAAGTATTATTCTCATTGCCCTGATTTAGAGAATTTGAAACTTATGTTGTTCTCGTTCGTTACACAGGAAAGGGATAGTTGAGCAGTAGTTAAAGTGTGGAACAATAATTGAGTTGTAAATAGTGATCGCACGAAACTCATTGTAACGAAAAATAGTGACACTAAAGAGACAAACACATACATCTATAGGATTTAGTCTGCAAGAGAATGAGATAGTGTAATCGGTCTCCTCTTTGTGCAGTGCTTCGTAGCCTCCTCACTCTTGTCTACTTTAGTTTTCTGAATGTATCACTTCTACGGCGTGTGAATTGGACACTCTGATTTATTTTTCAGGTCAGGTTTTGGTCAGGTCTCAGAAGGTTAAAAGAGATAATTCTTGATTTAGAACAAATTATGCAGCCGTGTAAAAGTTCTAGCTGGTAGCAGCTGTAAAAATGATTGTTTGTCTAAGTGAAGCTTGTTCGGCTAATGCTCTTCCACTTTCCCTCAGGTCCTATGTCATATTTTATGGATAGTCGTAAAGCGACCCGTTCTCATGCATAAAATGTGAACCGTTTACTAATACATATAAGGCAGGCGAAAGGCATTTAAGTACCTTGGCTGTTAACTGGTATGGGTCGTAAATATTACCTTGGCTCTCTACCCAGAGGTCACTGGTTCATTCACGTCTTTGCACCTAAAATTATCTCAATGTCTAACTAACTAACCATCATGCCAGTTTCCCGCAGGGATAGGCAGAGAGGACGGACCGCAAAACAACTCGGTCTTGGCACACAATCTTTGTCTCACTCACATTCATACATCGTCTCAAACTCTTCTATTTTGACTTTTGCTATGGCCCGACTCAAGTATCTGATTCGCTTGATCGTACCATGTCTTCCTCGGTTCTTTCCGACTTCTACAATTCACATTTGCGTAATATATTCTTCTTACACTACTTTCTTCGTTTATTCTTTCTACATTACTCATTATTCTTAGATCAGGCTTACATTATTTGCAGATACCCACATTTCTCACACGATCATACATGGTTTTACCACACATACGCCTCAGGGATCTCATATCAACATCATTCAGTTTATTTTCATCCATACTCTGCTAGTTCCTTGCCTCACTGCCATACATCAAGGTAGGTACCAGGACTCCGTTGTGTACTGCTAGCCTCGCTTTTTTGACCGTTTTTTATTAGCGCAATGTGTTTCCTCCCTTCTACAACATGGGTCTCTTCAAGACCAATGTTCATTCCTTCCTCTCCTCAAAAAGACCCTCCACACAGCATCCCAGATGACATAGGCCCAGAGGGAATTTATTTTCCTCAGGGCCTCCTGTGTGGAGTTATGTAAAAAATAAAAATAAAATCAGTCCTCCATCAATGTAGTTACCTGGATTTACCCTTCTTTAATATTTTATAAATTATATTGGCTATTTTAAAATAATTTTTTCATAACTTTTAATGACTTTTCAAAGTACAGATGATGCTTTATTTAATCTGACAAAAAATATATACACCAATCTTGACTCAAATATGAGAAGTATAACAATCTTTTTAGATTTAAAAAAGGCTTTCGATACCGTTAATCATAATAAACTGATTAGAAAACTTAATAACATTGGAATTAAAAATGATTGTTTGTCACTCTTAACAAATTATTTACTTGATCGCAAACAATCCACCAAAATTGGTGTAAATATTAGTCAACCAGCATCAGTGAGACATGGGGTTCCACAAGGAACAGTTATCGGACCGTTATTGTTCCTAATCTATATTAATGATCTATGTAATATTAGCATTCCGGGAAAACTATTCTCGTACGCGGACGATACTGCAATCACAGTTCATGGTAAATCCTGGGATGATGTCTCTGAAAATGCAAATAAGTGCACATCCATTGTCAAAGAATGGCTCAATCAAAACCTCCTAACTCTGAACTGTGAAAAAACTCTCTATATTCCATTTTATAATACCAAAAAGACGGCACCCTTAACTCACTTAAATATAAGGTTTCACAAAAATACTTGCAATCCTATATTATGCTCTAGCTGTACAGAAATGAATACGGGAAATACAGTTAAATACTTAATAGACAGCCAACTCAAATGGACAGATCACATTCAAAAGCTTGTTAATAAACTTAGGTATTTAACTTATATTTTTAAACGTTTAAAATACATAGTTGACATTAAAAGAATAAAATTGGTGTATCATGCATTGGTGCAATCATCAGTATCTTATGGAATAATTGGATGGGGGGGTGTGTATAATACACACATTAAGCCACTAGAAATAACTCAAAAATTAATACTAAAAATAATGTTGCATAAAGATATAAACTACCCCTCCGTGCAATTGTTCCATGAGGCTGAATTGTTAGATATAAGAAAAATTTACTGTAAACAATGTTTAAAATATATATTTACACGAAATGTTATTTTTACAAAAAATGAAAAGCGTTTTAGTAATAGGTTAAATAATGTATTTGAAGTTCCACTGTGTAACACTAGGCTTGCGCAAAGACATGCATATTTTATTACACCAAAAATATATAATGCTTTCTATAAGGCTACAGAAATTGATTGTAAAAATATATCCACCTACAGCAAGTATAAAAATGTATTAAAGTCTTGGATAAATACCGTTGACACAAACATTTACTTGCTGTAACATCTGACCTATGCTGTAACTTAACCAAATTTTTATTATTCTTTATAAACATGTCTTTTGAATGTATTTCAGTAAACACTAAATCTATTCTTTATGTATTTAATTTAATTTTTTTTTTTAAACTTCTACAATATATTGTATGTTTATGAGTAATTATCTGTCTTAAAATCACTCAAGTATACCCACGAACTGGCAATGCCTATGTGGGATTTTTTTGGTTAATCTAATGTATTTATGTTATTCTCTACTTTTTTAAAACTGTTTATATAAAAAGTTTGTGTAACAAAATTTTACCAACTGTACCAAAAAAATTGTTAATAAAAAAAAAAAAATAAAAATAAAAAAAAAAGACGTTTTGAGTTGATTTTATTCTCAGTTGGCATGGAACCATTTCAATCATACTTTTTTCTAAACACATCTATTTGAATTTAACTTTTGTTTATTTAACGCGGAGTATTGGATGTGAAAATTAACCCACTTCTCGAAACTCGACAAATAGACTCTTTGTGGATGACAACGCAATCTATCGACTTTCGGTGGCAATTAAGCAACCACACGTGGCATGTGGCATGTACGCACTTCTCTGAAATTTGTTGACATTACAGCAGTTAAACAACAAATGTTGATCTTATCAATTTGGTATTCAGCGCGGTTGATAGAGACTCCAGTTCCTGGGTAGAAGGTTTAATTTTTAGTCAAACTGAAAAAAATTCGTTTTAAAAGACATTGAAAATAGATTATGGTTTTTTTTTATTTTTTATTTATTTATTTTACACACTTTACAAATATAAGTATTACATTCTATTTGTATATATTATATTATATTATATTCGTATATTATTACATATATATTTATTATATTTATTAATCTATGTACGACTAGCAACACGTGGGCAAGAGCCTAGTTTGCCAGTTGATAGAACTCAAATAAATTTTAAAATGTAATTTTTTTTAAATAAATAAATAAACGATTCCATAAAACGTTACTAGTAATATTACTACTCATTCCTAGAATTCATCAGAACAAAATTGCTTGACATGATGTGATATCCGTCGGGGTAGTGAAACACTCGTATTTCTCCAGCGTTATTACTTTCAAACGACCACCCTTAAGTTTAAAGCTCCATTTAAATGATGGCCTTCCTGATCGAGGGACAAGGCTCTAGATTAGCAAACCGGAGGTCGCGGGTTCGTTGAGAAAATTTTATTTGATTGATTTGTGTTTTCGCAATTTAATTATTGTGGCCCAATTAATTATTATTAATAAAATAGTAATAATAATATATATTCTATTGAACGAAATTTGCATGATTTATAACTAAAGAAGTACATATTCAGTGTTTGTTTACAGTGGTTTATAAGTTACATTACAAAAGATTAACAACAGAAAATAATATTATATGAACAATAGGTACTTGAAGAGTAGAAAATAGTTATAAATTTAGGTTTCTCGTAACCTGCCTCACCAGGCTGGCCTGTGTTGAGGCAGTAATTTTAAGTCAATTTATAATACTTACGAACATACCTACATTAAGTATACTTATATATAATCACACAATGGATTGGTTGCATTCATAATAACAACCACATTGGTACAATAATAACAACATTGGTTTCATAATGAAATTTCGAATTTGGGTGAGTGCACCGGTAAAGGCATTATTTTTGATCCAAATTTTAAGGTTAGTTTTGAAATTTTTTTGTGAATCAAATTTTTTTATTCTAATTGGAAGAATTTTGTAAAGTCTTGTTGCGAGGTATCTGAAGTTTCGTTGGCCAAAAGTAGTATGCGTTATGGGAATTTGTTGTAAATCTTTGTTATTGTTTCGAGTACAGCGAGTATCTTTTTTCATAGTATTTATGTATATTTGTGTACAGATGAGTGAGGATTGTTTTTGCGTACATCTGCCAATCATCAAATCATAATATAGGATATATTTGCAGCACGTTACAGCGTGGAAGCTACTCTCAGTATCATACTTGTGTAAGACCACCATTCAGAATTGAAACGTTGCTTGAAATGGCTTTAGCCGTCTTTTATGACTCTATCTGAATAGCCAGATACTTCTCCGCCTACCTCTTCTTCTTCTTATTCCCATCCCCATTTACCTTCAGCCTCACAACGTACCCCAATTAGGGATACCATAGTCTCACTGGCTCCAGACGATTGGCAGCAGTTGGGACTCTTTTACGGTTTACGGACGATAATTTTACGTGATAAGGTCATATAATAACGATGGAGTGGAAGAGAGATAGATGCGTCACAAGCCGAACGCTTAGACCGAACGCTTCTTCCTCGCTCTCACGAAAAAGCGTGACAATGAGTCATGCTTTTTCGTGAGTGCAGCCGGCGTTCATCGATTTATAAAACGTTATCACGTCAAAATGTCTAAATTACAGTTTTTAACTCAACGAAAAGCTGAATTTGAGTGTTTTGTTATTGCAACCGCTCTGCTTACGAATGAGGAATAGTGGAGATTTTCGTATAAAAGCATCCCCGAGCTTTACTCAAGCTTTGGCGCAGATTGCGACTTTCAAAGCTTTCAAATAAGCAACTCGTAAGTTCCCGGGTATAAACTCATATATGTAAGTGAGTAGACAGTTCACAGACTACAGAATTTTGTAGTACAGAACACTGACTCCATTTCGCGAGTGTCGACAGTCAATACAGTTGTGTACAGTGCACAGTGCACAGTACTGCTGACGGTAAACTATGGCGATATTCCGTTTCTATGGATGTGTCATACCAGGCGAAAACAGGCTTTTCATCCGTTGTACGCGAGAGAGGCTGCAGCTTTAAGCACAATGTTGTGAAGTTGTTTGGAAAATGCGCTTTATTGCAATTTTAAAAGATACGTCGAGCGCTACAAAATGTTAAAAATTTTACTAATTTGAAAAATGACCGAATCGGATAGGGACACTTTAGCTCAGTTGGTAGATTCGCGGCCCGAAAAGCCTGGGTTTGAGTCCCGTAGGTGCCAATATATTTATCTGATTTTTCTCTTTACAGATTTTCGATTGAGTTTCGCTAATATTGTCTTAATTTATTTAAATATTGCAATTTGAGATTTTACTCATTAAGTTAAAAATAAACTTTATTATTATTCAATCACCTTAGGCGTTGCTTAACTCTAGTACTAAAATATCAAAAATTCCTGTATATAATAAAAAAGTTGCAATCGTTACAAATTGATTTATGGACCCCAGAATGTTGAAAAAATCACTCTTTTCCTTGTCAATTAATTTTTTTTAAATTTGTTATTAGTATAAAAAGCTGGTTGGATATAATCCATACTAATATTATAAATGCGAAACTGCTCGAGTTTGTTTGACCTTTTCACGCATAACACAATATAAAGACTTTAATAATTCTTTCACCAATATAAAGCTAAATTATATGCGCAGACTACAGGTTGTATATGATGGTAAGCTCTGGGGTTATGAAATTATAAATATAAATATATTATATTTGTTATGCGTTTTCTGTCGCTAACAAAAGCGAGTTTTTGCTAACGTCAGAAAAAAATCTTTTCCATGGAAACAATGTTGATATATTTTTGGACTCTATGCTGGTAGGTACTCAGTCTACTGGTCAGCTACTACTGCAGAAAATTCAAATATTAGAATTCGTTTTTTTTGGACAAGCTTGGATAAATGTCAGATGAGAGTTCCTATATTAAAAATATAATTCGTAACGATTATAAAGGCTGAATGATAAATAGATTATTTTTTTTTTATATTAACGAACTTTCAAATATTTAAATAAAAATAAACATCCGAAATGTTTGTAAGCGCATAAATTCCGAACGAATGAACAAAATCGGATAAGTAATTCTTTTTTTCTTTGAGCTATAGCATTATGAAATTTAGGTGGTAGGCGAGATGTTTGAAAACTGAATGTAAGGGAATGAATATATGGAATGCGGGAGGGGATGGGGGGGGGTGGGGGGGAGATAATTGATAAGTGCAAGCGCTACAGTAATTTTCCGTAATACCATGCGAGCGAAGCCGCGGGGAAAAGCTAGTATTACAATATGTTAACAAATTCCTTATTATTTATTACCACTCTACCTACCTCTTGAAAGTGTGTAACCCTATATTATTACGTCTATCAAATCTTACCCCACTAATTATAAATATAGCAATTATCTACGTATAAAATAAATTGTTCATTACGAACCCTCCACCCCTGCTGTGTGTAATCTTCTAATTCTCATTATTTATTTATTTATTCGTAAAATTAACGCCATTCTGCTTTTACATAATAACATAGATAAGGTATTTTTTTTTTTTTTATATATGAAATACCGCACAAGAGTCCCAACTGCTCCCATCTGGAGCCAGTGAGACTATGGCATCCCCAATTGGGGTATGTTGTGAGGCTGAAGGTAGTGGGGAGGGGAAGGAGATAGGGAAGAGGAAGGTGGGGAAGTACCTGGCTATTCAGATCTGGTCACTAAACACGGCTAAAGCCATTTCAAGCAACGTTTCAATTCTGAATGGTGGTCTTACACCAGGGCGATACTGATAGTATCTTCCACTCTGGAACGTGCCGCAAATATACTATATATTATTTTAAATGAATAAATTGTGAAATAACACAAATTAATCAAATAAAATTTATTTGCGCACGCCGGGTTCGAACCCGCGACCTTCGGATTGTGAGTCGAGAGTCTTGCCTCGGGACCACGGAGGCCGTCAAAAAGGTATAACAACAACACGAAAAAAACTTGAATTATGGATGAACGATTTCATTATTTCGTGCTTAAATTTTATCAGCGACACATTCCATATTTCTATATGCGAACACATATTGCCTAAATTTTGAATTCTATGTAGTGGTATATTGAAATAGGCCATGGTCGCAGTATTGCCACAATAAAAAGGTAGTACTGACCTTGTGTTTCTGGCTGGCATTATGTTGTTCTTTCTTCTTTTTGTAATAATAATAATAATATTTGGATGATTATACAGCGCCGTTTTTCGTGAAAAACTACCTCAAGGGCGCTTGCAAGTGGCTAATCATGTTTATCCTTGAACGTTATCTTATGAAGTGAAAATGTATTACTTTTGTATAGGTTTACAGTTTAATTTCATTTTGTCTATCCTACATGCCTTAATCTGCGTTTTATATATTTTTTTTAAATATTTTTTCTTCTTTTTCTACCACTTTGTTTTCTTTAATGTTTTTATCCATGTTTTTATTTATATATATCATACATTTTGCGAAAACTTCGCTGATTTATGCAACCGCTGAGAATTACTTTAATAAAGTGTGTATAACTGTCTGTATCCCTAATAAAAATAAATAGACATGAGTGACGACCGGCCAGTGGCTTAGTTGGCACCGCGTGTTCGATTTCTTGACTGGCTAAGTGCTCCATCCAACACAAGCAACATTTTCCGCTTACTGTGGTGACGGTAGGAGATTTTCAAATATAGTCAGATTTTTCGAAAACCGGGAATGTTTCCCTTTATTTTTTAAAATAAAAAATATTATATTTTTGATGTCAGTGAAAATGTTTGGTACAAATTCAACTAAACATTAACGTACGACTTTTATAAGGGCAATCAATGTTAATATTATTATTGTAAAGTATTATTTTCATTATTATTTTTTATTTTAACTTTTAGGAGCAAAAACTCAAATTGTAATATTTAATTAAATGAAGGCACTATGAGCGAAACTCAATCGAAAATCTGGAAACAGAAAAATCAGAAAAAGATATTTGCACCTCTGGGATCGAACCCTGGACCTCTCTACTTTCCGAGCGAGAGGTGCAACTATCTTTTTCTGATTTTTCTGTTTCCAGATTTTCGATTGAGTTTCGCTCATAGTGTCTTCATTTATTTAATTATTATTTTCATATTCACTTCGTGTGATTTCTCTTATTCTAATTATGGTGACTGCGTCAACGTCAGGTTGGTGACTGCATCAACATGATTAACAGAAACACCAGCAAATTAATCACACACAATGTGAATGGAGTGTTCCACGGAATAATAATTCTCATTAAACTAATAGTATCTAGAATCATCCACAATACAAGTGATTAATCTAATTATGTCTTGGCTCAATATATCTAGAACGATCTCTATTTCAATGAAATACTGATCCTTTTTAACAGTTGTTAAACACCGTGTGCAGTTTATCTCCCAGTGAAACATGGACTGCAAGCCACGTCACGAATTTTTAGCAAATCAGTGGCTCTCCCCCTCGATGAACTAACCTTGTTGAATGAACTAACTAAAATCTAAGAACGTATCTTACCTTGTTAAAATCATTTTCTACGACCTTGGCTATACGCAGTTTTTTTATTTTTTTTTATTGTAAGATCAATAATTCAATTATCGTACAATTTTCTCATTTTGACAATCTTAACACCTAAGAAGATGATCATTATACAAAAAAATCTTAAGGCTTTCTAAAGAAGAGTTGTATATATCTAGTGTTTTCGATATTTCATTCAACAATACCATTCCTCTTGTCATGCTATGCTGTGCTAGATCATCTGTTCCGCCGTATGGTATTTTGAACAAGTCGTGTCGACGACTACGGCTGAAGTTTTCAGGCACGTATAAACCGTAGCATTCCAAGATGAATGTCGTCAATATAGTTATGGATTATGTTAAAACTAAGAATTGCAAAATTTGCATAACGTCTAGTTTCCAAACTAAATCTATTTGTTGCCTCAAGTAACTCCATATGGTGCGTGAACCTCGGATAAGTTCCATGCATTCGCATATAGACATACCTAAGGAATTTTTCTGAATTTGTTCCAGCATATTAATATATTTAGTCTGGTGCGGAGTCCACACACCACTAGCATACTCCAGCTTACTTCTTATGACGCCATCGAACATGGCTATGTTTATATGTCACCATATTAAAATTCGGAGGTGTGATTTTTTGAAAGAGGGCGGGAAATTTCCGAGCCGAATGCGCAAAAATTTACAAGCGCCTTAGGTGAAAATCGATTATACAGCAACGCTCCAGTGGTTATCTAATTCCTTGCAAAGTACCGTTGATGTTGTAGGTTATGCTGAGTATGCACTCTACGTAGTGCTAACATGACAATATTTCACTTCTTCCATATAGTGAGAAATATTTTACGGAGTGATGGTGAAATTTGCTAGCAAAGGCTTACTCAAGGTCGTGGGCACTCAGTCACTATAAAGAAGTATTCCTTCATGCTGGAGAAGGTTTAGAAGAAATTTCTGAGATTTTTCTATCTGGGGGAGTATGGTTACTACCCGTGGCTCTACCCTACCGGCTCTCACTTTGGCATACTTGGTGTGAACCATCTACGGGTCAGAAGGGATATGCTCACTGGCAACACATTCCTTCAAACCGATTCGTGGATGGTTAGAAAACTCGACTATCATGGAGTGCATTAGTTTCTACTCGTATGTACCCGATGGTTATCTCCGTCACCAATAGCTTTTTTATCTCCCGGCTTGCAGAACTGACTTGCCAATTATCTCCCGGCTTGCAGAACTAACTTGCCAATGATCATGCCAATTGGGAGAGTTGTCTTGTTGTTAAATAGAATCACTTAAAATATCGATATATTTAACATCAATGAAGTACAACTTAAACGAGAAGCTTTGTTGGTGTTAGTTTTTCTTATCTATATATATATTTTTCCTATCTAAATATTTTATATATACTCCCATAGAGATATACTTTAGAGACGCTATTCCTTATTAAAAAATCCAAGATTCGTGTTCAGGTTAGGCACAAAGAGGTGTGCGGAGGGTAAGTTCGACAGTTTCCGTCTTCTACCGAACGAAAACATATGGCGCGAATGCAATGCAGGGGTTTACAGACTTTTCAGGTAGAAGGCCGCATACGACGACATCATACAAAGTTCATTTATATTATTCAACATAGTTATCTTTTACAGTGGCAATGCGTATTTTTGGTAAACTTTCGAAATCACTTGTCACGCGCTTATTATTTTAATAATATTTTAAGTATTTTAATAATATTTTGAATATTTTTCTTTAGAAAAATCTAAGAACGTGGTACCCATCTTTAGATATTTTTATGTTATGTTTATCTGAAAACTTTTTGTACATTGGGAAATGTGCGTAACTGGGTTGAAAATCGATCTAGTTGCATTGTAAAGAAGAAACATTACAACATTTTTTTAAAATAGAAATGTAACAAAGGTGTTAATAAGATAACAAACGTAGTTCTGAAACGAGTTGAATTTGACCCAAAATCCGGGTATTCAACTATTCAAGTGATTTACAATATCATAGCAAGCCAAACACCACGAGAACGCAGGCCGCGGTTTTAACATCCCTATGACATCGACCGAGTGAAACACGTGTTATGCAGCCACTGCGGTAAGGGCCCGCCCTTATATTCTCTATACCTGGGCACCGGCATGTCCGAAGCCACCGCGTCGAAAGGCTCGGCCGTCCGACTGTTCTCTCGTTTTAGTCAAGCCCATGGTTTCACCCTTTCCCACACTATATTGACACGTCACACATCAGCCACGGTCGATGGTTTTAGAACTACTAAAATGGCGTAATAGAGACTCGGAGGGGCAACCTCCAACTCCGTAGAACGATTATTTTCGCTTTATGTCTAATCTAAATGTTTACTCCATTTAATAAAGCTTTAAAATTTTAATTTTGTATTTAAAATTATTTTAATTTTATTTTTAAAACGAATAAATTGAATTGAATTATATATGGAATTACGCATTCGACATCTGTTCAGCCACATTCTGTATTAATTACCTACCCAACTTTACTGAAAGGTCGTGAAACAGTCCCCGAACAAATATGGTCCAACTCAAATTAAATAAACAAATGTGTCGTTTCCTTTTGTTTGCTTCAAAGGTTTTTGATTATCTTGTTAAAGGGTTATGTCAATAGAGGCATTGTGATTTTACCACAATGAATAATCCAGGGAAAAAATTGCAAAATGGCGTTGGCAATTGTAAATCCGTCACATGGCCGAAGCTTGCTTATAATTCGTTGAAAAGTTTATCAATCACCATTTTTGGGTCGATTATTTATGACGCTTTATTAGAAATCCCAAAATTATACCTAGATTAGATACCTACACATGTTGTTGGGACAATTTTTGTGAAATAGATACCTATGTTATATGCATTGATATATTATATTTAGATTAGACATAAACGAAAAAAAATGGTTCGACGGATTTGGAAGGAGCCCCTCCAAACCTCTATTTCACGAATTTAGTTGACCTACAACCATCGTATCCAAAGCACGTTACACGTTATGCAACTGGACAAAAACATGTGTAAAAGGTGTTCATACAATGTGTGGATCGAACTATTCAGACTGTTGAACGTCTGAGTTCTTACTACGCGGTTCCCTCAGGCAAAGAACACGTGCATTGTTGCAAGGATTACTTACATAGCGGTAAAAGTCTGTAAACCCCTGCTTGACATACTTTTCGTGCCACATGTTTTCGTTCAGCAGAAGATGGAAACTGTCGAAATACTCCTGCCGCACACCTCTGCGTGCCTAAGATGAACACGAATCTAGGAAATTTTTGTAAGGATTAGCACCTCTAAAGTATATCACTATGATTATATGAGGTTTTTCACGATCACAGAATGTAGAAGAACATAATAAATGCGATGTTTGTGGTCGTGTTTCGTGATCCGTAAAAAAGTACGACATTTATTTTATTAAATTTCAAATGTAGAAAGAAATACGTTTCACCATTATTATCGCTTATCCAGTACATATTGTGTTTTCTTATATATATCTGAGTTATTATTTTTTCATAGTAACAACAGTCCAAATAATTCGGTAATGTGAAAAATGTGTACTTGGATCGTAGAGCTTTCTATTAAACTATTTTATATGTGAACCCTTTTGATGTTGCCATTTAAACAATTTATCAAAATGTTTACAGCGTTTGTTTTCTTTATTTTTTTCTACTTTGATTATTTACCACACTTTACCTCCCTCCTCACTCATTGAAATAGGTCCCTACCCTTGCGATGTGCTGTAGGTGACAATACGGCACAAACACCAGTTCGCGTGAGCGCCATAAACTGGTCAGCACACACGAATCAAATCAACTAAATCGTCAAATTCATTGGCAGTTTGAAAACTCCGTCACGTCCAAGTCCTTTTTTCTGTGTACGGGCTTCCTTGGGTGTTATGTGAACCTGGTTTAGTATAAAGATATGCTTTGAGAATGCCTACTTTATTTAACTGTCAGCAAGTATTTAACCCTGTTTAATAATACAAGTAGGTACCCAAATAAATATTCTCTTACGACAAAACTTCTCTAATATTATTATATACAAATTACAATATGCATCCACCCATTCAAGTGTTTCTCTTTGAATCTCTGGGCCCAAATAAGGTTTTATCCATTAGGCTCACTCCGCATAGCAAAATTGATGCGTAACAATATCCCTTATTCATGGATATTGTAATTATTAATATTGAAACTCTACCCCTTCATAATTTATAGAAATAAGTTTAGCCATTACCGAAGTTCTCATATTACGAATAATTCAATATTTGATCCCGTTTTCCAGAATTGGAATATGTTTTTGTAGCCGGTTGGATGTTTGCTTATCAGATACAAGCTTTTCAATGCCGTGCCTAAACCGTTATTTTGTATTAGAATAATATTGAAGTATAATTACGATTCAACAAACCACTAATTTTTTAACGTTCTCCCCGTTTTTAAAAGAGTTGTTAAAAAATGTGAATATGTGAGGGAGAAACATTGATGAGTTGAATTATTGAATACCAACATAAGGCGTTTCCTAGAGTTAATTTCATAACACCACTCTTCATCAAATTCCATCTTCAACGCCATTAAACATTTTTTTAGTGCATCGAATAATTAAAGAGTTGTGTTTGCGCGAATTGATTGTACATCGTATTTAACGTAATTGAACAGCTTAAAATTTGCCCTGTTCCTTTTATCCATGTCTCCGGCCAAATTTTATATACAACCTAAAGTATCTATACCCCCATTATAGTTTTTGTACGTAAATAATATTTTAATAGTCGAAAGATTAAATTTTTTTTATATATAATATACTAGCTTTTCCCCGCGGCTTCGCTCGCATGGTATTACGGGAAATTACTGTAGCGCTTGCACGTATCAATTATCTCCCCCCCCCCCCCACCCTCTTACATTCAGTTTTCAAACATCTCGCCTACCACCTAAATTTCATAATGCTATAGTTCAAAGAAAAAAAGAATTACTTATTCAATTTTGTTCATTCGTTCGGAATTTATGCGCTTACAAACATTTCGGATGTTTATTTTTATTTAAATATTTGGAAGTTCGTTAATATAGTAAAAACATACTCTATTTATCATTCAGTCTTTATAATCGTTACGAATTATATTTTTAACATAGGAACTCTCATTTGACATTTATTCCAAGCTTGTCCAAAAACGAATTCTAATATTTGAATTTTCCGCAGTAGTAGCTGACCAGTAGACTTAGGATGGGTTGTTTCAAAAAATTTGATGGATTCATCAAATATTTGAAGTTGATTTTCACGATCTGTGTAAGTTCTATTCAAGTTCTGTTATTACATCGTTATAGGACAGTTGCTTCACAAAACTGAAATAATCACAGAACTTAAATAGAACTTACACAGAACGTGAAAATCAACTTCAAATATTTGATGAATCCATCAAATTTTTTGAAACAACCCGTCCTTAGTACCTACCAGGATAGAGCCCAAAAATATATCAACATTGTTTCCATGGAAAAGATTTTTTTCTGACGTTAGCAAAAACTCGCTTTTGTTAGCGACAGAAAACGTATAACAAATATAATATATTAAGATTTATAATTTCATAACGCCAGAGCTTACCATCATATACAACCTGTAGTCTGCGCATATAATTTAGCTTTATATTGGTGAAAGAATTATTAAAGTCGTTATATTGTGTTATGCGTGAAAAGGTCATAAACAAACTCGAGCACTTTCGCATTTATAATATTACTATGGATATGGATTATCATCAATAAAATTACTATTATTTCATATATAATATATTATCATCACTAAAATAACTCTATTTCGTTGCTCACTCTATAATACTTACATTGATTTTTTTTTTATATTATATACTTTTTATATTCCTTCATATGCTTTTGTTATATTCTTTTATCTCTTTCATTGTCATACTCTTTTTTCATTATTTTATACTCATTTTCATTCTTTATTTTCTTTAGTACTATGTTATTTTATAATTCTTTTATATTTTTTTTATTGTTTAATTTACAACATTGTTACAGCATTGAACATAACATTAGGCAAAACAAAATAGTGAAATACATATTTTAATGAATTTCTACGCCAATTAAGAGCGCTAGCTCTTGAGCTTGGCGTACGAGTTATTTTATAATTATTTCATTATTCGCCCGTCCCGTCTGAGCCAAGCGTGCAAGCGAGAGCGCGAAACAAGCGTTCGGCCTAAGCGTTCGGCTTGTGACGCGTCTATCTCTCTTCCACTCCATCGTTGTTATATGACGTTATCACGTAAAATTATCTTCCGTAAACCGACTTAACAGACAACCAGTCTTTTAAAGATTAATTTGACATTATTATTATTTTATAATCTTTTATATTCCCTTCTATTATTGCTTATTTAAAATGCTAATACACTGAATTTAAAATGTAAGTGCACTGTATGTAAAATCGACCACCATCGGAATCGAACTCGGGCATTGCTAAGCATGGTGGTCAAAAAATCTAAATTATGTTACCATCAAAAAAATGAATAAAGAAACATTAAAAAAAGACAAAATCATCAGCAAAACTTTGGTGCTTTGGTTTTAAATGTGCCATTAATTTTTTTAATACTAGCGCAACGCAAGAGTTCCCAAGATTTCTTGCAGAGCCTCTTTCATCTGACAGGAAGGAGCGAACCTATTTCTAAAGAGAACCGTGCTGTAGAAGGGAGGAACTAGCCTATTAAATTCAAGAACGAGTCGTAAAACGACGCTTTCTCAAAAATGCTTGCCACGCTTTTGGTTCTACGCCGAAGGAAACAAAGGCGCTACGACTTTGAAGCAACGCCCATTTAACTACTGCCGGAACAAACACAGCATTCCAAGCCTTACACCTTGTAGAAGACCATGAGTTCGACTTTTCCGAGAAAATGTCATCTATTATTGGAACAGCTTTGTACAAATGTCACGCTAAGGCATCAAAGCATCAATTTACTCGAAAACAATTCGAAATAGTCCCATCACAACAATCCTATGAAATTTCAATTTATCTCTCTTGTGACTGCAGTGCAGCTTTACGTTTACGTTACATTAGCCGTTTGATGTTTACGTTAGTAGGTACCTGCTAAATTGGTTCAATGCTGTTCAGTTTGTGGATTGTACCCGTAGAAGTGGATTCGGTACTACAAACACAATAATATTATTTGTGAAATTGTGAACTGTTGATCTACTGTTTATAACAATTCATTGTGATGACATTCAATTACAACTGGCTTAAATTACGAGAATGATATCGGTAAATTACTGGGCAAAAATAATCCTTGTTATCTAGATTCGTTTGAGACCAAGTCGTTCGATATCAACTTCATACCAAAAATGCAAGTTCGATGTCAACTTCATACCAAAAATGCAAGTTCGATTTCAACTTCAAACCGATACATACATATATTATGTATTATGTATGTACTTCTGAATTATGGCGGAAAAACAAACTAATGAGGGAAATGTGGATACCATGATGGGTTTTTCAGCATTTATGAAAGATTTCCATGTTGAATGTTTTACGAAAAGTTATAGTTTATTGATATTCAAATTCATGTAAATAATTTAGGTCGATACGTACAAATAATGTTCAGGTACTTCTTAATTTAAGGTGGAAAAACAATCTCAATTTAAAGCAAATAGAGAAATATAGAAACCATGATGTTTTTTTCAATACTTCGGAAAAACTTGCGTTTTGAATGTTTGATTAAAGTTACTCAGTTGTTGAAAAGCTGCAACCCATTTTCACGTAATTTATTTTGGAATCAGCAATGAATCCAGTACCCACTAAAACGCAAATAACTACGTAACTAACTATCAGACCGTTTTCCTGTAGGAAGACTGTAGAACAACTCGGTCTTGGCACACTCACATTCTTTGCCTCACTCACATTCAAACGTCGTCTCATACATACTCTTCTGTTATTCAGACTTTTGACATGGCCCGACTCAGTATTGATTCATTTGATCGTGTCATGTCTTCCTCGGACGTCCCCATTCACATTTGCGTTCGTATTCCTACCATTCACATTTGCGGCATACATTCTTCTTACACTACTTTCTTCGTTCATTCGCTCTACATGCCCATTCTATCTGAGGGTTCCTTTTATTGATCTTACTCATTATGCTTACATCAGCCTTACATTCTTTGCGGATCTCCACATTTCTCATACGATCATACATGGTTTTACCACACATAATTACCACGCCTCAGGGATCTCATTTCAATAGCATTCAGTTTACTTTCATCCTTCCTCTGCAAGTTCCATGCCTCTCTGCCATCACAGGGTAGGTCAGGGTAGGTACCAGGGCATCAGGGTAGGTACCAGGACTCCATTGTGGACTGCTAGCTTCGCTTCTTGTGACAGTTTTTATTAGCGCCAACGGCATTCAGGCCTCCATTAGTTACCTGCATTTACCCTTCTTTCAATGTCTCCATCAGCCTTCCCATTTCTCGTAAACATACTACCCAGATACACAAACTCTGCTCCAAGTATTCATCATTCACAACTATATTGCACACTGTTTTCCTACTATTTCATTCAAACACCATGACTTTAGACTTACTTACATTCATCATTAACTTATTACGTATATCGTGTAAAAACTGTACAATATCTAAGCTGATGATAGACACTGCAAGACTGTCCGAAAGTAGGCTCAATATCGTAAAAGCGTAACATAGCTCATTACCGCAAAAACAGCAAATTTAAGTACAATGATATTTCCTAATTTTATCGCTTTTATCCGCATTGTTCTTCAGTAAAATAATGGCAAACTCCCAGTGGTAAATAAATCTTTTTCAGTGATAAAAAATTGTACAAAAACTTTTTGTGAAAAATACCCATTCAAAAATATTAAATCCTTTGTGTCTGGCAGGATTGCTTTCAATAATTGAAAGGACCATTTGAATTACTTGACCCTTTCATTTGATATTCGGTATTATCTCCAATCCAATCTTGCATCAATTGCTGTTGAAATGGATTGATGTTAAAACTGAATTGTATAGCAGTTGAAAGAGAGATTAAAAATAACTCAGGATGTTTTCAATTTCTATTTAAAGCGAAAAAAGAGTGTAGGTAGTTTATACCAAGTTCGGAAAACTTCCTTTGGAAGCTTTTTTCAATTAAAATCCGCTTTGATTCTCCAATAGGTTGACTGAACAAAACTTTCTTCTGATTACGTTTTCTTTTAATCTTAGCAGTTTTCTCATTCGTTGTTGATTTTATTGATTTGTCAGGTAACGGAATGAATGTCGTCTGGTGTTGTATTGTGAAGTTCAGATGACCGTTCAAAACAGTGTTTGTCTAGTTGATTGGGCCTATGCAATCCCACGATCATTAGTTAAACAATGGATCCAGTAAAGCATTTGGATAGGATGTAATTGTGCTGCTTAATGAGGTTGCTGTGAATGATGAGATGAACATGCGGTGGTGCTGTTGAATTGAATGAGATAATATGTATTTTTAAAAGTTTCATTCAACATTCGAAGGTTGCTAACTAACTAATTAATTGAGATCTGAGATATAACTTTCTAAAGTTATGAGTTGATGGTTTCGCTTTGAATTCTGTACAGTCTTTTATCACTCTTGGATCGTGTAGCAGTTTATTCCAATGTTTCGGAGCCCGATCTTCGAAAGAGTATTCTCCGCACCATGCAGTATGCACTTTGCTTCATTCTCAAAATGTAGAACTTCTAAGGCCTTCTCTACATGTTCGAGATCATGTACGCACACCGATATGCGGTATTTAAAAAATGTATGTAGGATCGATGAATACGGTGACCGAATAACTAAACAATGTGTAACGTCATCACTGCTTTCAAAATTCATAAAAAATAATGAAAAAAACTTAGTTAAATAGGTTACGTTTTTCTTTTAATGTGAATATCTTACAAGAGTCTCAGCTGCTCCCGCCTGCCAGTGAGACTATGTCATCCCCGATTGGGGTGTGTTGTGAGGCTGAAGGTAGTGGGGAGGGAAAGGAGATGGGGAAGAGGGAGGTAGGGAAGTACCTGGCTAATCAGATCTGGTCACCAAACATGGCCAAAGCCATTTCAAGCAACATTTCAACTTTGAATGGTGGTCTTACACCAGGGCGATACTGAGAGTATCTTCCATTCTGGAACGTGCGGCAAATCATCTAAATGAACTTTCAAAAACAAAACAGCCTTTTGTCATTTCTATCGCACATATTTAAAAATATTTGTCGTAACTTTATCCTCAGATCTCCCTTTATTCACACCCATTGTTTTATGGTAATAACATCATCAAATCAGAACCAGAAAATGTCAAAATACCGTTATATTCTATGACAGATTGAATAAAAAACTGAGACCTCAATAAAAGATGTATCTGTGTGTATCCATTACATTGGTAATATGATTATTAATCTGTAAAGCTTTATCCATTATTCAGTAAATAAATTTTAATTATAAAGCAAGCGTATTTTTATTTTTATTGTATTTTATTTTTATTTAATCAAAACCGTGTCTAACGTACTCGCGGCTACTCCAAACAGATGGTGAAATACGCAGGTGTTTGATTTCATTCACAAGTAGTTAAAATAACTGCAGTTCACCCGACGGGACTGGAGTCTTAATTGTCGGGACTGAAGTCTTAATTGCAGAACAGCGCAGAGCTTTTTTGTAGAGATCTACGTTTGATGAAATTTCCCCTGGTTTGCCGATTGCGCGCCCAGGACGCACGCGACATAAAAATAATAAAAAATTTGAGATGCGATTTTAAACCTTATGTATAAAGAAAATGTATGAAGGACAAGGTCAGAATCGCTTGGAACATTCTTGTTCTTGACATAACAGATATAAGGAACACACCTAGCCTCTCAAATAATCATCTTTGCACATATCTATGACTTTCGAAATGACATTTCTGCCGCGATTTGAGTTTGACAACTTTGAGCGTCGCATGTCATGAAAAGATCGATAAAACTATCAATTTGTCAAATAAACGCAAGTAATATTATTTGTAAGCATAGTTTATTGTTCAGGAAAAGTGTTTCGGTAAATATTATATACGATAGCATAAAATAAATCCGCAAAATATTACGTCAAAGCCAAAACATCGCGAAATTTTCGAGTTTCTTCCCTGGCATTTGAGAGGTTCCATCTTAACGAACGGGTTGCAATCTTTAGAGCACAGGCGTCGGGTGGGAATGCTATCCATGTTCTACCGGTATTTCAATGGAAGATGCTAAAGGTTTCCTGGAAATACCAAAAATTTTCTAGACAAATTTTTTTTTAACTTTCCGGACGATGCTAAATCAAGAGCATTTATTGGTTTGACTCACAAAAATTTTGTCTTGAAAAAGGGACAAAAATTTTGTCTGTCTAATTTTGTCTGTCCGATAAAATTTTTGTCCTCTTTTCGAGACAAAATTTTGTCCTTCTATTTTGAATCAACTGCCCAAAATTGCAAGTATTTTTATATGTATGTCCTTTAATATTTCAAATTAATAATAAAAATCGAAATCATTTGTTTTTTTGGCCTTGGGGATATGAATTTTTTACCTGCTCTTTATTTTTCGTTTCTTTAATAATTTTATTAAAAAAATATATCGTTTTACAAAATTCAAATAGGATTGCGACACTACCGACTGGAAAGTTAACCAATGCAAGCTGCCGACAGATATGCAAACAGAAAATAAATAAATTAACCTTCCGGCTAAAGAGGTTATCATCACTGATTTAACAGATAAAAAGGCTGGGGGTTCGCGATTGATGATATCTTTTGTATTACTGAAACGGGGTCGCGCCTTTAAAAATTTTGAAAACCCCTGCTATTCTTTTTCTCTAATACTATTTATTAGATTTATTTATTTCTGGTTTCATTATATTTTTATTAAAAACAATTTCATCCTCAAAGTGTTTTGGAAAGTGATTATTCATTTGTTCTATGACTTTATGTTCGGGTTAAATCTTCCCCACAGGAAAAACTAAACCCTTCCACACACCTTTCCACAAATGATTATCTAATCAATTCACGCTGTGCAAGAGTACTACATAAGTATAATAAATTTTTTTTTACATGAGCTCCACACAGGAGCCCCTGAGGAAAATAATTTCCCTCGGGGCCTATGTCATCTTTGGGGATGCTGTGTGGAGGGTTTTTTTAAGGAAAGGGAGGAGAGGAGAGTTCTGGGAAGGAAAAGGGTTTACGGAGTGGGTAGGCATCTGGGGTTTAGTGTGTCCTGATCATCCGCCTCCAAGACCTAGACAAACCTCACCCCGTGAACCCGGGCACCTCTGCTAAATCACCAAACGTAGTGAACCACTTGGGGTGACCTATGGCAGAAGTGTTGATTAACCAATAAAGGTTCCCGGGGCGGCAGTGCCCATTCCTGCCTCCCAAATTGAAATACAAAACAATATAAGAACAACATGTCAACCTACCAGAGACCAAATGGGAAAATAATTCACCGACTCCAAATATTTTCATATCAGAGGGTTCGACTCGGTAGAATAAATCCTACTGATTCCTCGATATAAATATTTAAATATCTTTCGTAACCCTACATGTATTTAAAATGACTGATTTTTGCATTTTTATATATAAATTCCTTGACAAATCTAATAAGCCTAAATTTTGAATGAGAGAGCTAGGCATAATGCCAGTGGTTGAAATAACAAATGGTAATATTTTTTATAGTCTGAGAATGCCAAAGTCTTTTAATCTCATTTTCTAAATCTATATATTTTCTTATTTTTTCAGAAACAGATTTTTGAATATCATACTATTTATAATTCAATTATTGCTCCACACTTTAATTATTGCTCAACTATCCTTTTCCTGTGTAACGAACGAGAACAACATAAGTTTCAAATTCTCCAAAACAGGGCAATGAGAATAATACTTCAGCGAAATAGATTCTCAAAAGTAAATAAAATGTTAAAGGAACTAAATTGGCTAACCGTGAAACAGATATTGACCCTGCACGCGATGAAATTTATCCATAAAATAGTGAACAACATGTTACCAAAATACTTCTCAAACAAAATTATATACAACAAGGACAGACACAAGGACTTGCAAGGAAATCAGACTACAAAAAAGGACAAAACGAATACGCAGAACAGTTTACTATACAAAGGGATGAAGTTATACAACACTCTACCAGAAACTTTAAAGGCCGCACCAATTGGAAAGTTCAAAATGTATTGTTGGAGATACATAAAACAAGAAAAAATATAGTTTGAAATATGATACAATATAATTAATTAGGAAATTGTAAACTTAAATGTACAATTTACTAAAATAAAACTAATAAATAAATAAATATTACAGAAAATTAGAAACAGGTTTTGTGTCAGAATTATTATTTTACTACTTGAACTAATTATATTAGTATAGTATTGCAGAAAAACTCACATGGGTCATACAGGCAAAAGACGACCTTGCCGCCCCTTAAGTTCGCCCACCCTAAGGATCGCTTTCGCTTGAAATGCGATTCAGTACCCCCCCCCCCCCGCCTCAAGCGAAAATCGACCACTCTGCCTATCCAGTTTCACCGACCGCAGAGACCATTTTGGCAAGACTTCTGCGAAGGAATCCGCGGAGTTTTTTTTCCATACAAAATGCAATTTGCTAGAAATTTATTCTTTTATTTTAATGGCTATTCTGATACAAAATGACATTTTACAGGTACGACACGCGGTACGAGTTATCGTCGAAAAGTCGCATTCCGGCCGAGATGTTTTTCGATAAATACGAAGAACAGAAGTTAAGGAAGCTTTTAAAATCGACAAATATGTCGGTCACCATTCAAAATGTTACACGATAGCGCGCGGAAAAATGATATTTTATGACGTTTCGCAAAACTCGCTTTTTTCTCGAGGGTGCATAATATAGCTGGCCAGTAGAAGACCTAATTTTCTTACAAACAAATTCAGGTTGGATAAATTTTCTCACACCTTGGAACACTGGATTCTGAAATTTTACAAATGGCGGGTGGCCAAGCTCTCCGCCAACTAAACTTTTCAATCGGGCCAGGACAGCGTTGTTTGTATGGAAAACGTTAAAAACCACTCGATTTTCAGGCCGTGCTCGAGGTGGTGACTACATTATTTCGTTTCGGTCTTGCCAGCGATGAAAATATAATTGCAGACTATTGTACGTCTGCGAATGACGAACTAAGTAGGTACCTGATAAATGGGCTCCGATGCATTAGGATTCATATTATTTATAAATATAAATACTTTGGAAACTATTTTTCATTGAAATGATTATTTGATAAAAAAATTCTGAAAATACATTTTAATGGCGTGTTTTTTTTTACCGTATGTGCAGGTGTACCAACTGAGAATCTGAGTAGGTAGGTACCTGCACATAACAACTCGGAATCATCGTATGGGAATTGCATGTGTTTTTTATTTGGAAATTTGTAATGAAATTATTTGAAGTTGAAAGGATAATTTCTTTTGTAATTATTTTTTGAGCTGTTATGCCGTGTTGCGCTACCTTCGTCTTTAGCCTAGATATTTAAGGGATTTATTTTTTTTAAATATTATAGTTACATAACGCTTTTTTTGTATATTGCTTCTTTAAGATAATTATTCAACGTTAGAGGCGGGCATTGGCACTGCCGCCCCGGGAACCATTCGTCGGATGAGCATTCTGAACATTTCTAATAAAATGAGTAAATTTAAATAAAGATGGTCCAATTTTTTTTTTGCGAAATGGTGTAGGTACCTTTTGAACACTGTACGGGAACTAATCGTTCGTACATTTTACATTAAATTTCAATGTGAAAACCGCACAAGAGTCCCAATTACTGCCGTCCGGAGTCAGTGCGACTACGGCGTCCCCAGTTGGGTTTAGTTTTAGTTTCTGAAAAATTCTGAATAATACATTTTTATAGCGCCGTTTTTTGAAAAACTACAGTAAGCTGCACTCGAATTTTTTTTTGACAACGTCCTTCTCGGATACTATTTATTCTGAACATTTCTAATAAAAAGAGTAAATTTAAATAAAGATGGTCCAATTTTTTTTTGCCAAATGGTGTAGGTACCTTTTGAATACTGTACGGGTTCATACATTTTAAATTAAATTTCAATGTGAATACCGCACAAGAGTCCCAACTACTGCCGTCTGGAGTCAGTGAGACTACGGCATCCCCAGTTGGGTTTAGTTTAAGTCTCTAAAATTTCTGAATAATACATTTTTATAGCGCCGTTTTTTGAAAAATTACTTTCAGTTATAAGTTCAAAAATTTCCGAGATCCAAAAATTTTTTTTTCCAAAATTAAAAAATTTCCAGAAAACAAAAAATTTTTTTTTCCAAAATTAAAAAATTTTCAGAATCCAAAAAATTTTTTTTCCAAAATCAAAAAATTTCCAGAAAACAAAATTTTTTTTTCCAAAATTAAAAAATTTCCAAAACTCAAAAAATTTTTTTTTGAAAATTCAAAAATTTACAAAATCCAAAAATTTTTTTTTTGAAAATTCAAAAAGTTCCAAAATCCAAAATTTTTTTTTGCAAATTTAAAAATTTCAAAAGTCCAAAAATTTTTCTTCAAAATCCAAAAATTTTTTTTTTTGAAATTCAAATATTTCGAAAATCCAAATTTTTTTTTTTTTTAAATTACACCCTACAGTACCCGAGATGGATATCAAATTACGCGACTCGACCTACACAATCCGAAGGTCTGACTGAAAAAATTGAACGATAAAATCCGAGGACCCTTTTAGGCTCTATTGGTTTTTCTATTTTAAATTAAATGAAAAACTGAACGCCCTGAGTCGTTGCGGCTGGATTGGTTCAGTACTGAATTGAGCGGTAAGCTCCTGGGACGTTTTAAAAGTGTCGGCGACCAAAGTGGCACAGTGGTAGGAGTCTTTGCAACAGTAAATTATACGTTACGGGTAACAAATTACAAACATCGTTTTTTTCTTCATCTATTTTATTAAACACACACCCCTCGCTTCATCCGCGTTCACACGTCAAATCGCGTAGTGTTTAACCCCTTGGTTGCCTCTGCAACAGGCAAAGCTAGTATATATTAATGCACAGTTTTTCGAAAAACTCACATGGGTCATACAGGCAAAAAACGACCTTGCCGCCCCTTAAGTTCGCCCACCCTAAGGATCGCTTTCGCTTGAAATGCGATTCAGTACACCCCCCCCCCTCAAGCAAAAATCGACCACCCTGCCTATCCAGTTTCACCGACAGCAGAGACCATTTTGGCGAGACAAGAACTTAAGATTTTTAAGATATTTTAAGACTTTTTAAGACTTTTTTCTCATACAAAGTGCAATTTGCTAGGGATTTATTCGTATATTTTAATGGCGATTCTGATATAAAATGACATTTTACAGGTACGACACGCGGTTCGAGTTATCGTCGAAAAGTCGCATTCTGGTGGAGATGTTTTTCAATATATAGGAGGAATAGAAATTAAGGAAGCTTTTAAAATCGAAAAATATGTCGGTCACCATTCAAAATGTTACACAATAGCGCGCGGAAAAATGATATTTTCTGACGTTTCGCAAAACTCGCATTTTTCTCGAGGGTGCATAATTTATCTGGCCAGTAGAACACCTAATTTTCTTACAAATAAATTCAGGTTGGGTAAATTTTCTCACACCTTGGAACACTCGATTCTGAAATTTTACAAATGGCGGAGAGCTTTACCTTCGCCAACTAAAGTTTTCATTCAGGCCAGGACAGCGTTGTTTGTATGGAAAACGTTAAAAACAACTCGATTTTCAGGCCGTGCTCGAGGTGGTGAAGACATTATTTCGTTTCGGTCTTGCCAGCGATGAAAATATAATTGCAGAATATTGTACGTCTGCGAATGACGAACTAAGTAGGTACCTGATAGATGGGCTCCGATGCATTAGGATTCGTATTATTTATAAATATAAATACTTTGCGAACTCTTTTTCATTGAAATGATTATTTGATAATAAAATTCTGAATTTACATTTTAATGGCGTGTTTTTTTTTTTACGTATGTGCAGGTGTACCAACTGAGAATCTGAGTAGGTAGGTACCTGCACATAACAACTGGGAATCATCAAATGGGGATTGCATATGTTTTTTATTTGGAAATTTGTAATGAAATTATTTGAAGTTGAAAGGATAATTTATTTTGTAATTATTTTTTGAGCTGTTATGCCGTGTTGCGCTGCCTTCGTCTTTAGCCTAGATATTTAAGGGATTTATTTTTTTTAAATATTAAAGTTACATAACGCTTTTTTTTGTATTTTGCTTCTTTATGATAATTATTCAACGTTAGAGGCGGGCATTGGCACTGCCGCTCAGGACACCATTCGTTGGATGAGCAACACCTCATAAAAATAGGTACACAATAATTTTGATAATTATATTTTTATAGGACCGTTTTTGTAAAAAATGACAAAAAGGGTGACGTACAATATTGAAAATCTACCAGGAGCTCATAATACGCAGAAGTAAAATATTACAGAGGGTACATTTATTTACTGGGCTACTTAGACCTCACTTTTCAAGTATTAGTTGAGATTGTTTTGGAAAAGTTTCACTTCTACCGCGTGTAAACTGCACTCGAATTTTTTTTGACAACGTACTCGGACACAATATATTCTGAACATTTCTAATAAAATGAGTAAATTTAAATAAAGATGGTCCATTTTTTTTTTTGCGAAATGGTGTAGGTACCTTTTGAATAGTAGGGGAACTAATCGTTCGTACATTTTACATTAAATTTCAATGTGAAAACCGCACAAGAGTCCCAATTACTGCCGTCCGGAGTCAGTGCGACTACGGCGTCCCCAGTTGGGTTTAGTTTTAGTTTCTGAAAAATTCTGAATAATAAATTTTTATAGCGCCGTTTTTTGAAAAACTACCTTAGGTACCTTTTGAATACTGTACGGGTTCATACATTTTAAATTAAATTTCAATGTGAATACCGCACAAGAGTCTCAACTACTGCCGTCTGGAGTCAGTGAGACTACGGCATCCCCAGTTGGGTTTAGTTTAAGTCTCTAAAATTTCTGAATAATACATTTTTATAGCGCCGTTTTTTGAAAAATTACTTTCAGTTATAAGTTCAAAAATTTCCGAGATCCAACAATTTTTTTTTTCCAAAATTAAAAAATTTCCAGAATCCAATAATTTTTTTTCCAAAATTAAAAAATTTCCAGAAACCAAAAAAATTTTTTTTTTCACAATTAAAAAATTTCAAGAAACCGAAAATTTTTTTTTTCAAAATTCAAAAATTTCCGGAAACCAAAAAATTTTTTTTTCAAAATTAAAAAATTTCCAGAATCCGAAATTTTTTTTTCCAAATTTAAAAAATTTCCAGAAACCAAAAAAGTTTTTTTTCAAAATTAAAAAATTTTCAGAATCCAAAAAATTTTTTTTCAAAAACAAAAAATTTCCAGAAAACAAAATTTTTTTTTCCAAAACTAAAAAATTTCCAAAACTCAAAAAATTTTTTTTTTGAAAATTCAAAAATTTACAAAATCCAAAATTTTTTTTTTTTTAAATTACACCCTACAGTACCCGAGATGGATATCAAATTACGCGTCTCGACCTACACAATCCAAAGGGCTGACTGAAAAAATTAAACGATAAAATCCGAGGACCCTTTTAGGCTCTATTGGTTTTTCTAATTTAAATTAAATGAAATACTGAACGCCCTGAGTCGGGCGGCAGGATTGGTTCAGTACTGAATTGAGCGGTAAGCTCCTGGGCCGTTTTAAAAGTATCGGCGACCAAAGTGGCACTGTGGTAAGAGTCTTTTCAACAGTAAACTATACGTTTCGGGTAACAAATTACGCGTATCGACCTGCATAACCCAAATGGCGCAGTGAAAATTTGAGCAGGAAGCTACTTGGCCTCCTTTTGCGAGAAAAGGCCCGTACTGAACGCCTTGAACCGGGTGACCGAAGCAGCCCGAGAGCGGATGTACGAAATTGGGCTGTCAACTGCCTGTGCCCTTTGTAGGCGCACACTCCTCGCTTTATCCACATTCAAATAACGTTTTTTTCTCTACCTATTTTATTTAACACACACTCTTCGCTTCATCCGCGTTCACACGTCATATCGCGTAGTGTTTAACCCCTTGGTTGCCTCTGCAACAGGCAAAGCTAGTATATATTAATGCACAGTTTTTCGAAAAACTCACATGGGTCATACAGTCAAAAGACGACCTTGCCGCCCCTTAAGTTCGCCCACCCTAAGGATCGCTTTCGCTTGAAATGCGATTCAGTACCCCCCCCCGCCTCAAGCGAAAATCGACCACTCTGCCTATCCAGTTTCACCGACCGCAGAGACCATTTTGGCAAGACTTCTGCGAAGGAATCCGCGGAGTTTTTTTTCCATACAAAATGCAATTTGCTAGAAATTTATTCTTTTATTTTAATGGCGATGCTGCTAAAAAATGACATTTTATAGGTACGACACGCGGTTCGAGATATCGTCGAAAATACGCATTCTGGTGGAGATGTTTTACGACAGATTCGTAGTAGAGAGTATTATTAAGATTTTAAAACCGCGACATGTAACGCATTTCATCCAAAATGTTCTGCAATATTGCATAATACCTTGCATTATTTTTGACATTTGCTAAGATTTCACTACCGTCGAAAGTGAAAAATTTGGCGGCCAGTAGAATAAGTCGTCGAGTAGGTACTTAAATTCGATTAAATTGACTAATAATTGATAATAAAAAACAATCTTGAGTTTCAAGACACGTCAGTTAGGAGAAAATTATGATTTAGCCGTATAAAATAACGGCTTCAAGCCTGTTTCGGAGTCGACAATTTGAAAACGCCTCTGCGGCTCGAAAACTGATTCTGGCTGTAATGTTTTTGAATATTATGGAGGTCGAGAGATTAAAAAAACATTTTCAACGGCCGTAACATACGCAAACCATTAAAAATATTTCACTATACGCTACGGAAAATATGACGTTTGAGAAAAATAACGTGCTTTGAAAATCCCACAGAAGAGAATATATTGCTGGCCATATAAAAAGAACACGTTTAATTACAGGGTAGGTACTTTTCCGTTGAATTATTACAAATTTGTTCGTAAGATGAACGGATTTTTTTAAGGAAATGCTTAGGTACCTACATCAATATTGTTTGTCTGCGTAAGAACCGGGTAGGTACCGGCTTACGCATCGGTTCTTTCCTTCAGATATCAAATAAAAAATTAATGATTTGAAATAAAAGAAATCACTCGGGATGGTCGCAATTTTTGCCAAAATGCATTATTTCAGGTATGTAGACTTTTGTAGTTATGAAGGAAATTAGTACTAAATAAATCGGAACGTTTTTGAAGTAAGATGGGTCCAAATACAATGCTAAACACTTTTCTTTTATGATTGTGTGAGTAAAAATTCGAACTAAAAATGACAATGAGGGCGCTGTACAATATTGAGTTTCCATCAGGAATACACATTTTGCAAGAGTAAAATATTGAATAAAATATGCTCATTTCCTAGACAAGGTAGGTACTTAAATACCTAGGGACTTTTTTCTTTTAAAAATAAAAAAAAAACATGATATCAAATAAACAGAAACAAACAAAGATGGTCGTATTTTTTTGCCAAAGTCGATAGGTACCTATCATTTCAAAACCAAATTTCAAAATTAAAAAATTAGGATTCGTAATATTTATTCAAAAAATATGTAGGTACTCATGTGCACCTGCCCTGATTTATTTTTTATATGAACGATTTTGCATTAAAATTATTATTTGTTAAATAATTTTGAAAAATACATTTTTATGGCGCCATTTTTGTGAAAAATGACAAAAAAGATGACGTACAATATTGAAAATCTACCAGGAGCACATGATGTATCACTATAGAGTTCAAGTGGGGTGGGTCGCGAACTCACATGTCAAACTTTTGTCAACAAACCGGACCTCTCAGCGGTTTCGGTTGTTGTTTTACGACAAACGGCATTACGGCCGAAAAATCGATCCTGGCTAAAATGTTTTTGAAAAATATTATAGTCTAGATGTCTCCTCAACTAATTCGATCGTCATTACATACGCATCGCATGTGAAATATTTCAGGGCAAGCTAAACAAAATCAGATTTTTCCACGAAAAACACGTGCTTAGAAATTTTTAGTTTTTCATTCCTGGGTAGGTACTTATTTGACGACGACGTACTTCATTGAAAAAATTTGAAAAGAAATGCGTAGGTACTTTCACGAATAGGTAGCTTCACAATAAATTAGGTTTTAATGCAATACTAAGGTAAAGTTGTTTCAATAAGGTTGAATAATTCAACAATGTTTTTAAAGTTAATTTTCACGTTCTGTGTAAGTTCTATTCGAGTTCTGTTGTTTTATCGTTATAGGCCAGTCGCATCATAAAACTGAAATAATTACAGAACTTTAATAGAATTTGAACAGAACTTTCACAGAAGGCTAAAATTAACTCGATTAGTACATATTTTCTACACAAAATTGTAGAAAATATGTACAGGGAGACATCTAGCGGTGAAGAATGTAAGTACTGATTATTTTCATAAGAAAAATTCACACGAATTTATTCTATTTTTATTTTATGGCGAGGGGGGCGGAAATTTGACATTTCGAACGTACATTGCGTGGTCGAAGATATCGTCAAAAATACGTATTCTGGCCGAGATGTCTTTGAATTAATCTTAAGTAGAGAGTTACTACAAGCAGTTAAAACTGTGACATGGTTCGCTTTCCATTCAAAATGTTACACAAGAGTGCATTTCACAATGACATGTTTTGACACTTTACGTAAAAAGCATTTTCCTCTAAAATATCTTTTGGCTTTCTAGCCAGTAATTTTCTTACAAATAAAATCAGGTTGGGTAAATTTTCTCCAATATTGCAACACCGAAAATGAAAATTTTTCCATAACCCTCTTGAACTTACGAAATCACCCCATAATACGTTTTTGTATGAAGATTTTTTTTTAAAGATGGCGGATTTCAATTTTTACGGCTTGGTGCGGTTAAAATTCAAGCGGGATTAGTCCAAGTTTGTGAGTTGGTCTTGCATGTGTAAAAAATATAAATACAGAATATTGTAAAACTGCAAATTATGAACTAGGTAGGTACCCGATAAACGGATTTAACTGATAAATTGGGCTCCAATATAGCTCTACATTAGGATTCGTATTATTTATAAAAGTAAATACTTCTGCGAACTTTTTTTCATTGAAGTGATTACTTGACAAAAAATTCTGAATATACATTTAAATGGCGCCGTTTTTTTTTAATTACTGTAGGGAAACTTAGTACCTACTCGCACACTATGAAATAATATTTTCTCTGTAATTTTTTTACTGGAATAAAAATAAGTTTAAGTTTCTAAAAAATTCTGAATAACACATTTTTATAGCGCCGTTTTTTGAAAAAATACTACAAGGGCCCCAAGTACCTACCCGTGCACTCATGTGTAGGTACCTACCCTGATTTATTTTTTATATGAACGATTTTGCATTAAAATTATTATTTAAGAAATAATTTTGAAAAATACATTTTAATGGCGCCGTTTTTGTGAAAAATGACACAAAGGGTGACGAACAATATTGAAAATCTACCAGGAACACATAATACGCAGGAGTAAAATATTACAGACGATACATTTATTTACTAGACCAGGGAGGCAATTCTTTCATTGACAAAAATGATTAATTTAAATAAAAAGAAACATCCGAAGACGGGAGTTTTGAAGTGATACTTCTATAGCACTGCTGTGATTTGGATTTCGGATGAAACGGAAATGACGATTACTCCACCTGCGACAATGGTCAAATTTTTTTTGCCAAATGGTGTAGGTACCTTTTGAATACTGTAGGGGTTCATACATTTTAAATTAAATTTCAATGTGAATATCGCACAAGAGTCCCACCTACTGCCGTCTGGAGTCAGTGAGACTACGGCATCCCCAGTTGTGCTTAGTTAAAGTTTCTAAAATATTCTGAATAATACATTTTTATAGCGCCGATTTTTTTAAATTAGTGCAAGGGCAAAATTTTTTTTTTTATATCCAAAATCCATTTTTTTTTTCCAAAATTAAATTTTTTTTTTTTAAATTCAAAAATTTCCAAATCCAAATTTTTTTTTTCTACAATTAAAAAATTTCCAAAATCCAATTTTTTTTCCAAAATTCAAAAATTTCCTAAATCCAAATTTTTTTTTCCAAAATTAAAAAATTTCCAAAATCCAATTTTTTTTTCAAAATCCAAAATTTATTTTTTTTTAAATTACACCTTACAGTACCCGAGATGGGTATCAAATTATGCGTCTCGATCTACACAATCCGAAGGGCTGAGTGAAAAAAATAAGCGATAAACTCCTAGGACCATTTTTTGAGATAAAGCTCTAATGGTTTTTTCTAATTTAAATTAAATGAAATACTGAACGCCCTGAGTCGGGCGGCAGGATTGGTTCAGTACTGAATTGAGCGGTAAGCTCCTGGGCCGTTTTAAAAGTATCGGCGACCAAAGTGGCACTGTGGTAAGAGTCTTTTCAACAGTTAATTATACGTTACGGGTAACAAATTACAAACATCGTTTTTTTCTTCATCTATTTTATTAAACACACACTCCTCGCTTCATCCGCGTTCACACGTCAAATCGCGTAGTGTTTAACCCCTTGGTTGCCTCTGCAACAGGCAAAGCTAGTATATATATTAATGCACAGTTTTCGAAAACTCACTTTTTTTTCGTCATTTAGGCAAAAGACGACCTTGCCGCCCCTTAAGTTTTACCCGTTTCGAGGTTCAGTTTCGCTCGAAACACAGGGCTTTTTTTTTCAGTGCAGGCCTCCCACGCCAAAATGACCTCTCCGCTCTTCGAGTTTGACCGACCTCAGAGACCACTATCGCAAGACAGGAAACTCACACGAAATTCTTATTTTAGAAACGCCAAAAGTCAACGGAAAAAACTGATACAAAATCAGCGGCGATAACTGGAACCTCCGGCTGAATCTCTCATCGACGAAGAAATCGGCCTGGTTATATTTCCCGCCGACAGGTTCGCATTTGCAAAAAAGATAAGAAATCTTAATCACTATTTCCTTTACGCGAAACGAATTTGCTAGAAATTTATTCTTTTATTTTAATGGCGATGCTGCTAAAAAATGACATTTTATAGGTACGACACGCGGTACGAGATATCGTCGAAAAAGCGCGTTCTGGTGGAGATGTTTTTTAATAAATAGGAGGAATAGAAATTAAGGAAGCTTTTAAAATCGACAAATATGTCGGTCACCATTCAAAATGTTACACAATAGCGCGCGGAAAAATGATATTTTCTGACGTTTCGCAAAACTTGCATTTTTCTCGAGGGTGCATAATTTATCTGGCCAGTAGAACACCTAATTTTCTTACAAATAAATTCAGGTTGGGTAAATTTTCTCACACCTGGTAACACTGGATTCTGAAATTTTACAAATGGCGGAAGGCAACACTCTCCGCCAACTAAAGATTTCAATCCAGAGACATCTAGCGGTGCGGAATACAAGTACGGATCGTTCACACAAAACAAAATCAAATGTCTGTCGAACACGCCTGTAGTTCTATTTCAATCCGTTCAAATCGGCAGGTTCGTCTGTATCGAAAGAAATTTGCTCAATTCACGAAAAAAGATCTCCGTATCGAGTGTTGCTAGACGCTCGGTTTTGGAATGCCCATTTTAGGAAAGTAGTTTTTTAATTTATGTACGGGTTCACAATGTCAGAATATTGTACGTCTGCGAATGACGAACTAAGTAGGTACCTGATAGATGGGCTCCGATGCATTAGGATTCGTATTATTTATAAATATAAATACTTTGCGAACTCTTTTTCATTGAAATGATTATTTGATAAAAAATTCTGAATATACATTTTAATGGCGTGTTTTTTTTTACGTATGTGCAGGTGTACCAACTGAGAATCTGAGTAGGTAGGTACCTGCACATAACAACTCGGAATCATCAAATGGGTATTGCATATGTTTTTTCTTTTGGAAATTTGTAATGAAATTATTTGAAGTTGAAAGGATAATTTCTTTTGTAATTATTTTTTGGGCTGTTATGCCGTGTTGCGCTACCTTCGTCTTTAGCCTAGATATTTAAGGGATTTATTTTTTTAAAATATTATAGTAACATAACGCTTTTTTTGTATTTAGCTTATTTATGATAATTATTCAACGTTAGAGGCGGGCATTGGCACTGCCGCCCCGGGAACCATTCGTTGGATGAGCAACACCTCATAAAAATGGGTATACAATAATTTTGAAAATTATATTTTTAAAGGGCCGTTTTTGTGAAAAATGACAAAAAGGTGAGGTACAATATTGAAAATCTACCAGGAGCACATAACACGCAAGAGTAAAATTTAACAGAGAATACATTTATTTACTGGACAACTTAGACCTCACTTTTCAAGTATTAGTTGAGATTGTTTTGGAAAAGTTTCACTTCTACCGCGTGTAAACTGCACTCGAATTTTTTTTGACAACGTACGTAGGTACCTACTCGGATAGTATATATTCTGAACATTTCTAAAAAAATGAGTAAATTTAAATAAAGATGGTCCAATTTTTTTTTGCGAAATGGTGTAGGTACCTTTTGAATACTGTACGGGAACTAATCGTTCGTACATTTTACATTAAATTTCAATGTGAAAACCGCACAAGAGTCCCAATTACTGCCGTCCGGAGTCAGTGCGACTACGGCGTCCCCAGTTGGGTTTAGTTTTAGTTTCTGAAAAATTCTGAATAATACATTTTTATAGCGCCGTTTTTTGAAAAACTACAGTAAGCTGCACTCGAATTTTTTTTTGACAACGTCCTACTCGGATACTATTTATTCTGAACATTTCTAATAAAATGAGTAAATTTAAATAAAGATGGTCCAATTTTTTTTTTGCCAAATGGTGTGGGTACCTTTTGAATACTGTACGGGTTCATACATTTTAAATAAAATTTCAATGTGAATACCGCACAAGAGTCTCAACTACTGCCGTCTGGAGTCAGTGAGACTACGGCATCCCCAGTTGGGTTTAGTTTAAGTCTCTAAAATTTCTGAATAATACATTTTTATAGCGCCGTTTTTTGAAAAATTACTTTCAGTTATAAGTTCAAAAATTTCCGAGATCCAACAATTTTTTTTTTCCAAAATTAAAAAATTTCCAGAATCCAATAATTTTTTTTTCCAAAATGGAAAAGTTTCACTTCTACCGCGTGTAAACTGCACTCGAATTTTTTTTGACAACGTACTCGGACACTATATATTCTGAACATTTCTAATAAAATGAGTAAATTTAAATAAAGATGGTCCAATTTTTTTTGCCAAATGGTGTAGGTACCTTTTGAATACTGTACGGGTTCATACATTTTAAATTAAATTTCAATGTGAATACCGCACAAGAGTCCCAACTACTGCCGTCTGGAGTCAGTGAGACTACGGCATCCCCAGTTGGGTTTAGTTTAAGTCTCTAAAATTTCTGAATAATACATTTTTATAGCGCCGTTTTTTGAAAAATTACTTTCAGTTATAAGTTCAAAAATTTCCGAGATCCAACAATTTTTTTTTCCAAAATTAAAAAATTTCCAGAATCCAATAATTTTTTTTTCCAAAATGGAAAAGTTTCACTTCTACCGCGTGTAAACTGCACTCGAATTTTTTTTGACAACGTACTCGGACACTATATATTCTGAACATTTCTAATAAAATGAGTAAATTTAAATAAAGATGGTCCAATTTTTTTTTGCCAAATGGTGTGGGTACCTTTTGAATACTGTACGGGTTCATACATTTTAAATTAAATTTCAATGTGAATACCGCACAAGAGTCTCAACTACTGCCGTCTGGAGTCAGTGAAACTACGGTATCCCCAGTTGGGTTTAGTTTGTCTCTAAAATTTCTGATTAATACATTTTTATAGCGCCGTTTTTTGAAAAATTACTTTCAGTTCAAAAATTTCCAAGACAAAAAATTTTTTATTTCCAAAATTAAAAAAATATCCAAAACTTAAAAATTTTTTTTTTCAAAATTCAATAATTTCCAAAATCCAAATTTTTTTTTTCCAAAATTAAAAATTTTCCAAAACTCAAAAAATTTTTTTTTGAAAAGTCCAAAATTTTTTTTTCAAAATCCAAATTTTTTTTTTTTAAATTACACCCTACAGTACCCGAGATGGATATCAAATTACGCGTCTCGACCTACACAAACCGAAGGGCTGACGGAAAAAATTGAACGATAAACTCCGAAGACCCTTTTAGGCTCTATTGGTTTTTCTAATTTAAATTAAATGAAATACTGAACGCCCTGAGTCGGGCGGCTGGATTGGTTCAGTACTGAATTGAGCGGTAAGCTACTGGGACGTTTTAAAAGTGTCGGCGACCAAAGTGGCACAATGGTAGGAGTCTTTGCAACAGTAAATTATACGTTACGGGTAACAAATTACAAACATCGTTTTTTTCTTTACCTATTTTATTTAACACACACTCTTCGCTTCATCCGCGTTCACACGTCAAATCGCGTAGTGTTTAACCCCTTGGTTGCCTCTGCAACAGGCAAAGCTAGTATATATATTAATGCACAGTTTTCGAAAACTCACTTTTTTTTCGTCATTTAGGCAAAAGACGACCTTGCCGCCCCTTAAGTTTTACCCGTTTCGAGGTTCAGTTTCGCTCGAAACACAGGGCTTTTTTTTTCAGTGCAGGCCTCCCACGCCAAAATGACCTCTCCGCTCTTCGAGTTTGACCGACCTCAGAGACCACTATCGCAAGACAGGAAACTCACACGAAATTCTTATTTTAGAAACGCCAAAAGTCAACGGAAAAAACTGATACAAAATCAGCGGCGATAACTGGAACCTCCGGCTGAATCTCTCATCGACGAAGAAATCGGCCTGGTTATATTTCCCGCCGACAGGTTCGCATTTGCAAAAAAGATAAGAAATCTTAATCACTATTTCCTTTACGCGAAACGAATTTGCTAGAAATTTATTCTTTTATTTTAATGGCGATGCTGCTAAAAAATGACATTTTATAGGTACGACACGCGGTACGAGATATCGTCGAAAAAGCGCGTTCTGGTGGAGATGTTTTTTAATAAATAGGAGGAATAGAAATTAAGGAAGCTTTTAAAATCGACAAATATGTCGGTCACCATTCAAAATGTTACACAATAGCGCGCGGAAAAATGATATTTTCTGACGTTTCGCAAAACTTGCATTTTTCTCGAGGGTGCATAATTTATCTGGCCAGTAGAACACCTAATTTTCTTACAAATAAATTCAGGTTGGGTAAATTTTCTCACACCTGGTAACACTGGATTCTGAAATTTTACAAATGGCGGAAGGCAACACTCTCCGCCAACTAAAGATTTCAATCCAGAGACATCTAGCGGTGCGGAATACAAGTACGGATCGTTCACACAAAACAAAATCAAATGTCTGTCGAACACGCCTGTAGTTCTATTTCAATCCGTTCAAATCGGCAGGTTCGTCTGTATCGAAAGAAATTTGCTCAATTCACGAAAAAAGATCTCCGTATCGAGTGTTGCTAGACGCTCGGTTTTGGAATGCCCATTTTAGGAAAGTAGTTTTTTAATTTATGTACGGGTTCACAATGTCAGAATATTGTACGTCTGCGAATGACGAACTAAGTAGGTACCTGATAGATGGGCTCCGATGCATTAGGATTCGTATTATTTATAAATATAAATACTTTGCGAACTCTTTTTCATTGAAATGATTATTTGATAAAAAATTCTGAATATACATTTTAATGGCGTGTTTTTTTTTACGTATGTGCAGGTGTACCAACTGAGAATCTGAGTAGGTAGGTACCTGCACATAACAACTCGGAATCATCAAATGGGTATTGCATATGTTTTTTCTTTTGGAAATTTGTAATGAAATTATTTGAAGTTGAAAGGATAATTTCTTTTGTAATTATTTTTTGGGCTGTTATGCCGTGTTGCGCTACCTTCGTCTTTAGCCTAGATATTTAAGGGATTTATTTTTTTAAAATATTATAGTAACATAACGCTTTTTTTGTATTTAGCTTATTTATGATAATTATTCAACGTTAGAGGCGGGCATTGGCACTGCCGCCCCGGGAACCATTCGTTGGATGAGCAACACCTCATAAAAATGGGTATACAATAATTTTGAAAATTATATTTTTAAAGGGCCGTTTTTGTGAAAAATGACAAAAAGGTGAGGTACAATATTGAAAATCTACCAGGAGCACATAACACGCAAGAGTAAAATTTAACAGAGAATACATTTATTTACTGGACAACTTAGACCTCACTTTTCAAGTATTAGTTGAGATTGTTTTGGAAAAGTTTCACTTCTACCGCGTGTAAACTGCACTCGAATTTTTTTTGACAACGTACGTAGGTACCTACTCGGATAGTATATATTCTGAACATTTCTAAAAAAATGAGTAAATTTAAATAAAGATGGTCCAATTTTTTTTTGCGAAATGGTGTAGGTACCTTTTGAATACTGTACGGGAACTAATCGTTCGTACATTTTACATTAAATTTCAATGTGAAAACCGCACAAGAGTCCCAATTACTGCCGTCCGGAGTCAGTGCGACTACGGCGTCCCCAGTTGGGTTTAGTTTTAGTTTCTGAAAAATTCTGAATAATACATTTTTATAGCGCCGTTTTTTGAAAAACTACAGTAAGCTGCACTCGAATTTTTTTTTGACAACGTCCTACTCGGATACTATTTATTCTGAACATTTCTAATAAAATGAGTAAATTTAAATAAAGATGGTCCAATTTTTTTTTTGCCAAATGGTGTGGGTACCTTTTGAATACTGTACGGGTTCATACATTTTAAATAAAATTTCAATGTGAATACCGCACAAGAGTCTCAACTACTGCCGTCTGGAGTCAGTGAGACTACGGCATCCCCAGTTGGGTTTAGTTTAAGTCTCTAAAATTTCTGAATAATACATTTTTATAGCGCCGTTTTTTGAAAAATTACTTTCAGTTATAAGTTCAAAAATTTCCGAGATCCAACAATTTTTTTTTTCCAAAATTAAAAAATTTCCAGAATCCAATAATTTTTTTTTCCAAAATGGAAAAGTTTCACTTCTACCGCGTGTAAACTGCACTCGAATTTTTTTTGACAACGTACTCGGACACTATATATTCTGAACATTTCTAATAAAATGAGTAAATTTAAATAAAGATGGTCCAATTTTTTTTGCCAAATGGTGTAGGTACCTTTTGAATACTGTACGGGTTCATACATTTTAAATTAAATTTCAATGTGAATACCGCACAAGAGTCCCAACTACTGCCGTCTGGAGTCAGTGAGACTACGGCATCCCCAGTTGGGTTTAGTTTAAGTCTCTAAAATTTCTGAATAATACATTTTTATAGCGCCGTTTTTTGAAAAATTACTTTCAGTTATAAGTTCAAAAATTTCCGAGATCCAACAATTTTTTTTTTCCAAAATTAAAAAATTTCCAGAATCCAATAATTTTTTTTTCCAAAATGGAAAAGTTTCACTTCTACCGCGTGTAAACTGCACTCGAATTTTTTTTGACAACGTACTCGGACACTATATATTCTGAACATTTCTAATAAAATGAGTAAATTTAAATAAAGATGGTCCAATTTTTTTTTGCCAAATGGTGTGGGTACCTTTTGAATACTGTACGGGTTCATACATTTTAAATTAAATTTCAATGTGAATACCGCACAAGAGTCTCAACTACTGCCGTCTGGAGTCAGTGAAACTACGGTATCCCCAGTTGGGTTTAGTTTGTCTCTAAAATTTCTGATTAATACATTTTTATAGCGCCGTTTTTTGAAAAATTACTTTCAGTTCAAAAATTTCCAAGACAAAAAATTTTTTATTTCCAAAATTAAAAAAATATCCAAAACTTAAAAATTTTTTTTTTCAAAATTCAATAATTTCCAAAATCCAAATTTTTTTTTTCCAAAATTAAAAATTTTCCAAAACTCAAAAATTTTTTTTTTGAAAAGTCCAAAATTTTTTTTTCAAAATCCAAATTTTTTTTTTTTAAATTACACCCTACAGTACCCGAGATGGATATCAAATTACGCGTCTCGACCTACACAAACCGAAGGGCTGACGGAAAAAATTGAACGATAAACTCCGAAGACCCTTTTAGGCTCTATTGGTTTTTCTAATTTAAATTAAATGAAATACTGAACGCCCTGAGTCGGGCGGCTGGATTGGTTCAGTACTGAATTGAGCGGTAAGCTACTGGGACGTTTTAAAAGTGTCGGCGACCAAAGTGGCACAATGGTAGGAGTCTTTGCAACAGTAAATTATACGTTACGGGTAACAAATTACAAACATCGTTTTTTTCTTTACCTATTTTATTTAACACACACTCTTCGCTTCATCCGCGTTCACACGTCAAATCGCGTAGTGTTTAACCCCTTGGTTGCCTCTGCAACAGGCAAAGCTAGTATATATATTAATGCACAGTTTTTCGAAAAACTCACATGGGTCATACAGGCAAAAGACGACCTTGCCGCCCCTTAAGTTCGCCCACCCTAAGGATCGCTTTCGCTTGAAATGCGATTCAGTACACCCCCCCCCCTCAAGCAAAAATCGACCACCCTGCCTATCCAGTTTCACCGACAGCAGAGACCATTTTGGCGAGACAAGAACTTAAGATTTTTAAGATATTTTAAGACTTTTTAAGACTTTTTTCTCATACAAAGTGCAATTTGCTAGGGATTTATTCGTTTATTTTAATGGCGATTCTGATATAAAATGACATTTTACAGGTACGACACGCGGTTCGAGTTATCGTCGAAAAGTCGCATTCTGGTGGAGATGTTTTTCAATATATAGGAGGAATAGAAATTAAGGAAGCTTTTAAAATCGAAAAATATGTCGGTCACCATTCAAAATGTTACACAATAGCGCGCGGAAAAATGATATTTTCTGACGTTTCGCAAAACTCGCATTTTTCTCGAGGGTGCATAATTTATCTGGCCAGTAGAACACCTAATTTTCTTACAAATAAATTCAGGTTGGGTAAATTTTCTCACACCTTGGAACACTCGATTCTGAAATTTTACAAATGGCGGAGAGCTTTACCTTCGCCAACTAAAGTTTTCATTCAGGCCAGGACAGCGTTGTTTGTATGGAAAACGTTAAAAACAACTCGATTTTCAGGCCGTGCTCGAGGTGGTGAAGACATTATTTCGTTTCGGTCTTGCCAGCGATGAAAATATAATTGCAGAATATTGTACGTCTGCGAATGACGAACTAAGTAGGTACCTGATAGATGGGCTCCGATGCATTAGGATTCGTATTATTTATAAATATAAATACTTTGCGAACTCTTTTTCATTGAAATGATTATTTGATAATAAAATTCTGAATATACATTTTAATGGCGTGTTTTTTTTTTTACGTATGTGCAGGTGTACCAACTGAGAATCTGAGTAGGTAGGTACCTGCACATAACAACTGGGAATCATCAAATGGGGATTGCATATGTTTTTTATTTGGAAATTTGTAATGAAATTATTTGAAGTTGAAAGGATAATTTATTTTGTAATTATTTTTTGAGCTGTTATGCCGTGTTGCGCTGCCTTCGTCTTTAGCCTAGATATTTAAGGGATTTATTTTTTTTAAATATTAAAGTTACATAACGCTTTTTTTTGTATTTTGCTTCTTTATGATAATTATTCAACGTTAGAGGCGGGCATTGGCACTGCCGCTCAGGACACCATTCGTTGGATGAGCAACACCTCATAAAAATAGGTACACAATAATTTTGATAATTATATTTTTATAGGACCGTTTTTGTAAAAAATGACAAAAAGGGTGACGTACAATATTGAAAATCTACCAGGAGCTCATAATACGCAGAAGTAAAATATTACAGAGGGTACATTTATTTACTGGGCTACTTAGACCTCACTTTTCAAGTATTAGTTGAGATTGTTTTGGAAAAGTTTCACTTCTACCGCGTGTAAACTGCACTCGAATTTTTTTTGACAACGTACTCGGACACAATATATTCTGAACATTTCTAATAAAATGAGTAAATTTAAATAAAGATGGTCCATTTTTTTTTTTGCGAAATGGTGTAGGTACCTTTTGAATAGTAGGGGAACTAATCGTTCGTACATTTTACATTAAATTTCAATGTGAAAACCGCACAAGAGTCCCAATTACTGCCGTCCGGAGTCAGTGCGACTACGGCGTCCCCAGTTGGGTTTAGTTTTAGTTTCTGAAAAATTCTGAATAATAAATTTTTATAGCGCCGTTTTTTGAAAAACTACGGTAAGCTGCACTCGAATTTTTTTTTGACAACGTCCTACTCGGATACTATTTATTCTGAACATTTTTAATGAAATGAGTAAATTTAAATAAAGATGGTCCAATTTTTTTTTGCCAAATGTTGTAGGTACCTTTTGAATACTGTACGGGTTCATACATTTTAAATTAAATTTCAATGTGAATACCGCACAAGAGTCTCAACTACTGCCGTCTGGAGTCAGTGAGACTACGGCATCCCCAGTTGGGTTTAGTTTAAGTCTCTAAAATTTCTGAATAATACATTTTTATAGCGCCGTTTTTTGAAAAATTACTTTCAGTTATAAGTTCAAAAATTTCCGAGATCCAACAATTTTTTTTTTCCAAAATTAAAAAATTTCCAGAATCCAATAATTTTTTTTCCAAAATTAAAAAATTTCCAGAAACCAAAAAAAAATTTTTTTTCACAATTAAAAAATTTCAAGAAACCGAAAATTTTTTTTTTCAAAATTCAAAAATTTCCGGAAACCAAAAAATTTTTTTTTCAAAATTAAAAAATTTCCAGAATCCGAAATTTTTTTTTTCCAAATTTAAAAAATTTCCAGAAACCAAAAAAGTTTTTTTTCAAAATTAAAAAATTTCCAGAATCCAATTTTTTTTTTTCCAAAATTAAAAAATTTTCAGAATCCAAAAAATTTTTTTTTCAAAAACAAAAAATTTCCAGAAAACAAAATTTTTTTTTCCAAAACTAAAAAATTTCCAAAACTCAAAAAATTTTTTTTTTGAAAATTCAAAAATTTACAAAATCCAAAATTTTTTTTTTTTTAAATTACACCCTACAGTACCCGAGATGGATATCAAATTACGCGTCTCGACCTACACAATCCAAAGGGCTGACTGAAAAAATTAAACGATAAAATCCCAGGACCCTTTTAGGCTCTATTGGTTTTTCTAATTTAAATTAAATGAAAAACTGAACGCCCTGAGTCGGGCGGCTGGATTGGTTCAGTACTGAATTGAGCGGTAAGCTCCTGGGCCGTTTTAAAAGTGTCGACGACCAATGTGGCACTGTGGGAAGAGTCTTTTCGACAGTAAACTATACGTTTCGGGTAACAAATTACGCGCATCGATCTGCACAACCCAAATGGCGCAGTGAAAATTTGAGCAGGAAGCTACTTGGCCTGCTTTTGCGAGAAAAGGCCCGTACCGAACGCCTTGAACCGGGTGACCGAAGCGGCCAGAGAGCAGGCGTACGCAATTGGGCTGTCAACTATCTGTGCCCTTTGTAGACGGACACTCCTCGCTTTATCCACATTCAAATAACGTTTTTTTCTCTACCTATTTTATTTAACACACACTCTTCGCTTCATCCGCGTTCACACGTCATATCGCGTAGTGTTTAACCCCTTGGTTGCCTCTGCAACAGGCAAAGCTAGTAATCTATTATACTGTGGTGATTTTCACTACCCTTCCACGTTCCGGAATAAATTATTTTATTACACGTTTCCAAGAGAGAGAGAATACTGGCGGTTGAATTATTGATTCGGAATGGTGCATTTTCTTTGAGAAAGGTTTATTTTGAGGTTTTTATTTCACGTGGGAGGTCTGCTACAAAGTCCGCCGTGAACACATTCTGACTGAAATAGAAATAACTTTGAGTACACATTTCAGATATGAATGGCGCTAGGTGGGTTTCAATTACAAAAATTGTGCGCAATATTTTCAGCGGTAGGTAATATTAGTTTACGTAACAATTTATTGACGGTCCCGTAGCAAGGTCATTCTTCTTCCTTTTCCTTTGATTGCGCTTTCTGTTCCTGTGAAAAAAAATATTTTTTCTGTTTTAATTTTAAATTTCTTACATTATTAGAATTACTAGCTGGTACCCGGCATGCGTTGATATGCCATTTAATAAAGAAATCGTTTCTCCCTGCGTGTCCTTTCCTATTCGTCCCGTTCCCACTCCGCCTCCTCCACCTTCTCTCTCCTCACTCCACTCCCCCCTTCCCCCTTCCCCCGTCCCGCGACCCCTCTCTCGAGTTCCCCTCCCCCTTCCAAGTTCCCCTCCCCCCTCCCATACATTCAGTCCCGGTACCTTCAGTTTTCAAACGTGCTCATGTGCCACCTATTGCAAATTTCATAATGCCAGAGCTCACCTGTAGTTTTACGTCAAAAAAATAATTATCCAATTTGGTGCAGTCGTTCCGAAGCTATGCGAGATAGATATTGACTACGACGCCTGAAATAAAATTTTCCGCAGATATATCAACATCGTTTCCGCGGCAACGATTTGTTTTGCTTTCTTCTGACGTTAGCAACTCGCTTTTGTTAGGGACAGAAAACGTAAAATAGATATATAGTTTCATAACGCCAGAGCTTACCATTATATACAGCCCATATTACTCGCATATAATGTAGCTTTCTATTGGTAAAAGAATTTTGTAATTGGTTTGGTGGTTTCTGTGTGAAAGCGTAACAAACGCAGTTTCGCATTTATAATATTAGTTTAGATTACTAAGGACCCTGTGGCGGTATGATTATTTTTAATTTATTGTAGGTAACAATGAAATAAATTGTCATATTCATAACAATTTGCGAGGTTGGTGCGGGTACCTCCGCCCCGGGAACCATTTATTGGATAACCAACACCTCTGCCTTAGAGAACCATTTATTGTATAACACCTCTGCCGTAGGGCACCCCAAGTGGTTCGGTACGTTTGGTGACTAACTTGGGTGCCCGGGTTCATGGGGTGAGGTTTGTCCAGGTCTTGGCGGCCGATGCGTCTGCCCACCTGTTTGCAAGGCGGGCAGGATCGAAGGAGACTGGTTGATAGAGGTATTTTATCCTCTCCAACCAGAATGTCTCGACGCATTGCCTTGCCCCGCGGTTAGATGGATGAATTCATATGTCCGTCACTCCTGGACCCACTGACCCCCAGATTCCTACCCACCCCTCTTACCTGTTTCCCTCCCATTTCTTTCGTATCCTTCATTTCCCTTAAAAAACCCTCACACCATCATCACATCACACCATCCCCTAAAATGTTGTTATCCCCAAGGGAATTTTTTTTTCTTCAAATACACAAATTTATTTTTTGGCACCATTTTAATTCAAATTAAAGAATTTCTTTGTTTCAACCACTATTTTTATTGTTTTATAAAACCGACATGTTTCAAGAGCGATGCTCACTTCCTCAGGGTTTACTAAAAACCACAAGCGGCTTCCGCGTGGTTCGCGGTAACTTCGTTCCTTTGCCAAAATTCGTAGCTCAGTTCGCGGTAATACCTACCCGTTTATACGCAGCCCTAGATGTCAGAATTAAATAAATGAACCAAATAAAACGTAGAAAGCCAAGAATTGAATTTTTTTCATTCTTATTAGTAACCTCAACTATGGTTGAGGTTACTAATAAGAATGTAATCCAACACCTCTGCCATAGGTCACCCCAAGTGGTTCGCTACGTTTGGTGATTTAGCAGGGGTGCCCGGGTTCATGGGGTGAGGTTTGTCCAGGTCTTGGAGGCGGATGACCAGGACACACTGAACCCCAGATTCCTACCCACCCCTCAAACCCTTTTCCTTCCCAGAACTCTCCTTCCCTTCCTCTCCTTAAAAAACCCTCCACACAGCATCCCCAAAGATGACATAGGCCCTGAGGGAAATTATTTTCCTCAGGGCCTCCTGTGTGGAGCTCAAGTAAAAAAAAAAAAGTAAAGATTGGGTCAAATTAAGATATCTGTAAATCTAACCAAAAACTTATAATACGTTTTCTGCTTTGAGTAGTGTGTCATCTTCAAAATGTGTTTTTATATTAACATACGAAAAAAAATCTATTTAATCAATCTATAATACAAGAAATCCCAAAAAATCCAATTATATTATTCCACCAACAAAAACCTCATTGGCACAGACACTATTTAACTTTCTTGCTCCTAAAATCTTCAAATAATTTAACAATAGAAATAAAGTCAATAACCAAATACGACAGTAAGGAAGGCGCTTGGGGACTTTTTGATGAGTGAATGTGATAATGTTAGTAGCCTGTTTTTCGTACTCAGATAAAGGTGTTTATTTGTTTATACACGTTAGGATGTGGTTATATTGGTGTACGTATGTATGTGTGTGTATATATATATATGTACAGATGTGTGCACCTATATATGGATGTGTGCTTGCATGCACACATACAAAAAAAAAATTATGTACATTTTTATAATCTAATTTACTTCTTTTGTCTGCTCTATTTTCTACTCTTTATTATAATTTCTACTTTCTTTTATAATTTTTTTCAATTTTCAGCATGATTTATACTTATTTATTTATTTATTTATTTATTTATTTATTTATTTATTTAGTATAGTATAATACATTTATAAACATTTTTTATGATATGTTTTGACTGTTCAACTAGGATGATTCCCGTTTTAGAACAGTCAAATTAGGATTAGTGACAACATATGGAACATGATTTGTACAAAAAAGAGGAAAAATCGAGGAAATAAAAAGAAGAGAAATAATAAAAAATGAAGTTAGAAAGTTTAAAACATAGTAACAAAAGTTAAAATATAGTAGTTAATATACATATAGGTTCTTAAAAACAGAGGATTAAAATATATAGATAACTTGTGTATGCATTGCATACTATAGTAGAAAAACAGAAAAAAAAAAAAAAAAAAAAAAAGCTAAAGAAATAAAATTATTATAAAATAACCAACAAATTATTATACAAAAGCCGTATTTATTTATCCATAAGTTTACACTAAACTTTATATTTCGTACAAAATAACTATACCCCATTGGTCACCATGAAACAGGCAGCCGCCTAATCACCATACGGTGATTTTATATATCTACTTTATGTAAATCTCACAATTATTAACATGTGCTGTATAAGTAGATAAATGAAAAATATTATTTATATGTCAATGTTTTTAAATTGCTTCATTTATATTATTATTTGCTCCACAAATTTGTTAAAATTAGATACCCACATGTTACGCACGTATTCACGTATTGGTCAAAACTTCCAAATATACTATATGATATTGTGTTTATAAATATATTACATTAAAACTTTCATAATTACGGCATAAAACAAACAATTATTACATAACCGATTGCCACAGGCTGCTGACTTAATAGCTGTGAAACGATGAAAACCATCGATATCAAATAAACCAGATAAGCTGCCTGTTACAAGTTAGATTGTAATGAATTTATATAACTGATCAATTCTCATTTTTTTTTGTATTTATCCTCCAAAGGTCCAAAGAGTCCCGACCATCAACTGGACACACATTAACTCCTTATGTCTCCTGCTGTCTTTCTCCAAATTCTTATGATGCTGTGTTGTTTCAACAAAGTCAGGAATTTAAGTGTAGGTCTCCTAATGATCCTTCCACACCAATGAGGGTTGTGCATGCCAAATCAGTTATGTCCGAGGTGGTGGAACATGTGATCAATGCTCATATACCTCAAGAAAATTATCAACGACCATCAATACGGATTCCGGCGAAACCCGCTCGTTCATGACGCGTGTTTGGGGGCGGTGCCTGGAACCTCACGGTGAGGCTCATACGGTCGCACTGGACATTTCCAAGGCCTTTTACCGAGTAAAAGACAGGACTTATCATTTACGTCTTTTTACGGACTTTCCGCATCAGTGTGTACGTGGTTTATCGTCTTTTGAAGGGAGAGGACGATTCAGACGGTTTCACCTCTTCCTTGCATTCGATAATTGCTGGCGTCCCACAGGGATCGGTTCTGTCTCCGACTTTGTTTACGTTACACGTCAATAACCTTTTGACATGAGCATCATCATCATCATTGTTACGTCGATGAGAGTGCAGTTCTTGATAGTTTGTTGTTAGACAAGTCTTCATAGGGCGCAAAAACTCCAACGACTCGGAACTACCGAATAGGCATTGAATTTGGCAGTCAGTTTGGCAGTCAGGACTGGAACTCCAAAATACCTAGAAAGTCACTTTGGGCTGAAACTCCAAAATACCTGGAAAAACCTTCGACTCTGTGCAGAAACGTGTGGTCCATTTGATAGATTTGCCTTTCTTAACAAACGGATTGCAATCTTTAGAGCACAGGCGTCAAGTGTTCCGAGGAGCTAGCGTCTTTGATTCCTTCAGCGCCGGTGCACAGTCGGGAAGCATGTCAAACGCGGGCCCAACATACACAGTTGTCATTTGTCACGTGAGAACGGGCCGTTCTTTTGACTCATCCTGTTATTGAGTTCAACAGTTCGGCTATGGAATGATTTGCCGGCCTCTGTGTTTCCACCCTCTTAAAACATGGGTCTCTTCAACAAAGGTTCACTCCTTCCTTTCCAAAAAAAACCCTCCACACTCCACACTATGGCATCTCCAAAGACGACATAGGGTGGAGTTATTGTAAAAAAATAATAATTAATTAGTCATTTTGAAAATCAGACAGTACATCTCACGGAATCAATAACAATGCTCAATTCATAATTTAATTTCGCATTGGGACCATGTTGGCATGACGATGAGGCGTGTTAACATCATTCGTGAATAGTCACCAGACACAATATTCAACTGGGTGTACGGTGTTCGTGAACAATTATTAATGTACAGTCCCGTTATTCTATCGATTCCACTTGGTCCGGAGTTAGTACCATTTTACACGACGTTATCACATTGATACGGTATCGAAGAGCTCTACAGTGAAATCGATAACTTTACAATACCGGATCGAGGCGTAACTTCCGATGATTTTATATCGATGTCCCGAGCATGGTTTCACCGTTGATTACCAAACCGATATTCACAGGGAATAAATAGAAATCTCTTTAAGCTGGTAACACTGAAGATATTTTCAATAAATTGATACTCCGAAATGTCAAACGCCAAACGATTACGTAAAAATATTAATAAATTGGCAATGTTGAATTGAAATACCAACCTAAACACGCATTGGCAGTCCACGTTTACTTTTTGACACTAAACGGCAGTTAATTAGTTAGTGAGGTCTTTATTCATTTTTCACTCATTTTCCTTTCTCAAAGATCGAACGGAATAAATTAATTGCATCTTAGATGCATTATTTAAGTCTATGGATCGCGTGTATGACTTATTTCAGTTCTATGAACTTCGTTCGTTAAACTCCTTTCATTATCAAGCCAGTAATTTTGCACAATGAATGGGATAATGCTCGGGTTAGTCTCTTTTGAATTGACTCGATTCTTTTTAAGCGAATTTCATAAATTGGACACCAGACTCAAGAATGCCGCGAATTGTGGATGTGTGTTTTGTAGACATTTGGTATTTTATTTAGTAGGCAAAATCAATTTAAGAAAATTATTTATGAGAGAACAGTCATGGAGAGCTTAGCAACTACTTGAGAGCAAGATATGGGTCAAAAGACATCTCAAATGATGTGGCATCTTCGAGCAGCCTTAATGCCTTATTGATATGATATCGAATAGGTTTTGCAATCTCGCAACCCCGCCAGAATCAGCAATATTTGATTCCGTGAATTTGCTGGATTTTCACTGATTGAAAAAATATTAATTGTAAACCAAAGCCAGATATAGGAGCATAGGCAAATTTAGACCCAAGGGAGGTGTGTGTCTCTACAGTCGAGCTGACGTCAACTGTGTGCGTCTGTTGAATCTGGAAATCTCCAGATTCGACGTAATGTGGGTGCGCGTCAATCTTGCCAGTACGGTAAGGTTTTATGCGTGTTTATACCGCTCACCTAACCTTAGGGAATCAGACACGTCCGAGCTCTTCAAACATTTAAGCAACACTATTGATGACCTCTTGCCCCGCTTCCCTACGGCAGAGTTTGTGGTCCTGGGGGACTTCAATGTTCATAACGAACCTTGGTTGAAGTTCTCGGGATCAACAGACTCGGCTGGACGACAAGCGGAGTCCTTTGCCCTTTGCCACGGACTGGAGCAAATGGTTCAGGAGCCTACAAGGGTTCCTGATGTCCAGTCTCACCGCTCTAATCTGTTAGACCTGTTTTTAACCACTGTGCCACACGGTTACAAGATTGACGTCACAGCGCCTTTAGGATCGTCGGACCACTGCCTGGTGACGTCATCAATCCCCGTAACCTTCAGACCGCCAAACGAGAGGCTGAAAAGAAAAGTGTGGCACTATAGGTCTGCAGATTGGTTCGGTCTGCGGGCACATTTTAATGCTTTCCCGTGGTCAGCTGTCTGTTTTCGGACTTCGGATCCCTCAAGATGTGCCCAGGAAATTGGTGAAGTCATCACGTCCGCGATGGATGGCTTCATCCAATCCACTATTAAGGAAACTGGTGTGGGCTCAAAGCCGTGGTTCAGTCGACAATGCTCTGAAGCAGTGCGACGAAAAAACGCGGCTTACCGAGCCTACAACACATCTCGAACGTCCGAAAACAGAATATTATACAACCAAATTGCAAAGGAAAGTAAGAGAATCATCAATAGGTCGAAATTCGAGCACGACCTGCAGGTCAGCAGAAAGCTGGCTGCCTGCCCGCATGGTAGCAGAGCGTTCTGGTCGCTTGCGGGCTCTATAGGTCGCAATTTCTGCAAACCCAGTCTGCCACCTCTTACCAGACCTGACGGCTCTCTAGCAAATACCGCCGCCGAAAAGGCTAACTTATTAGGCAAAATGTTCGCGGAAAACTCGACCCTCGATGACCAAGGTGCTATCCCGCCGTCGGTTCCTCACTGCGGTTTTCGTATGAAAAAGCTGAGGATTCGGCATCGGGATGTACTCCAAGTCTTACGAGGGCTTGATGTTAATAAAGCTAGTGGGCCTGACGGAATACCTGCCCTGGTATTGAAGAGGTGCGCTGCAGAAATAGCTCCAATTTTGACGAAGCTTTTCAAAATGTCCCTGAAGTCTGGGTCTGTGCCCTCTGGTTGGAAAAAAGCGATCATTCACCCTATTCCAAAGAAAGGTGACCGCTCTAACCCGGCCAACTACCGCCCCATAGCGATCACATCTGTTCTGTCAAAAGTGATGGAACGTGTGGTCAACGACAAACTACTCACATACCTCGAGAAGAACAAAATTATTAACGACCGTCAATACGGATTCCGGCGGAACCGCTCGTGCGGTGATCTTCTCGCGTATGTGACACATGTTTGGGGGCGGTGCCTGGAACGCTTTGGTGAGACCCAAACCGTTGCACTGGATATTTCCAAGGCCTTTGACCGGGTTTGGCACCGAGGGCTTGTCAACAAACTGCCTTCTTACGGACTTCCCGCTTCCTTGTGTACGTGGATTGCCGACTTTTTGAGGGAGAGGTCGATTCAGGCGGTTGCTGATGGTTTCACCTCTTCCTCGCATTCGATAAATGCTGGCGTCCCACAGGGATCGGTTCTGTCTCCGACTTTGTTTCTGTTGCACATCAATGACCTCTTGACATGTGCACCGATTCATTGTTACGCGGATGACAGTACAGTCCATGATAGCTTTTTGTTTGACAAGCCCCCAAAGGGCTCACAAATCCCAATGGCTCGGAGGGCTTTGAAACAAAGAATGGACGGTTACCTCGAGAGTGTTTTCTCTTGGGGTAAGAATAACCTCGTCGAATTTAATGTTTCAAAGACCCAATCATGTCTGATTACGTCTAAAAGGGATCGGAATGATAATCTAGTCTCCTTCAACGGAAGCAATCTCCCGAACAGGCCTTCCATTGATATGCTTGGTGTAACTCTAAGTGACCAGCTCAGGTACGGGGGCTCCATCGAGGCCAGAGTTAAGTTAGCCTCTCAGAAACTGAGCGTACTGTACAGGGCCCGCAGATACTTTAATAGTACACAACTGCTAACCCTGTACAAATCGCAAGTGCGCCCCACGGTTGAATTTGGCAACCACCTCTGGTCTGGAGTCCCAAAATACCTGAAAAAAACCCTCGACTCTGTGCAGAAACGGGCGGTCCGTTTGATAGATTCTCCTAACTTAACAAATGGACTGCAATCTTTAGAGCACAGGCGTCAGGTGGGAATGCTGTCCTTGTTCTACCGGTATTACAATGGAAGATGCTCCGAGGAACTAGCGTCACTGATCCCCCCGGCACCGGTGCATAGTCGGGAAACACGCCAAACACGCGCTCAACATTTGTACACGGTTGACATTAGTCACATGAGAACGGGTCGTTTCTACGACTCGTTCTTGAGTTCAACAGCCCGGCTGTGGAACGATTTGCCGGCTTCTGTGTTTCCTCCCTCCTACAATATGGGTCTCTTCAAGACCCATGTTCACTCCTTCCTCTCCTCAACAGCACCCTCCACACAGCATCTCCAAAGATGACATTGGCCCTGAGGGAAATTATTTCCCTCAGGGCCTCCTGTGTGGAGTTAATATAAAAAAAAAAAAAAAAAAAAAAAAGATATGAAGTTTTAAGATCTTGTCTTTTATCAAAGTTTTCTCAAATACTTATTACGTTACGTATTCAAAGCCTGTTTATAATATTACTAGTACCAAGATGATTGATCTTAAATGGCCGTGGAGATTTTTTTCGTGACAGTAACGTTTTTACATTTTTTATCATTTTCATGAAATACTTTTGTAAAATTACTAGTAGAAAAGGTGATTGATAGAAAAGTCGTCTTAAATGACTTACCGTCTTACCTTTTCTATATGTTTTATATTATAATACTAGCTGAAGTCCCCGGCGTTGCCCAGGCTTTTCACATTTCTTTTCGAAACCAAAATTAAATAGTGATCTTCCTTTTATTTTGAAAATCAGGTGTGGAAAATTTCGTCAGTCACGAAATTAAAACCGTATATTTATTTGTACAAAAAACAAAGCCACACCAGGACACTCTACTCTTACATACATAGACAGATACGTAGCTGAAGTTCCTTATGTTGTCCGGGCTTTACGCAGAGTTTTTCAAAATTAGATGATTTCTAAATTTTCCTCTTATTGTGAACGTTTAGTGTGGAAATTTTATCAAAAAGTATCAAAATACTGCTTTACGGGGTGCGAAAAGAGAATGGAGGTAATTTATCGAAATTTCGTGTAGACAGTGGTCCTTTTCTTGTTTTTTAGATCAAATGTGAGAAATTTCATCAACCTCAGAATTAAACTATATATTTGTATAGAAAACAAACCCACGCGACCTTTTTTTATATGAATATCGCACAAAAGTCCCAGCTGCTACCGTCTGGAGCCAGTGGCATCCCCAATTAGGGTATGCTGTGAGGCTGAAGGTAGTGGGGACGTGAAGGAGATGGGGAAGAGGAAAGTGGGGAAGCACCTGGCTATTCAGATCTGGTCACCAAACACGGCTAAAGCCATTTCAAGCAACGTTTCATATCTGAATGGTGGTCTTACACTAGGGCGATACTAAAAGTATCTTCCACTCTGGAACGAGCAGCAAATATACCATTTATTATTTTGAATGAAATAATTTGAATAACAAATTATTCAAATAAAATTTATTTGCCACGCCGGGATTCGATCCCGCGACCTTCGGATTGCAAGTCAAGAGCCTTACCGCTAGACCACGCCGGCCGTCACCTCCCGCCACAAAGCAACAAACAGACAATCAGCTTAATATTTTAAGTGGTTACCTACTAACATCAAAGATAATTGATACCAAGTAATTATGAAATAAATACTGGTCTTTAAAATAAGTCTTGAAATCCAAGGAGCTAAGTATGCAAATAAAAAGGAACGTCTTCAACACATGTATACTTCCAGTCATCACTTATGGATGTGAAACTTGGGCACTCACCAAACGCCACAGAGAAAAGTTGGAACGCTGCCAGAGGGCCATTGAGAGAAGCTTGACAGGAATAAGGAAACAGGACAGAGTGAGATGTAGTATTAAGAGAGAAAACTAAAGTTGCTGATATAGTTACCCGAATAGACCAACAAAAGTGGAGATGGACAGGTCACGTGATCCGCGATCCACAAGAGAAATGGTGTAAAAATGTCACTGACTGGTATCCCAAAGACGGCAAGAGAAGTAGAGGACGCCAACAAATAAGATAGGAAGACGACCTAAAACTCACGGCTGGACATCTTTGGAGAAGAGTAGCGCGTGACAGGTCCCAGTGGAAAATGTTAGAGGAGGTCTACGCCAAGAGGCAAACTAACCTTCGGGATACATTATAAAAAAAATAAGAACATGCCAAAATTCATACATAACAGAAGTTCAGAATAAAAAGGCTTATTATTATTAAAATTATGAAATGTTGACATTATTTTAATTTAACGCCCCTGATAGAAAATACCGTAATCCCGCGGGATCTCGCGGGATTTCTGGATTCCACCCCGCGAGATTTTAAAAATGTGCAGGATTTTCAAATCCTAATATCGATTCTTCTCGAGAATCGCGTCATTGGCAATACACTCGTAATGAGGTTACGATTGGTATCTGCTGAACGCAGACGGTTTATTTGTACGAACGGGTATCGACTCGTGCACAGTTGATATTAAATGCAGCTGGAGATTCCAGTTGTAATACGCTTTCAAGTGTCGTATCAGCTGCTCTGTTATATTATAGTAGATACCTTTAGTTATATTTTTACTCCGCATTGACATCCCTCGGGGGCTATTTCATCTCGGGATGCTGTGCGGGTCGTATTTGCAAGTGGAGGAAGAAGAAAAATAAGTGAAACTAACTACATTTTAAAGAGTCACATTTTGTGGATGGAGGAAATACTGAGCAACAAATTATTCGTAGATGATGTATTGAAATCATATATCTGGATATAGATATTTGTAAATAATGAACTAACTAAACCATGATCTCAACAATATAGCTCTTCATCTTAACAATACTAAATAAAAAAACCTAATTTTCCCGATAAACCTAACCTAATCAAATTAAAAAGAAAAGTGGAAAATTACACATCTGCTCTGATGATGGGCACTGTAACGCTGTCCGAAACGTTGGCTAAAGAAGGAGGTAGCGCAACACGGCATAACACCCCAAAAACAAATAACGAAAATAATAGTAAACACTTCTTTGATAAAAAAATTTTGGTGGAAGTATCCGAAATGAAATATTTGGGAGGACTCTAAATCATAGATTCTCAACGTGGGTGATAACGCCCCCTTGTGGGCATTTGAGACTTTCAGGGGGGCAGTAGAAGACCCAGAGAAAATTAGGGGGCGTTGAGATGGCACATTGAGTCTAAAAAAGACAAAAAAGACTATTTATTTTATTTATTTTATTTATTTTATTTATTTTATTTATTTTATTTATTTTATTTATTTTATTTATTTTATATATTTTATTTATTTTATTTATTTTATTTATTTTATTTATTTTATTTATTTTATTTATTTTATTTATTTTATTTATTTTATTTATTTTATTTATTTTATTTATTTTATTTATTTTATTTATTTTATTTATTTTATTTATTTTATTTATTTTATTTATTTTATTTATTTTATTTATTTTATTTATTTTATTTATTTTATTTATTTTATTTATTTTATTTATTTTATTTATTTTATTTATTTTATTTATTTTATTTATTTTATTTATTTTATTTATTTAAGGTTTTATTCCAGCAGGACTGGGAGGGGTGTGCAATCCCAGTCTGCCATATTTCATAACAACTATAATACATACAATAACATAAGAGAGTAAATTAAAAGATCTATAATACTGTAATCACGTACTAATAAAGCAAAGTTAACTTCAATATTGGGAATTTCACATATTTCGATAGTTCGGGAAGTGGATGAAAATTGAACTGAAATATTCCATTACATTCAGATCTACATTAAATTGGATGATATGAAAATTTTTATTTTTTGTTGTATAATATTATCATCTTAGGTGTATTATTATTATTAAGAATTGACACTATATCGTAAATACAAGAAGGAAGGAGGTAACAACCCAGTACCAATACAAAAGAATTGCTTTTTTAACTTGTTAAACAAAAAGGTATAACAAATAATTTAATATATCGAGCGATTGTAGGCAAACTGTATTAACTTAAATATTATGTGCCTATCAAAACCATGAAATTAACCTATTTGTCCTTGGCTGAATCTAACGTTAGATATGGTATAACTTCCTGGGGGCACTCATGTAAGACAAACATCCAACATGTACAGTCAATTCAAAACGCCATGGTAAAATTACTCGTCAGCAAAGCAGTTTACGACCAGCGGCAAAATATCTCATTAATGTATAAATCCATAAATGTTTTACCTATAAGAGCTCTTTTTTAGCATAAAATCTGTATGTAACATATACTAGATAGCCCATACAAAACAAAGGTGGATCACATGTACAATACCAGGCTCACACAAAATGAAGGGATGATTGTACCTAGATTTTCTAATAAACATGGCCAGCGAACTCTTGAATACATTGTACCGCTTATATTTAATATGCTGCCATACGATTTGAAAAAATATTGCTCGACACCTAAATTTGCCCTATTGTTAAAAAAATGGCTATTGGAATCAGATTTTCTTTATTGACTGACTCCTAGTGCACTTAAAAAAAAAAAAAAAAATTTTTTTTTTTTTTTTAGACATATTCTTCTTATTATTATTATTATTTTTATACTTATTTTTGTTTTTATTATGTATTTTATTAAATTGAAATATTTTTTTCCTGTATTGTATTATACTTAATTGTACTATGTTTCTGTCCACACTGTTCCTGCCGACAAGCTACTTGCAGTAGCTTTGCAGGTATAATGTAAACATGAAAAAAAAAAAAATCTATATTTTTAATTGAATTATTGATTCTGTTTAGAGTTTAAGTAAAAAAGTGGGGTGCTCTAGAAATTCTTAAAGTGGGCGGTGGGCAAAATAAGGTTAAGGTTAACCTTCTTTTTTTTTTTACATTAACTCCACACAGGAGGCCCTGAGGAAAATAACTCCCCTCAGGGCCCATGTCATCTGGGATGCTGTGTGGAGGGTCTTTTTGTGGAAAGGAAGGAATGAACATTGGTCTTGAAGAGACCCATGTTGTAGGAGGGAGGAAACACAGATGCCGGAAAATCGTTCCATAGCCGAGATGTTGAACTCAAGAACGAGTCGAAAAAACGACCCGTTCTCATTCGACAAATGTCAACCGTGTACATATGTTGGGCTCGCGTTTGGCGTGTCTCCCGACTATGCACCGGTGCTGAAGGGATCAATGACGCTAGTTCCTCAGAGCATCTTCCATTGAAATACCGGTAGAACATGGATAGCATTCCCACCCGACGCCTGTGCTCTAAAGATTGCAACCCGTTCGTTAAGATGGGAGAATCTATCAAACGGACCGCCCGTTTCTGCACAGAGTCGAGGGTATTTTTCAAGTATTTTGGAGCTCCAGACCAGAGGTGGCTGCCAAATTCAACCGTGGGGGGCGCACTTGCGATTTGTACAGGGTAAGCAGTTGTGTACTATTAAAGTATCTGCGGGCCCTGTACAGTACGCCCAGTTTTTGAGAAGCTAACTTTACTCTGGCTTCGATGGAGCCCCCATACCTGAGCTGGTCACTTGTAGTTACACCAAGCATATCAATGGAAGGTCTGTTCGGAAGATTGCTTCCGTTGAAGGAGACTAGATTTTCATTTCGATCCCTTTTAGACCTATACATGCAATAAAGAAAAATAAATCACTACTCGGAAGATCAAGAATCATATCAATGCAGGATCCTGTTATAAAAGACTATTTATAAAAGCCATCAGTATTCGTTGACATTCTTGTCAAAAAGGGAGGACTTTAGAAGACTAAAAATTTCGCAAAAAGAAGCCATTAAAATAATTTTACGACGAAGCAAATATTCCAAAATTAAAAATATGTTAAAGGATCAAAACATTCTGTTTTTTTAACAGATTTTGTAAATGTAAAAGATTTTTTTCTTTAAATATTTAACGGCCAACAAACCTTGTTAAACAAGAACAAAAAGACAAAACAACACAAGGTTCATAAAATTACATGAAAGAATTTAGTGAAAATATTAACCTTTTCAAATTAATCTAGCAACTTTTATAGTTCTCAAAGAAGTGAGGCCAGTTAGTAGTGGGTAACCCGCGTGGAATACTGATCCCAACCCTGATGTAAAGTAGTGAGACGTGCAACTGGAAGAGGAATTACTAAATCAGACTAAATATAGTTGGTATGAGATCTCTGACGCGTATGTGTGCTAAAACAATTTAATGGGTACGAACCTCCAATAAAGGGGATATTCAACAACAATTCATAGCCGATTTAAGTGTCTCGGACACGTAAAATAGATGGATAGGGAAAGGCGTGTCAGCAGAACTTATTATGCTCAATTTAATTGAAATGATAATATTAAGACCCGCCATAACAGATACAATATTTGTATACAGCTGAAATTTGTCACATGAGAACGGGTCGTTTCTATGTCTCGTTCTTGAGTTCAATAGCTCGGGTGCGGAACAATTTGTCAGCCTTTGTGTTTTGGTTCACTCCTTCCTTTCCATCAAAAGACCCTCCACACAGAATCCCCAAAGGCCCTGAAAGAAATTGTCTTCCGCAGGGCCTACTGTGTCTAGATAATGTAAAAAAGGAGCATATTTCAAGTAGATTATGCGTGGGGTTTATTATTTGTGTGGTGCTTTATTTTATCTGCCCACCCCTGCGGAGGAAATGTGTGATATTTATTAAACTTAACGTATTTTTAATGTTTAAACCAATTAGGCATGGGTGGGTTGGTACCCACTGAAAGGTAGGTACCGTACATTAATGGGCGTTTATACGTTGCTTTTATCGTCCGATTCCATACGGGTTTTCAGATGAAAAAAAGGAGGTGTTCTGTTTTGGTATTAATTTTCGTACGGTTAAAGATGGCGGACAATATTTAATATTTGTCTGTTATTGTTTTACGTAACTATAATATGTGGAAATATTGCATGTTTATTTTGTTTTAAATTTAAAATATTCATAAAAATAATATACCCGGCATGTGTTTATTACTGGTCGTGAACTAGTTAATGTTACTTTTGGGTATTGCGAAATTCGCGTGTTTTTTTAATGATTTGTTGACGGCAATGGCAAATGAAAGATGTTTATTTATTTATTGTTTGAAACTTTTACAGAGTGTTAACAATTATTACAATAATAAAATTGCCGTTGGATGTAGGTACTTACATATTAACATTTCAATTAGAAATGTTTACAGCATGAGTAATCAATGTTTGGTTGTTACTAGACGGAAATGCTTGTAGTGATAACAGAAATAATGATAATTAAATGAAATATAAAACATAGTAGTGTAAAATATAATACATAGCCTGCATAGAAAGAGAAAAAATAAATAAAGAAAGAAAGGGTATGACAATAAAGTAATCACATGACTGTTCTCCACGAAGTGTCATGGTAGGAGTTTGTTAATTTATTTTTTGTACCATGTGAGATTGTTTGCATAGATATCTATACGGTTATATTCAATGGTATTGTACAGACAACACATTCGAGATAGTGGATTGAAGAATGCAATATTGTTATTAAATAATTCAAGAGAGAATATTTTATGACTCCTTAAATTACGTCTATTAGGAACGTTAATATGAATATTGCTCAGACAATGAGTAAACGGTATATAGTTGTAATCGAGGCGTTGCCATTTTTAGCCATCCAAAAATACTATGTTTTCAAATATAATTTTTTATCATCCAAAAGTATTTTCTTTTCTATAATGGTAACTACCTGTGTGAAAAAATTATGGTGTGAAGCGAAGACTTTTCATGTAGGTCGCGATATAGTTCCCATAATATGGAGACAGATATGAAAAAAGCATCTTGTAAAATGCCCATTATTTTTGGCGTTCTAAATCAAGCGCCGTAAATCCCTCGCCGCCAAAACCGTCGGTTACAGGAAACGGAACAACGTCGGAAAGCGCCACGCGTCGCGCTGAGCCAGCGGCGATTCTCTGCATTACATTATTCGGACATCTATCCGATTGTTGGAGACTTCCCGTGTCATTAATTCTGCTAAATATTGTAAATGTGCTAACACGAGAATGGAGAAAACTAAACGACCGTGATGTAACAAAAAATAAAGTGACTTATCAAAAAATGTAACGACAATGTGCTGTAACCGTGTTTTTGAAGTGAAAACTTCTTTAGCGCCGTTGTGATTTGAAACTCGATGAAACGGAAAAGAGTGACACTAAAAAGAGACAGACACACACATCTTTAGTATTTAGCCTCCGAGAGAATGAGATAGCAATAAAATATTTATTTATTGCTTTATTGCACGGATACTCGGTTCCAATATCATACGATAAATCCACGGTCCCAAGCAGGACTCCTTTAGCCCAGTGGTATGAAGTGGTATTTAGCCCAGTGGCATGACAAACATGGCGGCCAGATATTCAGAGGACCAAAGATCGAACCCTATTAAACACAATAAAAAAAAAATGTTTTTGTATATATTCAATCTTCAAACCACTTCAAAATGATCACACAAAAGGTAACACAAAAGAAAGCTTTTTCTAGCGACTCCGGAGAAGAAAACATAAATACTAATAATATGACCAAATGTTTAGGAAAAGTTGCACTGGAATTCGACGACAAATAATATGGAAAGAATCATCCTTCACACTCTTTTCTACTTCATTTTTCTGGAGGTTTCACTTCTATCACGTGTGAATTTCCGATTTTTTTTTTACATTTTTCAACGTTTTCATTTTCTTTATTGCGTGGGAAGATGGTATATACAAAAGGTTAAAGATTATTTAAAGAGTGATTAAAAATACGACAAGGTTATTTATCACTCTGTACCTTGGAAAAAATTTGGGGTGTCTTTCAGCTGATTTTTCAATTCGTGACAGGCTTGAAGGCGAAGGCTCTCTTTGATCCTCGGAGAGGAGATTTTCGCATTGTCGCCAAAAGAAGAAATCTTGATTTTCTTAAAATTAAACTTTGAACGAACACGTGGACCCACAGCGACGCGGCTTCGCACACTGACCGAGAAAGAGTTTCCGTACAACAGCCGATCACATAAAACCCGTGCCCCCTCCACTTCGCCCCTGTACCACCCGATTCTCGTTACTTTTGGGTCCCCCTAAGTATTTACTTTTTTTATAAAAATATCATTCCTCATGTCATTGTCGCTGTGCTAGACATTTGTTCTACCGTGTGGTATCTGAAACAAATTGACATGACGACTACGGTTGAAGTTTTCAGGAACGCATAATATTTTTATTTTATTTAAAAATATCTTATTTATTGCAAATCTTAAATTTGTATACATAAGAAATTACATGTAGTAAATAAAAAAATAAAATTTTAATTCAGGCAGTGGTGAAAATCGCGTCAATAAGGATTTCTCTTTTAATACTCTCCTCACTGACACAAAATATAGGGTTCCATGCCAACTGAGAATAAAGTCAACTCAACACCTCCTTGAAAAGACATTAAAAGCTATGAAAAAAATAATTTTAAATTAGCCGATAACCCTAACCTAACGTAACCTATTTAACCAATTTAATATATATATTTTTTATCACTCTAAATGACTTATCTGAGATGGTTCTGAGTTGGTTTCATTCCGAGTTGTCCGGTCACCAAAATATAGATATCCGAGGAGAATTGGTTCAGAAGCAAAATATTCCCCGCCCCCCCCCCCTCTGGGAGAACCATTAGTGGGATGATCCTACAGGCAAGAAGATACAATAATCTATAATGACGCTGTCCATTCGATAGTCATCGGAAATATAGAGACTAACCCATAAATATAAGCCATAGCATTCCAATCTCCAAGAGGAATGGACTATCAATAGAGATAATGCACTATATTAAAACTGAGTTATGAATGTTCGTAATCACGCTATTTGTTTATCTAAAAACTTAGCTAACTTCGAAATCTATGTACTATGCACGTGCAGTTACTAATGAGTTGTTCCGATTTCAACCTGCAGGGGGAGATAGCCAGCCTCCGATAGGAGAGGCTACCATATGAAGAAAAAGTTGTTTCATAATTCCAAATTATTCGTAATCTGGGAATGTTCATACATTTCTTTTTTCATTTATTTCGCGTTACAAACTTAAAAACGAAAACACTACTTTACCTTATTTACGCCAGATTCGCCAAAATAGTGCTTTAGAGCAGCTATGAACTTTCGCTGTTTGTGTTATTAAATAAAATAGTATATCTACAGTGTTTCATTAAAGATTTTTTTATCAGGACAAAGTGGATTGTACAGTACTCTGCCGTGTTGCAAAGTTGTAACTAAAATATTTCTGTAAAACGACCATACAGCGTAAAAAGCTCTCTAAAAAGTTATCTAATCAACTCGACGAATGAATGATGACAGCAAACAAAAGTACACAATAAAACTAATGTGAAAACCCGCTATTAAATTCCACTTTGCCTTACACAATATGGCAAAAGATGATAAAACCCAAAGTTTACTAACAGCCCGATACTTAAAAATTTTATAACATTTTTTTTTATTTCCTCCATTTAAAATCATATCGTCGCAGGAGCTTTTTTCCGGTGGAGGTTGTTTTTGGTATGACATAGCCCGAAAACAATAATAATCACGCATAAAAACATGTAACTACTATAACAACAAATTTGCAAATATAGACACACGTGCTGACGTATTTACTGTTAGTTACTGTCGCTACAGAACTTCTCTATATAACATTCTAGGTGCGAATAACACATGAATTAATTGTATCTAATATTTTTATATTACTTGCGTGGCAACTTTCCCTTATCCCTCTCCTCCCCTTACCCTTCCCAACCCAAATCCCTATTTTGCAGTCTATTTTAACAATTCACTCCTGTCCAAGTCCCTACTCTTCCTGTACTTGCCCAAATTTGGAAAAAGTATCTCATATAAAATACCTGGGGGTCCTAATTGATCACCATCTTCGTTGGGATCAGCACTTAGCCAGTCTAACTCCCCGAATTCGCAAGCTCTCTTATGTTTTTCGAACTCTAAGAAATATACTTACTCCTATAACACTAAAAACGGTTTACTATGCTCTCTGCCAATCCCAGTTAGCATATGGCATCATAATTTGGGGCGGCTGTGCTCTTAATTTTATTGATCCTCTGCAAAAAGCCCAAAAAACGATTTTACGTGCTATCAACAAGCGACCAACAAGATATTCCTCCAATAGACTCTTCACAGAATATAATGTCTTAAACATACGGCAACTTCATCTAAAATTTACACTAACACATTTCATGTTCAAATACAAGAAAAAAACTCTTTTACATCACAGTTACACCACCAGAACAATAACCAAACGACACTACAATGTTCCTACACTACGCATCAGCTCAAAGACATTTCATGTACCTAGCTCCTAAAATGTTTAACCTTCTCCCCGAGAACCTAAAATCCGAAACCCAACCCCATATCTTTAAAAAAAATTTATCAAAATGGATCCTTACATTCAGTAACGATGATGAGTAAAAATTTGCTATTTTAATTGAATTGTAATATAATTGATACAACTTGTAACATAAATTAATTTAATGTGATAATTAAATTACTAACTTAATTTGTTACTAAATATGTTACTTAAACTACTTAAATGAATTGCATAAGTTAATAGCTGTACACTGTACCTACACAATCTGTAAACTTCATCCGCCATAACACAGGGACATCCCTAGCATGGCGGATGAATTAACACAATTTTTTGTTCATTGTATAAACTTCTTTTAATAAATAAATAAATAAATATTTCAGTTATAATCACACTTATTTTAATGTTGTGTATTAGTTTACCATTTGTTAAATTCACATTTGTACTCTTATTATTTTTTTAAATATTCTAGTTTATATTCAGTTAGTCTTGTTTCTAAATACCTATCTGTGAACATTAATAATTGGTCTGCTTTTTTATCATCCTCTTATGTTTATTGTATTACTAAGACTGTTAATGTTCCTTAAATAAATAAATAAATAAAATATCGTGTACAAAATGAATCTTCGAACTCTCCTATTTTTTTCAGCTAAAGATGGAAATGATTTGGCAGGCGGATATGGGTACCGCCGCCCCGAGAACCATTTATTGGATCACCCCAAGTGCTTTGCTACGTTTGGTGACTTAGCAGGGATTCGTGGGGTGAGGTTTGTCCGGGTCTTGGCGGCGGATGAGTCTGCCCACCAGCTGCACGGCAGGCCGGATCGGGAGAGAATGGTTGAGACGGTCCCTTTGACTTCTCCAGCCGTATTCTCTCGGAACTTCGCCTTGCACCGCAGTTGTACAGATGCAACATTTTCTTCTTTCTGTGTTGGTAATAGGATATTTTAAAATGTTGTCAGACTGTTCGTAACCCGGAAATATGTTCCTTTCTTTGAAAGAAAATAAAAATTAAATTAAATTTAAAATAAATAAAATATTTAAATGTATATATATCTAATTTTTTACGAGAAAAACACTCTTTTTATAACTTTTGAAGGTTATTCCCATCAACGTAATATATCATTGAAGAAGAAGATAACACTTTTAAATCCAAATGAAAATATGAAAGAAAACAAGACACAGAAAAACAGAAAAATACAATGGTCGCAACTGGGACTCGAACCCAGACCTCTCGTCTAACCGGGACGTGCGCGTTTTCCAATTTCGCTATTGCCACCTTCTGTCAAACCGTCATATTTGTCAATCTCATATTTCAAATATTTAGAAACAACAATATTATTTTCAACTAGTTCTTTTTCCATATTATAGGCAACTACTCTATATTTTCATTTAGATTTAAAAGTTTTATCTTCTTCTTCAATGGTATATATATCTAACTATTTTCTAAATAAACTTAAATAAAATAAAATCACCTGTGTTTCAAAGTACACACAGTTTTAACAGGGGAATTTAATTCTGAGAAAATCATTTCAAAAGAAAGCTGAATATTTTCAACAGACGAATGGTTGGACAACTTACTGTTGAGAGTCTACGGACATACGAAATACTTCATGGAAACTTTTTAACAGTTTGTGGACACTTCAATCAATTATGGATGGTCGTTAAGAGTCTAGGAGGACAATCGATTTTATCAAAATTTGCCAAAATAGTTAAACTTTGTGTCGCTTGTGTCGCCCTCATCGAATTTTTAAATCAATTCCACCAAAAGCTAATGTACTTTTTACTTCAAATAAGTTAGATCCCAGTATCCGCTCGTAAAAACCCGAAGATTCAGCGATCATTTCCGAACACAGACTAAAAACGGCATATTACATGTTGGCCATATTCGAGGATTGCTGAATTTCGATTTTTCCCTAGAACGTGGGGAAATCTCCCATGAGATTCCCTATTTAGTTGAAAAAATAATTGTAATATATCTAATAATAATCTAAGACTAAAGGATATCCAGGATTCAAATAGTATGATTTTAGAATTAAATAGGGAGTTGTTTACTGGTTAATAAATAACACAACATTTAATGTTGTTTTTAAACGTTAAAAATATAAATGTCAAAAAGTTTTATAAAATCTACTTCTTCTCAATATGAAGTTAAAATAAGAGGGGTATTGATATATTTTTTATGTTAATAATATTTCCATGTAAAGTATTTTTCCATAAATATTGGGAATTTTTCTATCAACTTTTATCCCTGAACACCTGCAGTTACGAGCGTCTGGCACTGTCTAGGACTGGTGCCTATGCCAATTTTGAGGGCTGTCAAAACATGGAAATATAAAACACATTTGAAAAATACATTTATTTATTTAAAAGTTTATGTTTTTTGCAGAATAGAATAAAATAGTTTTATAACTTAAAAAAAACACAAGCTTCAATACATAACCATGATTTTAGTATGTTTTTTGTTATGTATAATTTTTAACATTTCCTACGAAATAAAGGTATCTTCCTATGTTCGCAATATACTAATGATTTATTATATCACTTTTTAGGCATATGAATAAAAACATAATATTAAAAATTCTTCCAAAATTTGATAGGTAAGAATTATTCAACAAAAAAAAGGAGAATAATGTGTATCCCTGGTTGGAAATTATTTATTAATTTAGTTCTATTAATGTCCTAGCGGTATTTAACAAACATTAAAATTTTACAATAAATTATATAGTTGTACCAATGAAAAAATAGTTTTTTTCTCATTAGGAACATAATACAGGGTAATAGACCGAATGTAAATTGCCGGTATTAGGTAGATAATGCACTTGTTTTGCACAGTGTTACAAAATGGTACATAGTTTAGGTACAGTACGCGCCAAACTTAAATGTCGACCTGAAATTGATACGATCTATTATTGCGCAGATACAGTGACAGCAAAAGAGAAAGAAAAAACATACGAGTACGTGCGACAGAGAAAGACGTGGGCAGGGAGGCTTGCCGGGTTTCGTTCCTTAAACCCGCTTATTGCGACGTTTTCTGTATCAACGTCAGGTAGGCATTAAATTTGGCGCTTACCACACAAGAAATTCACATCTAAACAAAATAAAAATCTATACAATAAAAACGTTTTGGTAGTACAAGCATAAGAAAAATAGAATCAGAAAACCAATAATGTCACAGACGCCGTTGTTCATGCGATTTTATTAAGGGTAATTTTTTTGGAAAGAATTGCTTCCTCTATATAAGGAGGATTTCTTATTTCCATGCCTCTCTCATACCTCTGGTCAATTATTTCTGGCAAGTAGCAATCAAAGTAGAAATTTTGAAGGCGTTTTAACATTTTAAAGTTAAAGAAATAATCGTCTCTTCTTATAGTTTCAACCTTCAATGGAATCTTATTTGAGGTCCAAACACCAAACACATATAGGTATCGAACTTGGTAACATGGAGTTTCCCATATTTAAATTTTTATCCTGAAAAAAAATACAAAAAACTTATTAAGCAAAGTGAATTGGTGATTATAGAATAAGTTAATATTTTTTTCTTTGAATCGCCACGATAATAGCTAGATTAAATACTTAAATGATTATAATAATTAATCATTCATTTGCATAGCCCTTAAACTTTTGTAGAACGAAATATGATATCTACCCGATATATTTTATGGTTTCAATAATATATGAGGTATATACTGACGTCTCGCTCTCACAAGCCCATAGCGACGCGCTAGGGAAAGAGACCACAATACAATTAAAACTTGCTTTGTTGTTTCGAGCGATGACAATATTAAAATCAAGGTACCCTGTGCGAAGCTACACGTTTGAAGACAATATGTGAGAAGGTACAATCATTTCAACGCCCGCGTCTTGGATATCTTGTCCCTTTTTACGTGTTCTGTTTGAGAATATTTTAAGGGACCCTGTTTAAAGAAAGCGCGCATAAATAGCCAACATATCAGAAGGTACAATGTGTAAGGACCGTATCGTGCCCTCGCAACTTCCGTTTACATTCCCTTTTGAAATATTTTTTTTTAGATGATAAACGGGTTATATGTGAAAAAGTTTAAGCACATGATCGTTCGTCCCCTTTCTACGCACGTTTTCGAAGTCTTTTTTGACATGTTTTCTTCAAATTACACGAAAAGATTATACGTTTTGATTTGATTTAGTTAGTCTATATGTATTATATCTTAATAACTAATACTCTCATGTTTTTCAATACATCTTCACGGAACAGAGCGTCACGGACGACCGTCCGAGCGGACAGACTTCCGCGTAATGACCAGAAGATCTAAGAAACCATAGTTTAAATGTATTTTGGTTGCACAAGAAAATTGAATATAATCAAATAAATCAATAAATTTGTTGATATTAGTGTATACATTTTATAGTTAAAGTACTGTTTTACTGGGAAATATTTTTATTTTACAGAAAAACTTGTTTTTTGGTACAAAAAAATGATTTTAAAGTACGCTGATTTACGTAGTGTAAAAAATTTAAATACGCCATAATTAAGCTTCATTATAAAAATATGCAAAACAGGTGGTATAAGTACAGATATTTTCTATTAAAAAATATTTTTTATATATCTTTTTAATATTGTATACGATTACAAATGGAAAAAAATCAGGGGGTCGATTGACGATTTATCGAAAACTGCTATTTTATAAACAGTTTTAAAGTACAAATTACTTTTTTAGTTAATATTTTAATTAAACAGGTGGAATACATCATACATGCATCTAATAAAAAATGATGACAAATATTTTTTTTAATGTGCTGTTACGTGCACAGGTGACTTTGAAAACACGCAAAATATTGAAAAAAATTTAAAAATCCCTCTCGGGCTCTTAAAATCGATCACAAGTATAAAAATGGCTGGTTTGACTTGGTACGGAGAATATGGGAGAGGGCAAGCCAAAATTTTCAAACGGAATTTTATTACCACACGGGGCTTCTTTTACCTCCAATATTTGCACAATTCTGCTTTACCTTCTCTCGTATGATATTTTAGTCAGCTCACTCTTAATACTCAAACGATTTTGGCCAATGGGTAATTTCACAATTTTCTGTCGCATTCTCGGTGAAAGCAAAGCAAATATTGGGGTTTTTTTACTACCAGTGTATGGGGCAGATCGAGATTGACACTCGTATCTGGTACCGACTTATTACCTTTTGACCATAAGCTACATTTGCATTACTGAAAATATATATATACACGTACCTACTAGAAATCTTAGGGCTTAAAACTTTTTTTTTAACATGAACAAATTAAATAACAGCGTGCACTCAATTTTAACCGCGGTTAAAATATTCTGAGGTATCTCTCTCTATATATATATTCTGATATTCTCATTCCTAATATTACCTGGTAGGTTCCCGTCCTTCTTCCATCCATCTAATATTCCCCTCCTCCCACACAGTCACCACAACTTTAGGACCACATACTGGATTATCCGGCTCGAAGGACCAAATATCCGGTTAGTAGAAAATGTGCTGCGATACCTGCCATAGAGCTATGATAAACAAAATCGAGTGGGTGTAATTCCGTAGTGTTCGTTTAGGATATATGAAGTTTTCATGGAATACACTTTATTTTCTTTGATGAATTTGATAATACTACTGATAAGTGATTAATAGTAATCTTATATATAAAAATCAATATTTGTTTGTTCGTATTTTATCCACTGCCATACCGTTCATCCGATTGCGATTCAACTTTGGTGATTAGTTGTGCGCACGCCCGCGAAGGTTATAGGCTATATATATAATGGTAAGCTCTGGCGTTATAAAATTTGTATAAAAAAATTACTATCGGTAGTGCGCGAGTGGGTAGAAAATAAGTATATTTCATAAATTTAACCGCAGGGAGGGAAGGCAAGAGGAGTGACGAGGGAGGAAAAGTCGTGGAAGGTGGAAGGAGGGGAAGGAGATGCAGGAGGGGAATGGGGACGCATGGGAAAGGACATGCAGGGAGAAACAATTTATTTCATGGAATGGCATTGCAACGCATGCCATAACATTTTATACAAGGAAAGAGTCATTGAGAGTTTAACGGCTATACATTCAGAAATATTAAAGATATTTTGCCCTAAATCTTAAAAAGCACTTAATTTACTTTTCTTTCAAATCTTAAACTCTGAATCGACAGCTAAAAACATTCATAAAGAGTGAAATTTAAATGCCTTTAAAAAAAACACTTATTAATTATTAACGCATAATGGTATTGCGATGTAGGACCTACGAATTCTGTCAGTATTTTATGGTTTACTTTCAAACAAATAAAATAAATAAAATTTTGAAAGTTTAAGACACAAATTTATTTTACTTCCCTTTTTATGTACGCAATAGTTTTTTGTTAGCTTCTGTCGCTGAAAGGTCGAACGGAGTAGAAATCCGAAGGAAAATTGTAAACAACGTTCAGAAAAACAAATATTATTTTGGGTGCCAGACAAATTCTTAAGCCAAATTGCTGAAAGCTTATTAATTTGATTGTTGGTCTGTAAATAGGTAAACGGCTTGAAAGCTTATTGGGGAGAGAACTTTACACCGACTAGATGAGGTTCGCTTAAATTAATATTCTTGAGTTAATTTTCGGTGTTTTCTACTAACATTTAGGATTTCGGCTTTCGGAATTACTCGTACAACTCTCCAAAAGATCGGGCTCACGATGATTTTGGAGTTTTTTCGAAAACTCAATCAAATTTTCGAAAGTTTTTGATCTATCTATTTAGAATTAATTTAGAATTGCACGAAATTTTTGGATTGCGGCTACAAAATAATGTTAAAATATTGATAAGAAAAAACGAAAAAAAAATGTATACTTCATGGATTTACTCAAAATATATTTACTTGGGGGTATACAAGTATTTGAGTTGTCTGTGCGAGGCTAAACCATTCATCCAATTGCCATGAAACTTTGAGGATTCGATGTACGCATGCCCGCGATAGTTTCTATATACAATAGTGAGCTCTGGTATCATGAAATAATGCGTTGCTAACCATTCATCCGATTGCAATGAAACCTTGGGGATTTGATATGCGCATGCCCGCGATGGTTTCTATATACTTACAATAGTGAGCTCTGGTGTCGTGAAATAATGCATTGCTCACCATTCATCCGATTGCAATGAAACTTTGGGAATTTGATGTGCGATGGTTTTTGTATATAGTAGTTGGTTCTGGCATCTTGAAGTTATGCGTTGCTAACCATTCATCCGATTGCAATGACATTTTGTTGGTTGGTTGGTTGGTACCCGCGATGGTTTCTATATATAATAGTCAGCTCTGGCATTATTTATTTATTTATTTAAACGCCCATAGGGCTTTTACATAAAGTGCAGTACATGTGTTTGGAAAAATATAAGAAATAACATAATATAATATAAACATAATATAAATATAAGAAACAAAATAAAGATAACATAAGATATACAAAATATAGATAACACCAAGTGTAATAGTTGACACAAAGCAGGTAACATAGAATATATGGTAAGTAAATTAATGTGAGAGTGTTATTTTATGAAAATAGTATTAAAAAATTGCAAAAAGTGGTGCGCGAGCTGTTTGAAAACTAAATGTATGGAATGCGGGAGAGGGGAAGGGAACTCGTGAGGGGGGTTTGCGGGACGGGGAAAGCGGGAGAGGCGAGTGAGGAGAGGGAAGGCTGAGAAAGCGGAGTGGGAACGCGAGAGGGGAAGGGAACGGGATGAATGGGAAAGGACACGCAGGAAAAACAATTTCTTTTTTAAATGACATAGCAGCGCATGCTGGGAACTCGCTGGTTGCAAATAAAATAACATAAAATGTAATTTCATTCTGTAAATTCGGGGAAAAAATGTTTCCATTAATTTTCCACATATACCTACAGTCTGCATTTGAAATGGTATTATTTTTTTTCCTACACCGCTTTTCTTCCTGAAACGAATTGCTCTTTTCCTAAAATAAATTTAAGTGGAAAGCGAACGAAACGAAAACGACGGAATAACATTTTCCCTGTATTTATGTACTCCGGGCATTTCGACCTTTGACACGGTCGAGTGCTCTCCAGATACGATGTGCATTATTCGATTGGTCCAATGCCATGAACTCTTTCACAATTTGCTCTCCTGGAAATATTTGTATTGTAGGGAGTGACGTCCCTCTCATGTGCCGTCAAGTCTGGGAACTTCCTGGAAAGTATAAATACGTGTACTTACATATACGAACGTTTCAGCAGTTTCAAACGTTTCAACGTTTCTCAATTTTAGAGGCCGGTATGGCATAATCAACACCTCTGACGTAGGTCTCCTCAAGTGGTCCGCTACTGGTGACTTAGCAGGGTGCCCAGGCTCAGGCCCAGGATGTGTCTGCCCACCAACTGCGTGGCAGGCCAGATCGGGAGAGACTGGTTGAATAAGACCTTTTGACCTCTCCAGCAGGATTATCTCGGAACAACGCCTTGGTCCGCAGTGGGAGGACATTGACCCAAATTTCACCCCATCCCTCGTACTTTTTTCCTTCCCAGAACCCTCTCTCCTTCCTTTGCTAAAAATTCTCCCACACAGAATCGCCAAAGTTGACATAGGCCCTGAGGAGAATTATATTTAGAAACAAAACTATTAACAATTACCCTAGAAAGATAAATCTACGGTTTTGCGACGTAAGCAAAAAGAAAAAATTGCTGTTTTTTATTTCGCATCGTATCGCGCTGTCTATCTCAGTTAGCTCAGTTGCCGAGCAGAGCTTGTCAACTTGTCAAGTTGCGGCTTTGTCACCACGGCAAATATAATAATTACGGAGAAATACATACACAATACATACACTATACATTTACACGTATGATTATCTTTTGTTTAACTTTCAGACTTGTTCGTATAAATGTGATGTAACAAACAAAAAAAAATATTTTTAAGTACAACGACTGATTAGCATTTAAACTTTCATAGAATATAAAAATGTACGATCTAGACATTAAATGAAACGCTGTATTTCATTTGAAAAAGACTTAAGTCATATTTTGTAATTGATTTGTAAGAGATTCACAGAATTTTTTTTTTTTTATAACTATATATATTTTTTATAATTATTTTGGTTTTATTTAAAGTACAAAACAAACTTCAGTACGTCTTTAAGACGTATCATTATCTTTAACGTGGGTAAAATAAGATTATATTTCTAGGGTTAAGAAAACTATATGAATATACTCCTTATTTACGAAATAAAAAACCAACTTATACATACAAATTGATTAAAACATCCCACGTTGACAAACACTTTACACGACAACACGATAACATACATGTAAAACCCCACACATACTAACCTATGGTAAGTAATCCATTGGTAACAAGGGGGGGCAACATTTATAATTGCCGTCCAGATGATATATGTTAAATGAAAAAAGGCTGGATAGATTAAAAAAATATATTCAATTTTATTCTAAATCAATAAATATTGTTTTGTAATGTAATGTAAAATATATATATAGGTAGTTTAGTTTAAATGTGTTTAGATATTTCTAGTTAAATGAGTGAAAACATAATTTTCTTTTTTCTGGAATAAAACTTTTTATTAAAAAAAAGTAATGTTGAAGAAGGCAGTGTTACTTGTGTTTTCAAAATCAACATATTATCAAAAGATTAGATCTAGGAAAGCAAAAGTGGAAAGGTTTTTATCCTTACTTACGTTCCAACAAAGCTTCTGGTTTCATTTCAAATTGTATTATTTCATTTTTTTCATACATAATATGCAAATTCTAAACAGATAATCCCAGAGGTTTTTTTTTCAGTTGTTGAAGAGTGTACTTGTGAATAAGTGGCTTGATGTTGGGAGATTAGGATATATTTATTAAAATAAAATAATGTTTTTTGCAAGCAATATTTGATCAACTTCCTGGAAAGGTCTTCACTTTCTTCTTGCTCCTAACTCGCCACGGAAATTTTGTGATTTATTTTTTACATTAACTCCACACAGGAGGCCCTGGGGAAAATAATTCGCATCAGGGTCTAGGTTTTCTTTGGGGATGCTGTATGGAGAGTCTTTTTAGTAAAGGACAGAAAGTAAGTTTTGGTAAGGAAAAGAAATGAGGTGTGGGTAGGAATCTGGAGGTCAGTGTGTCCGGGAGTGACGGACGTATGAATCCACCCTTCCCGCTAGGGCGCAATGCGATGTTCCGAGAGAGTACGGCTGGAGAAGTCAAAGGGACTCCCTCAACCATTCTCTCCTGATCCGGCCTGCGATGAATTTTGGTTGGCAGATGCATCCGCCGCCAAGACCCGAATAAACCTCACCCCGTGAACCCGGGCACCTCTACTAAGTCACCAAACGCAGCGAACCACTTGGGTGACCTATGGCGGAGGTGATGGTTTTCCAATAAATGTTTACCGGGGTGGCGGTACCCTTACCTAACTCCCGGTGTTGCCAAATCATTGTTGCTTATTGCATTTTTATTGCCCAAACCGAACCACTTTACAGTTAGGTTTAATTGAAAATTACTATTTTCAGTTGTGCCTCTGTCCGTAACTCCGGTTCAATGAACTTTTTTGCTTTGAATTTCTGTATCATTTTCGAAATTTGTAGTGTTTTTTTTTTGAGGATTGAACAAAATATCTATTCACAATTTAATATTTTCAGCAGAAAATTATTTTAATTGTAACTGATTTGTAAAGAATTCGGACTATCCCCCCATGAGATACGAAGTGAAAGAAATTTCCACTTTTTTGTCTGAAGTTAGTTCAATTAGACCTCTGTCGCTGTAATGTCGAACGACCGGACACTACTGAATCCGGTCCCCGCGCACTGCTACTCACGTGATAATAGTAGAACATATTTAATAGAGATATTAGTAAGCAATTCGCCTCCTTGGCTCTTCCGAAATTTTTGACGGGTCTGCGTTATTTGTTAATAATTTTTTAAAATCATAAGCATGTAAGCGATGACATTGAGCGAGTTTACAAGCTACTATCTGGGAAATTCACTATCTGTTAGTAAACTCGCTCAGTGTCATCGTATTACTTGCTAACTAGCAGATTGTGGACAATCTACGAAAAAAGTTGAAAGGTGGTCAACTTTACTCGCTACTCGCTAGTATTTGCCTAAAGATGGCGGCCCACTAACTGTCAGAATTAGTTCGGGAGGAAGCCGTTATTGGCTAGCGTGTGGCGCTAGCTACGAACTCAAGTTTTTTTTACAAAATGTCGACCGAATTGGTTCGCGCGAGAGTCGTTGTTATAGCTGCTACTGTCGCTACTGAGCGAGTTGACAGTTTTGTGTGTCATCATGACAATCTCACTTGCCGATTCACCCGCTTTTAAACTTACCGGCTAGTAGCTTGTAAACTCGCTCTATGTAATCGAGGCTTTACGAAAGTGTTGCCCATTTGTCGATTTTATATGTATCTTTAAAAATGATTCCTTTTTTGTCAGAAAGGAATCGGAGCACAGCGCGTTTATCAATGGAAATTCGTAGATGGTTTTGAGCCTTAGATCCTTTTTGCTTGTGAATATTTTCCTAAGTTACTTTAGAAACAAAAAAATTATAATGTTAACCGCTTACCCGATCATTCCCTCGACAAATTCAAGAAATGATTCGAAGTTCATTCTCATGAGCTTCGAATCGTCATTATTGCATTTGCATAATTTGTATTTTCACAATTGAAGTAGTTTCGACTAACTTCGCTCCGCTCTGGAACAGGAAATTATCAAAGGGTAGTCGGGTTAGGCGTGTGTCACAACCGGGATGAGTTGTACCGTGCCTAACAATTCCGCCCTTTGAAGACCACAATGAAAATTAAACCGGATTTGTAGTCGACCAAAACCGTGCTCCAATTTACAATATACTGCGCGTACTGGGATCAACTTTACTAAAGTGGCCAATTTAATGAGTAGTAAAAACAGTTAGTACTAAAAACTCAAAGTAGTGGTCGTTTCATTTCATATATCGTATTTGCAAACTAGATTCGGCTTCGTATGACTTATCTTTACAAATTTTGTGCAGGTCGATACCAGTGACATTATAGATAGCGGACGACCACCAAAGAATTCCAAAAATGTTTATTTTAGATCTTCAAAACTAATCAAAATTTTGTGATGAATTTTTATGTATTGTACTCACCGTAAAAGGTAACGTGTCTTGTGTTATTAGGTACTCTAAAACAATTGATATAATATTCGTTTACAAATGCGTCAGCACCATATTGTCTGGTTTTGATTTTATAGATTTGTGAAATTTTAAAATCGTTTCTGATTCCTATTTAAATGTAGAATTGATAATGAGTTGATCATTTTGTCAACAATCTTTTCGCTGTCACAATAGTTGAGATATATTCTATAATATTTAGCTTTTAGCTATTTCCTCAATGACGTAGTGTGTGTAGCTGGAGAAATGATGAGCAGGTGAACTCACTCACAAGTAATTCTCGTTTGAAGTGATGTGGAGCATTTTTTTGCGTGTTTCACATGTTGCTACTAGCTGGATGGTCGAACATTGAAAATTGTCGAAAATTGAACAAATGTTCAATTTCATATGCCTGTTTGGCACCTAGGTATCGAAATGTCTTATTTAAATTGGTGTAGATCATAATTTAAGAGGTTTCCGTTTAGTGTTCATAATGTAATATAACGTAATAATTTGCGACCATATTGTCTTCTTTATCCAGATCTGAGGATACTACATTTTGGGATCCTCTAAACCTTTTGAACACCTGTCCACTGACATTACTGTTCGTAATTAAATTCGACAACTTATACTGCTGCTGTGGTTAGACGTCCCAGTTACGACCATTGTCTTTTTCTATATTTCTGTGTCTTGTTCTCTTTCATATTTTCGTTTGGATTATTATTGTTATATTCTTCTTCAATGATATATTACACTGATGGGAATAACCTTCAAAAGTTATAAAAAGAGAGTTTTTCTTATAAAAAATAAAAAAAATATTGTATTCGTTTACGTGTTCTGTAGTCTGACATTATTCGATTGATTTCTTCGTGAAGCTGTGTCTTGTGGCTCTTGCCGCTTTCGCATTGAATCATAGAGATCTTGTGGACCAGCCGTCAACCAAAATAAAGAAGGCCTCTTGAATATAGTTTTAATTAGTGGGATCGATTACTTGTAACGGGAATCCGGGGCACGATGTTTCAAGTTGCAAAGTAAAGGGTGCGGCAACATAACTTTTTTTTTTGGGAGGCGGAACTATAAAATTTTGTCCTGACAAAGTTTAGTCGCCGTCATGCGTTGGAACAGTGAGGAGCGTGCGGTTGCCGTTGTGGCCACCTTTTCGAACGGATGTTCTGTGATCGCAACCCAGCGCGCCTACGACGTAACCCTTGGATGTCTCCTACGTGATTTGATCTTAAGAAAAACAAAACTTTAGATGTGTGCCTACATTATAAAAATCAAATGACGTGGGTTGCGATCACAGAACATCCGTTCGAAAAGTAAGCCTCAACAGCAAACGCACGCTCCTCACTGTTCCAACGCTTGATGGCGACTAAACTGTGTCGGAACAAAACTTTACAGTTCAGCCTCTCGTAAGAGATCACTAGCGCTCCTCTACGACATCAACCAACTGAACGGCGCGGATTTAAAAACAGGAAGTTATGCTGCCGCACCCTAAAAGTGAAATGATATATATATTTCGTCTGTAAGTGACCTAACCCCAGTTTGATAATGCCTTCAGAAGACGAAATAGCTGTCTCGCGTAATAATTATTTCAGCAGAACTCATATTGGTAATAAATAATCTTTTTATAAATTGAAAAATAGTGTACACATAAAAGAAAAAATTAAATATAATAAAATGGAGTTCTTCAAATAAAAGATGATGACAGTAAATAATTAATCATAGCTTTGATTTATAAATTCAAGTTTTGGTATTCATCTATTTGAATCTTTAGGACAAATGCAATATGATTAATTTATAAAAATATACTTGCTTAATATATTCCACATTAATATGTATGATGCGTACAAATATTTGCATGTATGGTGCAGATATTTGCAGTATGATGTATGGCACAGTTATGAAAGGAATGTAGTCATTAATACAGTAATAATATTCATAATTTTAATTATCACAATAGCAAGGTTAACCAATCCGTATGATTATTGATTTCCATACAAATTATTGCTCTTTGTTATTTCATTGCGTGTTGCCAACAAGCAGGCTGTAAAATCATTATCGGTTGAAAATATCGAAAAATAAATTTCAATAAATTATATTAGTATTCATTTGACATTTAATTCCTGATTTTGGTGATTGATTTTGACTGATTTTTTTTTTGTTTTCAACTTAGTCTAAATTATGTGTAAAAAATCGTTTATTAAAATTTTATTAATCGTCATACATTTTATTTAGCATCGTGTGGATTCTACGTACTAATGATATTTTTCAGATAATTCATTTGTGCACTTTAAAAAATACATTATGTCTAATAAAATGTTTTTTTTTTCAGCAATTTTAGTTAGAAAAAACGTAAATTTACATTTTCAAACCTTGAATTGAACCTTAAAACATGCCTATCAATCAGAGTGCGCGCGGGAAACGACCTTAAGGGGGTATTCTAGTCTAGAAAAAAAAAACAATTTTTTTTTCTTCATATTTCCAAAGTTTAAATATTCAAAAATATCTCCTTAAAAGGATTTTTTGAAATTCGCATTATTTTAAAAGTTATAACCATTTTGATATCGCGGTTTAAACGGAATCTAACCAAAATCTAAGAAGAACGAAATTTTAAACCCATTTTTCTCCAAACCACTTTTTTCGAGGCGGTTGACACGATATCTCAATTTCTACTAAATCAATTTACTTGAAATTTGGTGTGAGCCTTCTCTATACATTCCTCTATGGCGGGAAGAACTGTAACAAAATTTTAATTTTTACTATTTTTTAAAAATTTTGAAAATCAAAAAAAATGGTACTGGTTTTTTTTATTTCAGACAGCCGCCATTTTGCGAAAAAAAATTTTTTTTACTTTTCCTTAGTTCGGGCCATAGCCGCATTTGTTTCGATTAAGAATTGTTTTTTTTTTTTTAGATTACTGGGAGGGTTGCAATCGTGTCAACCAGGGCGCGCTATTTTTTTGAGACCCCTCACTTCAACACCCTGTAACTTTCTGAATTTTTAATTTTTTAGTTTGACTTTTTTAATGGATTCTTTGATGTTTAATAAATATTTCACAAAATAGAAATTGGTAATAATATTATTGGGTTTTTTTTGTTGCACCTGAAAAAACACCTACAATTCATGCCTCTAGACTAGAATACCCCCTTAAGTTAGGATACCATAATACTAGATGTTGACAGTTATGGCGAAGAAAACTCGATGTCGACTGGTAAGATCCACACGTTTTTCGAGTGGAATGATTTTTGACGTTTGGCATCTAATCTGGTACCTTGGACGAAACTCGAGAATAAACAGTAATAGTCGACCAATGTAAGTACTTTCGCTGGCGAATGCGAGCGGCCTCGACTGGAGAATCGAGTCCCTGAAATAAAACTTAAGACATTTTTTACTAACAACATAATGAAATTTGTATACAAATCAATGGATGCAGCAGTTGGCGCTATATCTCTATTTTATCGAACGAGCATTAGTATCATCGCATTATTTGAGACGGTCAATGAACGAGAGTCGGTGCTCATGCACTATTGCCACACTTATGAAGAGCAGTTCCGAATTCATCGAACTCAAGAAGCCAAGCAATATGCAGCAATATGCTTAGTTATAGAATTCACGGGTTTATGACCGGCGGCTGATTGTCACCTGAATAGACGAAATTCCCAAGACCGTTGACGAAACGGTCGAGTTCAAAACAGGGCGATGGAGTTTGTACTAAAATCTATAATACAGGGTGCGGCAGAGAGGACGGACGGTTTTAAAAAAATCAGAAAATAGTTAATTTTTACTCAAAAACAAATTTATTGATGGAATCAGGTTCGCAAGGAAATAGCATTTGATACAGTCAAGTGTGGAAAATCACATCAGGCATGTGGTGGCCGAAATCGTTGATGCAGTGCTGGAGGCGTTCTAAGTTCGCGTAGACTCTCTCCAACATCGCTCTCTCAACTTGGGCGACTTCCACGCGAATTGCGTCCTTCAATTCGTCCAAAATTCGGGGCTTGTTCTCGTATACTCTAGCCTTCGAAGACGGTAATGGTCGTGCTGTTACCGTGAACTCAGAGCGCTACGTCGAAATGATCACCAACTTCTTTTTCCCTGAATTACGACGGCGACGTGTTCCAAGCCGACGTGTGTGGTTCCAGCAGGATGGGGCGACCGCCCACACAGCCAGAGCATCAATGGACGTTATTCGCCCTCTCTTCCCTGGTCGCCTTATTTCCAGGTTTGGCGATGTTCATTGGCCTTCTCGGTCCCCAGATTTATCCATGTGCGATTTTTTCTTATGGGGACACCTGAAGGCTAGAGTATACGAGAACAAACCCCGAACTCTGGACGAATTGAAGGACGCAATTCGCGTGGAAGTCGCCCAAGTTGAGAGAGCGATGTTGGAGAGAGTCTACGCGAACTTCCAAGAACGCCTCCAGCTCTTCATCAACGATTTCGGCCACCACATGCCTGATGTGATTTTCCACACTGGTCTATCTCAAATGCTATTTCCTTGCGAACCTGATTCCATCAATAAATTTATTTTTGAGTAAAAATTAACTATTTTATGATTTTTTTAAAACCGTCCGTCCTCTCTGCCGCACCCTGTACCATAATCAGCGAAGGAGTTAGGACAAAACTCTTCGGCCATTTTTTTTTAATATTAACTCTATGCAGGATGGCCTCAGGAAAATAATTTCCCTCAGGGCCATATCATCTTTGATGATGCTGTGTGCTATTTGAGGAGAGGAAGGAATGCACATCAGTCTTGAAGAGACCCATTTTGTAGGAGGGAGGAAATACAGAGTCCGCAAAATTATTCCACAGCTGTTGAACTAGTCGTAGAAGCGAGTGGTGGGCAAAGTAGTGGGCAAAGCGGGCACCCCGACTAATGTCAGAGATGTACACTTCTAACCCTGTTCTCTTTCTTTCTCCCTGCGCCAGCGCTAGCAACTAGCAATCTGCAACTTGCAACACTACTCGTTAGTGACAGGTGACAGCTGTCAGCAATATTCTTAAGTTCTGGAACGTAATCACTGCGACCCAAGGGATAAAAATGTACAGTATTAAGAAAAATGGGTTATTGCCTCGATGCAATCCGAAATGTGAGTCAAGGTGAAAAGAAATTTATTAGGATTTTAACACAAGAATGCTTTTTTAGTGCTTCGGTTCCAAAAGATGACTTTAAAAAATCGTACCTAAAACATACATATATATTATAAAATGATGGAAACACGAGCCCATGTGAGTTTATGAATCACCTAATATTAATACCTATTTCTAAACGTTTAATCGAGTCGTAGAAGCGACCCGTTCTCATGTGAAAAAGTCAGCCATGTACCTACATAATACGTTGGGCACACATTTGGCCATAGTCTGACTCCTACACTTACATCGGTTATGCACCTAAAATCTTCCTTTTTTTTAAATTTAAACTCTGCAAAGAACAACGTTTTAGGAAGACTTCTATAATCTTCTTTTTTAAATTGTGAATTGCCGAAAATTTGAATTTTCCCTTTTGTCAAATAATTATAATGACCAAAAACGATAAAAAATATGAAAAAAATTCCCATTTTAAATTCAGTTGACTTTCTAGACTGAATTATTGACTATTAAATGTTTACACAAGAATTGATTTTCACTTACTGTCATGAAAATGTACACATTCGTCCGTGAAAACATTAAGCCGGTACATAAAACACGCTGACATAATATTTTTCAGTGATTTTATCGTTCGAAAACAAGGCACACAATATTTCCAATACTTTTTTGTTGTTGTTGATTTGCCTACTCCGGACAATGCAAAGTAGTTTCATTTAAATTTTTGTTTGAGTTTCATTCAAATAATTCAATGAAGCGTACAATCAAAATAATGAGCAAATGTTATTTTGGTGGAATGAAATTCTCAGAAATTGATAAATGATAAGTACTCGTTTTAAAATTTCCATTTTTTGTACAAATGTGTGTAATCAATTTCATAATTTTGTTTATTTCGAACCTATTGTTACGATTGTCCATTTATGTTTTCAATTTGTAATTTAATTTAATTAAGATATTCTTATTCCCCCACGTATACCTTTTGCTTGGTTATAATGTTAACTGTTTATAGTATGGTCCTACAATATTACATCTTCATTTAAACCGAATTCATCTCAAGTGGTAAGGTTTCTCATTGAGAAGGGCCTTTAAAAAACTCATGACCTTAAGCTATTTTTCAGAATCAGAAAGGTCTATTGTTGAGTGTGCTCTATTCTTCTGAATGGGAAGGGTACCAGAATTTTAAACCAAGAGTTGGAACGTAATGTGGGTTTTTCTTATTAGGATTTACGAGCTAATTTTGAAGATAGGATGATCTACGTAGAGGTCTTTCGTCGAGTGGCAAAAATTTCAATATATTACAAGAGAAAAGATAACTTACTATATACATATTACGGGGGACGACAGATACAAAATTACTCAACGTGTAATCCGGGAAGACTGGAGAAAGAAAAAAGGGCTAATTGCTTCGAAACCTACAACGCTTTGTACTTACAAATATTTCGCTGTAACCAACAACTGCGAAATGTTTTTGAAGTGAAAACTTCTTTAGCACAGTTGAGATTTGAAACTCGATGAAACGAAAAAGCGACACTACAAAGAGATAAACACATAGAACTATGGGATTTAGCCTGCGGAAGAATGAGATATAATAATCGGTCTCCTCTTTGTGCTCTTCTCTTCGGTGTTTCGTAACCTCCCACTGTTGTCTACTTTAGTTTTCTGAAGGTTTCATTTCTACCGCGTGTGAACTGCACACTTTTTTTATTGACACATTTGCCTTTTTTTCACAATACATTATTTGGAAACTATGGCCTCGCTGGGTGCTTGCCCGAGCTGTCGCCCCGTTTTACAATTTTGTAAGTCACAAAATTTGTAGGTTTGTAATTAAAATCAACTGGGCAGCGAATTCTACAACAAACCCCATATCGATTCGACAAGAAATCGATACGCTTTGCAATGCCAGGACTCTAGATGATAGTTCTAGTGCTTTTGACAGAGTAATCTGTGGTTTAGTTCCCATTAGTTCCTGACAAGTGCTTTTGGGGAAAGGACATATGACCCATTCTGACGGACGGCTGGAAAGCGACGCTCGTCGAAACACGAAAATGATTCTGAGCTGTTTATTTAACTGCATTACCATTACCAAATGATATTCCTTTTACAATTTTTATCATCGCAATGATAATAATGGCGCCCAACAATTTAAATTACATGTATGAATTTCTACTGACATGCAACGTTTTATTCACGCAAGTGGATACATTTTTGTTAACAAATTAATGGGAACAAACCTGAGATATTCTTTTAATCAATACGATAGTCTTTAGTTTAATCCTCAAAATTAAAATACTTATATGTTTAATTTTGACTTTTACAATAAACTTTTACGTTATTTAACATGGTTAGTCTTTTATTCAATTGTAAGATTGACGCATTCATTCATGCTTCTCTTTAATAATATTGAAATGTTCCATGGTAGAGTATAAAGCTTTTTTTTCTGAAATTGAATTCTTTGAACAGAAGTTCTAACGATAATGTAATTGGTTTAAGGAGAATTGTTTTGAATAATAATTTTAGTGCTGTACAAATCGGTATTGTGTATTTTTCTTTTAAATCTACTTCGCCATGTATTTAGCACATACAAATTAAGTATGAACCCACACATTTTTATTGTTCGTTATATTATATGTCATCTGCAGTTCAAAAACTGTTTTTTTCTGTTTCTTTTATTGTATAACGTTACACTTTTTACCTACCCCCTTTACACCTCTGTACCTTGTGTAACACCCACTGATGTCATTTTTGTTTTCTAAACCTTTAACACTGTTTTTGACACCTATGCACTAAAAATAAATAAATTTATTATTATTTTTTTCGACTTTATGTCCGCGTTAAATCTTCCCCAGAAAAAACTAAACCCAGGAAAATCTTCCCCGGAAAAAACTAAACCCTTCCACACACTTTTCCAAAAATGATCATCTAGTATCAATCCATGCTATTCAATATGAGTATAATAAATACAAAACAATATAAGAACAACATGCCAACCTTTTTGCCAAATGGGAAAATAATTCACCGACTCCAGATATTTTCATATCAGAGGGTTCGGCTCGATAGAACTCCTAACTGGACCGATAAATCTTACTGATCCCTCAATATAAATATTTTAAAAATCTTTCGTAAACTTACATGTATTTAAAATGAACTGACTTTTGCATTTTTATATATAAATTCTTTGACAAATCTAAAAAGCCTAAATTTTGAATGATGCTAGGTATAATGCCAGTAGCCGAAATAACAAATAGTAATATTTTTATAGACTGAGAATGCCAAATCCTTTTAATCTTTTTCTTAAATCTGTATATTTTCTTATTTTTTCAGAAACAGATTTTTTAATATTACAGTAATTTGGAATAGTGACATCAATGATAAAAGGAGATGACGCCGCGCCTTGTGATAAATTCAATTTTCACAAAGGAAACAGTCAATAAACCTATTTAAAATTCCCTGCACAATTTCTTTCGTTCTAGTTCTCCTTAACGGAATAATTGCATTAAACCGATAATTTTTACCTTTAAGTGCTTCAACAAGACTTCTACTGAAAAAAGAGTTATTTGCTGTTGTCTTTAGTGTGAAACAGCGATCTTATAAATTATAAAGTATTACAATGCTTTTACATTTCTTTGAATACGCCACTTTATTTGATAATAAATTTTACTGGTTTCGAATAAAACCGTGTCTTCTTTAGATCAATATAACAACGAAATTACAAAACATAATAAAAGATCATGAAATATATTTATTCAATATACAATATGTAAGCAAATAATGATCAGCTATTTTTTCAGCTGATCAAAGACAGAAAGGCAGTGCAAGTCAATTAAATGGTTTACAATTTGGGAAGCGGATGTGGGCACCGCTGCACCGGGAACCTTTTATTGGATATCCAACACCTCTGCCCCAAGTGGTTCGCTACGCTGGTGACTTAGCAGGGATGCCCGGTTCATGGGGTGAGGTTTGACTAGGTCTTGGCGGCGGATGCGTATGCCTTCTGAAGGCCGGAACGCGATGGACTGGTTGAGGAAGGTATATTTGAAATCTCCAGTCGGCCACGGAGGCCTTTAAAAGGCAGGTTAAGTTTGATTAAAAATAAATGTTTTCAGCATTCGCTTTTAAATTACATTTATGAATTTTTTTATCACAAAAACATTTTGGGGAGACTTCTATTGGATAACCAACACTCCTGCCGTAGATCACTCGAAGTGGGCCGCTACTTTTGGTGACTTAGCAGGGGTGACCGGGTGGGGTGAGGTTTGTCTAGGTCTTGCTTCTCCAGCCGGAGTCTCTCGACCCATCGCATTGCACCATAGTGGGAAGTATGGATTCATACATTCTGAACACGTTGCCTCCCATATTCTTTCTCACCCCTCATTTTTCTTTTTACTTTTTCATAACTTCCTCTGTTTCTTTTCGCTGAAAAACCCTTTACAAAGCATCCCCAAAGATTATATACGCCCTGAAGGATTTTTTTGCATTGGCCTCCTGTGTGGAGCTCATGTTCCAAAAAAATTGCGTCACATTTTTTAAAAAATACGTCACATACATGGAGAATTTCACTGAGGAGGTCGTTATACGTTTTCCGTCTGACCTACATAATGTATAAGTACATTATGAGGTACGTGTTATATCACAGATTAATTCTAAAGTTATCCAGTCTTCAGTTCCCCAGTCTTATCTTATCTACTACCCAATCTCTTCATTCCAGACCAACTCCTCCTTATATAATTTAATTGCCAGTTATTTCTAAGTTCATTATCTAAATTAGGTCATAAAGTATCATATTGCATCTCCCGTTATTTATATTCTTTCAATTAAGGAACTCCAGTCAAACTTTGTTCAATGAATATTCAATGTTGAATTTTAAAATAATTTTCAATGTTGAATTTTTCCAAGTCCGCGAAAACGATAGAAATCTGGCGGGATACGCGTGACGTCATACGTACCTCGGTTTTGTCGGTTAACAGTAATGCCATTCCGACACGGATTGGTGTGAAATCAACAAATACAAAAATAAATAATTAGTAACAAGAAAAATTATTAAATAATTATAAGGATTGTAACAGGGCGTACCCGAGGGATTCTAACCAGCGATTCCTGAGCATATTTGGAGAAAAAATGTAGTTGTCATTTTGGTGTTCGATGGTATTTTTTTCTATTAAAAATAAATAAATAAAAATATGTTTTTTAATTACACGTTGTCTGGAATATAACTGTCCTTTCCCAAAATACCTACTTACTTCCTTCTACCCACTTGGTTGAGATTGCAAAGCAGTGCAGTGACAACCTTCAAAAGGCAAGCAGTGTATTATTATAAAGTTCTATTATATTCGTATTTTCGAAGTGCAAATTAACTGTGTACGCAAAGACTCTTATGGTGATCAAATCTGTGCACAGTTTGGAACGTTTTATGTGGAATGTGAATTCTTACGTGGAAACCATCCATCCAGCCTGCTACATTAACTGTACAGTGAGTTTTACGCTTCCTATTTCCCACCTTCTAGAAAGTTCCTAACACACGTCGCTACTATTCCCTTTGCTACGGGATATATCCCGTGATGTGTTTGAGCGATACGCGCTATTTCGTGTGGTGATAAGCTGTTAGAACGAGACGCAACGCTTATCAAGTGTCCGCTAGGCTGTAAACGCGCTACTCTTCTAACTAGTCAGTTGCGACGTGTGATGGAAAAATATTTTTAATGTTTGTAATGGAAAAAAAATTTCATCGGACAGCAAAATGATATCTACATTTTTTACTCCAAATATTTTCAGGAATCGCTGGATAAAATCCCTCGGGTACTTGCTATTACGCCCTGTATACCGCAGTGGTGATTCGTGAACGAGTCAACGCATTGCGACATCTCACAAAATTGCCCACATTTTTAATCTGTCAAAACCCCCCCACAATCACGTGTTTAAGTTTAAGTTTCTTGTATTTTAAGCGTTTTTGTATGACGATTTTTAATTCTACGTATAATTAAAAAAAAAAACTAAATTTATATATTCAGAATATGAATATTTGTTTACATATTTATCTTTTGGATCATAATAATATTCTTTGATCAATTTCCTGATTCCTGCATTTGAGATTCTCATAAATCTCTAAAAATAATGGTGCAGAAACTGGTACGAGTGCAGTTCTGTAGTATTAATTCGGGCTTCAGCCTGGCGTAGATTGCCCTAATAATAGCCAATCTCCGATAGGCTCTCTATACTGTCATACGCAAAACCAACGCTGCAGTGTACTCCTCAACTCTTCAATTACCCGTGTTCTCCAAACATTTAATAATCTTTATTCCAACTCAATTCTGGATACATTTTTTTACTCCCCAAGTCACTTAACAAAAATATTGCTGGTAACATAATCAAAGCGCTCTCGCAATGCTCCAGACTTAACACAATTCAGACACATTAGTATATATACACGATCACGCACACAAATTCACTTAAATGTATTTCCTTTAACATAATACCCTTGATTTTTATCTTTACTTCCAATCATTCCCTAGCGTGTAATATACATAATCACTTACCAGATTTTCCATAGAGACATGTCATTGGTACCGATCCTTGTAATAATTTTTAAAACCATATAAATTGTTTGCCACTTATTTTATCTACTAATCTTTTAAACAAAATAATACAAATGAAATCAGAAAAAGAAATACCATTAACGATGGGTTGTTTCAAAAATTTTAACAGTTAATCAAATATTTGTAGTAAATTTTCACGTTTTGTGACGCAACTGGCCTATATTGATATAATAATATAACTTGAATAGAAATTACACAGAACGTGAAAATTAACTTCAAATATTTGATGAAATGTTCAAATTTTTTGAACAACCAGAACCAAGATCAAATTGATATAACTTAAATTGTAAAATATCTTATTTATTTTTTACATTAGCTACAGAAGGCCTGTAAGAAAATAATTCTCCTCAGGGCATATGTAATCTTTGGGGTTGCTGTGTGGAGGATCTTTTTAGGAAAAGAAGGTGAGGAAATTTTCGGAAGAAAAAGGTGTGAGGGGTGGGTAGGAATGTGGGTCAGTTTGTCCAGGAGTGACGTACGTATGAATTCATCCCTCTCACTTTGGTGCAAGGCGTTATTCCGAGAAATTGCTGCTGGAGAAGTCAAAAGGTCTCCTTAAATCAATTTAATCTCGATCCGACATGCCTCGCAGGTGATGGACAGACGCATCCGCCGCCAATACCCGAAAAAATCTCACCCCTGTAAATTCGACCTCCCTTGCTAAGTAACCAAATTTAGCGAACCACTTGGGTAACCTATGGCAGAGGTGTTCCATTAAAAGGTTCCTGAGGCGCTGTAGCCTTAACCGTCTTCCAAACTTTGTACCTTTTATTGAATTGCTTTTCTGTCTTTGATTAGCTCTTTATATTGAATAATTTATTCCTCTGTATATTGAATAATTCTTTGACTTTATAATTAAGAACAAAGTATTCTTCATGATATTATTGCATTTATATTTTCGTTGTTATATTGATCTACAGAAGACTCGATTTCATGAGAATTATGAAGTTGTAAGAATTATGAAGGAAGCACCGGAAAAGCTTGTATAATTTTAGCTTTCCAGGGAAGTTAAATAAACAAGATAGTTTAAAAAGTCAGTTTCAACGGGTTTCTTCCATCGAAGTTTTAAATGTGTAAACTTTTATTTGAAAAGTTTGATTCCAATTTTTCAATGAAAGTTCTGGTTTGTAACAATGTATTTCTCTTTCTAAGATATGTTTTAACTAATACAAATTTTGTATCGCTGAAAATACTGACTATATAATACATACTACTTACTACTTACATTAAATATATTGAAAATTTACAAACCGCCATAAAAAAAAAAATTGTCACAACAAAGATTTACAAACAGAGACATAACTTAAAACTACTGTATGGCTCAGAGAGCCTACTTACAATAAAAGGTCTCCACTGGTTCACTACTATTATGGATAATATGGGGAAAAGCCCTTACAAACACCTACTTGTACACAAACATACCACAAGATTTAGAGAAGGAAAGGGGCTAAAAACTCCTCGAATATTAAATAAATATGGAAGCCGTACTCTTGTATATCTAATACCAGTGATTTTCAATAAAATCAATAAAAACATAAAATTTGAAAAAAATGAGAGACTAAGTCCTAAAATGATAAAACTATGGTTAATGAACGAAAATTCCATGTATCTTTGAATATCTTAATATGGCTGCCTACATATCTTTTATTAGGTAGGTATATTGAAATATCTTATATATTTATAGTTGTAAGTTAAATTATCTAATACTACTATGTGATCTATTCTAATGTTTCCTTAAAACTTTAAATGTATTTACAAATTTTTTTCTTAGATATTATATTATGAATGTTTAAATTGTTAGAACCTGCAGACAAGCTGCCATATGACAGCTTTGTGGGTATACTCTAATTCTTGTACAAAATGTTTTTTCTGTAATTTAATAAATAAAAAAATAAAAATAAAAAAATACTAGAAAATTTTAACCATTTGAACCAATTTCGCAACTTACATCTTGACAGCGTATTACCCCTAAACTTGCCAGACATTGTGAATCGCCATCTCATTTTATTTTCATAGTGATGATAAAGCACAGTTTTTTATTAAAATTTTAAGTCGTGATTTGCCATACTCTTGGATCACATGCACTTGAGGATCGGTGAAAGATAAGCGACCTGTGCTTCTTTTCTAAAACTGTAAATTTAAAACTCGACTGTTGCGAACTTTCTGAGTGTAGTCAATTTAAGAGTACCTAGTCGACTCACTAGGTACGAGGACATATTCACTAACAAATTATGTCACAATTCATAAACAAATTATGTAGCAAGCTCGGCAATTCCTTATCTATATAGTTTAGCAAACGAATACACCAATGATATTGACATTTTTAATGTAAAAAATTCGGTATTAAAACATACTTCAGAGAGAATAACCAGACAAAACCGGAAATATGTCTTTTTAAATTAACTTTTAGACGTAAATTAATTTCCACAAAAAATTATAAATTGATTTCAAAATAATGTTATTTTATCTAGTGAAGCATTTTTTTAAACTTTGTGAAAATATTTTTTTTTAGTACAATAAGGTTTTACGTCGTTGGCAGATTTGTTAAATTTTCAAACAGAATTTTGTATTATACAACACATATTTAAAATCATGTAATCATGCAGTAAAATAAATCAATAAACTATTTTTCATAATTTTAATTTTAGTTCAAATAAAATCATAAAAAAATATCCGTGTCCTTGTTTTGTGACGAAAACACTTCAGTTTATTTATTTACGGTCTTACTAACAAATATATACTTTAAATAAATTTTTCATTCTTATTTTGCTTAGACATTATTGAAAAATTATAAATACTTATGATCAAACAATAATTACATAATTTTAATTGTTTTATCATCACGAGTTTGAGCATTTTTGAATGTGTTTTGTAATTAGCAAAGCAAATTTGGACTGAAATAAAATCGATATTGCGTTATTAAGTTAAAATTCTGGTATGGAGAATAATTAATCTTCTCATGGAACCGCCCTGTACCGTTGCAAGGGTACAGTCGCAAGATCATCGTTTGACGAAATTTAAATTCTCGGCCGCTGGTTAATGGCTCTTAAACTCTTTTTGATAATTTCAATTTATTAATATTATTTTCTCTTTATTTTATCCATTGCAAACCAATATTAAGTAAGAATTTTTTTTAACCTATTGTTAATAAAACCAACCATTGTGTAGGAAATTGTAACATTATCAAACATACAAGCCCTGTGGGCGTGTATGGGTAAATAAATAAATAAATTTCATAGTTTTTTAAGAGCAATTCAATTGAGGATCACCATGGGGCGGTTGCTCACATTTGGGAGTCGTTAAGGGAGATGGATGCCGATCCGGGGAGCGTTAATAATAGAAAAGACATTAAATATAAATAATTGTTATCTCTCTTTCTCTTCATACTACTGAGCTGATAGCACAAAGGCATATTATTATATCAGGTTGAAATTGAAATGGCATTCATTCGCGTCCTATATTCTCCTTACACTCCTTTCTGTGTTCATTCGCTCTACGTGCCCAATCCATCTGAGCGTCCCTTTCTTAATCTTACTCATTACGCTTGCGCCTATCATTCTTTGCGGATCGCATTTTTTTTTATTTTTGTTTCATTTTTATTTATTTATTCTCCTTTTCTTTTAACTCTCCGTAGCCTTAGGATCTAGAGAATTCAAAATTTCTAGAAATTTCCCTGGAATGTTTTCCTTTTTCTCTAAAAAGAGCGTTTCCCTAGATGTAGGGAATTTCCCTAAACATACCATCACTGCTTGGATGCTCGCCGCTCGTCCGAAAGAGTGTGGTGCCGTCGGCGGATTTGCTCGGCGGACAGATCTGTGTGTGAATTTTGCGCCGAAACGCTCAGTGGACAGTTCCGCGGTGTAGTGACTTACAATTAAGACTTAAAACGAGAAGTTGTTAGTATTCAGAAATTCTTAAGGCGCCGTATCCCCGCTCAAAAAGAAGAAGATGGAGAGATATGTAATTACGAATGTTGGAGAGAGCGCGCTAATGTTTAAAACGATAAAATTGAAGCGAAAATTGTGAAAATGTTTAATAAAACACCACTCGTTTAAAATAGAGCAAAAATCTCGTAAGGAATGTCTAAAATAGCATTAAAGAAAGACTGTGGATTTTTTCAGACACATAACTTCTAAAATACAACGGCCGGCGTAGTCCAGCGGTAAGGCTCTTGACTCGCATTCCGAAGGTCACGGGATCGAATCCCGGCGTGGCAAATAAATGTTATTTGATTAATTTGTGTTATTTTACAAGTTATTCATTTAAAATAATGTATAGTTTATTTGCGGTACGTTCCAGAGTGGAAGACACTCTCAGTATCGCCCTGGTGTAAGACCACCATTCAGAATTGAAACGTTTCTTGAAATGGCTTTAGCCTTGTTTGGTGACCAGATCTGAATAGCCAGATACTTCTCACCTTCCTTTTCTCCATCTCCTTCCCCTTTCTACTACCTTCAGCCTCACAACATACTCCAATTGGAGATGCCATAGTCTCACTGGCTCCAGACGGGATCAGTTGTGACTCTTGTGCGGTAATCATATAAAAACAAGTGAAATTAACTTGTTTATAATAATTTTCGGAGCAAATTGGTGGAATTCTGTCATAGAAAGGTACATAACAGAATTGTTAATTTACATTATTTGTTTTTCTCAGGGTTTTAAACACTCAGCCTTTGGCCTGAGTAACGGATATTTCCACTCAGCCAAGAAGACAGTAATGTTGAAAAAGTAAAGTAATTTCGGAAAGTAAACAAATTACCTAATAAAACATGTATTTTAGTCGACTACGGGGAAAATACGGGTCTCTTCTGATTCATGGTTATTATATTAATTACGTGATTTATTGCAAAGTGGGACAGAAAACTTTCTTGTTTCTATGTGTCTGGGACTTGTTACTCGTATTGATCCAGAAGTCAGAGTAATTTATTATCATGGTATATAAACTACGGCTTGTCAAGAGAGTGTAGATAAAAATGAAAGTAGCTGCGTTCGCTAAATTTTAATGGTCTCCGTGGTCGAGGGGTAAGGCTCTCAACTCGCAATCGATGCGGAATCGAATCCCAGCGTACGCATATAAATTTCACTTCATTTATTTGTGTTATTTAACAATTAACTAATTAAATATAATATTTGGTATATTTGCGGCACGTTTCAGAGTGGAAAATGCTATCAATATCGCCCTGATCTAAGACCACCATTTTTTTTTTTTTTTTTTAAATTTATTTATTTATTTTATAAATCAACAATCCAGTCCCGCTAAGCCAATTGCAATTGGCTTGACAGCAGGTGCTTATAATTCCTTACAAATATATTTAAAGTTATAATTTACATCTTTTATCTACAGTTAAACATTTTTTCATAAATTTTATCAAGTATCAAGTATCAAAATAAATATTCTTTTTCCAATAACCAATTTTTCACCATATATTTAACCTTGAATTGAAACTGATGCTTGAAATGATTTTAGCCATGTTTGATGACCAGATCTGAACAGCCAGGTACTTCCTGACTATCCTCTTCCCCTTCTCATTTCTCGCCTCACAACATACCTTAATTGGGATTGCCCTAGTCCCACTGGCTTCAAAGGGAGCAGTTGGGACTCATGTGCGTCGTACACATTAAAAAATATATATCGAGCCATATCGAGCCTTGGCCTCCTGCAACATTCGCCTCAAACTCCTCCTGTCCTCAGCGTCTGACTTCCAGTTTGTTATCTGGAGAAGCTGTGCTGCATCCCTTCTTACCTCGTCTTCCCACCTCAGTCTGGATCTTCCCACTTTTCTCTTTCCATCTGGGTGTCCAGTCAGAATTCTTTTTGGGACGCGTGTATCCGGCATTCTCTGTACATGTCCAGCCCATCTCAACCTGAGGAGTCTCATGTGGGCTGAGAGGTTAGGCGCCTGATATATATCATACAGTTCTTTGTTGTGCCGGATGCGCCACTGTTCCCCCTCTTTCACGGGTCCACATATTCTTCTCAGCACTTTTCTTTCAAAAGTTTCTAACATTTCAGCCATCTTTACCGTCAGTGTCAGCGCCTCACATCCATATGCCAGTACAGTTCTAACAATGGTCTTGTATATGGTTATTTTGTTTTTTCTGTGGACGCTACGTGACTTAAACTGGGAGCAAAGAGAAGTATGTTTTGTTGGCTGCTGTGATTCTCCTTCTGATTTCCGCTGGATCCTCGTCATTCACTGTCAGACTGGAGCCCAGGTAGGTAAATTGATCGACCACTTCGTACGAGTAATTGTCTTTGAATTGTGCGGTACTTCTTCTTTTGTGCGAAGGGTTTCTACTCTGTATCATCGAAAAAAAAATCAGTGAGTGCAATTCACACGCGGTAGAAGTGAAACTAGAAAGTCGCTAGATGTCGCTTTCTTTTCTTTTGCCTTTTTTTATTTTAAAGTGGTTCGAAGATTACATATTGATTTCACAAAAATAAAATGTTTATTTTTTTGGATCTCGTAGGACTCGAACCTCCGTTCACTGGAAGTCTGTCTCTCCGGCCGTGATTTGTCAAGCACCTTAGCTGCTGCTCTGTAGGAGGCTCGCGCCGAGACGCGAATTTACCGCATTATATTAGAATCGAGGACCCATAAATAATAAATTTTAGTATCGCACAAATCACTAACGGTTCTAAAGAAGTTTCACTTCAAAAATCGATTTCACGCGCAGGAGAAGTGAAACTTCACCCACACAATCTTAACCAATAGGAAACTTGAAAAGTGAGCTCATAATCAAAGCGGGCAGCGCGACGCTTCGTAGATAGATAAGGTTTGTAGGTAAGCTTTTATTCTATCTCATCCTCTCGCAGGCTAAATCCTGTAAATATAAGTGTTTGTATCTTTTTAGTGTCATTACTGTTTCATATCACAACGGTGCTAAAGAAGTTTCACTTCACTTGCCATTTTTTTTTATTAAAGTTCTGTTTCTTGGCAGGCTATAAATACTTGTTTGTAGAATATAGTGTGAAGCTTTCAGGCGCCGTATCCCCGCTCAAAAAGAAGAAGAAGGAGAGATATATTTAATTACGAATGTTGGAGAGAGCGCGCTAATGTTTAAAACGATAAAATTGAAGCGAAAATTGTGAAAATGTTTAATAAAACACTACTTTTTTAAAAAAGAGCAAAAATCTCGTTGAGAAAGTCTAAAATAAAGCATTTAAACAAAGACTGTGAATTTTTTCATCCAACTCTAAAAAAGTGAAATGAACGTGCTTATAATAATTTTCAGAGCATACTTTGCGATTTTTTTCTATCGAGGGAATTTCATTTGCGTTTCGGTGTAGGGAATGTATGGATATTATCTTCAAAAATAACATTTTTTTTTTTAAGAGCTTACACACGTTAAATGTTTAAAGGAGATATGTAAGAAATCGGTAGAAATTCGGGTAGCGGCGGCTTCAGTCCGACATCTCCTAAGGATCCGGAACCCGTCAAAACCACAACTGCGGTCAATTAATATAATTATTTAACGGCTGATTCAATTTAGACCCTCATTTCTAGGACATGTCTTGTTTCCCTTGGTAAAACATGTGCATATATTTAGAATCGTGCGAGTAAATTCCAGTTCCGGGAGGAAAACCTAATTATGTTAAGCTTCTCGTAACGCTCACTCTCTCGAAACTGGGGGGATTTGCTTTAGTTGAAATTTGCGACGCGGTTTAAAATTAATCAAAAACACACATAAATTATCATATGTGTGTGGACATATCTAAATATTGAAGAAAGGGTACGAATATGAATTATTTTTAGATGAACATTTTCTAGAAAGATCTAAACCTTCAAAAATTAGGCGTATTTTGTCAGAAGGTTAACATATTTCCGCTTTATAATAAAATCCAAATAAATTGAATATTTCTGGATGTATTCAAAAACTAACAACTGTTTTTGAAAGGTGTAAAATACAGTTTCAAATTTTATAAATCAAAACCACTATCTAATTTTTTAAATATAAAAATTTTGCATTCAAACATAAAAAACTTTTAAAAATGGCTCACTTTTATTTTGTTCTAACTGAAATTACTGATAACAAAAAATAAATATAAAAATTTATTAGACAAATGTATTCTAAATGTTATTTTGCTGAATATTATGAATTGAATACAGCCTTACTAATGAACGTGGTGAAAAGTTTATTCAGTTGATAAACGACAGTAAGTAAAAACCTTACTAATAGAAACGTAAAATAAAAGCACCCATAAAATATATTATTTATTTATTTATTTATTATTTATTAACAATTTACAATCAAGTAACACGAAATTTTGGAAATGTACATTACAAGAATAAAGGATGGTATATGAAAGCAAAGACATACAGATAAAACATAAGAAAATAGAAGTGTCAAGTCAAGACTTTGCTAAAAATAGATTAATATAAAATATCATCAAAAATCAAAATCATTTATTGTACAAAATTTTCATTTAGTACAAAAGGTATAACTTATAGGTACCTACATCCTATTTCTTCCAGTTAACCTAACATGTTATACAGAAATGAACACAAATGAAATATAAATATAAAAGTGGTGTAATACAAATTGAGTTTGTTTTAATTTATTATATAAACATAAATATAAAAACAGTTGTACCTATGTGAGGTATTCACTTAATGTGTAATGAGACCTGTTCAGAAGAAATGTTTTTAGTGATGACTTAAATCTGAGTGAGCATCAATTGTTTAGTGAGCGACAAAAATAATTTAGGCTTATGACAAAAAAATCAAGGTCTTGACGTGAGTTGACCATTCTACACATTCTGGATAGTGGTGAATTGTGAATTATGCAAAGATATACAGACTAGATAAAATTAGCAGGGGTGCCCGGGTTCAAGGGGTGCGGTTTGTCTAGGTATTGGAGGCGGATGACCAGGATTCACTGAATCCCAGATTCCTACCCATCCCTTAAAAGCCTTTTCCTTCCCAGAACTCTCCTCTCCTCCTTTTCATAAAAAAAACCGTCCACACAGCATCCCCAAAGATGACATAGGCTCTGAGGGAAATTATTTTTCTCAGGGCCTCATGTGTGAAATTTTTTTTTTTCAAATTTCCTGTTAGAATTTTGTATTTGATATTTACATTGATATTTTTAAATTGCAATGTTTTAATTTCAAACATGAAAAAAGTCGAAAAGTTGTAGAGATTACAAAATTTATTGGACGGGTCCCCTTCCATGATTAAAAATAGTTCAAACATCAGAAGCCACAATCGTAATAATGCAAGACCAGCATTCGTATGAAACTGACATAAAATCGATGCCTTCGAAGTGTTATCTTTGAAGGGTGTATTTTAACGGCGCCATACATATTTTCATTATCCGAAAAACCTTCCGAAAAAAATTCGTTTAAATGTAACTATCGATTAATGGGTGTCAAAACCACACAAACTCTTCCATTGTTTATTCATTTGATGAAAAATAAAATAATAAAGAGGAAAAGTTTGTGATAATGGCACACAATAAGTAATGATGGAATCGTGTTGTTTTTACCAAATTTACTTTTGTTCACATTGAAACATGGAAAGTGAGTATATTGATGGTGAGCAATCAATTCCCCACAGAAAATATATAATATTTGGGGTAAACTTTGACGAATTCCCAAACACGAATTCGCAAACGAAACACTTTATGGAATTTCTTTTTTATATTTTAAAAATATGTATTATTAGAGAGAGATCGTATCTACATCATCGACGATCATCCAAAAAGCCGTTCACAAAAAATTTCCATCTCACACGTCTTGTATGAAAATGAAAAAAGCGGAAGATACCTACAAGAATGTCCGATGTCTTTAATCATATTCCTATAGACATTTTGCGAATGTACGTTTCTTTCGAATTGTGGAATTATTATGGTATTGCTACTGGTACTGCTATTTATAAAAACAATAACAAAAATAAATGCTTTATTTTATGAAACGTACAAAATTCTAAAATTCAATTTTCCAATAGTAACAACACTAATACGGTATTGCAAGGGCTAATGGTAATACTAATATGGTTTGTGACTGCTAATGACAATGCTAATATGGTATTGTGAGGGCTAAAAGTAATGCTAATTTGGCATTGCAAGGGCTAATGGTACCTATTGCTAATATGGTATTGTGAGGGCCAATGGTAATGCTAATGTGGTATTGTGAAGGCTGATGGTAATGCTTATGTGGTATTGTGAGTACTAATGGTAATACTAATATGGTGTTGTGACTGCTAATGATAATGCTTATATGGTATAGTGAGGGCTAAAGGAAATACTAATATGGTTTTGTAATTGCTAATTTATTTATTTATTTATATATAAGTTGTACATTTATTTATAACAATTACAGGCAATATAGCCTAAGACGTTATAATTGTACCATTTATGCAGTGTATATGCAATGCCAAAAATCTTACAAATGCGCTATAGGACACAAAAAATAAATCTATTTTTTTATCCACCGCATTCAAAAAGCACGTAGCTCTCCCCAGAGGTGAGTTCATAAATAAATTAGTGCGGCTTGCTCTACTATATAGGAGGTTGTGATGACGTCCTCGAGAGTGAGACTCTGGTACAAAAAAATTAATTGGGCCAGTATCTCATTATTAGATAAGTGACCGTTCATTAATTGAAAAAAATATTTAAGCAAAGCAATACCTCTACGTGTCTCTAGGGAGTGGTAATTGGTCATGCCTAATATATAAATGGATGGGTAAAGCCAAGGGTAACGTCCATAGAGCCGCGAGAATAAAAACCTTAAAAATTTCTTATGGACTCTTTCAACGCGTAAAGTGTATGTTGATTCGTGTGGGGCCCAGATGATCGAATTTGACTCAAGTACACTCAGGACTAGTGTGTTATATAATAACGTCAGTGTTTTTGTGTTACGAAACGGATATGAGTTTCTAATTACGAAGCCGAGAAGCCAGTATGCTCTGCTTATTAAATCATCGATGTGTTGGTGAAAAGTTAGTTTGCTGTCGTAAATAACTCCTAGATCTTTGATTTGGTTTAGGTGTTGGAGAATAATTTCATTAATTGTATATTCTAATACATGCGGTTTCTTTGATCTTGTATAAGAGACGATATTGCACTTGGGTGTACTGAAGTTCAAGGCATTTATTTTGGCCCAGTTTGAGACGCATTCAATGTCACGTTGCAGGAGAATACATTCAAGAAGATTTTTTATTGAGCGATATAGTTTCAAGTCATCTGCAAATAGTAAATACAATGGTAAAGGTAATGCTAATACGGTATTGTGAGGGCTTAAAGTAATGCTTATTTTGTATTGCAAGGGCTAATGGTAATGCTAATTTGGCATTGCAAGGGCTAATGGTATTGCTAATATTGTATTGTGAGGGCAAATGGTAATGCTAATATGGTATTTTGAGGGCTAATAGTAATGCAATTTGGTATTGCAAAGGCTAATGGAAATGCTAATTTGGTATTGTGAGGGCTAATGGTAATGCTAACATGGTTTTGTGAGGCCTAATGGTAATGCTAAAATGGTATTGTGAGGGCTAATGGTAATGCTAATATAGTATTGCCAATTATAAAAATAATAATAAAAAATCGTAAAAAAACACACAACGCTAATAAAATTCGCACAGATTGAGGTTAACAGATAATAACACACTTTCAGCCTTAATAATAAAATATCACTTCCCAGCAGTTAAACGTTGTTTTGGTTACACATTACAAAAAGACTGAACAATTTAGATTCGATTTAGTAGGTACTAAACTCTATTTTTGCATCACCGCAATATGTATTCGCAAATGAAAAATAAAATTGAAGGCATAGATTTGTACGTATATGAGACGATGTATGAATGTTATTGAAGCAAGGAGTGTGCCAAGGCTGAATTGTTTGGCACTCGATCCTCATATGCAAATGGAAAAAGCTTTGTAAATGTCAAAATATGTATTGCTCATTTTAATTATGTATCAAAATGTACTTAATTTATTTATTGTTTGAAACATTTACAGAGTGTTAACAATTATTTAAGTAAATGAAGACATTATGAGCGAAACTCAATCGAAAATCTGGAAACAGAAAAATCAGAAAAAGATATTGCCACCTCTGGGACTCGAACCCAGGACCTCCCTACTTTCCGGGTTGGGCGCTCTTATCCACTGAGCTAAGGTGTCGATATCCAATTCGGTCACTTTTAACTGTACCATACTTCGACTAAGAACCACCCATATTATCTTCATTTTTCTTAACGCATATTTTTATTGGCTGCCATCTTTATGAATGATTGCAAGATTCAACTCGAACTAAATGCAATCTAGATGGTGTCTGGATAAATTATTATCCATTTTTATTTAATGTGCGACATCTATTGACTCTTCTGCAAGTCTGGGATGAATATTATTATTTATTATTTTAACTTTATGAGTAAAACCTCAAACTGTAATATTTAATTAAATGAAGACATTATGAGCGAAACTCAATCGAAAATCTGGAAACAGAAAAATCAGAAAAAGATATTGGCACCTCTGGGAATCGAACCCAGGACCTCCCTACTTTCCGGGTTGGGCGCTCTTATCCACTGAGCTAAGGTGTCGATATCCAATTCGGTCACTTTTAACTGTACCATACTTCGACTAAGAACCACCCATATTATCTTCATTTTTCTTAACGCATATTTTTATTGGCTGCCATCTTTATGAATGATTGCAAGATTCAACTCGAACTAAGATAATATGGGTGGTTCTTAGTCGAAGTATGGTACAGTTAAAAGTGACCGAATTGGATATCGACACCTTAGCTCAGTGGATAAGAGCGCCCAACCCGGAAAGTAGGGAGGTCCTGGGTTCGAGTCCCAGAGGTGCCAATATCTTTTTCTGATTTTTCTGTTTCCAGATTTTCGATTGAGTTTCGCTCATAATGTCTTCATTTAATTAAATATTACAGTTAGAGGTTTTACTCATAAAGTTAAAATAATAAATAATAATTATTTAAGTTATAAAATTGCCGATGGGATGTACATAGGTATTAACACTTCAATTATAAATGTTCACAACATGCGTAATAAATGTTTAGTTGTTACAAAATGAAATATAAAACATAGTAGTGTAAATACATAACATAACTAGCAGAGAAAGAAAAGAAAGATAATAAAAATAAAATGATAATAGAGCAACCACATAATTGTTCTCCATTACATATCATGGTAGAAGATTGTTAATTTGCCTTTTGAAATATGTGAGACTGTTTGCATAGATGGTCACATTCAATGGTATTATATAGACGACGCATACGAGACAGTGGATTGAAGTATGCAATATTGTTATTAGATAATTCAAGGAGGAATGTTATATGACTCCTTAAATTGCGTCTACTAGGAACTTTTATATGAACGTTGCTCAGACAATGAGTGGTTCGAAGCTTATCATGAACAAGTTTGTACAAACATATTAAGTCAGCAAATTGTCTTCTTTTTTCTAGGGTTGTAAAATGAAATTGTTGGAGTTGTTCCTCGTAAGATACGAGTAAGGCATTTAATCCAAGTTTAAATGATAAAAGTCTTAAGAATTTTTTTTGTACTGATTCAATAGTTTTTGAATATTTTAAATAGTGTGGGTTCCAGATAACACTCCCATATTCCAATTTGCTGTATTGTCATTCATCTTATGATCCTACAATGAGATTCCCGGTCTGACAGCCTCCGTGGTCCCGAGGCAAGACTCTCGACTCACAATCCGAAGGTCGCGGGTTCGAACCCGGCGTGCGCAAATAAATTTTATTTTATTAATTTGTGTTATTTCACAATTTATTCATTTAAAATAATATATAGTATATTTGCGGCACGTTCCAGAGTGGAAGATACTATCAGTATCGCCCTGGTGTAATACCACCATTCAGAATTGAAACGTTGCTTGAAATGGCTTTAGCCGTGTTTAGTGACCAGATCTGAATAGCCAGGTACTTCCCCACCTTCCTCTTCCCTATCTCCTTCCCCTCCCCACTACCTTCAGCCTCACAACATACCCCAATTGGGGATGCCATAGTCTCACTGGCTCCAGACGGGAGCAGTTGGGACTCTTGTGGGGTATTTCACATAAAAAAAAAAAAAAAAAAAAAAAAAAAATTCCCAGCATTTGGGAATACAATGCAATCTATGTATTGTATTGAATACGTTTTTAAATACGAAAAAGAAAAACAGATATTATTTAAAAAATTAAAAAATACACAACCAAAACGAGATGAGAAAGAGGAAAGAGGGGAAGTACCTGGCTAATCAGATCTGGTCTCCTACCCCTGAAGGGTGCAGAAGGGTGAGATGGTTCGTTAGTTACCTTGATTTAGTATGTTCAAGCAAAAATATCAGATTATCGGCAACTAAAAATGATATAACAGTGTTATTGGTTTTCTCTGGTCTCTTTTGCCATAACCAACCTCGAAGCTATAAATCTACCCCCAACACGACAAAAAGACATAAATCTACTTCGCTTTTGCCCTCACACTGGGTAGTTACTGAAGAGATAAGCAAATAGAAGTACGTTGTCGGCATTTCCATGTTCTTAAAGTAAGCTTAATTGTATCTTACTTCTGTTGAAATTGATTAAAGCGGCGCCTCCCCGCTCAAAAAGAAGAAGATGGAGAGATATGTAATTACGAATGTTGAACAGAGCGCGCTAATATTTTAAATGATAAAATTGAATCGAAAATTGTGAAGATGCTTAATAAAACATGACTCGCTTAAAATAGAGCAAAAATCTCGTGGAAGGCAACTGAAGTATCATTTAAAGAAACATTGTGAATTTTTTCACAAATATAACTTGTAAAATAATAGAAATAGACTTGTTTTTAATAATTTTTGGAGCATACTTTGCGATTTTTTTCTATCGAGGGAATTTCATATAATTTGCGTTTTGGCGTGGAACGTATCTAGATTTTATCTTCCAAAATAACATATATTTTTTTAAGAGCTTAAAACTTCAAAAGTTTAAGGGAGATATATAAGAAATCGGTAGAAATTCGGGTAGCGGCGGCTTAAAGTTTTTCAAATGACGGCCGACGTGGTCTAGGGGTAAGAATCTTGCTCGCAAACCGAAGGTCGCGGGATCGAATCCCGGCGTGCGCAAATAAATTTATTTGATTAATTTGTGTTATTTCACAAATAATTTATTTAAAATAATATATAGTATATTTGTGGCACGTTCCAGAATGGAAGATACTCTCAGTATCGCCCTGGTGTAAGACCACCATTCAGAATTGAAACTTTGCTTGAAGTGGCTTTAGCCGTGTTTGGTGACCATATTTGAATAGCCAGGTACTTCCCCACCTTCCTCTTTCCCATCTCCTTCCCCTTCTCACTACCTTCAGCCTCACAACATACCCCCATTGGGGTCATAGTTTCATTGGCTCCAGAGGCAGCAGCTGGAACTCTTGTGATGTATTTCCATAAAGTATAGGGATTTGATTCTGTGCTCGATGCGTGGAGAGCGGAGACTGAATGATGATATTGACGTCAACTGGCGACGAAGATCACGGATCATCCTGGACCTCCAGTGTGATGCTCGGCATCGTGGTGGTGGAGGTAAGCAGTGGCGAATCCTCCAGGCCGAGGTCCAACACCGTGGAAAGTGATAAACGCAGATAAACGGTGATGGAGTGCGGTCGTAGCTATGTAGGCGAAGGCTGGACGGTGCGCTACGCCGGAGACGCGAGTGGATCTCGAACGGCGGACGCGGCGAAGGGCCGGCGACCCAAGTCGCGAGTTGTTGAGTACTAGATTGACTTAAGTAACTAGATTTATTGTGAGCGCAGCGGCGGCGCTTATATAGACGCGCAGTGCTTTCTAAAGCCAGGAGAGTTCCGGAAACCGTGAGTAAACCGGCGCGCTAGTCTAGAAGCTTCTAGGCTGCTATTATAGCGGTGCGCGTGGCTCTAGAAACCTTAAGGAGGGCGATACATGTAAAAAAAAAAGAAAAATCTAAAATATTTTTTTTTTGCATAAATAGTTAAAATAACATCTCAAAAATGTGCCTTTAAATTTTTAGAATGAAATTCGCATTATTTATTGATTAAAAACTCATTTAAGTGCTCCGCCTCAACTCAAAGACAAAATCGATGACCAAAGGGTGAGTCGAGGAAATCGCCACAGCTCTCTTTGACGACCAAAAAAGCTTGTCAAGCATGTCAAGAAGAACTTAAGAAGAAAAATGAGTACTTCGAACGCACCGAAGGACTTCTGTATGGCCTTGGAATAGCTGACTAGTTGGGAGATAGTTGTAATCATAGTGTGTGTCAAAACTTTAAACGTGTTTCTCTCCAAGTACTTTTTTTTAAATTGGCGGGCAAGATAACTCAATAAGTTCTCAACCGATTCTTACGTGAAATTTGGCACACGTCTTGTCTATAGAATAAGCTTCTAGTTGAACCTCAAACATGTCAAAAAAATTTACAAAAATTGTCATTTTTGATCCAAAAACCTTAAAAAAAGGTGAAAAAACAAACTTTTTTATTCTGAGGCGTGCCAATTTACGATTTTTTTTACTTTTTTGTTGGTCCAACTAGAAGACACATATTTTATGAACACGCTCAAGCCAAAATTTTAGAATTCAGATAGCTGTAAAAAAAGCTAAAAATCCCTCCTTTCGCCAACGAGGGTCTCAGGAGATTACTTACTACGGCGGCCATTTTGAAAAAAAAAAAAAAAAATTGATTATTCTCTTTTAATATATAATGAATAAACATACTGAATTTTTAAACGATTTATTTATTTCTTCCCTTTTAAATAAGCCCCTGAAAAACGGTAAAAATTCAGGTGGTTGCATGTATCGCCCCCCTTAAAGGTTTTGCCTTGCGCTGCACACGGCTCGTATTATTGAAGTAAAACTTCTTTAGCACCATTGTGATTTGAAACTCAATGAAACAGAAATAACGCTTAAAAGAGACAAACACATACATCTATACGATTTAGCCTGCGAGAGAATGAGATAGAATGAAACCTTCCAGCCCAGGCCGCTTTGATTAAGGTCACTTTTCAAGGCTCCTATTGGTTGAGATTGTGTGGACTTCTACCGCGTGTGAACTGCACTTAATTTTTTAATTTTTATTTCTGCGGTGCTCCGTAGCCTCCCCACTGTTGTCTACTTTAGTTTTCAGAAGGTTTCACTTCTATCGCGTGCGAATTGCACACTCTGTTTTTTATAGTAGATTGCGCTACAATACAATAATATATTGAAAAATAATATTGTCACATTAATGTTTCTAAAAAATATTGACTATGACATTCCTAATTAGGATAAAACTGCAATGAAGGTGAAGGGAGGGTAGAACAAACGGAGTGAAGATGCTCTGGTTCACCTGGCTATTCAGATCTGGTCACCGAACACGGCTTAAGAGGGAATAACCAGAAAATCCGGGAATATGTCATTTTTAAATAAAATTTTAGACGTATTGACTCTTTTCCACAAAAAATTATAAATTGATTTCGAAAGACTGTTCTTTTATCTAGTTAAGATTTTTTTAAATTTTGAGAAAATATGTTTAGTTTTGGTACAATAAGGTTTTACCGTAGGTCGTTGGCAGATTTGTTAAATTTTCAAACAAAATTTTGTATTACATGACATACATTTCAAATTAATAAAATCATGCAGTAAAATAAATCAACAAATTATTAGGGAAAGCTACTTATCAGTTTAGTTCAAATAAAATCATAAAAAAGATCCGCGCCCTTGTTTTCAATTTATCTATTTATTTACGGTCTTACAAACTAATATTTTTTTTTAAATGACATTTTTATTTTGCTTAGACATTATCAAAAAATTATAAATACTTATAATCAATCAATTACAAAAATTATATAATTTCAATTAATTTATCTTCATGAGTTTAAGCTTTTTTGAATGTGGGTATTTATCAAAGCAAATTTGGAATGAAATAAAATAGATTTTGAGTTATTATGTTAATATGCTGGTATGGAGAATAATGAATCTCATCGGAACCGCCCTGTACCGTTGCAAGGGTACGATCGCAAGATCATCGTTCGACAAAATTTAATTTCTCCGCCGCTGGTCATTTCAAGCAACATTTCGATTCTGAATGGGGAATTTCAAAAGATCTATTCTGAGAGTATCTACCACTCTGAGATTAGGTAATCAATTTATTTGACCTGTCTGAGACGTGTGGAAAACTAAAAGTCACTTCTAAGAATTTTCTGTTCAGTGAGGCTAGTGATCACCATTATATCGGGAGCGTCACGTAGAATCATTCCTTCCACTCTCATTCCTCTCATTCCTACCATTCCTATCATTCCCTCCATTCCCTCGTTCAGTTCAGTACATCAGTTGTGTAAAAATGTATTGTTTATTTGTTATTCGATTTGAATCAGACAATGGAACTTCAAACAAGGATGATTACACAACGAGCCGTTGACACCATTTCTTTTTCCATATTTTCATTGTGTGCGTAGTACACATTTCATAACACGAGAGATTTATTTGCAATATTTTACTTGATATTGTCGTTAAATTAAAAAAAATAATAATAAAATAAAATATTTTCTAAATTCTTTATTTATTTAATTAAATGAAGACATTGTGAGCGAAACTCAATCGAACATCTGGAAACAGAAAAGTCAGTAAAAGATATTCACACCTCTGGGACTCGAACCCAGGACCTCTCTACTTTCCGGGTCGGGCGCTCTTATCCACTGAGCTAAGGTGTCGATATCTAATTCGGTCACTTTTAACTATACCATACTTCGACTAAGAACCACCCATATTATCTTAATTTTTCTTAACGCATATTTTTTATTGGCTGCCATCTTTATGAATGATTGCAAGATTCAACTCGAACTAAATGCAATCTAGATGGTGTCTGGATAAATTTTTATCCATTTTATTTAATGTGCGACATCTATTGACTCTTCTACAAGTCTAGGATGAATATTATTATTTTTTATTTTAACTTTTATGAGTATAGACTTGTAGAAGAGTCAATAGATGTCGCACATTAAATAAAATGGATAAAAATTTATCCAGACACCATCTAGATAAGACCTGAAATAGAACAAAGTGTAAAATAGAACCGCAAAAATATTATAAAGTAAGTATATATTTTACTGGTGAGGTTTAGATGAGAAAATATTTTATGAGAAAAACAAAAAAATAATAAAAGTTAATTATTAGCAGATAAAATCGAGATTAGTTGACTTTTGAAACATTCAAAACTGTCAACACTAAACATATCTATAAATTCGCAGTATTTATTCGCAAGGTTATGGATTCTTGGAATTGGTGAGTATATAGAGTAATTAGTGTTGAGTTTATTGTTGGATTTAAAAATATCTTTACTACGAGTTTGTCTAGAGGGTATGCTAATGCAAATTAGTTCCAACAAATTAGGGCTGTCAATCAAAGATTTTATAATTTTGTATAAAAATAATAAAACAATTAACACTCTTCTATCTGATAATTTAAGAAGTCTGGTTTCAGCGCGCAAGTAATTATAATTTATAAATTCGATTGGAATTTTCATTTTAAAATTGATGTACCGAAGAAATTTGTTTTGTACCTTTTCCAATGATTGAGAATGAACATTGTAGTATGGTGACCATACAGAGGAATTGTATTCTAATCTGCTTCGTACTAGTGAGCAATACAGATGTTTTAATGTTGACATACTTTTAAAATTTGCCCCCATTCTCAAGATAAAACCTAGTATTCTCATTGCATCGCTTGTTATTTCATCGATGTGTATGTTGAACTGTAGACTCTCGTGGAATATAACACCAAGATCACGAATCTGCGATACACGAAGAAGATTAACACCATTCATATCGTAAGAAACGTTAAAAGGATTTTTACCTTTGTAAATAAATAATAATTAATAATCTGGCATTTACATATTTAGTTGTAAATCATTGACAGAACACCACGCGCATAGTTTGTTCAGGTTTAACTACAGAATGGCGCGATCGTCATCGTTTCTAATTTTTCTGTAAATCTTCAGATTATCAGCAAATAATAGGACTTTAACATTACTAAAAATATTAACTATATCATTTATGAATAAGCAAAATAATATCGGGCCCAAATGAGATCCCTGTGGTACCCCCACTCAAGGCAGCAAATGTATAAGAAGTAAACGAATCAACTTTGACCGCTAAGTACCTTCCCAATAGATAACTCTTAAACCATTCCAAAATACTCCCTCTCATTCCCAACAACTTCAGTTTTCGTAATAAGAGTCTTTGGTTAACCTTATCAAATGCCTTACTGAAATCAATATATATGGAATCAGTTTGGTGTGATGAAGTCAGGGCATTAACAATATCATTCGTGTATAATATTAAATTGGAAAGGGTTGATCTTCCTTTGATAAATATACCTGAAGGTCTAGCACGGTCGATCGATAAAATACTCTATTAATATGATATTGACTAAATCCTTCAGCTTCTATTAATATGATATTGACTAGATCCCGACAGTTTTGACAAAAGTCACCGTTTTCAGCGCAGCCTACTGAGTGTCAGATAAGCTGTCAATCACACAACTCTTCGAATAATGTCGTTCGTTATGCAAAATAACTGGCTTATTAATGAATGGAGGTGAACTAATGAAGTTCTTGGAATTGAAAAAAATCGTAAAAGCGATCCATGGACTTCATTAATTCATTTAAGAAACGAAAGTTGTTCAAATATGACTAAAGACCTCTTTAAAAGATTATTTCCCTTTTTAGTGTCAAAAATTACTTGCGGACTGCCAATTTATATATAGTATTTCAATTCTTAGCATTTTTAATTTTTGATTACCCACTTGTCGCCTATCGTTGTCATCGTATAATGATTTCTTATTGATTCCCTGTCAATATCGGTTTGGCCATCAGCAGCGCAACCGTGCGGTGGATATTGATATAAAATTATCCGAAGTTGACCCTATTGAACTGTTACACTTGACCTTATTGTTAATTTCAACCCCCTGATTTTCCGGAAATTCCTCCCTTGGGTGCTGTTATCAAACCGACGCGAAGGGATATTATTGACCCTTCATAAACCCACTCCTTCCTTTCCCATAAATATAAAAATAAATCATATTCTGATCGATATCTGAAATAGGCAAAATGATAAAGAAACATTAGACGGGTCGTATTCAAGTAAATAGTTGAAAACAATCTAATTTATGTCGCTAGTTTAGACGTTTTAGCTTAAATTTTTTTTTTATTGCTTAAATATGTTATCGACATTCGGTACCTACTGGAAACAATTTAAAAAGTGATTTTGTTGAGAAGGTAGAATTTCTTTTAAGTATTACTTTGATTGATGATTCATTGCGAAACTTTCACTGAATTTAGATTGCTTTTGTAAGATCCTCCCCAACCTATAATTCCGTAGATAAGCAAAGAGTGAACAAGCGCATAGTGCAAAGTTTTGACTATATTCACATTTAAAATATTTCTGAACCTAACAAATATGTATATACATTTCCTTATTCTCTTTAATAGCTCTGTTATGTGGCTACTCCGCTTGAGATGTTGATCAATGATCACACCGAGATATTTAATTATACTATAAACAAGGTCAATTTGTAAACAGTTTTGATTATTTTCACCTTTAAAGTATTTCTTAACCTATCAAATATGATTTTAAGAAAGTAATATTTACATTTGCTGGTTTGTAAATTAGTTTTCATGTTTGACCTTTAATTAATAGTACAGTATCGCCTGCATGATAGATTAATTCTCATTTAATTATCGATATATCAGATAATGGTGAAAAAGGTCTATAATAGAAACGTCCTCCGGCTCCCAGATTTAAGCATTGGAGTAATTATGGTTTTATACGTGCTCAGGAAAACTCCCGTCTTAAGGCTATTATTTATTATGAGAGATTAGTGTAGAAACATAAATTTTAATACTTTTTTATGTTTTTACTGAAAGATTGTCAAATCCCGGAGTAGAACCACGTCACATTTTTAATTTATTTTGTACAATTTCAGACGGATTGCCTTGTTCGGAAAATTCTAGTTTATTTTCTACATTCAGAGTTTTTCAATATTTTTTTTACTAAAATTTTTTTGGCTACATTCCTTTAAACATTTGCAAGAAATCAGTAAACGAATTTGCTCCTTTTTTAGGTTCCTCAATACAGTTTATTATATTATGGTTTTGTATTAATGTGTAAATTTGCCTCCCTTATATTGTTCAATAATATATTTTTTTTAAATAAAATACCATGAAAAAGTCTGTATTGTATTTTTGGAGTTATTTAATTTCATACTGGCATTTGCAGTATGTCATTCCGTCGTCTGTCATCTTTAGGGATGCTGTGTGGAGGGTCTTTTAAGGAATGGAAGGAGAGGAAGTTCTGGGAAGGAAAAAGGTATGAGGGGTGGGTATGAATCTGGAGGTCAGTGTGCCTTGGAATGACGGACCCATGAATCCATCCCTCCCACTGCGGTGCAAGATGATATTCCGAGAGTGTCCTGCTGGAGAGGTCAACAGGTCTCCCTCAACCAGTCTCTCCCGTCCGGCCCGCCACGCCAAGACCTAGACAAACCTACCCCATGAATCCGGGAACCCCTGCTAAGTCACCAAACGTAGAGTTTGTGTTGACTGACCTCACTCTATAGCAGAGGTGTTGGTTATCCAACAAATAATTCCCGGGCTTGTGGTACCCATATCCGCCTCCCAAATTAGTGAAAAGTCGTACGTACGTCATTGAAAACGAAAAACCAAAATATTCTTGAACGATGCCATCACGTTATTTTACGACCTCTCTCTTGGACTACTGTATATACTGCGGGGATCTAGCACCCTGAAAAATAGTATTAAAAATAAGCTACGGTTTCAAGGCATATTAATCCGTGTTCCAAACGATGTTTCTTCACTTTGTGTCTCGGTGGGGAAATAATTATACCCGAAAATATTTGGATTATATTCCTAACCTCTAGATACCCGATATAATCAATGATTTAACTGGAAATAACGGAACGGATTTTAGTCTAAGGCTGGCTTTACATTCGTAATTTTTTTCCCGTAATTCGCTCGTGTAAGTGAATTATGGCCAAATTACCAATGTAAACGACACCAAAAGTCACTTAACGTAATTTAAAGCATGTTACAGAACTTCTTCTCCCGGAAGTTTTTTGACAGGTCTAATCGCGTCCGCGCGAAATTACAGCCTTCTCACAGCTTATAAAATCAATTTGATAAGCTGAGGGACCTTTTGTAAGAAATAGTACCAAAATGCGCCGTTGCGAAATGTCAAAAACCAAAAGACATTTGTTTTTATTGGATTTTTTTCCTATAAAACTAGTATTTATTTCCACTTATTTGAGTTTTCTGAAAATGAGCATCCTTCTATTCAATTATCGGTCCAAACCTTTCTAATCTCAATGTTTCTGTTTTTTAAATTACGTATTTGAATACGAAGTCGGTTGCAGTCGGCAGCTGTCAGGTAGCTGTCATTCGAATGAAATGAAAGAAATCCATTAATTTTCGCCTTTGACGGCACAAAAGTGCGTGGAGAATTGTTTAATTAAAGCCAAAATCTATTTCAGCACTTTATTTGGTCCTTTTCGTCTTTATTGACAAAATCGCGTAAATTTGACAGTAGCATGTCGTTGTTGAAAGGAAGCCATCTTACCGCAAATACATTTACAGATGTAAACGGTCGCATGAGCAGTTACACAGGTCGAACTTCCGAAAAACTTCCGTGATCATTAATTGCCACAAGTCAGATTCATATGTAAACGCTCCTGGGAGTGACCTGTCAAAATATTACGTAATCCGTAATTTTTAATTACGAGTGTAAAGCTAGCCTAAGGAGAGGTCTGCAAATCGCCTCCGGGAGTGGCGAGGCTCCGCCGGGCATTCAGGTTTATCTACGGGAACAAACTCGTTCTATTACTCCGTTAATGTACCCATACTGCACGTGCAAATAATTATTACTCCAGGTGCGCTCTCGTGCCTCCAGTGGTCAGGGGCGGACGTGCAAGAAATAAATAAACGTTTTGCGGGTTGGAATGTTGGCTTACAAGCAACACTAAAACCACAGGTTCAAACACAATCTACTCGTATATATATAAAAATAAAAATAAAATTGTTTCTGGGCTTGTATATGAGATGCCTATGCGTTGCTAAACCATTCATCCGATTGCGATGAAACTTTGGGAATTTGATGTGTGCATGCCCGCGATGATTTCTACATACAATAATGAGTTCTGGCATCATGAAATTATGCGTTGCGTTGGGGATGAATGAATGAGTGAATGAGTGAGTAAATCAGTGGTATTTCGCGGAGGCAAACGAGGCAGGGGAACGAGGCAAATGGGAAAGGACACGCAGGGAGAAACAATTTCTTATCAAGTGGTATATAAACAAAAGTGAGCTCTGGTTTGATGAAATTATGTATTGCTAATTGCTACAGTAATTTCCCCCAAATTCCGTGAAAAATCAAGAAACCTGTGGAAATTTTTTTTTTTTTTATAATAGTTTAAATAAATATTAAACTTACAAACAAAATTCTGTGTCGAGCATTAAGTCCTGGTCAACTGCTTGGAAGGCAAAAATACTGACCACATCACCACCACAATACAGTTAGAATAGCGGAATAAATTCAATATTATCGTATGTACTGAAAATAATGAGAATTATGTTTTCGAAGTTAAACTTCTTTAGAGTCGTAGAGAGAGAGAGATTTCGGATGAAACGGAAATACGTCACTAAAATGTATTATATGACGGGTCGTCCCTCCCGTGGCGCAACGGCCAAGGCGCCGGACAAATCCGAGCGGCCAGAGAGACAGAACGGAGTTCGAATCCCACGAAATCCAAATAAAAATAAACAAAATAATCAATCTTCAAACCACTTTAAAATAAACAGGAAAAAGAAAAGAAAGCGACTGTTTAGTTTCACTTCTACCGCGTGTGAATTACACTCTATTTTTTTCACGTCACATCACAATCGTATTTACGATTCCATGGCAACTGAACAAAATATCATTTTAACACTCCTTTAAAAAGTCATTAAAAGTAATGATTTTTTTTTAAATAGCCCATAACCTAACCTAACCTAACCTAACGTAATCTTTTAAACAAGGTTTTTTCATCACGTTTATTTACTTTTCAAAAGAGTGATGATATATAAATATATTTTTGTTGATAAATTAGAGAGACGTCATGCTTTAGAAGAAACTATTCACGATTAAGTTTATATTATTATCAACATAGTAAATACACCTTCCTCTATAACTACTTTCATAGTACCTTAAACACTTTTGTTTTACCATTAATATACTCAAACTTATTAACTCCATTGTACAACTTTTCATGATAATGAAACTACTTACCTGCATATTGTACCTATTTATATCCTTAATGTTCAGTTTATTATGTTATATACTATATGCTTATTATTATACTCCTGAATAACTTATCTTAATATATAATAAATATATTAATACGTGAAGCCAACACTTTGTACCCCTTTTTACGAAAATTGCGCGGACGAGGAGTATGAAATTTCGCACACTTATAGTTTATATAGAGGAGGAGTGCAGAATGCTAATATTTTTTTAAAATTATGCATAAAAATAGATTAAATCAATAACAAAAACATTACACACACTACCATGTATTTGACACACACACTCGCGTCTTTACTCTATTGTTTATTGAGTCTATGGTCAAATTGAGAATTGATTAATATTGTTTGTCTTTAATATTATTTGTCTATGGTCTTACTGAATGTCAAACATAAAAAAAAAAACATTACAATTATGGTCCAATTATGGACCACTAGTATATATATATTTCTTCTGTCCGAGTGTATGTCACTGAACTCCTTCTAAACGGCTGGACCGATTTTGATGAATTTTTTTGTATGGGTTCAAGGGGATTCGAGAATGGTTTAGATTCACAATTTGGTCGACTGGAAAATGTTCTTTTAATTATTTTTTTTCATTTCTAAGGAGTTGTTGATTTTGGAATGTTTTACATTGGATCCGGCAGACTGCGCTACCATCGCAGTATCGAATATTCAATAGTATTCTATTTTAATTTTAGTTTGTCCCGACAGTTGTGTACAGGACAACGTCTGTCGGGTCCGCTATAAATAAATAAAATAAATTGTGGAACATTCCAGAACACTCTCGAATGTTGTCCTGAGCGAAGCTGGGTAACCCAGCTAGTGTATCTATAATAATGTGATATTGTAAAAGCCTTCAAGGCGTGAATAAATAAATAAATTTATAATTAAATAACTAAAATAAAATATCGGATAATTTAGTAAGTCTAGTTAGTTACAAAATAACACCTTGTTGAAAGTAGAAAAAGCACAAACTCCTAATTACCCTAAGAAATTTAAACAAAAAATACACATTTCAAGAACAGAATTAAAATAATTTTCCGGTAAAAGAATAATACATTTTTGGAATGTACTTAATAATCGCTTGTCTAAATTCTTGGCATAATCAGTTCCAATTTCTAAAATGAAGCCTGAAATTAAAAACGTATCCGTGTTCATTGAACCAGTCACAATCACTCACAGGGTGGTAGACCCGCAACTGATATTACTAGATATGTTTGATGATAATCACCATTATATCCACGAACAGGTTTTGCTTCGTGGAATTTTATTTGGAGTGCATGTTTACCGACTTGTTTCACACGGGTAAAATATCCAATGAAGCCCACATTATCAAATATTATGTTTAAATATGTAAAGTTATTAAAACGTGTATGTAGGTGAATGCCTCTCACGGGAAAACAGTTAGAAACCCTTGGTCAAGTTATAACGGTTATTTTAAAGGTAACTTAATTAAAGGTTATATGTGCCCAAATATAATGATAAGAATATATTCCATATTATTCAATGTTGTTAATTATAATGTGTGAGAATTTATGTGTGCGTGTGATGCTAAGCACAGATACGGTAGGCATGAAATAATTGTCAACTCTTACCGAAATAAAATGCAAGGATTTAGTATAAGGTTTTAATAGCATGTTTGATACAAAAATAAATCAATCAGAAAGGAAGACTATGACTCTATAAAAATACTAATTAATCTCAGGTCGGGTGTCTGCTCGAAGAAGACAGACGTATCATAATAGAACCATGTTTATAGCTACGTTTTAATATTATGTGGATGCGTGAATTTACTATAAGAATGGGCGCCAGACGATTTTAAATAAATAAATAATAATCTACATAATCGACAAGTAGAATGGTAAACCAATAAACAATAATAAGATTCAAGTTACGTCGCAGACCGCCATGACTCGACCCTGATGACAGATGTTGGTCCTAAGAATGCTGGAATCTCACTGAAGTGAGAGTTCGGATTGTTAGGAAGTCGAACAATAGTAAAATCAAAGTTGCCAACCGGTAACGAGTGGCTAGTTGTAACTGCAAACGCGTGGCGACCATTTAATCTTCCGGGTAGGCACTATTTAATTCTGATGCTGGTAGCAAACTGCTACAAAGTTAGTGGTTGAGTGGTCCAAAGGGTCGGGTTTCCACCTTGGCGTCGCGGATTCGACCCCCTGCAGGCCAAGTTCTACGCCATTGCACAAGAAACATTTTCGGCTTGTAATAATGGTATTAGAAGGAATTTAAATTTTGTCAAAATTCGAAGAAAAATTGATCTTACAAATAAAACAACATGCGTGCCGTTCACACGCAGTAGAAGTGAAACCTTCAAAAAACTAAAGTAGACCAGAGTGGGGAAGCTACGAAGCACCGCACAAAGAGGAGACCGATTATTCTATCTCAATTTCTCGCGGGCTAAATCCTAAAGATGTATGTGTTCGTCTCTTTTTGTGTCGCTTTTTCGTTTCAGCGAGTTTCAAATCACAAAGAAGTTTTCACTTCAAAAAGCATGACCATGAATCTAGGGGTCCTGGGTTTAAATTTCGGAGTGTATACTGACGGACCCGAGCGGAACACCCGTTCACAGCTAATATTGGCTTCTTTAGATTGGATAATTCTTCGACTCGTTTCCGTGTAAGGCTCGTACGTGGAACAGGCTGCTGGCGTCTTTTTTTCCTTCTTCGTACAATTATGGACCTTTTCAAAACATCCTTCAACGCTTTAATAAATCCTTTCCTATAAGCCCTTAATCTAACCAGCCTCACAGCGCTGCCCAATCGGGTGACGATAAGTTCCCCTAACTGTACACTATACAGATGGGGGCGCTCCTGTCAGGTATCGCTCAAAAAACAATAATAATTAAAAATAATCATTTTTATCTCGTAATTGTAATTCGTAAAAATATTTAATTCAATTTAAAAACATTATTAAGTTCTAAGATTTTTTTATTTTTTGCAGCTGTTTTGGCTTAAAAGACAAAAGACCATTTAAAAAAATATATATAAATGAAAATAAAATATTGAAAAAAAAATATATATTTAAATTTTAAAATAAAATTGAAATAATTTTAAAACAAATTGTCAGAAACGTTGTTTGATATGGTTTATCAGTATTTAGAGACAATAAATAAATATCCAGCTATTTGCCGATCTCCCTCCACATATCCTTCCACTTCACTCCTCTAACACATTTTAGCTCCCAACACACTCCAATTACGGATGCCATAGTTCCAGGGCTGGATCTAACGGTCAGAATTTCAGCAAATAGCTGACCGCTGGACCCCCCTTTGCAGATCCGGCTTTACCCCATAGGCAAGAGCCCTTGGACCCCGGCTTGAAGGGATCCAAGGTCACAAAGCGCTCTTGAGATGATTTTGTCACGAAAACGGCGCTGTACAAATCATTCAATAATTATAAATTATTATTAAGATACATAAAATCTAAAAGGTTCTTTAGACATAACACGCCAACAATATTGTTGTGATGCACGTTTACTTATTCAATAAGGTTGATTTTTGCATGTAATAACTTAGTCTTAACTGTCTTAACTGAGAGACCATAATTACTTATTATACTAATCATTGTATTAAGCAAAACAATATATTGAACTCATTATAGACATTACATATTTAACAAATACATATTATCAATTTCGACTACCGTATCATGAGCATGCGCCTATAGTGTGGTGGTCGAAAAGCAGGCCTGGGCAAAATACATGCGTTGCTGTAATTAAAATACAAATTACAAAATACTTTTTCGCAGGTATTTAAAATACGAAATACAAAATACTTTCGAGTCATGTATTTGAAATACAAAATATAAAATACAGTATTTTAACCATTTTTTTTCAAATACAAAATACATTTGGTTTTGGTAGAACTTTTGGTTGCAATAAATTGTCGTAAGTGCCCTTATCTAAGGGTGCGTTTCCATAGAAGCAAAGCTGAGCAGAGTGAAACAGAGATGTGCAAAAATTAACCAATCATATTGCTCAGAAGACACATCTCATCTCCACTCCACTTGTAAAGTTTTGTGGTTTTGACGGAATTTGATCATCCATTATCAATTATCAATTAATTCACGTCTTCATGAATAAATACCGCGAAACGATGAAAACGACAATTGACAAGATACTTGCTTTGACATCAATGTTGCCAACTCTAAATATTAATATATATTGCTCTGGATTCTAGCGTTTTTAGTCTATGTATTATCTTTGTCAGTTCATTTTTCATTATCATTATTAAGATCGCTAAATGTATTTGAAAATGTTTTTTGCAGACATAAGTATTTGAAATACAAATTACAAAATACCTCAACATCAGGTAATTGAAATACCAATTACAAAATACATTTTTAAGAAGTAATTGAAATACAAATACAAAATACGTATTTGTATTTCAAATACGTATTTCAATTACAAGTAATTCAAATACTGCCCAGCCCTGTCGAAAAGTATGTAAAAAAAAAACTGTATACAAAATTTATTTTATGAAAAAAGAAAAAATTAACTTCACACAGGAAGCCCCGACAAGAAAAAATTCCCTAGGGCATTATCTGTCATGTTTTGGGATGGTATGAAAATGGTACACCCTGAGGACACAGGATTCATAAAATATTATATCAAATTTTCCATATGGCCCTAACCTCGGAGAGGGCCCCGGTTAGATGATAAAATGATACACGTTGAGGATACCAGATTTGAAAAAAATATATTTCATATTTTTAGATTACAATATGGAGGAGTTAGCCTAGCTTTGGATTGAAATTGAGACGCCTGGGTGTGAATCTGAAGCATTTGTCTACTCGGCTACTAGCCGGTTAAGCTGATATGCTTTAAAGGGTTTCATGCCAACTGGGAATAATGTCAACTCAACACCTCCCTGAAAAGCCATTAAAATCAATGAAAAAAATCATTTTAAATTAGCCGATAACCCTAACCTAACATAACCTATTTAAACAATTTTTTATATATTTTTTTTATCACTCTAAATGACTTAGATGGTTCTGAGTTGGTTTCATTCCGAGTTGACCGGTCACCGCTTTAAAGGTTTCCGTTTTCAACAATAATGAAAGATTTCACCTAATAAAATTCCTACCAAATGATTTCTATCTAAATATTATAAGGAGACTGATTTTCCAAAAATTAAAAATCCAAAGCATTGGTTTGCCCTCCGACATAGAAAATTTTTGATCCGTTGTGTCCAGTTCCGCATCCTTGTGAATGTAATAATTCATATTTCAGTTTCTTAATCCACCCGCATCGTTGTGAAGGATAACAAATCTTTCACTCCCCGTGCGTTACGCACGTGCATGCACGCACTAGCAATGGATATGTTCTAAAATAATCAATATTGATGGATTGCATAATAGTGGCACCTTAAATGTCTATTCGTAATGGCGTATTTGTCATAGTTACATAGAAAAAATGCTGTCTATGCTATGTAACTATGCCAAATACACCAATACGAATAGACATATAATATGCAATGCATATAGCATGACGACGACACGGTTAAAACCCACAATAAGCATGAGATAATTCATATATCTTTTGATTTAAAGAAAATCTGTTTTGAGTTCTGACATGATTTTAGATTTTCATGACCAAAAGTATTATCGTTATTTAGTTTTGGGATATTATACCGTGTTGCGCTACCTCCTTCTTTCTTACTTCAGGAACTAATTCAAAGCAATGGCCGGCTTCAATTAAATGCTCGGCGATTGCCGATTTGTCAGGGTGGCCAAATTTACATGCCTGATATCGTAATATTGATATCAATCAAATATCTGCCCTGATGATGGACACTGAAACTCCATCCAAAAATTTGGCAGAGGAAGGAGGTAACTTACCCCAAAAATAAATAATTGTTCTGTTCAAAAGTTTTGTTGGATATTTTGCCCTCAAATCCAAAATTAAGATTTGTGGGAAAAGGGCCACGCAGCCGGTCTTCTTTTTTTCATAAAAATCGCATTAAAAATATAGATCCCTCCCCTTCCCCAAGGGCTCCTAGTACTGGCTGACTGCCTGACTGATCTCTGCGTGATCCCACTGGCTCTGGTCAGATGGGACAGATTTTTAAACACGCATTTTAAATTTATTAAAACGTCATCCCTCGCCGAGATTCCCCTAAAGTCCACCCCTGTGACTGCCCATAAGAGCCCTCTTGCCGCATCAGGCGACCAGGAACTAATAGCACGATAAACGTATTGAAAGTGGGTCGCACGAACCAGGAGCTTTTAGCTAAATGCACACTAAGGTTTTATCAAATATCTGTGTTATAAACCGTGATCCCTGGGCTGCGTTTGGCTGCTAAATTGCGCTTAAATTATGGTGCATTCTGACGTGCACTTTGTGTAGCAAAATACCGACCCTTTGGAATAACAAGGTTCCATCTATCGCGGTAATGCGATAATAAACTCTAAATTACCTTGAAATGCATTTATAAGAAGAAGCTGTAGCACATTTAAGGTGATCCCCTAGTCCTGGAGAAATTCGACATCGGAATCCACGTCCCTTTTTGGGAGGGATTTAAATATACTTGAGAAGAAGTTTTTTGAAAGGTTGGAGGAGATATTTGAGGGTGTTTTTCATAGGTTGATTTGATAATGGTCTGTAAAAAACATTAATTTCTTTTTTTACGCATTTTTTATTATAAAAACAAGGAAATTTAAAATAGTTTGCACGGAACCAAGCGACGTGAGGTCCAGAGACGTCCACACATCCCCGTGTCGGCGCGGTAACTAATACAAAATGTACATATGTAGTCTGTGTGCGGACGGCGTAAGGTTTAATTCTCAAATCCTAATTCGCTGAACGCCCTCCACTTTGATTCATGCCGAAAACAACAGCCCGAAATTGAATTGTTTTGTTTTATTTTGTGAAATTCAGGCACAAATATTCAAAACTTAATTTGCCACAATATATAATGAAACTTTATCTGAAAATAGATTCATTAGTTGGAGATTTTGGCACTTGAAAGTATTTTTATAGGCCTGATACTTTATTTTTTCTAGACTTACAAAAGGACTAATTAAAAAAAATCGATTATTTCCAAGACCAAGATGTGTTTTACTTGCAATATTTAATTGAAGCATCTTTCTAGGCGTGGGCCAAAATCACGTGATTTCGTATGATTTTGCATTATTTCGCATGACTTCATCTTAATAGATTATGCCCAAACATTGATGTGTTTAACACGAATCTTGCTAATTTCGCAGCATTCATAAAAAAATAACACTCCACCGAATGCCATACGTACCAAAAATTTTATGTTTCATTGATTTCTATTTTTTTAGTTCACCACACTTCTTCTTTTACTTTTAGCGGTTCGAATTTAGTAAAATCACTTCCTCAAAGATATTATTGATATCCATTAAAATTTTAATGAAAAATTTGGAAATATTTCACAAAACACTTTGGTGTCGCGAAATTGCGACTCCACTGTATTGTTTGGCGGTTAAGTGCTGCAGAGCGAAGTCCTATGCAACACACCCGATGGACCAGTCTCGTAACTACGTTGATCGCTAAGTTATATGGGACGATATGCATAGTGCATACACTCGCAAAACTTGATGGATAGTTTCAGTCGATGGTTGAAATCGGGGTTTCTGGAACAAAGATAAACCCAGATTTGTGAAAATGAAAAGGACTTACCGATCGCAGTTGTAGGGCTAAAGGTCTCCAGGTTCTGGTGATTCACTTCACAATGTTATAAATTTAAATTTGAAATCGTGATGTTTCTTCTACACAGATGTCATATCCGCTCTGTCTGAAGTATTAATTTACACTGAAGCTCCAATCAGTACACTGTCACCTTTCAAAACTAGGTATTTTACTTGCAACAATTAAATTGTTCATGGTGACATTTAAGGATGGGAAGATTAGGTAGGTGGGATAATTTCAGGTTTTTTGACATTTGCTGGGTGGTTTGGTATATTTATGACATTTGCTTTCCACCAACTCTGCGAATGCATACCCAACTAATGCGTGAACACACTTCTTGTATATTTAAGTAAGATGCAATCTTAGAATTGAAGAATTGTTATATTGGGTTTATTGTTGTTTTTTTTCTACATGGTCCTAAATTTCAATATCGTTATTTTATTGGTCAATGATATGAATATTCTTATCACTGTCATATGTGAATTTATGAATACTGTTTATAACGCTAATAAATAAAATAAAATAGCTCACTATATGTAGATCCCATTATATCATGATGTTACCACGACAGATGGATCCTTATTATTCCAAAGGGTGAATATGTGAAGAAAGATTTGTAAATAATCTTCATATTTCCAAAAAAATTAAAGCCCAATTGTTTCGCGGAAATTCATGTATGTCACAATTGTGTGTCGAAATTTACAGTCATCAAATGGCCGTTCATCGCCATTTTGTTTTTTTACATTTGAAAGGACCTCCCTTTCTATCGTTGTAAGAAATATAATCTAAACGTTATTGGAAAGAGAAAACACCATGCTTTATATTAAAATTTATAAACTAACCACAAAATAATTAAAATGTTCACCTTAATGAAGCCAAAGTTTCCAACCGCAATTTGAAAAAAATTACGAAGCTTTTTGAAATTATTTTTACATGAAACGACAAAAAGTGAGGTGATGATAACGCTTGTCTAATAAAATATGTATGTATTTTTTTTCATTACCAGTAAAATTTGTTGCCATTTTTAAAACTTTTTAAGGTTTGTATTCAAATTTTTTTTTATTTAAAAAATTACTTTGTTATTTCTAATAATAAAATATGAAACCATATTTTATCATCTTTCAAAAGTTTCAAGTTTTTAATTTTCGGATACCTCACTAGTATTCCATTTATTTGGATTTTAATGCAAAGCGGAAATATTGACACTGACAACATAGTCGAGGCCTGAATGTTTAATCTTATATATAAAAATCAATATTTGTTTGTTTGTTCGTATGTTATGCGCTGCCATACCGTTCATCCGATTGCGATGAAACTTTGGTGATTTGTTGTGCGCACGCCCACGAAGGTTTTAGGCTATATATAATGGTTAACTGGAGTTACGAAATTTGAATAAATGAAAATGAGTGTATTTAATATACTTTAGCAGCAAGGGAGAAGGCAGAAGGGGAAGGTTAATTAAGGAGGTGGGGTTAGCGGAAGGGATGCCGAGGGAGGGACGGAGAAGGCGCGGAAGGTATAAGGGGAACACAGGGGAAGCGGGGGACGCATGGGAAAGGAAATGCAGGGATAAATAATTTATTTCTTTGCATTGCAACGCATGCCGGGTAACAGCTAGTAAATAATAAATAAAGACTTCCTGCGCCAATAATACAAATAAATTACCAACATGTATGCTACTTACTCATTTACCCTAGAAAATATTACTCGTCTAAACCATTTGGGGGTACCATAAATTCCATTTAGTCACCTACGAGTTTCACTTTCCACTTATCATCTGATTTATACCTAAATAATGAACTTTATACAAATGTGTTTTGGTTTTAATCTCGATCCTACCTCGAATGACCTCTAGATACTAAGTTAGTACGGAAAATCAAAAATAAACAATGGGACACTTAAGTGGAACGTTTGCGCGGTCCTTTTCGGCCCGTTTCATACGAATCTTAAATTTGGATTTGAGATCAAAATACTCAACCAAACCGAAAAATTATTTTTTTAATCAAAAGGTATATCAAATATCTAATACGGATGTGAGCTACTTTGTTTATTTTTTCTTTAAATTATAAGATACTAGCTTTTCCCCGCGGCTTCGCTCGCATGGTATTACGGGAAATTACTGTAGCGGTTGAACTTATCAATTATCCCCCCTCCTCCCCACCCCCACCCCCTCCCGCATTCCATACATTCATTCCCTTACATTCAGTTTTCAAACATCTCGCCTGCCACCTAAATTTCATTAAGCTATAGCTCAAAGAAAAAAATAGTTATCCAATTTTGTTCATTCGTTCGGAATTCATGCGCTTACAAACATTTCGGATGTTTATTTTTAATTAAATATTTGGAAGTTTGTTAATATAATAAAAAATTACACTATTTATTATTCAGTCTTTATACCTAATCGTTACGAATTATATTTTTAATGTAGGAACTCTATCTGACATTTGTTCCAAAACAGAAGCTTGTCCAAAAAAAAAAGAAAACATATTTTAATATTTGAATTTCCTGGAGCAGTAACTGACCAGGGGCTGAGTTCCTACCAGCTTAGAGCCCACAAATATATCAACATGGTTTCCATGGAAACGATTTTTTTCTGACGTTAGCAAAAACTCGCTTTTGTTAGCGACAGAAAACGTATAACAAATAAAATATATTAATATTTATAATTTCATAACGCCAGAGCTTACCATCATATACAACATATAGTCTGCGCATATAATTTAGCTTTCTATTGGTGAATGAATTTTTAAAGTCTTTTTATTGTTTAATGCCTGAAAAGGTCATAAACAAACTCGAGCAGTTTCGCATTTATAATATTTAGTATGGACTAGTATGGATAGGCCATTAAATATTTTAGTGTTTCATGATTTTAGAGGCAACTTGGGCAATTATTTGTGAGTAGATGAAAAACAATAAAAAATAATTTTACTAAGTTTTTCATAGAAATATAATGAAATATAAAATAAAAAATAAAAATTCAGAAAAAATCATTTTGGTAGGTGTAAATTTAAAATACAAATTACATATTTACGGCGGAACAAACATTTGTCGTTTATACATTAAAATTGCTACCCAAAAGAATGCATTTTTGACGATGTTTTATTTTATTTTTCATTGCGTTTGTAAAATAAATATAGTAAAATATTTTTTTTATGTTTTTCATTTAATCACAAATAATTGCCAAGTTGCCTCTAAAATCATGAAACACTAAAATCTTTAATGGCCTATATCTTATAATTTAAAGAAAAAATAAACAAAGTAGCTCATATCCGTATTAGATATTTGATATACCTTTTGATTAAAAAAATAATTTTTCGGCTTGGTTGGGTATTTTGATCTCAAATTCATTTAATTTAAAGCACAAATAAATAAAGTAGCTCACATCCGTACTAGATATTTGATATACCTTTTGATTACAAAAATAATTTTACAGTTTGGTTGGGTATTTTGATCTCAAATCCAAATTTAAAATTTGTATGAAACTGGCCGAAATGTGCCGCGCGTACGTTCCTCTTAATGATATGATATTTAACTCTCAATATATGTTACGCCTCTAACCAAAATCAAGTTATTTTTATATACTCAGATTCATTGCTCTATTAATATTATTTTACCTTTAGAGAAATGGAAGATTTTTCAAAAATTTATACAACGTCTCGATTCCCATTTTCCCCAGAGGGTGGAAATTTTATCTGCGTTCGGTATTCAAATATTTACAGCCGTTAACTCTCGCTTCTCGGGAGATAAATAAACGAAAATTATCGGATTTCGCTTTCGATTTTGCCAATTGGCTCATTGCTTATTGACCCGCGGTAATTTTGTAGCCTGATCGAAATCAAGAAATAATATTGGTAGATAAATTTATCAAAGTTTTATCACTCCCACGAAAAATCTTTTTTAAATAAATTTTATAACATTAAGAATAAATTAATTAAATATTGCTAATATTTTACTTACAAGATTATAAGATTTTATTTTTCCCTTTCAATGGCAGGAGACCATATTTGTCCCTGCTCACATGCGTCTCGTATAAATCGCTGTAACTCCGTTACTATCGGATTGAGAATTATTTTCTATACAGTGTTAAAAAGGAAAAACACCACGCTTTGTAATCTAGTCTAAAAAAAAACGACGAGAAAAGTAAAATGTTCACCTTTAAGAAACCAAAGTTTTGAATCGCAATTTGAAAAAAAAAAATTAATTTTGAGATTTTTTTATTAATTATTTTTATATCAAAAGGTAAAAAATGTGAGGTAACAGTAACATTTATAATACATTTGTTTTATAAAATATGTAGGTTTTTTTATTTTTTTTTGTTATTAGTAATTTTAATTAGAAAAAGCGTGAGGTGAGCCATTTTTAATAAAGTTTTATGTTTGCATGCAAAATTTTTATATTTCAAAAATCATATGTTTATTTTGAATTATAAAATTTAAAAGCGCATTTTATCACCTTTCAAAAACAGTTTTTAGTTTTAGGTTATGTTCAGAAATATTCCATTTATTTGCATTTTATTATAAAGCGGAAATATTTTGACCATCTGAAAAATACGCCAAAATTCTGAAGGGTTAATTTACAAAATGCTTCTATTTATTAAAAGTTTTGTTATTTACAGTAATTTACTGCTTGCGAGATTTTCCGCCTTCCAAAGGCAAAAAAAAATATTTCTTTTCATTTTTATTTTCTCTTAAATAATAATCACAATCTTAGAAACGATGTTACGCTAGCTCCTTTGCATATAGAAAAAGGGCCGCAAGGCGTAAAGTCAATCCTTAACAGCTATTTAAAAATAATTAAAATTCTAATAACCCTCGCTTTGATCTTATAAATGAGTAAAAAATATTTTCACCGGCATTTGTTAGAAATGTTCATGCCAATGTTCCCGAAAAATAATGTTACAATAAATCGTCACTCCAGAGGAAAACCCTTTCTCCCCACAAAACACTAAATATAATCACACAAAAACAGGAATCTATCAATTCATGATGGACAAACAAAAAATACCTTTATTAACATATTAGAAATACAAAAAAAAATTAAATAGAAAATGCCTAAGATCTATGCAAACCCAAACTTCAAAGCCGCACTGTGATGACAGAAACGTTTTTTATAGATATGAATCACAAATTGACCATATATACAGTCCCATCACCCTATTCATTTTTATATACGTGTACGCAAATGATTTTTATGTTTAATGGATATAAATCATCATGTTTTTTGTTACAATATATTATGGAGAAAAAAATTTTGATTCTTAAAATTGTTGTGTTTTATCTTCATATCAGTAAAGATTTTTTTTTCTTTCTAGTTTCAGCCACAATGAGGCGAGCTTCTCTGACTCCGATGTCCAGCATCGGACAGGAGCCGCTGATAGTAGTGGAGGAGTCCGGCTGCCAAGAAGAGGATGAACCTCGCTCCGACACCTCCTCGCCTCGCCGCAGTCTGGACATCGATTCTCCGCAGAACCCCTATCTGCTGAGCCCGTGGCGGGACCCGCGCGAGACCCGCAAGCACTCGCTGCCCACCCCCGCCTGTACCTCGGGCATCACGGCCTCGCAGGTGCGGCGCCTGTCAGAGCGCGGTGGGGAGGGCAGCGGGCCCTCGCCGCGGGAAGCCGCTTTCCTCGCCACCCTCAGCACCGCGCCAGCCCCGCAGCCCGGGGGCCGCCGCCACTCTGTGGTCACCATCTCCCGCGTGCCGCCCGCCCTCTTCGGCCGGGGGCGTCGCGAGTCCGTGGCCGCGGTCCCTTGCCGCGGAGGGCGCGCTGGCCCCCCAGCCACTGACCGCCGAGGAAGCTCGCACAATCTCGCGCTGGACATCATGGACGATATCGTAACGGCCCGCAAGGTTCGCATGAAGCTCTGGAACACTTCCGACGAACGAGTTTGCGAAGTGCAACCACTCGATGAAACAGACATGCGCGCTCCGCAGCGCTATACTCACGGTAGGCGCTACTCCGACTTTGTGGGATGTGCGCCCCCCATCCTACCCACTATCCCTAGCCGCCGCCGAGCCTCCGAGCAGCCACCCGGTCCACCGCCTATTCCACCCCGCGCTCACGAGCTGGTGGGAGGGATCGTGTGCTCCAACACGGACCTCATATCCATCCTCACATCGCTGACCTCTTCGGCCACGGAGATTAACCGTTGCGACGATAAAGGAGTTGCGCCCGTCAAGATAGAAATCTCGAAAAGGTCAACCCCACTCGAGAGTCGGAGGAGCAAGCTAATAAATAGTCGGTCCAACAGTTTCGACGCATCCGTGCTCGACGGAGTGAACCGATCAGCCAAGGGAGGTGCGGTCAGTCCCTCCAGCTGGTTCGTCAAGCGACACCAGACTTTAGCCAGCAAGAAGAACGACTTGAACCAAGCGCAGATTATAAAGCCGATCATAACCTTCTCGAGGGACGGTGTCCCCCGCGCCAAGTCCCTTAGAAAGGTGGAGAAGGTGTCCCCGGGGATCCCCAAAGTGGTGTGGGACAAGCCTAGCGGCTCCGTTGTAGACGCGCAGGTACTCGGCAGCGCCATCGAGGTGTTCCTGCGGCAGTCCGGAGGGCCGGAGGCGCCTCCCACCACGGTGCAGCCGCCCGCCCCCACGCCCTCTCCCTCGCAGGGCGCCATCCCCAAGGTGAAGATTGACCCCCGACCCACGCAGAGCAACTGGTATTCTGGCAAGTCGGAAGAAGAGGACTCTACGGATGCTTGTGACACGTCGCTCTGTTCTACGCTAAAGGATCTGTTCGTCAAATAAGTTTTCGGGAACGATATAATTAATCCTCGATCGACTGTCAGTGTAAATAGTTTCCATGAAGTTCTATCCTCTTAGTTTCTATGTTAATGGTAGTATTCTGAGAGAAGGAAAATGATTATCTGTAACGGTTGGTTATTGTATATTACTATGTTGAGACTGGACTAGTGCTAATTGCTAAATACCCTACTGTTACTGTGTATACCTATCCGTTAATTTACATCTCTAAGGATCGTTAGCTTTGAAAAAAGCTTATTTTGGATGTTTTGAGTGTTACCATTGTAATAGTTTATAAATCTGATACGAAATGTTTAAATCATCCCCTCCCCTTGTTCATTAATATCGATGTTTGTAGAGTTATCCTTGTACATTTATTTTGCATTACCAATAAAAGTTTTTAAAATTTTTACACAACTGATAAACAACCGTTTTTCATATAAAAGGGTTGTTTATAAGTTGTGTTAAATTTAAAACACGTTTATTAGAAAAAGGGACTGTATATAGTAATAACACGGTTGTGTATAGCATGAAGGAAACAAATATTGGTAATTTTTTATTTATCTGTTGTGTAAAGTGTTCCAAATTTTGTAAATTTCAATATTTTACAATTTTTTTAATATAAAATTTAATGTGTAGAACTCCATTTCGATATAAAGAATTGTTTTTAATAATGTCATTATTTAATTTATAAAAAACAGTTAAATCATAAAGAAGTTCCACTTTATAATTATTACTACGCTTGACAGCCGTTTCGCCTTCCGAAGGCACTATCAACTTCGAAAGGCGAAACACTTGTTAAGTGTAATAATAATCACACAGCAGAACTTGTTTATAAAGAAAGGTTTTTTATTTAAATTAAATAATAATATCAATAAACACTAACAAAACAACCTTTTGAATTTTTTTTTTAACAATTACAGAATGCTGATTTTTTGTTTGGCCAAAATAACGTGTATTACCAATTTAAATTTCCATAGAAAGCAAAAAAAACTTTGTCATACGACACTTTAAATAATATTACACTCTTACTTTGTTATAACAACACTGCTTGTTAATATTTTAAATGTTTGCCAAGTTTTATCTCAGCTGCGTAATATTCTAAAACTGGAGCCCTGGCATGGTGAAATCGATAACTTAATAATATCGAATCGATAAGCGTAACTTCCGACGACTTTTATCGATTTTCCTACCGTTGACAACCGAACAGATATTAACAGGGAATAAATAAGAAATCTTTATACCCTGACAACCTTGAAGATATTTTCTATGAATATTGACACTACGAAATGTCAAACGCCAAGCAATTACGTAAAAACATTAATAAATTGGCAAAGTTGAATTGAAATACTAACCTAAATACGCATTGGCAGTCCGCATTTCCTTTTGCCACTAAACGGGAGTTAATTAGTTAATCAGGTCTTTAGTCATATTTCAACCGCTTTAGTTTCTCAAAGAACGAACGGAATAAATTGGTCGCATATTATTTGATTTATTTATGTCTACGGATCGCTATGACGACTCCTTTCAATTCTAAAAGTTTCGTTGGTTGAACCGTGTTAGACATCCTGGTCATCGCGGAGTCTTAAAAATCTCACTTCATACCTATACTGCACACAAAGTTGTGTTGAAGCTCAGTTTTCGTATTTCGAGTATTATTATCTACCTGGAGATATTTTTTTAGAAATTTATTTTTGTGTGTAAATACAAGCTTTAAGACCGGGAAAAGTTTATTTATTCACGTGAATTCGAACTACATTTTCTCATGGTATACTACCGGTTACTGCTACGCAGTGGCGGACTAACGGGGGGGCGTAAGAGGCGGCTGGCCCCCCCCGGGCCTCTGGTCCAGGGGGGCCTCCAAACGCCTCCATGTTCCCTTGCTCAAATCCTAAACAAGGCTTTAAGGTACCAGGACACTGAAAAAAAAATTACATTTTTTTTAAATTTCATTTTCTAAATATGCATTTGTTAATAATGCTCTCATTAAGTGTGTTAAGGAAATTCGTAAAATTGACGGAGATGCAGCTTTTAACATGAAACTGTTTGAAACAGTTTGTATGTTGAATTATCCTTCAGCAAAACTTTGAACGCGTTTTTCTCGAAACTACGTTTTTCAACCTGGTTGACAACAAATTAAAAAACATCCGATATGCATGCACCAAGTCCTAAACTGTTTGAAAATGCAGTGTCTATAGCACCGCGTAAGGTTATTTTGGTGTCTAAAAAAAAGAAAAAATGGCGGACCAGCGAATTTTATTTTCTTTTTATTGTGGAAAATTTTCTTCATTCATAAAAAAAATATAGAAGGAGGCCGTTGGGGACTGGATTTTCAAACAGTTTAAGACTTGGTGCATTCAAATGGGATGTATAGTAGTTTTGAGAAAAACGTGTTCAAAGTTTTGCTGACGGATAATTCAACATACAAACTATTTAAAACGGCTTCATATAAAATGTTTTTACTCTGTCAATTTTACGAATTTCCTTAAAACATTTGGTGAGAGCATTATTAACAAATTCATCTGACAGAAAATGAAATAAAAAGAAAATTACAACTTTTTTTAATACCCTGGTACCTTAAAGCCTTGTTTAGGATTTGATCAAGGGAACATGGAGGCATTTGGAGGCCCGCCAGGACCTGAAACCCGTGTGAAATGAATAAAAGCTTGTGTTAAATCAACTTCTTAAACTAGGGAGTGGCCTCATTCAGCTTTACCGCCCGGGGCCTCTGGCGGACTTAGCCCGCCACTGCTGCTACTTATAATTCAATCCTTTTTGACGTCTATCATTGATAAATCTCGTATTGATTTATTGTATTTGTGATAGTACCTACCGATCTTATCCATGAACGAGAATTCTAATACAACATACATACAAAGACACTCGATCTGCATCATTACCTAAAGGATTGTTTACATAGCAAAGCGAAATTACGGAGTAACTTTATTGGATCCATTTCCTCCTTGAAGTTTAGTATTTCGGAAATGATTGCAGACCTAGAAGATTACGATGTTGAAATGTAAGGAATGCCGAAACGAAGCCAAATAGAACCATGATTAAATATAAAATAAATAAGTGGTGGCTTGATTGCTTGATAATATATAAATCTAAGATTTCACCTGGATGGCATTAAATGTTTTTAAAAAACTTGGTGCTTTGTTCAATTACTGATATTTTATCCGAATTCGGTGCATACTTACAGAAGAAGAGAAGGGTGTAAAAAGTATTGTAACAATGTTGACAATGCACAAAATATTCGCTAACTACAGCAAAATATGCAGTGTTTTTTTCCGGTCTCCACAATATTTTTGGTCACTTCCTTTTTTCAACGCATATGTCTCATAGTTCAAAACCGTCAATACGCGTAAAATTTCTCGCAATCGAACTTTGTTCAAATAAATTACATAACATCATGAAATTGAATCGAGTAAAATCCGTTTCGAGGGATTATACATTATATAGACGTCCGGAAAGAGAATTAAACAAACGCACAAAATGTTGAATTTGAATGAAATTATGTCAGTATTGCATTTGATGTTATTTTTAGAAACGAAACAAAATATTTATTTGCGTAAGTTTCCAATCCATTGGACGCTTTCAAATTTATCGTGACGTTTCACTTTAACGGTACCGTGGTAGCAAAAAAGACAATAAACATACGTTCCTTATCCCTACGCTGCAGCTCTTTCGTACACATTAAATAATGATGAGACACACAAAATACGTGTGACTGTTTCCTCCAAACTACATTTTAGCGACTGGAATTGCGTTTCATTTTGTTTATACGTGGAAGGGAGATGTATTAAAATACGTTCACCGTTTGTCTCTTTTTCATTTCATTGTATTTGTATTTGAATAAAAGCAAAACCTTCGGCGCATTGACATTTTACGTTTTTGAATTTTTGGAATTCACTCACACTTCAATATTGAGTCGTTCAATTTCTATATCCGCTATATCAACTTTCACTAATTCGGAGAAAACCGCAAAAACTGTCACATCTCTAGCATAAACAAATAATTCCGTTTTAATTTTTGTATAATGAATTGGAGTAATATAAATTCGAAAAGTGTTCATTTTTCAATGTATATCTATCAATATTTAAGTGATTTCGGTAAATAAAATGGATTTAGCGGAGTTTGATATTCACTTCGTGATTTACTCACGATATAGAGGCTTTTGAATCTCGACTGACCTGGCGCGCGAGTTTCTAAACCCGGCATCTTGGCAAAAGATTGGTTGAATTCCGATATAGCGGGTTTTGATTGTAATATTTTGAATGATATAGCGGGTTTTGTTTCTCACTCGCAGTTTTAACATGGTTTTTGATCGTGGTAAGGGAGGTTTTAAAACTCAATTTTAGGTTCATCTTGTTCCTCGCAAAAATGTGAACAAGATGTCATATTCAGATCAATTTGGCAAAAAATCGGATACAGCGGGTGTTGAAATTATAGGACTCCTTGTAACTATATTCCATACTTTCAGGTAGGGGTCGGTAGGGGTCTACGGAGACTTCACGGTGCGGTGTGTGAGAGAGATGTAAGAAAATGATGGCTTTGGGGGAACAGACCTACGTACATTGCGTATCTCACCTTTTGAAAGAGCTGCAGCAATATGTGATAAGGAACGTATGTTTATTTTCTTTGTATGCCGTCACGATACCGTTATCGTGAATCGTCACGGTAAATATTATAAAAGTGTTCATTGCATTAATATGTTTTGTAAATAGTTAATTACAGTTTATGATCACGTGGAAATTATTGTGCGCTTCGTAATTCATCGGGATATTGTTTTCTGTTTTATTTTTTATTCATATTTAAAAAGAAAACATTTAACATTTTTTTTAAAACATTTTTAATGGAATGTCAATGTAGGCATAAATATGTGTATTGCAAAAATAAAATAAAATTCCTGCTCGTTACTTAGTGGTATGGGCTATGAATCGACAATACCAATATTATGACAATGACCAAAAGGGTTATAAAAAAGCGTCCACGCGGTTTATACAGGGTGTAACAGCACATACCCGAGGGATTTTAAACAACGATTCCTGATCATATTTGGAGTAAAAAAATGTACGTGTCATTTTGCTGTCTGGTGACATTTTTTCTATTAAAAACATTAAAAATGTTTTTCCATCACACGTCGCAACTGACTAGTTAGGAGAGTAGCGCGTTTATAGCCTATCGATCACTTGATAAGGATTGTGTCTCGTTCTAACACACGAAACTGCGTGCGTATCGTTCAAACCCATCGCCACGGGATATATCCAATAGCGTTGGGAACAGTAGCGACGTGTGATTGAAAAAAAAAACAATTGTGCTTTAGGCCACACGACTGAAGTAAAATTTTTTTATGCTTCGTTCGCCTCGCCCGATCACACTTTTCGTACTATTCACCAGCTTACTCCCCAAGTCAAGCGTGCGTAAATAATTAAAAAATTGTTTTTAATAGAAAAAAATATTATCGGACAGCAGATGATATCTAAATTGCTACAAATGTGCTCAGGAATCACTGGTTAAATTACACCCTGTATAAGAGTGGCATTCTTTTCTACTTGTTTATTTGTACAAGTTATGGTTTGTTATATTAAGTAAGATCGAAAGATTTGTTATGTGCAATTTTATTTATATTTATTTTACTAAAAACCAAGTGAAAATTCTCATTCCCATTAAAGTGTAACATTTTTTAATATTTATAGCTTTAGATTTGATGTTATAATCGATGTTGAATTTGAACTAAATGTAAAACTATCACAAACACATTTGTAGGTATATAACACCAGATTCGTTAAAAAATAAATATAACAAAATCAATGTGTGTTAGCGTCTCTTAAAATAAACATTTAATTACTTGTATTCTTCTCATCGTGTAGCAAAGCCCTCCCAAATTGGCTTAAGTCCAACAATGCCCCGCTTTCTTTAAATAATTAGCTTAAAACTCGCTTATGTGTAACGTGTAAGAACTAAAAACGCAAAATATCCAAATGACTTTCAATAAATTATCAAGTACCCAAAGCATATAATGATATTTTCCCAATAATGGCAGATAAAATCATTCTCATAAATCCAGCTATCGACAGACAGTGAAATCAAATAAAAGACTCTTTCATCGGGAACGAAAATGATGAACCGAAATATTAGGGAAAAAAAGGGAGAACCGTAATTTACCGACTGAGAATAGGAAAATGTTTTACCGACGGAGAACAGGAGAATTTTTTACCGATTGAGAACACGAAATTAGACATACCTACCATTTGAAGTGTAAAAAAATACTGGGAAAACTATTGTACAGATCTCCATACTTAATTTTGCAGTCGGTTGCGTCGATAGTGTAAATTTTATACTTGTAAATAAATCTTTGTATTAAAAAAGTGTTTTTTTAGTTTTTTTATTGGTCATCTGCGAAGATAAGCAGGTACAGTTTGTCTAATAAGAGTAGAAAGCATAGTATGGCGCCACTGTTGTTCAAATGGCAATACTAAACTTATAACTCCTGGTGTTAATGTAAACCTGTGTAACCTACATTTTTATTAAAAATTATAAAGGTATATGCAATATAGACACCAACTGATCTCAAAATCAGAATTTCATATAGGTATATTATTATTGCACCTTTGCAATTTGTGTTAATATAATGAAGAATAACGATTTTGTAATAAAATATAAAGCACAGTGAAATTGCTCCCATTTATTTAATACTAGCTTAAGTACCTAGCGTTGCCCGGGCTTTAAATCGTGCCTCTAATTTTAGATCTGAATATATTTAATTCATTCAGATCTAAAAGTAGTGTAACTAAACTCACCATTAGTGATTCTTCTTTTCTATCTACTGCTAAATTCAAATTTATGTTTAATTAAATTAAAGCAAATCATTGAAGAAGAAGATAACACTTATAATCTAAATGAAAATATGAAAGAAAACAAGACACAGAAAAACAGAAAAAAAACAATGGTCGCAACTGGGACTCGAACCCAGACCTCTCGTCTAACCGGGACGTGCGCGTTTTTCCAATTTCGCTATTGCCACCTTCTATCGAACCGTCATATTTGTCAATCTCATATTTCAAATATTTAGAATCATTAATCAATCTCCAACTAAAATATATATAATTATACTATATTAATGATTCTATATTAATAATCAATCTCCAACTAAAATATGTATAACTATACTATATTAATGATTCTAAATATTTGAAATATGAGATTGACAAATTTGACGGTTTGACAGAAGGTGGCAATAGCGAAATTGGAAAAACGCGCACGTCCCGGTTAGACGAGAGGTCTGGGTTCGAGTCCCAGTTGCGACCATTGTTTTTTTTCTGTTTTTCTGTGTCTTGTTTTCTTTCATATTTTCATTTAGATTATAAGTGTTATCTTCTTCTTCAATGATATATTACGTTGATGGGAATAACCTAAAAACTTATAAAAAGAGAGTTTTTCTCATAAAAAATTGAAAGCAAATCACTTTGCAATACACCATTTAATCAAATTTATGTCATTAAGTAGGTACCTCAACAACAGTGTTTCTTCGATCATTTTTTTCTTTTTGTTCTTTTAAATGTGGTTTACTGTGTTTCGTACATTCAGTGTCATTGCACTTGAAAAGAATATTTTACAGGTAAATTTGTGTCGCCAGCCTACAAATTTTGTAGTTCCATTTTTAATATTTTCTACTCTTATTTGACAGACTTTTTGTCAAGCTGAAGTGCTTATCTCTACGGGCAGACAAAAGGGGAACTAATGAAAAAACATGATTTTTTTTAAATCGTAGATTATTTGTACACAAAGTCAACACCCTACAATCTAAAGTCTAAAGACTTCCGACTGCTTTGATAAGTATATCGATCTCTAATGTTGACCTTACCAGGATGGCCAAAATTTATATTTGTTCATTATAGAAAGCGTAATGAAATTGTTTTTTAAGAAAATAAAATTACTTACATAGAGTAGATAAATGTTTATTTTTTAGAAATCAAAGATAAATTATTTGTGAAATTGACCTTTGTGATTTTACAGCAGAATTGATGTGTTTTACAGTTACAAATATTTCGTCTAATTATGGAATTTTCAAAACTAAAATCCTCAGATAAAATAATTAAGGACGAAATTTTTGCAACTTTTAGATAAATAAATTATGTAGGATCACAAATCGTTTACATTACAAAAAAACATCTATTTTTAAAATACTTATTTGATGTGACAATCCTCTTGTAAATAAAATTCCTGAAAAGATTCAGAAATATATTATGTAATTATAATAATATAATGTAAACAAGAAATTTATCACAAATCGTTTTTTTTTTTTTTTATTGTGCCTAATTCTGTTCAAATATCATATTTTTACGTAACGGATGTAGAGCAGTAAAAAATACTTATTTTTAATAACCGAAGAAAATATTTTTTTTACACAAAACTTTGAAATCTGTCAGTGGCTGAGTTGGTATTGCGTTTGAGAACCAGGCGTCGTGTGTTCAATTCCTCGGCTGGCCAAGTACGACGCAAGCAACATTTTCCGCTTACTGTGGTGTTAGTAGGAGATTTTCCAATATTTTCATATTATTCGTAACCCGGGAATGTTTGCCTTTTTTTTTAAAAAAGAAAGAAAAAGAGTTGGTAATTAAATATTTTAATTTTTTTAGCTAAATGCTAAATATAATTATCCGAAATTTTTATATACCTTCTTAATATTACATTGCCAGTTAAACATTGGTGGGAAAGTCTAGCCAAGTAAACGCGGGCGGCATTTTGTCCATGCAAACTTATTCCCCTCTTTCCTCTTTAGACACCACGTGCAAATATATTTTTTAATATAGATATCAACCACGTTACTTCTCATATGAGTTTTGCAATAATTTTGTAAATTACCTATCATTCAAATTTCTCAGTGTCCGCGTTCCTCTTAAGCCTGGTTTAACGCCATTTTAACTGGTACTATTTTTCATTCCATGAAAAAATATCCCCAACAAAGTATCTACTAAAACCTAACCTAACTTAACCTTATTTTACAATTTATAATTAAATATAAAATCCAGTAAAGACAGTAAATTATTGTTTTTGAACAATAATTTACTGTCTTTACGGGATGCCTGTATTAATTTTTTCCCATTTTACTATTTTTGAACAATAATTTAATGTCGTTACAGGATGTCTGTATTATTTTTGTTAGGTTATGTTAGGTTTTAGTAAATATTTGGTGATATTTTGTCGGGGCTATTTTGTCGTGGGTTGAAAAGTATTCGCCGTGGTAATTAGTCAAATTTTTAATTGAATCGCGTTATATTTACACCATGATTACAAGTAATGGGGATGTTAATTTATTAAATAGCGAGTACAAACCAAAACTTCGAATACCTATTCCAATCAAAAGCCTTCATTTTTTCGTTTTAAAAATGCAGTATTTCAGTAATTTAACAATATATTTTTTTTAATTACATTAAATTATTTGATCGTATGAACTTCTTTCAATTATAACAACTTTGTGTCATATTAATACAAAGCCCAATCCGAAAGTCCAATTTTTGACCCGCTGGTCGAGGCTCGAGCTGCTGGGGCCGGCTGGAATGTTGGCTTCCAAGTCATCTGCCTTCTCTAGTTTATTAGCGAAGCCTAGCGACTTCGCATATTCCCCCAGAAAATAACTCAAAGTCGTTAAATCACACGATCTTGAAGGCCAATTCTCAGGTTTATTACGCCCTCGTCGAATGTTTCCTCCAGTCGGTGGCCCGACAGTTGATCCATCGACAATTAGCCCCTTGAAATAATACTTACTATAAAATCATTTTTGTGCATATTTACTAATTTCGAAAGTAAAATCGACTTCAAAAAACCCTTAGTAATAAGTTGGAATGAATATCAAACGAATTTGTACACAGTGTTGATTTTTCCTTGATGCATTTGAATGAAAATAAGTCTCATACTTAGTTGTTCGGCGGTACATCCCCTCTGCACATCTCTTTGGGGTCATTTAGTTATTTTTTGTGTAATTAGGTAAACAGTATTTTTCCTAAACCCACTACATATTTATTAATTAACAATAAAGAAAATATAATACAATGAAAAAAATGTAACAACAAAAGATATAGTAAACTAAAATACATCGGTAAAAATGATAAGAAGTCGCACATAAATAGATATTCAATGTATATACAAAAATTGCAGAAATTATACACATCTATTTGTCTAATTATATAAAAGAATTGGAATAAACACTGTTTATTTTATCACAGGTTATTTTTAAGGTGAAATATATCTCCCAGATCAGAATATTTATTTTAGAGACTGTTAAGTCTCGGAATCGGGGAATTTTGGTAAGATATTGTAAATAGGTACCCCAGGGGGCCAACCATCGGCGGATCAATTGTCATGGATATCCCCTCCAGTCAATAAATTGATTGTGGCGCACGCTGTGCGGCATGTCGTGCCGTCTTGTTGAAACCAAAGCTCTTCCACATTAATGCCATCCAATTGGGGAACGAAAAAGTCAGGATTTATGGATCTTCAGTGCTGTTCATTAACACTCTGAAGTGAAGAAAATCCACAAGCCATCTTTGAGTCGCCGTTACATCCGCAAAGTCACTGTTTTGTGACTTTTTTGACTTTTTGCGAATGCTTTGAGGGCTGGTGGAATCATTGGTCCAATTTTTTTCAAAAATGATATAAAGTACGCAAGGGAAGTGTTTCCTGTGTCGCAATTTACCTACCACAACGACACAACGCCCTTACCACTATGATTGTATTTTTCATTTAAAATTAACCTGCGTGCAACGTTAAATTGTTTACATTTCCGAACCACCCTATGTTAAACAAATATTGCTACATACTGTTTTACCAATTAATTCAATTTTCCTAAATATTTATTTAAGAAATGTGTGCCTATTGGGAAGTGAATAAACTGTTTGTGAACAAAACCTGTTTATTTTAAGAAACTTTTGTAATTTTGTCATTAAAACCATTTTAGGTTTACTATAATATTAAAATGGTGTATTACCACAGGAGAGTAAAATATATTTATGGAGATTATTAGTAACAAATTTACAACCTGGAGAAGAACTCATAAAATAATGTGTGTCTAACTTGTCATGAGCGATTATTTGTTTTAAATAAGATGACCATAACGTTTCTAATACATTTTCCTAATAAAATGTGTGTGTTTATTTTTTTCGTTTTCAGCAATTTTAGTAAAAAAATGCAAAGTGAGCCATTTTAAAAACTTTTTTGTTTGCATTCAAAATTTTTGTAATTCAAAAATTATATTTTCATTTCCATTTATAAAATTTTAAAGCGTATGTCATCATATTTCTAAAACATCTTTTAATTTTTCAGAAATATTCCATTTATTCGGATTTTATTACAAATCGGTAATATTTTGACCTTCCGACAAAACAGACCTGAGGCCTGAGGGGTTAATTTATTTTTGATGTCTTGTCTTATTAGAGGTGAAGTGACAAGGAAGAAATCAATAATTGGCTTATTTTTCACACGTACAAACTGATGTAATGCTATAATTACTAAGTAATTTATAAATAATAGAAACAAAGGGGCTTTGAAGAGTGCCGACAGTCGCCAACCCACGGCCAAACTTAGCGGACTTTCAAAGCGGCGTGTCTAGAAGAAGCAAAGATGGAGCGCCGCTGTGCGTAGAGACAGTTTTGTGCGCGCGGCTTCAAATAATTCGGGATCGTGGCCCATCTTTCTTGTTTCTGTTGCTAATCATTATTACCTACTATTTTATATTTTTCACACGAGTTCCTTTTTGATATTATTGCAAGACGTGAATATTTTATTTTTCTAAGCAAGCCAATCTGTAAGGAGCACCATTGATGAAAAGATCATTTTGAAAATACTGATAACTTTCGAAAATCCAAAAGATAAAAGTCGAATGGTATCATGTTTATTTATCTGCTGGTACGATGCATCGGAAATGCAGTTTGACAATAACAGTTTTAAATTTAATAAAGCGGAATTAAATGTATATGGCAACACCGAGTGACGCTGATTTTGAATTTTTGGATTGAACTTTTGATCTGACGATGTGATGTTATCCATGAAATTATCCTGATTAAAAAAAAATCCAAAATATTAAATTATCTTGGAATATGAAGAAAGTTCTTTCGGAAATCACTACTATTTTCTAAACACCGTGTATGTATATGTAATACTTTGAAAGATGTGCACTAGGGCCAAAGTGCCTTTTTAACGAAAGAAATACAATTTTTCTTTTGAACCATCTTGGTTTTACAGTTTAAAGAGTTTTAAGTACAACGCCCTCCTTTTTCTACATTTATTTGTCATTCTGTAAAATTGTATTGCATCATAAATTTTTTTCAGTAGCATTTTTAGTATAAAGTACCTACTTGTATCATGTCATTAATATTATTAATTAAGTTGCGGAAATAAAGCATATTTTTAATGTGTAGCACGTCTGTCATAACGTCATAAGTAAAAGGGATTCTTCGAGTACCTAAATGTATATATTTTAAATGTGAATAAATTAATAGTACCTATTTATGACGGTTAAATGACGAAATTACAAAGGCCTGATTTTCACATACCACTGCCAGAATTGCATAAGGAGAGAATTAAACCTACTCAAATTACACACATCAGAAAACCTAACGTAATTCAAACTAGCCTTACTTTTATTGTATTTAAACGTTAAAAAAACACATTTTTCATGTGCATTTTCAGTATATGTACGTAATTTAAGTAGGTAGGTACTTGTGATTCTCTTCGCGTGTAATGTCGTTTGTAATTCTAGCACTGTATTATTGCTAGGTACGTAAAATTCACTTTTTTGTAATTTCGTCCCGACACCCTATAGTCTCCAAAGTGAATGTTGTTGTAAATCCCCATTTTAAAATTATCTATGTTTCTCTTTGAAATAAAATAAAATCAAAAAATGTGTGGGAGTCTACGCTTAAATTTTTGAAATAGGGAAAGAATCTCAAATTGATAATTATTTATATTTGATTAAGATTATTGTTGTAACGATTTATCGTACTTTTTAGACATTAGATAATGCCGGACATTGTAATGTTTTGAAGAATATAATACTTAACATTCATATTATAATATTATGAAATAAAATAATTGGTGTTTAATTTGTGGTTTTATTTACTCCTATCCTTGTTAAGAGACTTGGTTTTTAGCGAAAAGGGATCGAGAGTGCAAAAATTAAAGTTTAATTTTCGAAAAGTTTTGTTTTGGAAAAGTTTACAATGTGTTTTTATTACCATACGCGCGCAAACCGTAACCAAATATTACGGAATATTATAATTTATTGTAGAAGATTGATTGAGAAGTATTTAAAAAAATACGAGTGCCGTTCACACACGGTAGAAGCGAAACTTTACCAAAACAATCTCAAGCCTTGAAAAGTGAGGTTATAATCAAACGCGAAATGAGCGCAGAATGAGCGCAGACCTAGGACCTAGCGTCATTTCCGTGTTTGTGATGCTTCGCAGGTGCTAATGCGTAATTTCCGTTTCATCCAAATTCCGAATCACTAACGCCGCTAAAGAAGTTTCACTTCAAAAATATTTGTTTCACAATCATTGCCTATCAAATAAATAATGAGAGACGGTCAGAAACTTACCATTCGAATGAACACCATTAGAAAACTTTAAAAATCAAATCATTTTGGTGCCTACGTAATAAGCAGGTACTTAACTAAATTCTTTCTCTGAAGAGAAAATCCATTTCCTTTGGTTCTCTGGCACTGGGGCCCAGAATATACAGGTGATTATTATTTTATAGTAATGAAACCACATTCCGAAATATTAAATATATTCATAATCGGCGCCATGCAGTAGTACCTACCTATCTAGATGTAGTATCTACCTACTCGTTTACTGTATTATTTGAAAATACTTTTTAAATATTATTATTCCAAAAAATATTTTTATATTACTACTCAGGAATGCATTATTAATTAATTTTTACTCTGCACTCTTCCAAAATAGCAAAAAATATGTGAATATGGGTATAATGTTGCCCTCTTTCCGATTTAAGTCAGGTCATTGACATCTGTACATGCGGAAGAAACCACCTATCTTAGACGCGCACCATTTACAAGAAGTTAGTGTTTAAATAGAAAAATTACCAACAGAGCGCGCTTACATTTACCCACGCACGATGGCGTTAGTATGCTCGAAAATCCTACAATCATCGGAATTTTCCACCAGACCCCGACCCCGCCTCTATCGTCTGGGAAAGCACGGGAAAAGACACCTTATCGACAGGGTAATAGCAAACTTTTATATCAAATTAGCTCGATTTTATTTTTGATATTTACTCAAATATGGGTGTGTAAAGTAAAATCGCAAATGATGTATTAACTTTCAACCCATAATAATCAAAGCACGATGCAATTCAAATCGAAACGGTCATGGTTATTAACGCCTCTTTGATAAGGGCACCTTGCTGATAAGATTATTATTTATAGAAAGGTGAGGCGGCATTAAAGACTACATTCGCGTAGACGTATCCAAACCGCATTCACCTACACCTACCGAGAACCGCCCGCGATTCAATAGGATACACAATACACAGGCGAGATCCAGCACAGCCAGTTTTTTTTGCGTGAACATTGTACTTGAACCTCACGCCACATACAAATAAGGATACCACACACCACCGGCATACCGTCATCAATAAAACACCCACTTTAGCTTTTTTTGTTTCTTTATTTTAAAAGGAAGAGAACATTTGGGATTCCGAGATGAATACTTTATATTCTATAAGATTTCTTACAAATGAGTACCTCGCTACATTTGAATGGAATGACGTTTGGGGAGCGAAAATAAATGCATAAACATTCTTCATACACGATGTTCAAAAACAAAGGAAGGTATTCGTGGTGTTATTATGACATGTATACTTATATATTTGGTACAACGAAAGTAAGTCTAATTAAGCTGGCCACAGTCTGCCACGGTGATCTTCTTCGTCGTCTTGCCGGGCTGGGTGCCGTAACCCTCGATCTTCTTCACAACATCCATACCCTCCACCACTTCTCCGAACACGACGTGCTTCTTGTCCAACCAGGTGGTCTTGGCGGTGGTGATAAAGAACTGGGATCCGTTGGTGTTGGGGCCGGCGTTAGCCATGGACATGATGCCGGGGCCGGTGTGCTTCAGCTTGAAGTTCTCATCCTCGAACTTCTCGCCGTAGATGGACTTGCCCCCGGTACCGTTGTGGTTGGTGAAGTCGCCTCCTTGGCACATGAAGCTGGGGATGACCCGGTGGAAAATGGAGCCCTTGTAGCCGAATCCCTTCTCCCCCGTGCAGAGAGCGCGGAAGTTCTCCGCTGTCTTGGGCACCACATCGGAGCGCAACTGGTAAAAGAAGAAACATTAGGTTATTAAATGAGTTTCTAAAGTCGTTCCAGTGCTAGAAAAAGTAAAGTAACCATCGTGACGAGATTCTGCTAGAACCTTCTGAAGTACCGGTCTTCCGTAGGTACAGATAGAAAGCGGTTAAGATAAATATATTTTACAGGCTATTTTCTGCACGTGGGTAAACTTTCGAAAGTACTATTTCATTGCGTGACCTGTCTTAAAAAGTAAAAAGATAATAAATTCAAACAAGTAATTAACGGTCACCCTCACATAGTAATAAATCAGTCTAGGAGAAGAGCGTGTGAAAGGACGGTATTTTGGATACGAATCTCTGCAACTTTTAATTGACGGGTTATATTGTAAATTACCTCAATCACGATCCTTCCAACGGGCGCATTATCCGCTGTCATGTCGAAAAACACACGGGGTAACACCATCTTGGTAGCAAATTCGCGAAATTTATTGACACTGAACGAATACCGGGTGCCGGTAACAATGGCGGCCGCACTCTGCGAAGAAATGAAACGCGCTTGACGGCAGAGGACTGCGAGGGCCATTGCACAGGAAGTGGTGGCTGCTACTGCGGGAGTCAAAGCAAACACCAAATTTTAAATGCTATACAAAATATTGGCGCCGACTTTAAAAATCTGCATGCAAAAAATTATTAATTTTAATATGATTTAACAAACTTAAATAAAAATAATCATTTAAGGCGATTACTTTCTCTGAAGTCTTGACTGTTTTCATAACCTTATCATTATTTTACTGAATAGTAACTAGTAACGGTAGATATTTTTAGCGTTTAGATACGTAATAATATGTTGAATGAAAACGAACATAATACGTATGAATTATTTATTTACTGCTTATAATAACATGTCAAGGTAAATGATAAATGAATAACTTACTGAGATATGAAAATAGCCAGAATGAGGCCGATTTTGTGGAAAACAACGTCAGTGTTATATAATAAACTTTTTGCAGAAAAATATTTTAGTAAAATACTTCAAACCCTTCAATAATTATTGTACTAAAAGCACGGATGTTATATTAGAATATTCGCAAATTATAAAAAATCAGCAATTTATAAAATTGTGTGAATATTTATTCGATGTTTTTGTTGTTTTCACTAATCTTTCAAATAACCACAAAAAAACTTATGCGTTTTGAACGGTCAACAAAATACCACAAAGCAAAGATAAGGAAGTTGGCACCGCTGTGAAAAATATTATTCTTGTAAACAATGTAACAATGTAAACATCGAATTATAAAAGAACTAGCGAGCTTTCTTTATTTGAGTGGCATTTCAATCCGGCATGCGTTGCAATGCCACCCAATTAAAATAAGTGTTTTTGTTTTAATTCTGCTTATTGAAATGCTTTTGCACTAAGTACTAGCGCAGACCCGTAAAAAATCACGGGATATTATGTTACAAATATAAAATATGTAATTTTAAAAAAAGTAATACCCATTTCCAATAAGAACTTATAATTGACCGGTCAGCAGTTGAGTCCACCCGGGCGTCGTGTACTGGCTGAGTCCTCCATCACGGCACAAGCAACGTTTTCCCGCTTATTGTGCTGGTAGTAGGTGATTTTCAAATATTGTCAGGTTATTCAAAACCCGATAATGTTTGTCTTTCTTTAAAAAACAATATAAAAATAATTTTCGTGTAAAAGTCACATTATATTTTTACAGGTAAACGCTTTATAAATTTAATACTAAAAAAGTATTAAAGGAATCTGCCGAAAATAAAATATTTGATTAGGTTTCAAGAACACTTGGTCATGCGCTTAATAATGGGAAAAGGCAATCAACAATGGGTAGAACTATTTTTTGTTTTAATATGTATTTTGTTTTATTATGTTTTAATATGGTATTTACTTGATACCATACCATTTTTATTAATTTTGGAGGCGGGAGTGGGTACCGCCGCCCCGGGAACCTTTATTGGATAACCAACACCTCTGCCATAGGTCACCCCAAGTGGTTTGCTACGTTTGGTGATTTAGCAGGGGTGCCCGGGTTCATGGGGTAAGGTTTGTCTAGGTCTTGGAAGTGGATGACCAGGACACACTGAACCCCAGTTTCCTACCCACCCCTTAGACCCTTTTCCTTCCCAGAACTCTCCCCCCCTTCTTCCTTTCCTTAAAAACCCTCCACACAGCATCCCCAAAGATGACACAGGCCCTGAGGGAAATTATTTTCCTCAGGGCCTCCTGTGTGGAGCTCATAAAAAAATGGCGGGTTATGTATTGGACGACCAGAAAACGACAGAGGATTTCAGAATTGTTTCGCGTAAAAATAATTGGAAGCTTTTTCGATCCCCACGTTATTTAAATTTTTTGTGATATCACAAAATTTAATTCAACCGTAGACTATAATACCAAAGATCAACGAGCGATTTTTTTGTGTCCACACTGTCCACCGATCGCAGTTTTTTTTTGTTTTTTTTTTGTTTACTTTATTCATTAAAATGTTTGTTACATGAATTTTATGATTTTTCGACCGCTAGGCACATGCCCGTGTTGTGGTGGTCTATTCTATCTATAGTAATTGTTGTCAGCAATAGTGGTTTTTTTTTTGTAAAGCAATCAATATTATTAATAAAAATAAAAAAGGGTTAAACAATTGAGTTATTATTTTTTTAATGAGAATTCGACCTATTGACATCAATTCGTTATTTTGGAATCAGTTTCGACTATTATTGAATTATTCCCATCAATTAATTCCTACAACTAATCATAAATAAACCAATCCCAATTACATTTTTGTAAAAAGCATCAATTTTGTGGCTCGCTATAATTTACAATAAAAACACAAATTTGTTGTAGAAGACTTTTATTTTATTAACACCCACCGGTTTCGGAAGCACCATTCCTTCGTCAGGAGAATATTATAACCAAGTATAATTAATTTTAATAACCACTTATAATATTATAAAATAAAAGTGGTCTACAACAATTTATGTGTTTTTATTGTCAATCTCAACTAATTCAGTTGTTTCGGAAGCACCCCTCCTTCGTCAGGAGAATATTATAACTAAGTATAATTAATAATTATTATAATATTATAAAATAAAAGTGGTCTACAAAATCTTTGTGTTTTTATTGTCAATCTCAACCATAAATATACCAAACCACTATCCCAACTAATTCAGTTGTTTGTCGTTCCGGTTCTACGCAGGTTCTACGTTTCCGGTTTCGAAAACGATTAGAGATGGTGATCTGAAATGAGTTGTCACCGCGGTTCCAGTTACAGGAACCCAGAGAATGTCTGAAAAAAATGTCTAAATGGTTTTTAGCTTTTTGCAATTTTGAGAAAACTTTTAAATTTTAATGTATTTTCACAAACAGCGCGATGTCTCCCTACATGGAATGGGTAAAATTAGTTCAACATTCAACCATATTGCAGACGGTCCAACTTGGTTGAACGGTTGGGTCGTTCGATGGTGGTTGGATGCTTTGGCTCTGGTACAACCGTTCAACTTGACAGCCACGCCCCCATATCGCATTCAACGCATTTCCACATGGTTCAACTTTCGACTCAACCAGATTGGCACAACTGCTCGACTATAACGAATGATCTGTAGGTCCTATAGCTCTATAATGCAGCTACGCCACCGTATATATCAGCTCCCGACTTCGACGGTTCCAGTGACAGCAAAAGAACCAGCTCCAAGTAACTGGGACAGAATATCGACCATCTCTATAAACAATAAACTCAACGCCAAAACCAGCGAAAGAGATTTGACAATAGAAAAATCTACAATAGTGAAATAAGCGTCAAGATCTGCGTGAAACCGGCGACCATTTCGTGGTTTGTTCCTACTGTATTATTAAAAGAATATCGTTTAATTTGCGCTTTTGACGAATATTAGCCCGATATATTCTCGTATCGTCAGTAGATAAATAATATCTGATCAAGTTTGGTGTGACAACCTTTTATAATGAGTAACATGCAGCAGTACGGCGCTTCAAAAAATCCGCCGTGGGCTCGTAATGCCGCCGGTCCAGCGATACCAGGTATGCAGCAACAGATTATGTCCCAGAACTCTATGAGTGGCATGAGCAGCATGTCACAGGCGGGTATGTCACCTTACCAGCAGACGCAATCGCAGTCCGTGTACCAGCCTAACCTCCTGCAGCAACAGAACATGGCTTTGGGGATGCAGATGCAGCCGAATAGCGTCGGGATGTCTTCTATGAACCAAGGGCAGATGTTTTCTCAGACGGGAGTTGTGTCCTATCCGACTCCGCGAGCTCTCAACCCCAATGCCTTTCCTGGTTCGGCCATTGTCGGGGGTCAGGCGTCCAACAGTTCTCCCAAGCAGAGAGTTTTCACCGGCACGGTGACAAAGGCGCACAATGACTTTGGATTTGTCGATGAGGATGTTTTCTTCCAAACGAGTTCTTGTGTGAAGGGGTCGCATCCTGTCGTCGGCGATCGAGTTCTTGTGGAAGCTTCTTTCAACAGCAATATGCCCTTCAAGTGGAATGCCACTCGCATCCAGGTTCTACCTACAAATAAGGGAGGCAGTGGTGCAGTTGTGGGGAGGGATTCTGGTAAGAAGAGCTTCGGGGGCATGCCTAACAGTAACTACAACGCTGTCCCTCCTCCCGGTGACGGACACAATGGAAGCTTCCAGAACAACCAGAATAGCGGGCGAGGACAGCGTACCAGAAAACCAGTCAACAACCAGATCAACAACAATGCTAGAGGAGGAGGAGATCGAGGAAGAAACCGACAAAGCAACACTCCTAGAAAGGTACCATCCTTTTCCCACTTTGCTTATCCCTTGTTTTAAAGCCTTCGTCAATAGCAGGTTAGAATTTCATTTCTATTACACTGTCGTGAATGCTGTTATCTCATTTTCTTTTGCAAACACAATAATAAGAGCACATGAACTTTTTAAACACGAATAAAAGCTGTAAACTTATGAATTTATAACAAATAAAGCTCTGTTTTAAGTTGTTAACAGCAGTCAGATTCTGGGTCTTTTCTCTTATTGAATCTACTTATTAACTCATCGAACATAACTGTTATAATCACTTGCGCGATGGATTTTCAGTGTTCAGTTTTCGATTCGGCCATTCGATTTAATCTTTATCATACCACCAAATATTAAACTTATCTTTCTCCGCTTCATGTTAATATGGAATATTTCTTATTTATATATTTGCTATTTAATTTCTTATTTAAATAGGTATATTTAGCTTTTTTATTTATGAAAAATGAGTATTTATGTCAAGGGAGACGAAAAAATATGCATTTTGTTAAGATTAATTCACTGCGAAGTGTTCGATGCCATGTTTCTCTAAATGAAGCGGACTTTTACAACTTTACTTTAATATGGAAACATGTGAACTGTTTACTGCATTTTAAGCCAATGAATTCTCCTAGATTTCACTGTTTATATTTTTAGATTTTATAATATTTTTTTTTAAATCTTTTATAATTCATAAAAATCACCTTCTTAAAATTAGATAACCATCGCTCGAGTGGATTGTATCTTCTGTTTATTTAATTATATTTATTTGTATGACCATCGTAGGATGATGACAATGCAGATCGTATCCGCAGACGAGCAGAGCGGCAAGAGAAGGACAAGCCTGCGGATAAAGTGTCTGAGGAGAAGGGCAAGTCTCGCAGTCTGTCAAAACAGAGGAAGAGGACCAGACCTGTTGCCAGGTACCTGGTGCAGGTGCCCAAGTTGGCGCTCGATATGTAAGTAAAACCTAATGTGGCCTAACTTATCTATTTTCTACTCCTTTAGCTTTATTGACATCCAGCTTTTAACCTTTAGGTTGCGTTCAAATGTATGAGTGATTTCACCTCCATGCGGCAAAACTATTAAACATTTCATATGATCATTTTTTTGTGTAAAACCTTATCATAAATAACTCAAAATAATTGTTTTCGGGCGATGTTTATATAAACAAAACGAATTATTCCCAAGTAGAAAAAACATTAATGAATAACAATGTCAGCCGGGCCGTACCGACTGGTACTTGCCCCTTTTACAGTTTACGTTTGAATTTTTATATATATATTTAATCCATGCACCGATATGATGAGCGTTTTTAATAAATATGGTTTGTTTATGATCTTATTTACACGGTATGCAATCTTACAAATTTTTTCCCTGTTGAACAATTTTACGCCAAAGTAGACCAGCTTTTGATTTTAGTCGTGCGACCATTCGCCACAATTTTTAAGCAAAATGGAATTGTATTTAAAAAAAACTAATCAATTGAAACATCAGTTTTCTGGACACTATGTTAGTTACATTATTATATTTTATTTAAAACACAATAATTGTGTTCTAACTCAAATATTCTAAATCAAAAAACAAGTTGTAGCTTAACAAACACTAAAGGCAAATCTCAAAAAAAAAAGTAGTTTTTTCAGTTTAACCGCTCTAATGCGTTTTTATGTTAAATATTTTGTTAAAATTTTTATTTTTATTCCAGTAAATTGACATTGTTGAATTAAATTCACATTTGCAAAAAAATCGTTGAAAAATCAGCCTAAAACTAAAAGCGGTACAAGGTTCAACTGAAATCGCACTAATCGTCTATTAAACCTGCACGCCTTCCGCCAAGATAAACAAAATATTTTTATTAAATATGTTGCTAAAGACATGATTATGGAATTTTTATAAATGAATTTCTGTTCTGTATCATGCTTGTACGTAATGCATCGAGGACTCAAACCTAGAAATGACTTAAGAAGACTCCCGCATGAGTGGCGAGCTCGATAATACAACTGTAGATGCTTTCCGCCGGCTGAGGATATTAATATAGGCGGTCCTCAAATATCTCTAAGTTTTGCTCCCCATGTTATCAGCCTCGTATGTTGTAGGTGACCTCCGTTTATCTTTGTATTCAGGAATATTAGATGCTTGTTTTAGTTCTATCTGTTATTCATGCCACTTGGTCAACACAGTCTCATTTGATTGTGAAGATAATATTTATTTATAAATCTTTAATTAGATGGCACAATTGTCTATTAAATAATGTGCGTAAAATAATATGCACGCAAACATAAACTACCTACTCTTTATTGCTCTACTTGTTGTTATTTTTATAAATAATTTTTATTTGCCTAATTTCTACCAGAATATAAAGTATCTGATTGTGACAGTAAAGTTTGGTATGTGTTGTCTCTAATCAATGATTTTACAATATAAATTGGCTTCTTATTGTCTCACAAAATTACCCCCAAATGTGGCAATGGCATGTTGTAATAATAAACACTCTAGTTTCCAGTAAATTCTTAATTCAAAAGTTGTTCATGTATGACAAAGATAGACATTCAAAGAATATATGTGTATGAACGAAATAGATATAGGACCGGGTAGCGTTTACGTACTTTAAAGTTGAAGTAATTCTCAAACAACTGAATGATAATTGGTTATAACGTCAACTTCAGTTCCACCACAGATGAAACAACCTTGTCTTTATGATTCATTATGTCCACTTTGTGGTTCAAATGGTAGTATTGAAACACATTTATTGTTCATGGATTCAAAGGTGCTGCCATATTATCTTAATTATAAGTTATTATCTTAAAAAGAGAACTTTTGATGTGTGATTGCGTACCTTTTTTGCTTTTAGTCCGGAAGCCGATGTTCTTGCCATCCGACGCCGCTACACCAACCTTTATATCCCCTCGGACTTCTTCAACACGCAGTTCCGCTGGGTGGACGCCTTTCCTCCCAACTCGCCTTTCACGCTGAACAAGCCGTGCCTGTTCCACGTCATGCCCAAGGACATAGACAATCCCATCGCCAATGATACGGTGCTGGAACCTACCGATGTTGACTACTTGTTCAGCGCCAAGGTAAATTCAATAGAATTTTTTTTGCAGTGCTGCTGAGCCCGGAAGGAACTGGTAGAGAACGTTCTCTCTACCAGGGGAACTGGTAGAGAGAACGATCTGCTCTGTGGTTCGATCATATTCACACAATGCAGAGTTCTTGTACTCCAACCGTCTCTGTCTCTAATGTCCATACTCCAACCATCACTAATGTCTATCCCTTGAATAATGTTACAACTATCCAAATGGCTTCCACAACGGCTTTGTAATCGGTGTCTCATCTCTCACACAGACTGTAGACAGGGTGCCGGTCAGTCCGTAAGTAGCCGCTATGTGCAGGGAGGGTTTGATGTAGAATTATATTAAAACCAAAAATAAAGTTATAAAAAATGTCCCCGGGTCCCAGCACAACAATGTTCGGAGAAATAATTAATACTTTTTTAAAAAGTAGACTTATTTTAATGCTTAACTACTTGTTATGCTAAAGAGACTCTGGCCTTTCTATCTGTATTATTTATTTTGTGATAAATTCGGCCAACTCTCGCAAACTAATACTAAACATAACAAAAACAATAGTTTCATGTCTTCCCTTGGAATAAGCATCACTCTCATTGGATCGCTAGGCGGTAGGGCGCCTGCTCGTGGCGAGAGGCGGGGAGCGGAATGAGGTCTTGATGTTCTACGTAAATATAAACTTCTCCTCGCTCCCCGCATCGGCATTCCATAATGCGGGCTACAGCATGAGGGACATGGAGGGACTTATACTACGCTCAGCGGTCTACGAGCACAGGGAAATAGAAAACGAAGATCGCCGTAGCTAAAATCCTTGTCTTCCATTTCCCTGATAACCCTTCCAGTATTGAAACGGTTAAATGTTGTCCAAACTTTCCGAAGGAGAGAATCCTGACAATTTGACTGATGTTATCCATTTTAATAATGTATGTTTATCTGTCCACTTAGGTTATGCTCCTCAGTATGCCATCCCTCGATGAACTCTACCGTAAATGCTGCGCCATGGCAACCGAAGAAAAATCTAAAGACGAGCGCGAATTCATCCACCCCACCCGACTGATCAGTTTCTTGGTCGGGCTGCGGGGTAAGAACGAGACCATGGCCATCGGGGGGCCCTGGAGCCCCAGTCTGGACGGGGCCAACCCGGCCACCGACCCCACCGTTCTCATTAAAACAGCCATCAGAACTTGCAAGGCTCACACAGGAATTGATCTGTCCAACTGCACCCAATGGTAAGTCTTTTATAGTCATGTTTTTTTTTCACTTAGGTTTGGATTGTGAAAAGGATTTTGAAATTTTTGTATTATGCAATTAAATTCTTTGTTGTGACCATTAAACTCAGAAGTCCTAGTGTAGGGGACCTAACATTCTGTTTGGGGCAATTAATTTTTATACATATTTAAAAAAATTGTAATTTGTTATTTTTTTTTTTTTTGCTAACCTGGGTTTTTGTTGTGTCGATTTTTAAATGCGATCAACCTTACAATAATATTTTTACGACAGAATAATATAAAAAAGATAATACCATGTTATTATTCTACAATCAGCAAATTATTATAAATTTTTTTTACCTCTGATAGATTAGTTTCAAAACAATTTGTGTTATGTTTTATTTATTATCACCATTGTGCTGGTAAAATATGTTAAGTAAAGCAGTCCCAGAGAGAGATCGTATGTACGTCATTGAATCTTCCTTCTCGCCTGTCTAGCATGAAAATCGAAATGGTCGAAAGATACGTTCTAGAACGATGACGTCACATATACGCCCTCTCTCTATATTATTATACTATTACCAGTGCAATGGTGGTATTTTTTATGTTATGTAAAATAATTGCAACAGGGACAAAGGTTTGTGTGAGTGATATATTTATGTATTTTTTATTTATTTTTCTGCTTCACATTGTATTTATAGATGGTATTGACACACTGATTGCTGGATATGAATTAGCAGATACAATCCTGAACTAAAAATATTTCCGGCATCCAATTGCTGGGATTTATTTATTAGTGAAAATTAATTTGGTGACTTTGTTATATGATTCTATAGTCCATAGATATAGAATGCCTAGATACACGAGATCGTGAGGCGCGGGGATCTTCGCTAGATGACGAGCGACTGTCCACTCAGTTTAATACGGCTGAATGTGCTGCCAGTTTTGGTGCCGGATCTATGGATTCTATATCATATTGTCACTTTGCGTCTAATACCCTGATGTGAAACGTTTTTATCAACATGAAAGCTTTATAACTACTCCATTTTTCATCTTTTGAATTTGCTTCGTAGAATTAGGTTAAATTCCTTAAAATTTTAAGGGGTGATATTATGCAGACGCCTTCCTCGTGCCTTCCTCAGGCCTTTCTCAGGGCGTCCCGTGTGGAGTTAATGTAAAAAAAAAATGCCCCTGGGGTGACATTACACAAACCCCACACCCCCTTGAAGTGATTTTACACCCACCTCTCACACCCTTCCAGGTGATTTAACACAAATCCCTTACACCCATAACTGGATTAAAGAAATCCCCCTGGGTTTCACCTCATCACATTCCTCTCAAATATTAGTATTTTAATACAAAAAAAATATATTTAGTTGTCGTCACACTGTGGGTATCAGATGCAATGGATGATATAATCTTTAGCGCAGGATATGTAGCATTGAGTGTGTTGATAGTGCTGATCTGAGACCTGCAGGCCGAATGTATGTATTACAGTTGACTTCCCGTACACACAGGTACCGCTTTGTGGAGCTCTACTACCGTCGCGCAGAGTCCGTGCACCGCGGGCGAGTGGTCCCAGCGCGCGTAGAGACAGTGGTGATATATGTTCCCGACGTCTGGAGCTGCCTGCCCACCCGGCTGGAGTGGGACGCGCTGGTCCCGAACTACGCAGCCCGCCCGACGCCTGCCGTCAGCGTGGACCAGGCACTGCTCTATCCATCCTCTTACCCCCAACACCCCCACAAACAATCAACCGACCGAGGCAGACCCGACAACAAACAACCAACCCGATGCCAGACTGAACCTGAACCCAACTTGCCGCAGGGACTGTAAATTGGACCAGGCAGTGAAAGTGAACCTCTGCGACCACTTCCTACATGTTTGGCAACAATCACATGCTTTTTTTAGTCATTTTTTGGATTTATCAATCTTATGATGCTAACTGCAACAGTGGAGAAGAGTGACAAATTTACCCATTTTACTTAGTCCACTGTCAATTATTAATTGGAGAAATTCAACAAGGGTAATGCTACTGCCCTTTTGTGCAGCCGTGTTTCTAATGTGATTTTTGTGTGCTTGCAGGCTGACAAACCTAATGTCTTGGATACTACGAAGAAGGAACCCACGCTGTATTCTGAGCTGGACACTAAGGTTATGTCTGTCACGGATCTGCGTAAAGAACTGTGGGCCAGGAATATCAGCACTAAAGGTAAACAATACAATACAGTAGAACCCCGTTAATTTGAAATTCACAGGACATCAAATATTAAATTTCGAATTAACAAATTCTCACCTAATTCGAAACATTATTAAAAAAAAATCGCCGCAAATTCAAATTCCGGTAGGTTCTTCAGAGTAAAGTAGTAATAATGTTTAACCAGTTTAAATCAAATTTTCACAGGAGTTTACCGCTGAACTTGACCTATATTCGAAAAAAAATTGATAATTTTTGTAAAATTTCGCAGCCGAATCCCTTCGCAGCCGTCCTTTTAAATTTAGATAATTTCCGCCGCAGTCGGCCTTTTAACCTCTCTTGCCGGAAGCGCGCCGGCATGCGTGGATTTTATTTTTTATTATTGGATAAGGAGACTCCTTAGCTCCCATAAGCAACCTACATAGTTCCCATAAACACTCAGATCATAATCTCATTTGTTACCCTTATTCCCCTGACAGTAACTCAGTCCCTTTTTAATAAGAGGCACAAAAGAAGCTTTGGCAAGTACAATAGATTATATACATTAGCGATGAGTAGGTTCAGCCGGAATGGGTTCTTGAACTTGAGTCCTTTACGGGAAGTGGTTCCCACTCCCACTCCTTTTTCAAATCGACTACTCTCAGAGAACCATGTCCCGGACTCGAACTTGCTCGAACCCGCAACGGAGCGCGGACTCGGGCCCGAACGCAGAACTCGGACCCGGACCGGGGCGGGAATCCGAATCGGACCCAAGCCCGGAACTTGGCGGTAGTCGCGGCAGTCCGAGCCACTCGCACTCCAGGCCCGGGTTCGCCGGCTTGTGCGTCTCGGTCCGAGCTAGTCGCGAGTCGGGTGCAGGTACTGCAGGTCGCGCGTTTGAGTTCTTTTTCTTTTCAAACCCTGCGTTCAAACTGGACCGGACCGAAACTCGAAGCCGGAACTCTAACTCGGAATTTGGAACCGAACGGGGAATCCAAATGCCTCCCACCTACGACCCCGACCTACGAAAATGTATAAACTGTTTAAATGGAGTTCTACAAATTAAAATTGATAAGAATAAATAAGAACGTAATGTTATAAAATAAAATTGAATTTAATTATAATTCGATTATGACATACGGTCAATTCTGAATTACAACGGTCATTTCTGAGTTATTGCGTAACAGACTAATTATTCATCTACCAAGCCGCCGCCGTTTTTCCACAGGAGTAGGCAGAGAATAAATGAATGACAAATAACTCTATCACGGCATACACTTCTTGCTACAAGCAAATTCTTGCCCATTCAGTACAAATCATAACTTTTTAATATAATAAAATAAAACAATAACTTTGTTCAAAATCACGGAATTTTATTCTTATGACAAACCGGTTTCGCTTAGCGTAAGCCTCATTGGGATACAAAATTAAACAATAAATAAGTACGTGCATAGTATATATTTCAATATACATAAACAATACATAGTAACACAAAACATTGATGAAATAAAAATAGATTACACATAAATTTTAACAAAGGAACAACGGTTAGAGATTATAATGCGTTTTGTAAATATGCAGATTATTATTTTGACCCATTTAAAAAAATATATATTAAATATGCATTTAAAAAAATATATATATGTTAAATATGCATTTTTTACGATAAAAAATAATTTTAAAAGGAATCAAAATAAAAATCTGAAAATTTACAAAATGTGTAATAATTTCTAACCAGTAGGCTTTTTAGGCAAATTATCTAAGAATTTCCTTCGTAATATTGTGCATTACTCCATACAGTCTTTCTCCGTTTTTGTAACATGGTCTTACATTTGATGTGATTTTTACAGCCAAAAGTATAATAATGATTTATTTTTGGGGTATTATGCCGTGTTGCGCTATCTTCTTCTTTGGACAGACGTGTGGCACACATATTTTTGGATGATGGACACTGTAACGCCGTTCTAAACGTTGGCTAAAGAAAGAGGTGATGCAACACGGCATAATACCCCAAAAATAATGTCTTACCAGTTTTTAAAAACAATTGATTAAAGTTATTTTAGAAAAATTTGTTGATATTCAATTCTATTGTATTTAAAGAACACGCCAATATTATAGGTGATGTAAAATGATGCTTTATTCCTAATACATATATCGGACGTCCCGAGTCAAATTAATATGTATTGTACCAGAGATAACAACTTCTCAAATTTTTAAGACGATCGACGTTAATATTTTTTGATAAAATCATTATCGTTTCTGTATCCTGTAAATATGATGCCATAATATCGTATTACACTATTAATACTTATCGCGCCTCTTGAAATGTGAGACGTATGCAAACGATTAGTTAAGTTAATGGATTTTCGGCCTTATCTAAACATTTAAAAATAATATCCTTTGTTGAAGAGATAAGCATGATCACCACTAAATTAGAATAATAATTGAGAAATTTCATGACTTTATTTGATTTATTACTGCTTACGCGTGTGCTAAAATTGTCATTCCTTGGGAATTATACAGCCGTTACGGCCTCGCATTAATCGTCGCCCTGTAGGCTCGACACGGCACGAATGGATTTCGTTAATCTTCGCCAAAATGAACCCGTGCGTCTCGGCTCGGTGCGCCGCAACAGCACCCAGTGTTCAGTCCGCAGTCCGCACCAAAGAACTCGGACCCGGGACCCGGGACCCACTCCTTGAACTCGAGTTCTTTTAAAAGGAACCATGTCTCGGAGTCCTCCGGCAAAATGCAGAACTTACCCATCTCTAATATACATAGCAACTTAGATCAAGGGTATAAATCCACAGCGATATATCTAGAATTAGCTAAAGCCTTTGATTCAATCTGCCACAAAACACTTTTTAAAAAAATTAGAAAACATGGGTATCAAAGACAAGGAACTCCAACTATTGAAAAGTTATAGGAGTAACAAAACACTACAAGTCAAAATTAACAACCGTACTAGCAAACCACTGCCGATTACATATGGAGTTCCACAAGGAAGCATACTAGGGCGCATTCTTTTTACTATTTACATAAATGAACTTTGCAGCATGGAAATAGACGGTGAAATATTTAGTTTTACATGACACAGTTTCACTCTTTGGATTGGAAAATGTATACAGTGAAATGCTCTTAAGAAGTTCCCGCTTAAAAAGTTTTGTGGCTTAAGAAGTTTGGTTTTTTCGGTCCGTCGGCCCAAAATTGGCCCAATTTTTCCCACATTTAAAGTTTTCCTGCTTAAGAAGTTTATTTTTTCCGGTCCCTTGAAAAACTTCTTAAGAGGGTTTCACTGTATAACGTAGCGAATATAGGAATCACACAAGTGAAAACATGGCTAGACTCAAACATACTTCACGTAACATATCGAAAACAAAATTCACAACATACAGTATAAATAGCATGAGACAGCCAAAAAACAACCCAAACATTATAAAAATACACTAATGCATAAACAGCAACGTCTGCGATTGCCGCCCTCTAGAAAAAACAGAACAAATAAAGTATTTAGGAATCGTAATTGACCAAAATCTTGATGGACACATCATATCAAACAAATCACAAATAAACTCCTCAAAACAATACACACTTTCCTAAACACAGAAACATATATAAAATAAAACAAATGAAAACAATATACATATTTTGCATTTTATCAATCAATAATAGAATATAGAATAATTGCTTGGGGAGGAGCAACAAACACAGCTATTGATCACATGAAAATCGCGCAGAAAACGATTTTAAAAGTAATACTTAAAAAACATAGACCGACTGATGCAGACCAAATATTCAACAGTTGTGAAGTAATTAACGCCAATTATACGTTAAAACAATACTAAACTATATTTTTGACCAAAAAAACAAGTTTCAACAAACACAAAATATCAGACCACTTAGGCAAGGGTACAAAGCAAATATAAAAACTCCGATGGTAAATACAAGCTTTGGACAAAGACACTAAATATCATTCTATAAAAGCATTCAACAGTCTTACACTTGAAAATAAAATTGAGGAAAACAAAAATAAATTCAGACACAAATTACAAAATGGAAAGAACAAAAAAGACAACATTACCAAAATTTCACAATATGAAAAAATAAAACATGAAAAGAATAACACGTAACACACAAAACCAATATAAAATACATATCACTCACAAACACATAACACATAATATATGCTGATTTTTTATTTAATTTAATTTTACTTTAATTTTTTATCTTTATTATTAGTCTAAATTTATCATCATTTTATTTTTTTTTATCGTCACGACGCTTTATTTTTTTTAATCAAAATTTGTTATGTATAAATTCTTGTATTATAAAATTGGGGCCTCAGCACGGGTAAGCCACCCAGTGGGGCCAACATTACTGGATTATACTTTGAAAAATAAAATATTGCGTCAAAAAAAAAATTAAAAAAGTTCACCATAGTGATATGTCGGTTCAGGTGGAATGGGCTCTTGAACTCGGGTTCTTTGCGAGAAGCGAATCCTAATCCTACTCTTTTTTCAAATCGACTACTCCCAGAGAACCCGGTCCAGGGCTCGGACGCAAATCCAGATCTGGGTTTGGGTCCGAGCCCTAGACCGGCTGCTCCTGGAACTCAAGTACTTTTAAAAAGAAGAATGCCTCGGAGGCCTCCGGCAAAATGCAGAACTTACATCGCTAGTTCACCATTGTTATCACATTTGGCTATGTCTTCTAGTTTCACAACACGCCTTCCCAGGTATCTGAACATTCTTCCCGCCAAGACGGGACATTGACACTGTGGATGAACAGAATACTGATGTGGCAATAATTATATTAGTTAATTTTAATTTAGTTCCTTATTTGATGAGATGTTCTGTCTTGTAGGTTTGAAGTCCCAGCTGATAGCTCGTCTGAACAAGGTCCTCAAGCGCGAGGAAGCCAAGGAGAAGTCTGGTGAGGAGATGGAAGTGGAGGATGAAGTGGAAGATGTCGCTGAAGTCATTACCATCGAGGATGAGCCAGCAGTGGAAGAAGTCAAGGTAATTTGCTTTAAAAGGACATTGGGTTATTTTAAGTATTTAACCCTTAACCAATGCTGTGCTGTAGACGCGCCGGCGCGCATGGAACAAAATTTAAAAAAAATTTTTTAGAATGCGACTTTAATCCTTATGTATAAAGAAAATGTATGAAGGACAAGGTCAGAAACGCTTGGTGCATTTTTGTTCTTGACATAACAGATATCATTATCACACCCTGCCACTCGGAATAAATTTTATTAAATTTATCCATGACTTCGGACTTTCATTTTTCCCGCGATTCGAGCTGTCAAACTGTGAGCGTCGTGGGTCACGAAAAGATCGATAAACCTGTCAAATAAATGCAAGTAATGTTGTTTTTTGTAAATATAATATACGATAGCATAAAATAAACCCACAAAATATTACATCAAAGTCAAAACTTTGCGAAATTTACGGCTTATAACCGAGACATATGACGAGTTAACCCATTGGCCACAAGCCCCGGTAGCCTGCCGGGTGTGCAACTCAGGTACCTAACCACAAACCCCGGCCCGCCGCCGGGCTAGAGTAGGTCCCCCAAAAAAACGGAAAACCAGCAAGACAAAATTTTGAAAAAAAATTAAATGCCGAACGCTCTGTGGGTAATTAATCATTAATTTTATAGAATTGACAATAATATGTTTCTTATGTTTTTTCCCTGATATTTGTGTTCCAAGTTTTGTACGCAGCCAGCCGCCATTTAATTTCTTCAAAATTGCGAGTGGTTCTAGGCTTTTGGCAGTGACCCTGCATATCCCTGATTGCTTTGAGGACTATCATACCAAATTATTTTGTTAGTTATTAGTATACTTGTATGTAAAAAACAAAAATTATCAATGTTCTATTTATGAATATTATGGTTTTTTGTAACTTTATGAATAAAAATGTGAAAAAAAAAAACCACTTTAAATAATAAGAGCCGGTACAAATTAACCCTCGACCTTTTTCATGAATAATTTTTTCATCTACAGCTGGACGAGGAAAAGCAGAAACTGGCCGACAAGGAGAAGCTGATCACCAAAGCTGTGGCTGGGATCCCGGAGAACCCCCACATCATGGTGCACCCCTCCAGAACGGCCAAGTCCGGCAAGTTTGACTGCACCGTCATGACCCTCTCTCTGCTGCTGGACTACAGGCAGGAAGACAGCAAGGAGCACTCCTTTGAGGTGAGTTGATGATGAGCTCATGAAACCTCACAGCATATCCCAATTGGGGATGCCATAGTCCCACTCGCTCCAGACGGTTGGGAGCAGTTGGGATTCTAGTGCGGAATGTACATCAAAGTAAATGAGTTCCGTGGTTGGTTCGGCTTTTTTTTATGTGAATACCTCACAAGAGTCTCAGCTGCTCCCGTCTGGAGCCAGTGAGAATATGGCATCCCCAATTGGGGTATTTTGTGAGGCTGAAGGTAGTGAGGAGGGGAAGGAGATAGGGAAGAGGAAGGTGGGGAAATACCTGGCTATTCAGATCTGGTCACCAGATCTGAATGGCTAAAAGCATTTCAAGCAATGTTTCAATTCTGAATGGTGGTCTTACACCAGGGCGATACTGAGAGTATTTTCCACTCTGGAACGTGCCGCAAATATATTGTATATTATTTTTAATTGATTAACAGGTCGCGTGCCGTTGGCGCGCCGGTGCGCGCCCTATAGCCGAATAAAAAAATAAAAATAAAACTTTTTGATATGCGATTTTAAACCTTACGTATAAAGAAAATGTATGAAGAATGAGGTCAGAATCGCTTGGGGCATTCTTTTTCTTGACGTAACAGATATAAGAAACACGCCTAGCCTCTCGAATTATTATTTAGAATGGTTTCTCTGACTTTCTAAATGTCACTTCTCCCACGATTTTCAACTGTCAAACTGGGTGCGCCGCGGGTAATAAAAAGATCGATAAACCTATCAATTTGTCAAATAAACGCAAGTAAAGTTGTTTGTAGGTGTAGTTTGTTGTTCAAGGAACGTATTTCGGTAAATATTACATACCAGAGCATAAAATTAACCCACAAAATTTACGTCAAAAGTCAAAACATCGCGAAATTTTCGAGTTTCATCCGTAAACACCGAGGCATTCAACCGGTTAACTCGTTACTTGCCGTTCGATCACCGGTGATCAATCGACGCAAACCAAAATAATCACTAAAAAATAATTTTGTTATGCGATTTTAACCCTTATGTATAAAGAAAACGTGTGAAGAAGAAGGTCAGAATCGCTTGGGGCATTCTTGTTCATAAGGTATAAGATACCATGAACCCACCTAGAGCAGCGATATAATTTCTTTGAGATTGTTTATGACACGGCCTGCGAGGCTGCGCGTCGCCCGGCTGGACAAAATGGCGGCTGTGAAGTCTCGCGTCGCGGGCGACGAAATGATCGTAAAACGTATAAATTCATCGAATAAACGCAAGTAATATTGTTCTTATGTATAGTTTAGTATTCAAGGAATGTGTTTCAGTAAAGATTACATAAGATAGCATAAAAATTAACCTGCAAAATATTACGTAAAAGTCAAAACATCGCGAAATTTTTTCGTTTTTTCCGTGTTATTTGAAACGTAGTAAAAAGTATAAATTCATTGAATAAACGCAAGTAATATTGTTCTTATGTATAGTTTAGTATTCAAGGAATGTGTTTCAGTAAAAATTACATTAGATGGCATAAAATTAACCTGCAAAATAATACGTTAAAGTTGACGTTTTTTCGTTTTTTCCTGGCTCGTCAGGGGTTAAGGGGCCATCCATAAATTACGTCATTTAAAACAAACTAATCAAATAAAATTTATTTGATTAGTTTGTTTTATTTCACAATTCGATTCGATCCCGCGACCTTCGGATTGCGCGTCAACAAGAGCCTTACCACTAGACCACGCAGGTCGTCGATCAGAAGTCATGGATTGGAAACATTTTTCTAGTCATTTTCGTCTATTCAAACATTTTTACTAAAATTTTTCAATTGTAAACCTGTATCCAAACTTATTTGAATGTTTAAGGCTAGCTTTACACTCGTAATTAAAAATTACGGATTACGTAAGATTTTGACAGGTTACTCCCAGGAGCGTTTACATATGAATCTGACTTGTGGCAATTAATGATCACGGAAGTTTTTCGGAAGTTCGACCTGTGTAACTGCTCATGCGACCGTTTACATCTGTAAATGTATTTGCGGTAAGATGGCTTCCTTTCAACAACGACCTGCTACTGTCAAATTTACGCGATTTTGTCAATAAAGACGAAAAGGACCAAATAAAGTGCTGAAATAGATTTTGGCTTTAATTAAACAATTCTCCACGCACTTTTGTGCCGTCAAAAGCGAAAATTAATGGATTTCTTTAATTTTATTCGAATGACAGCTACCTGACAGCTGCCGACTGCAACCGACTTCGTATTCAAATACGTAATTTTAAAAACAGAAACATTGAGATTAGAAAGGTTTGGACCGATAATTGAATAGAAGGATGCTCATTTTCAGAAAACTCAAATAAGTGGAAATAAATACTAGTTTTATAAGAAAAAAATCCAATAAAAACAAATGTCTTTTGGTTTTTGACATTTCGCAACGGCGCATTTTGGTACTATTTCTTACAAAAAGTCTCTCAGCTTATCAAATTGATTTTATAAGCTGTGAGAAGGCTGTAATTTCGCGCGGACGCGTTAAGTGACTTTTGGTGTCGTTTACATTGGTAATTTGGCCATAATTCACTTACACGAGCGAATTACGGGAAAAAACTTACGAATGTAAAGCCAGCCTTAGAAATAATGTAACTTAAATTCTTTCTTTTGATAACTGTTTATTTTTTATTACGTATGTTTTGAAATTTAGTTCGTTAGTAATTTCATAATTATCATCACGTCCCATTTTACGCTCGGGGTAAATAAAGGTTTTTTTTTTAAAATTATTGTTGATCTGCAATATGAAAAGTAGAGCATTTTTAATGTAAGCTACGCTAAAAAAAACATTAAAAAATATGCACAGTGCACTTTTACTACTTGAAAATTTGTACGCCTTTCATAAATTTATCCAAGTTTTTCATATTTTTGTTTGCAGGTTTCTCTTTTTGCTGAGTTGTTCAATGAGATGCTGATGAGAGACTTCGGCTTCAACATTTACAAGGCCCTCTACGTGCTCCCTGACAAGCCCAAGGAGGACAAGAAGAAGGATGAGGCCAAGGACAAGGATAAGAAGGGGGATGATAACAAGGATACGAAGGGAGATGACAGCAAGGAAAAAGACGAAAGCAAAGATAAGAAGGGAGATGACAAAAAGGATGCAGAAAGAAAGGATGCGGAGAAGAAATCTGATAGAAAAAGGGATGATAAAAAGGTAGAGTAATTGAACAAATTGTAAGTTTCTTATAATACAAACAACGGAAAATGTTAATTATTCTCACAATTGGGACGATGACCAGAAATGTACACATATTTTATACAATCTCTCTCTCTACAAGTGCATATGTATTTATGTAAAGAAAAGTGTATGTGGCGGGTGGCTTGGATTTGATTTTTATTCTGTAAGGTAGTGCTTTGGTGGCGCCACTTCATCGGGGTCAGAATAGGAGCTTGATGTCCTCTCTGCACGTTTGACTGCCTATGGTCCCCAACGACCTATTTGGCTCAGTACTAATAGCAAATTATATCACACAGGTATACAGGTTATCTTGCAATGTTTATTTTGGGGCTCACACTTGGTTTGCACTTGCCTGGATTTGACCGCTGGTACTTGTAATTTGTTGTATGGCGGATACTTGTGATGGCTGACCATTCAAACGGGATTGTTCACTATAATTTACACTTCATAGAACATTGTTTATTCTCCGTGTCCTATTTCACGGAGGCATTCAACGAACCGCTATAACCTATTATTATGACAGGGCAAGGTACTTGATACTTTTTCAAAGTAATTTTCAGAATAATGTGAGGTTGTTCGAGTAATGGAGGTACTGTTAACGGTGAGAATAATCGGTGATAAATTCACGCATTAACCTCTTAAATGCCACAGGAACAAACGGGTAAATTTTGCGATGTTTTGACTTTGATGTAATATTTTGCAGGTTTATTTTATGCTATCTTATGTAATGTTTACCCAAACACATTCCTTGAATACTAAACTATTCATAAAAACAACATTACTTGCGTTTATTCAATGAATTTATACGTTTTACGATCTTTTCATCGACCACTGCGCGACACTGAGGGACGCCAATCTGACAGCTGAGAGGCGGGAAAAAATCTAGGCCCCTGATCATAAACAATCCCACAGAAAAAATATCGCTGCTCTAGGTGGGTTCACGGTATCTTATACCTTATGAACAAGAATGCCCCAAGCGATTCTGACCTTCTTCATGCATTTTCTTTATACATAAGGGTTAAAATCGCATTACAAAATTATTTTTTTGGCGCACCAGTGGCAACCCAGCGGTTTTAATATTCACAGTATCACTTGTGCAGATTTAAACCAGTAAAGTTGAAATCTTGGCCCTGTTATTGGCGGAAAGCAGAGCAATCCCCTCTAGGACCAATTACATCAAGAAAAATATTTTATTCTACAGTTTTTTTCCGAGATTGATGAAACTTTGCCCACTAGACCTTCAAAACAAGTAAAAGGTCACTGTCTATGTCTAATTTCGAAAAACTCTTCTCCTTAGTTTAAGTTTAAAATAACTCATTGATCAACTTGAATAAATTTCTTGTAATGTCTCTTAATTTCGTTATACTATGAAATGGGATGGCGGAATAAAAGTCAATATATTGTATTATCTCGAATAATTGGGGTGAAGAAGAGACATTGGACAATCTTTCGTTCTTTTGTAATCCTTTCTTCTCACTCTCTCACGCCATTCTTTCATACTAGACTTTAGTCGCACGGTCGTTACATTTCTTAACTTTCAGAAACAATTAATTTATTGTAGTTTAATGCAGTTGATGTCCAAATATTGTATCATAGATGTAAACTAATCCAACTTTGACAACAGGATTCTACCCCGCTAGCTGACGATGACAATAACTCGGACAGGAGGTCCACCAGTGACAAGAAAGACCGTAAGGAGCGGCCCCGGCTCTTCACCAAGGACCCCCCCCTTCTACTCTCCTTCGTGTACTTCGACACCACCCACTGCGGCTATATTTTCGAGAAGGACATGGAGGAACTTCTCTACACCCTGGGCTTGAACCTTTCAAGGGCGCAAGTTCGGAGGTTGGTGTCCAAAGTGGTCAGAAGTGATTCCTTCTATTACAGGTGATTATTTTTGATATTTCAATATTTTGTTTAGGTAGAAACAGAAAAGATTGTTGTGGTTAATAAAGAAGTGGAGGGTTAAGGTTTAACTTAAAATAATTCATAATCTGCCCGGCTATAATTTAATTATTTTAAGAAAAAAACCTTTTTGCAAGTTATGTTGTAAAATATTAAGATGAGTTGTTTGTTTGCACCTGTAAATACGGAATATGAATAAACAGTTTTGTCCGTGTAAAAACTCTACTCTTCCAAGAAAGGCGTGTTGCCGGATCGCGCGTAAAATTGTACCTCACGACCGCAGCACCTTGGAGACCTTATTTTACGGACAGCCCTCGTATTATTCTCTGTAACAACTTTACAGGATTGTATGACGAGTGATAGGTGATGTTGGCCATGCCCACAAATATTTTGAGGTTACAATCTCTCGTGTGTAACATACTTACTTATTTTTCAGAATGCTTTACAACAGTAGCAATTTTTGTACAAAAGCCTATCTTATTTAGGCGATATAAACAATGAATTTCAAATAAAAAACATGGTCTTGTATATTGTAATTTCAAAGTCAGGATACGGAGGTAAAACCTGCTTTTTAAGCTTATGAACATTAATCTAACATACATTATTTTTGAGTTATCTTAACAAAATATTATTATATAAACTTTTCAAAACAGTCAAAAGCCTTTCATTCTGGAAAACTGTCGAAAGGTCTTCCTCGATATTGGAATAGTTTCATCAGAATGTGATGGTACGTAGATGGGTTCCCGCCTAGGCTAGCACTAAGTCTCCATCACGACGCAAGCAACATTTTGCTTAGTGTGGTGGTAATGGAAGATTTTCAAATATTGTCGGGTCACACGCGGGAATGTTGTCTTTCTTTTAAAAAAATACATTACAGATACAAATAGAGATTTCAGCAAATTTGGAGCAAAGTTAATACCAGAGTGGTAGATACTTTCAGTGTAGCCCCGGTGAAAGACCACCATTCGGAATCAAACATTGCTTGTAAGAGGCCATCCATAAACTACGTCACACGAATTTCATAATTTTTTGATCCCGTCCCAGTCACACATCGTCACATTTGTGAGACCCCCTCCCCCCTAGTGTGACATTACATATTTTGCAATTTTAAATCTAAAAATAATAAAAATTCAGATTTTAAATGTGACGTCACAGAGCTGATGACCCTCCCATACCCCTTGTCACACAATGTCACACAAATCTACCCCCCTCCTCCCCCTTAAGGTGTGATGTAATTTATGGGTGGCCGAATGGATTTAACTGTCTTTGGTGACCAGATCTGATTGGCCATGCACCTCCCAGCCTTCTCCATCTCCTTCCCCTCCCCACTCCATTCGGCCTCACAGCATACTTAATTGGAGACGCCATAGTCCCACTAGCTCCGGGCAGTTGGAATTAGATATGAATGAATTTTAACTTTTTGTCTATTTGCAGGCACATCACCGACAAATCGAAAGAAGAAGACTTGGAAGCCGAGAAGAACCCTGTCCCCGAGGTGGCCATGAAGGAGACCGACCTATCAGAATTGGCTGCCGGAAATAAGAAGCTGCTGCCCATCTTCAGGACTGAGGATCTGCAGAGTGATTCATCGGAACCTCCGTCAAAGAAACCAAGGATAGAAACCGCTGAGAATGGCTGTGAGTACTGATCTTGGAGACTAACTATCCCGTGGTTTATGCGAGCAGCTGTCTGAGAAGTACCGTTGTTTGCGTAAGCTAATCATGGCGCCTGTCGCTAATGTCGCAGTCTGGATAAAAATAGAATTTATAAATATTTTTATGCTAAACTCAAATGAAAATTAAGATTTGTATATTTTAATAACCAAATTTAATATCGCTCATTGGCCATGCAATTTATTTACAAAAACTCAAAAAAAATTGTAAATAACTATGTGAAAACAGAGAATCGAAAAAGAATCAGATTTTACAGAAATTAGTAAAATTTACTTATTTCATATAAAAATCACAAGGACAGGTTTGTTTCACAGCATTTTTAAAATTCATCAATTTTCAAAGTAAAAATTCAAATTCTGTAAAAGTTCTGTTATTATTTAATCATTGGCCGGTTGTTTGATGGTACTTAGATAATAACAGAATTTGTACAGGACTTTCACAGAACTTGAATATCAAATTTGATGAATTGCTCACATTTGAATAATCACACAATTAATATTTTTTTTCTAAATGCCTGTGGTGGCGAGAATTTTAAATATATTGGATATAAGAATGCTCCATTTAAAAGGCCATGTCTCTGAATCAATCGTAACTTAGAACGAAAAGTCCTCTTACATCCAATTAAATACAATTACGAGGGCTGTCCGTAAAATAAAGTCTCCAAGGTGCTGCGGTCGCGAGGAACGATTTTACTCGCAATCCGGCAACACTGGCGTGTAGCCTGGTTCCCCCACGTCAAATGCCCACCATGCTGCACTCTCTGTGATGCTTAGTCTCGGCGTGGCAGCCGTTCGCGATGGAGCTTCCGCTCGCCGCACCAGCCAGGTGTGAATTACGCTCTGCAATTCGTTTTTTCGGAGCTCCGTGATATGGTCATATCAGTAAGATTGACAAGATTTTGACAGAAAATGCAAAAAACGAATTAAAGAGCGTAATTCACACCTGGCAGGTGCGGCGAGCGGAAGCTCCATCGCGAACGGCTGCCACGCCGAGACTAAGCATCACAGAGAGTGCAGCATGGTGGGCGTTTGGCGTGGGAGAACCAAGCTACACGCCAGTGTTGCCAGATTACTCGTAAAATCGTTCCTCGCGACCGCAGCACCTTGGAGGCCTTATTTTTCGGACAACCCTCGTACATCAGTACTTACAAAGGACTCAAATTCGAGTCTGCGCACGTAACGTTAACCCGTTTAATCACAGGAGATCAAATTTGTCCCAGCTCACATAGGTCTCAAATAAATCGCTGTAACTCCCTTACTATCATAAAGAGAAATCCGTTGTAAAAGGTATTAGAAAGGCAAAACACCTATATATATTATATTCAAACCTAAAAAATAACTATCAAAAAAAGTAAAATGTTCATCTTTATGAAACAAAAGTTTTGAATGCAATTTGTGAAAAAAATTTGAAACTTTGAGAATTTTTTATTAATTATTTTCACATAGAATGACAAAAAAAGGAGGTGAAAGATTTTTTTTAATTCGTTCTTAGTAATTTTTGTTAAAGAAAACGTAAGGTGAGCCATTTTTAAAACTTTTTTATGTTTGCATGCAAAAATTTTATATTTCAAAAATTATATTTTTATTTCAAATTATAAAATGTGAAAGTGTATTTTATCACCTTCCAAAAACAATTTTTAGTTTTAGATACATTCATAAATATTCCATTTGTTTGCATTTTATTGTGAAATGGAAATATTTTACCATCTGAAAAATATGCCAAATTTCTGAAGGTTCAAATAAAATCTACCTTCCCCAATTTCATAACATAAAATTGTTGTCCAGCCCTGGTCAGCTACAAGGGCGGCCTGCTGGATGTGGAGAAGTTGATGAACCAGCTGAAGCGCTCCGAGCAGGCACGGCTGGACACGGAGAGCCGGCTGGTGGAGCTCAAGAGTGAGAATGCTCGTCTGCTGGAGAAGCAGGCCAAGAGTGCCCTGACCACCACAGCCCTCACCACCAACCTGACAGAAAATAAAGCCAAACTTGTCAGTACACAAACACAGCTGACCAAAAGCACCGTGAGTATATTTTAATGGCCTTTTATTGGGTTATTATTTTTTCAAGGGTATACAGTAGAACCCCGTTAATTCAAACCCTGATAATTCAAAATGACACCTAATTCAAAATTTTTGTTGGAAAAAGTTTTTCAAAATTTACTGTGGTCTGTGCTTGAAAAAATTCGATTTTTGCAAAAATATAAAATCGATTAAAAACGGGACTGCTAAATACTCGTGTGACATGACAACACAATGCCGAAGCGTGATATCACAGTGGCGGCCATATTGAATTTTGATAAAATAACTGCTCGTGATTGGTTGAATTTGATGTAGCTGGTTTTGATAGCGGTTTCATATCAACTTCCTCTATGATACAGCGGATTTTGTTTCTCACCCTGACTTTTTACATCATTTTCGGTCATGGGAGATTTTGAAACTCAATTTTAGATTCCTCCTGAAGAGCAAAAAATTTGATATAGCAATTATAGGACTCAATTTTATTGTTGGTACATATAATTACAAATACCGATAGAACTCCACGGACGTTATTTACTTTAGCCTAACAATGAATTAGATCATCTTAAATCATGGTGAACTAACTCACTTTAAAATTTTTTAATTAGAGCTTGAAATGAGGGCTCCAAATCATATTCTAGCTCCGTCAGAAAGAAGAACCAATCAGAGAAAAAGTGTCCACGATTGGTCAGGACAGTATTTCTCTGATTGGTTCTCTCTGGAAGCTAGATTATGATTTGGAGCCCACATTTCAAGCTCTAACTCAGATAATGCGAAAAGTAAGTTCACTGTGGTTTTAACACGATCCAATTGTTAGTTGAATGTTATAAAAAATAAATTTAATAAATCTTACAGAATACCATTGTTTCGCTAGGGTGACCCTATATGTTACATGGTACATGTATTATTAAATATCACTATCATAATTTTTTCTCAAAATATTTATTCCAAAAAATGTTTTTGGTTTTGTGACTTGTGTTTCCCGGTGAAACTTTTCTTATTTGGATGTTTTCTGTTCATTCTTAGCCAAATAATTATGAAAAAAAAATTGTAAATCAGAGCGTCACGAACACGTCCACTTATCGCCAGCTTTCGGGTTTAGCAGCTAATATAGGTTTCACATTAGCGTTAAAAATCCTCAAACGGAGATGAAATAGTCTGTTAAAATTATGTACTACTTAAAATAATTTTTCATCAAAATTATTTATAATTTTTCAATAATGTCAAAGCAATTGTTAAAAATTCTGAAATATATTATTAGTCTGTAAGTCTGTCTGTAAATAAACAGACAAAAAGAAGAATTTTCATCACAAAATTAATTATTTTATTTGATTTAAAATTATATTTCTGAAAAGTAGGTTTAGATAATTTTTTAATTTATGATACTGTATGATTGTGTTGTGTGATTTGAGATATGTGTTGCATAGTATATACAACACTTCATTTTAAAATTTAACAAACTGCGTTTAGACCGACGGTATGAATTTATTATCAAAAAGAAATACAATATTTTTCAAAATTTAAAAAGTAACTACACTAAGTAAAACAACAATTTTTCGAAATAAATTTATAGTTGATAAATTTTCAGGTGTTCTAGCTGGCCGTGACAATGATATGTCACGAAGTTTCAATTTACAGGAATAATTAATAATTTCAATTTAAAAAATATAATATATTTTTACAAATTTACTTTGAAATTCTGAATTTGAAGGCCAGGCTGTGAAAGTAATTGGCTGCTAAAATTGGATTTACATGGGAATAAGTCGTATTATTACGAACTTACTCTGAATATGAGGGGCGGCAGCGGAACTTACTTTTTGGTGAAATTTTATTTTTCCTTACAATTTCCATTTATCGTAGATTACCTTTCGGATTTGAATCATCTAATAATAGTTCTCATGGATTTCAAATTAAGGGGGTTCTACTGTATTATTGATATTAGCTTTAATTATGCTACAACAATATTCTCATAAGTTATTATGAATTTATCGACAGGTGTTATCCAGGTAAATAAGTAACCTTTTTTGTTTTTTTGAGTTTGCATCGTGTTTGGGTTCCACCCAGGTGTCATGTGTTCAATTCCTCTTTGGACTAAGTCCTCCATCACGACACAAGCAACATTTTCCGCGTACTGTGGTGGTAGTAGAATATTTTCAAATATTTTCAGGTTTTTCGTGATTCGAGAATGTTTATCTTTTTAAAATATTTTAAAAAATATGGATTGAGGATGTAATCCTTGCGGATGCTGTGTGGAGGGATTTATGGACCTTACACATGGTTTTCGTAATTAACCGTTTGAACGCCTCGGTGTTTACGGATGAAACTCGAAAATTTCGCGATGTTTTGACTTTTGACGTAAATTTTGTGGGTTAATTTTATGCTCTGGTATGTAATATTTACCGAAATACGTTCCTTGAACAACAAACTACACCTACAAACAACTTTACTTGCGTTTATTTGACAAATTGATAGGTTTATCGATCTTTTTATTACCCGCGGCGCACCCAGTTTGACAGTTGAAAATCGTGGGAGAAGTGACATTTAGAAAGTCAGAGAAACCATTCTAAATAATAATTCGAGAGGCTAGGTGTGTTTCTTATATCTGTTACGTCAAGAACAAGAATGCCCCAAGCGATTCTGACCTTGTTCTTCATACATTTTCTTTATACATTAGGTTTAAAATCGCCTATCAAAAAGTTTTTTTTTAAATTTTTTATTCGGCTATAGGGCGCGCCAACGGCACGCGACCTGTTAAATTACATAATTTTATTTTAGCACCAAGGGTAGTATGTATGTATTGTCATTTTTAATTTCTGTTCATTTTTGTCACTTTGGTAAGTTTTGCCACTTTTAATGTTTGCCACTTTGACTTCTATTATTATTTGTTCTATTTTCCTGACTCCAAACAATTTGTTTTCTTAAAAATAATTTATTTACCCTCGGAACCTGTCGTTTCATACCTACATTGAATATCGCACCAACTATTAGAATAATTAAAAAAGACCCAGTAATTATAACTATAGCAATATTTTTGTTTGTCAAAAATATTCTTACACCATAAAATGTATCCAGACATGAAAGCATAATTGAACTTAATTGAAGCTTGAAAATCGATGTACATATTGTTAAAATTAACAAATAGCTTTATGTGTATAGATATAATACTCAAATACATCACATAATTCTGTGTCTTGTAGGGTCAGGCAGGGAAGAATCAGCTTTACATGTTCCTAATGCATGCACCTCCTTGCATGAAATAATGTTCCCCATTTGTTGCAGCTTTTGTATACTCCCCTTTTAAAGTATTTATATATTTACAACACTTATCCACCTCGAGCGATTGTGTTAATATTTGAAATACAAGTTGAGCGACCATGATTTCTGTGCATTTGATTTGGAAATTTCCATCCTCATCCCCACCATCACTTGTTTAAAATTCATGTCCTTGACTCCCCAGATTGTACATTCTGTGGTCTAGAAGTGGGAACTTTTTCTCAGAGATCACACATTTTTTGGTTGTCCCTCTCTAAATAAATATCCTCTCCTATCAAGCGTTATCTAAAATTACTTCCCCTCCATACAACATCTCATCTCTTCTAAGTCTGAACTCGACTCCAATCTTCCATATAATTCTGAAATTTGCACATTTAAATAATATTAAATATATAAATTCACCTTTCCTTTCTCTGTAATTTGAAATGATGGCCTAGAACACCCTTGAAGAGTGTAAGCCAGATTAATTGAAAAAAAAAACAAACACATGTTCGAGAACAAACTTTTGTTAACTTGCAAATAAACAATAATGTAATTTAGATGGATATTTGGGACATATTATATGTAAAGTGAGAAAGTATTATATTAGCTTTCTACTAATGCAAAGTGCAGATCCTGGGAAGGTTGGAAAAAATTTAAAAAATGTTTTTCGAAAGGTATATAAATTTGCCACACCATGGCAAGCGATCGCTCAAAACTTTCCATAGAATACCAAAATTCGCTTGTGGTTATACATAAATGTCTGCTATGAATTCTTGTAGAACTAAAGTATTATTACATCTGTGGCAATGAAGAAGAACACAAGAAATGCAATGTGGGCGTGTTTAGTGATCCAAAAATTTGACGATTCTTTGCTCAGACTGGGTTTTATCATCATTATGAAATTGAAATGGGTTGGCGATATACGACATCAGGCGAGTGTAAAGGCGGGTCTCCTGCGTACAACATGTCTTGTTTTTTCTAAAACATTTACACAAAGAATGTTTTCCATCGGCCTCGGAAAGCAAAAACATTGTGGCCACTCCTCAATGTTTCAATATTTTGTGTAAATGTAAATCAAAATATTTTGCACACGAGAGACCCACCTTAAAGGCTTGTTCACATTACGCGAGTATTTTAGACGAGTGGAGAGTAGTAACTAAACGCGTCCGAACACCATAATATTAGTAGAGTGGGTTAGTCAGCTCTTTAGTCGATTCAGTCCATTTTGTTCTAATTATTCGGCGAGTAGCAATAACATGCGGAAACCCGCCGTTTTAGCAGAGTTCATTTGTAGACGCGCGGAAATGTCATGGCATTGGAGCAAAGATGCAACTCTAAAATTATTTATTAATTCTGCTATTAATCTCTTTTCGTGTCTATGGTTTATTTATTTTTCTTTGCTTCGTAGCAGCCCGTCAACCGCCGTCATCTTGCAACGGGCGGCGGGCAATAATGTACTCTACTTGAAAGTAATGCTAACGATTCGTCAAGTGGCGAGTTACTCGCCTCAAGAGAAACAAAGCGCATGCTAAAGTGCTAGAACTTAAAGGTACAAAGTCAGTAGCTGCACTGGTTTCCATACAAATCTACATGGAAAGCATTTCTAGTGTTCTTCTTTATTCCATGATCTTTGGTATGCTGTGACTTTTCTTTATAATTTTCCAGAATGAAAATTTTCAGTTTAATTCTTTTCATGTTGTATAACTTTTTGTAAGGATTTGAGATTAAATTAAATGTACAATTTGAACTCGCAAAAATGCAGATTGTAAACCTTTTTATTCTGGAAAATCAATAAAATTGAAAGTTATGGCATCTTTATAATACGTTATAAGTATACATATCTGTCCTTGCCAAATTTAATACAAGTGTTGAAATCTGTAGTGTAACTTTTTAGCATCTCAGTGTCCTTCTATTTCTTCCCTTGATAAGCAGTAGAATTTTATACATTTCTCCCCCTTTCTAACCCCTAAAGATGTATGAATGAATGGGAACAGTATCACAAATAAAATTTAGATATTAGCAAGAAGAGAAGACATTCTAAAGACAACACAACCAAGCGTAGAATAGAGAATGATGATGTTTGAGATGGTGAATGCTTTGTGATAGAAGAAGCCAATCAATCAGTTTGGCAGATTAAAGTGCGCATTAAACTCAGCCTTCCCTCACCAAGACACGGTGTGACATTTGTTAGAATATAAATTCCTGTCTTATTAATTCTCTGAATTTGATGTTTCACAGATGTGTACGAAAATATTCTTCAATGCCTTGAAGGATATTGAATTAAAGGTGCAGTCAGTTATTCACACCAATTTGTATGACGATCCTGAAGTAGTCAAGCCCAAAGGAGAAACTAATAAGTATGTTCAAATATTTTGATAAATCCCAGTCTTTTCAAAACCCCCTTCTCTATTTAATCTTGCTATCATTTAGGATACATTTGACAGCATTGGCTGTCTTTGATTTTTAAAATTCTCAATGACATAAAAATACAATGAATGATTTAGAATATAGTAGTAATATGAAAATGAATAAATGGTCTTGTTTTGATTTTTCCCTGAAGTTCATATTATATATTTTCATGGTTTCCTTTTCTTGTATTAAAAATATTTGTATCTCTAAATATAAACATATTAATTACGTTTTGCATTATGTATTGTTTGTTGTCTTGTCTGTTAGAATAAATGTTTTTTTTTACAGCCTGTTCATAGTAAAATAAATGTATTTTTACTTTAAGCCTTAGTCAAGTAAGGACATAGACATATGAATATTAGACGAGAACAGACGGGAGAGGGGTACAAACCAACTATAGCGGGATGCAGAGGGGCAAGATGACTGATGATATGTGATTCGTCAATAAATCAATCTGACAGTGTATAGGCATCTCGCATTATAATATCACCATTTAGTTCTTAAAAGTAAAATCTGCTTTTGAATGAATAGACCTTTTTACATGGGAGCGCGAATTGCTCACCACGTTACGAAGAAATTTGCGAAATCCAAATACAGTAAAGTAAAGTTCGCCTGTTTTCAGAGTCGAATATTTTGTTGCCGTATTTAGTTAAGACATTCTTACAAATGTTTCATAATTTACTTACCCCAGTGAACAGCAACGAGCACATTTGTGAAACGCCTACATATGTATATGTTACTAAAATTGATCATATTATATCATCTGAATAAGCTTAAAATAAAGTAAAATAATGCTTACCTATGGAATGTTATGACAATTGGGTTTATTCTCTTTTTCACTCCTATTTTTACACATTTTCATAGCACAAGCAACCATTTTTGCCGTGTTATTTCGTAAAATGTACCGATGAGAGCTCAACGCTGGTTCGCACAAGAATGATGATGTCACATTTTCTAGATTCGCGCGAGGCCATACAAGAGCTCAGCCGGCTCCAAACGAAACCGGTATGGGGAGGGGAAATAATAATAATCACTTAGGGCAGGTCTACTAATATTCATATGTCGATGAGTAAGGAGTATTTTAATGCAGCGCATGATGGTGTTGTAACTCAGTGATTTTGTCTAGGTGACTAAAATTAAAAAATGAGGCTGACGTTGGTTACAGAGTTAGCAGTTAATTTTTTAAATTTACGCTAACTCCAAAATGTGTAACGATTGTCAGTCAACATTGATTTAAAAATGAAAAAGTAAAACATTTAACTAAACACATGAAATTTTAGATAAGTTTTACCTGCAATATTTTTATAACTTCGGAATAAAGTTTTACTTTTGATTCTAGATTATTATAATTTGACCAGTGTTTGTCAATTTGTCCATTGACTGATAATAAACTTTTTTTTTTATGTTTTAGGTCTGTCATAGAAGTTCCGAAAGACGGAATTAAAGATGAACCAATAGTTGTAAATGAAGACACTACAGTTGATGCTAAAATGGATAAAGACTCTATGGAAGTTACAAGTGAAGACACAGAAACCAAACCCCAGATCGACACAAATGATACAAATGACACAAATTAGGATAAAATTTTCCACCACCAGTATTAAAACCTATCTTGGTAGTCAAATGAGGTTATTGTGGTATATGGTTATTATAGTGGAATGACCTGCTGAACTGAAAAACTAATACTAATATTTCTCTGGATAATTGATATTTTCATTTGTTCCTGAAAGGGTTACTTGTGGAGAGGGTTTGTTTTCAAATAAGTTAAAATGGGATTTTTTATTTTGTCGATTTTAACCTCTTTGCCGCTACGGACACATATATCAATCGTCCAGTTGATAAGTCAGACATCTCCAAAAAATCGAAAATTTAATTGAGCAGTTGTATGCAAAAGTGTACCCTGTACAACACTCAGATTAATCATAAACACCACCAAATCGATTTCAATGCAGAAAAGCTTGTGGTGAATTAAACAAAATATTTCAAAATGTCATACCTATTTCATAATGTATGCCTCCCGTTGTTATTTTACAGCGGGATTAAGCGGAGCCGATTAAGCGCCGGTGCGCGCCAAATGCGAGCCAAATTAAACTCTAAAAAATATTTTTTGAAATGCGATTTTAAACCTTAATTATAAAGAAAACGTATGAAAGATAAGGTCAGAATCGATTGGGGCATTCTTGTTCATAAGGTATAAGATACCGTGTGCCCACCTAGCATAGCGGAATAATTTCTGTGGAATTGTTTATGATCTCCGGCAAGATTTTTTCCCGCCTTTGAACTGTCAGATTGGCTTGCGTCACTCTCGCACCGTTGTCGTGAAAAAGATCGTACAACATGTAAAATCATTGAATAAACGCAAGTAATGTTGTTTACAGGCATATTTTATTGTTCAAGGAATGTGTTTTGGTAAAAATTACATAAGATAGCATGAAATAAACCCACAAAATATTACGTAAAAGTCAAAACATCGCGAAATTTACCCGTTTGCTCCGTGGCGTCTCTCGAGTTAATATGTAAAACACAGGCTCATGTAAATAATATTTGATTTATGGTGATCATTTGAATATTGTTTTTCTCATTATCTCAAAACTTAGTATTTTGAGATGTCTGACTAATCACTTGGACGATCAAAATGTGCCCTAATAAAACTCCCCTCGGCGCAACGCACACATATATGCTTTCATTTCCATAAAAAATGTATGAATGTCATAAAAAGTGTCTTGTACATTGTCATTCTGTAAACACCTGGAAAGCAGTGAAAGGGTTTAGCAAATTACTAAATATACATATGGGTATTACCTTTCTAACCTCACTTGACCTATCTAGGTTATAAGCCGTTCGGACTTTTGATAAGTCTTGAGAATAATCGGGCTTTATTAGGTTTAAGCAACATTGACCCAAATCCTAGAAGAATGATATTTTTCCAACAAAAGTTTTTGGTATGGATGGAATGTTTTCAATGTTTGTGATTATTTGATATTAAAACCCACCCAACTGTGTACCAGTCTTTATGTATATAGATAGTATATATATATGTTTGTATAATTTATGACAAACTTTAAACCTCTCCTGTAAAGAAATCAATCTGCAGATGGAGTACTTAACAGGACATGACGGTTTATAAACCTAATTATTATTGTAATCAATATAATAATTATTAAATCTTATAATTAATTATGTGTGAGGAGAGACGTGCAATTGATTTGACTTACTATGTTTTTTATCATTACAGAAATAAATTTTTCTTTAATAATTTTGTCTTATTAAATCATTATTTTCTTCCCATTTTCAGAATATTTTTATTAGATTCCCTTTCATTCTTACACATGGTATTTTTTATTTATATTCACACATAATATATATACACACACACACATGGATGTAATAGGACGTACCCGAGGGATTTTAACCAGCGATTCCTGAGCATATTTGGAGTAAAAATGTAAATGTCATTTTTGCTGTCCGATGACATTTTTTTTCCATTAAAAACATTAAAAATATTTTTCCATCACATGCCTCAACTGAATACTTAAAATAGTGGGCGCGTTTATAACCTAGCGGACACTTGATAAGTGTTGTGTCTCACTCCAACAGCATTATTACCACACGAAACCACTAGATCACTCAAACACGTCACGACAGGATGTACATGTATCTCGCATAGCGATAGGAACAGTAGCGCGGTGTAATTGAAAAAAATATTTTTTGTTTTTAATAGAAAAAAAATATCATCGGACACCAAATGACAAATTACATTTTTTACTCCAAATATGCCCAGAAATCGCTGGTTAAAATCCCTCGGGTACGTCCTGTTACGCCCTGTATATATATATATATTTTTTTTTTTACCATCGACTATAGTAGACATTACGCGAAATAACTGTTGGCATCTGACCAAGATAATGCATTACATGTTTTCACCAAATACAGAATAAAACTTAGCACGAGATAGTTTGACCACATTCCTGAGGCCCTAAGGAAAACAATTTCCCTCGGAGCCTATGTTATCTATGGGGAGGCTGTGTGGAGGGTCTTTTTAGGGAAAGGAAGGAGAGGAAAAAGGTATGAGGGGTGGGTAGGAATCTGGGGGTCGGTGTGTCAAGGAGTGACGGACGTATGAATCCACGAGCAAGGCGATGGATCGAGAGAATCCGGCTGGAGAAATCACAAGGTCTCCCTCAACCAGTCTCACCCGATTCGGAGGGCCGTTCAATAAGTGGGCATCCGTAGCAAGACCTAGACAAACCTCACCCCATGAACCAACTAAAAGTAGCGAATCACTTGGGGTGACCTATGGCAGAGATGTTGGTTATCCAATAAATGGTTCCCGGGATGGTGGTACCCGTATCTCCCTCCCAAATTGTAAAAAAAAAATGGATGTTTTTACAGTGTTTCAATGGCAATCATTTCCTTTGATGAACTCCATGGCAGAGCAATAAGGCTCTGGGTTCCAAGATCGCAGGTTCCACTGGGAACTGGAAACATTCACTGGAATGCAATGAAAATTGAATAAAAATGTAATGTGCAACTTGTTCGAGAACAGAAGATATCTTAGCATTAGCCTGGTGAGAGGCCACCATTCATAGTAGAAATTACTCAAGTACGTTTAGCAAAACAAGATTATAGACTGGTGCTTACTAACCTCTACCACATCTCCTTTCTACAGGCATTTTTCCAAATTGAATGCCGCAGCACCAGCTCCCAGGGCTGGCTGAGCATTGAAACTGCTGCGGTGTCACATAAAAAAACTGGTTCTTTATGTAGAGCCATTTATAGATTCGACCCTTTGGGATCCAAAGTTTCTAGATCTAGCAAAATGCAAGAATGACTGATAAATCTATCTTTTCCCTCCATTCTTTGGTGCACTTGTCACAAGTCCATTTTTTATATCAGTTTTGCAATAGTCAAAGAAAACAACAGCACTACGTCCACACCCGCTATGGCTGCTCAAACTTTAAAATTGCTCTCCTGAACAATTCATTTAAAGTGACTTAGCACCTTCATGCTCTAGAGCAGGGGTGTTTTGCCGTCGGGGGCCATTTGGATGTTTGTAGTATCACCCCTGGGTCGCATATAGATTTTCTAGCACCGAGGGAGGGGGTGGAGAAACACAATTTTCTTTTTATTACTACCTCATTATACCAAATAGGTAGTGTTTTTTTTATAATACAGTACTTATTTAAAATAAAAATCAGTGAAAAATTATGTTCACAAATTCTGCAACTAGAAATTTATATTCGAATTTTCGATTGTGTTTAGAAGGGTTCCATGACAGTTGATCCGCCGACGATTGGCTCCCCGGCATACTTGTATACAAAATACATTCGGTTTAGGGAAAATACGGTATACCTATTTACACAAAACATATCTTAAATTATTATTGGAGGTATTTTTGAAATCGATTTTATTTTGAGTTCGAGTACCATACTGTAAGGGGTCAAAGATTGGCAGATCTCCCAGCTGCTGAAGGAAATCGTGATGTGGACTATGGATCCTGAAAATCCTACCTGAGCAGCCTGTCCCAGAAGTCATTATTTTTAAACATAAAATAAAGAATATCACAAGAAGAGTCTTGTGGTCATGTATTTCGTGATCCAATATAGGCCTAATTTCGGCCTATATTTCAATACGAAACTGGGTTTCACCAAGGTTACGAAATGCAAATGGGATGGCGATGTACAATTTCAGGCAAATGTAAGAGAGTCAGACCTCACGCTAACTGGTCAAGAACCAAAAGGTACTAAGTCGGTGGCACATTTATTGTTTCCATTCAAATTTGTACGGAAGGCACTTCTAGCATTATATTTCTTTTTCTATGTTTTTTAAAGATATCAGTTATCTATGTATTAAATGGATTCCATGATTTAGGGCCTTTGCTCATGAAGAAACCGAAAACTGGTTGGCAACTCAATTCATGGCGCAACTCAACTTTACCATTTCAGTAATTATATCAGCTTGCTTAATAAATAAATAAACAAAATCGATATTTTCCTGCTCTGACATATCGCAAATTTCTTGAAAACTTGACAGGTCGTGAGGCAACCTGAACCAGAGACTAGCACTGCGAGTTGCGGTATTACCCTTGACAACTGGCCTTTAACAAGTTGCCTGTGAGAAGACCGTCAATGAAATTTGCAATTTGCTTTCCTGTGGATAACAATTGAGTTGCCGACTGGTTTTTTTCAGTTGCCCCGTGAGTGGATGGACTTATTTTCACTCGAAATTCCGTGAAGTAAATATAAAACACTACAAGCATCAATTATTGGATTCATTTATGCTTTTGCATATGCATATGCTTATGCATTTTTGAATTAGTCAGTTTATTTGTTTCACGGCCTAAATAATAAAATTTGTTTTTTTTTGAACACGAGAAAAATAAATTTAAACTTTTATAATATTTTTACATTAAAAAGAGACATCTTCTGGTTTACATGGAAAGTTTTTGTGATGGTTGTTATTTTTGCTTCAAATATTTACCAAGGAAAAATAATAATAAATAATTATTATTAATCTGTAAGTAAATGTTCGTAATAAAAAAAAGTTAAATAAAATTATGTTTTGTGACATGAATAAATAAAAAGGTGACTAGGCTGTTTTTTTAAAATTTGATTGCGTCAATGAAAGGGCGTCAACCACTGTCGGCAAATCACAAATCAAACGAATTCCAACGCGCGCGACTGCGCTCAACGACGTTGTAGTGGGAATGGTGAGGGAACTCTTTTTTTCTAGAGCACTGTCTGAACATGCAGTGAAACGAAGACGAAACATTTGCTCGAGTAAACCTTTTCCCGAGTGATGTGTCTGATCCCGCTTTAAGTAACAAACCCCTATTACACAAGAAAATTACTTCATTATTAATTTTTTATTTTAACTTTTTATGAGTAAAATCTCAAATTGTAATATTTAATTAAAAAGACATTATGAGTGAAACTCAATCGAAAATCTGGAAACAGAAAAATCAGAAAAAGATATTTTCACCTCCGGGGGACTCGAACCCAGACTAGACTTGCAGAAGAGTCAATAGATGTCGCACATTAAATAAAATGGATAATAATTTATCCAGACACCATCTAGATAGCATTTAGTTTGAGTTGAATCTTGCAATCATACATAAAGATAGCAACCAATAAAAATATGCCTTAAGAAAAATGAAGATAATATGGGTAGTTCTTAGTCGAAGTATGGTACAGTTAAAGGTGACCGAATTGGATATCGACACCTTAGCTCAGTGGACAAGAGCACCCACCCGGAAAGTAGGGAGATCCTGGTTTCGAGTCCCAGAGGTGTAAATATCTTTTTCTGTTTCCAGATTTTTGATTGAGTTTCCCTCATAATGTCTTCATTTAATTAAATATTACAATTTGAGGTTTTACTCATAAAAAGTTAAAATAAAAATTAATAATATTCATCCTAGACTTGCAGAAGAGTCAATAGATGTCCAAATTAAATAAAATGGATAATAATTTATCCAGACACCATCTAGATAGCATTTAGTTTGAGTTGAATCTTGCAATCATACATAAAGATGGCAGCCAATAAAAATATGAGTTAAGAAAAATGAAGATAATATGGGTGGTTCTTAGTCGAAGTATGGTACAGTTAAAGGTGACCGAATTGGATATCGACACCTTAGCTCAGTGGACAAGAGCACCCACCTGGAAAGTAGGGAGGTCCTGGGTTCGAGTCCCATAGGTGTAAATATCTTTTTCTGATTTTTCTGTTTCCAGATTTTCGATTGAGTTTCGCTCATAATGTCTTCGTTTAATTAAAAAGTTAATTAAATTTACTTCAATTAAAGAACGCCGCCGAAATTGTGTATTTTGACATAAAATTGTAATTTCTCCCCCCTAATTCCTGTATAGGATTTTAACCTAATCCGTTTGAGAGCTCTAAAATTTCAAGACTGACATTTATAAATGAAATATCACTTTTGTTATTCACAGGCAGAAAAATATAATCAGATGATTCAGGGGCAGAAAGGTCACCGCGATAAAAAAAACCGAAATGTCGTACATGAAATTGGGTTCATTTTCTCTTTTCAATTTTTATACATTTTGATTTTGAAAAACGCTCTTAAATTTTTTTTTTATTTAATTTAAAAAATCTACATTTGGTTAGAAATTTATCTTTTTCATTTTGTAATCTGAAGTTTGGAAATTTGGGAAATTTTTGATCCTAGAAAATTTGATTTCATTAAAAAAATTCCTTTTATGAAAATCGGAAAAAAGGTAGGGAAATTTTTTAAAACACATTTATTATTTTATATTTTGTGAAATTTTCCATGTTGGGAATAATTTCCCTATTAGTAATCTATTCCCTAACAGTAATCGATTCTGTAAAAAAATTATTCCAGGAAAATTTGAAAATTTTTTAATCGGAAAAAGGGTTGGGGATTTTTTTAAAAACATTTAGACATTTATTTTTCTTTTTATTTTTTTATTTGGCGTTTGGAAACTAAGTTTCCAAATGCCAAAATTTTTGATCTTGGAAAATTTAATTTTTCTGAAGAAAATTCTTCTGAGAAAATAGGTCTAGAAATTTTTAAAGACTTTCTGAACCTACGATCTGTGATGTTTTTGAACCTATGTGAAGTAATAAAAATTATCCATGCTGGAAATTTTTTTTTTTTCTGAAAGGAAAATCTTCCTGGAAAATTGGAAAAATTGAATCAAAATTTTTGAAACTGAAAAAATCCAAGTCTTGTTATTTTTCTTTTCATCCTTTTCTCATCGAGGAAGCTATTTGAAACTTCAACAATTAAACCTGTATGTTAAGATAATAACACCTAGTCCGATTCGAGCCGCGGTCAACAGTGGTTGTGTGTTCCTTACCTATTGCTTAGTGCCGTTCGCCCGTTCCCGTGCCTCATACAGATAAGAGATTATTGTTACATTTTATTTAATTCTGTTTATCGTATACTTATTTGTTTGCATTCCTACTTACGGCTAATCCGTTTTTGTTTGTACAGTCAATGAAATAGACTGCGTATTATTTTTTCAGTTTAATTTTTAAAAGTTAAGTTTTTTTTTTTTATATAATGGAGGAAGACGAAGATAGACCTCCCGACCCAGGATCGATATTAGATTTTTCTGATTCGGAATCTAACACTAGCCAGGCTTCTATTACGCTTCCATCTCGTAAACGACGACCATCGCATACCCTTTACATCCCATCGAAAGTTAAATCTATACCGCCGATTCAACAAACCTCGACCTCTAACGACCTTAACCCCAATAGTAACACCCAGACAAGTACTTTAGCTAGCGATAATACAAAAAGTACTGACTTACTTTATCCTGCTTCCGCTTCCGGTCCTTTTATCGTAATTGTTCAGAGAACTGAACAAGGAAAACTTATTCATCCTTTAGATTTTGGAAAATTCTTATTTGACTCAAAAAATAATAACCTTGGTATTGTTAATGGTTCAATTAAACCGGAAGGGCGATATAAATTATCTATCGAGTTTAATACTGCCGCTTCCGCAAATGGATTTGTAAAAAAAATTGACTCGCTCTCAAAACATAAATATAAATCGTTCATCCCGTCATTTAACCTTACGAGAATGGGTCTTGTTCGAGGAATTCCCACGGATATCCCAGAGGCTGAAATTGTTGATGCTTTGAATAATTCCCAAGGAACCCCGAAAGTAATAAAAGCACGTCGACTGAACTACAAGGATTCTACTGATGGAAACAAGATCTGGAAACCTTCCCAATCTGTTGTTGTTACATTTGAGGGACAATCCCTTCCGTCTCGTGTGTTTATTTATTATACCTCGCTTCCCGTCGAAGTTTATAAATTTCCAACTATTCAATGCTTCAATTGCTGCCGGTTTGGACATACAAAATCCGTATGCCGCTCCCCTCCACGTTGTTACTTTTGCGGAGAAGGTCACCCATTTGATCAATGTCCAAAATCTTCCAATAATCCCATTTGCATTAACTGTTCGGGTGCACATACCGCGGTCAGTCTAGCCTGTCCGGAATTGACAAGACAGAGGAACATAAAACATAAAATGGCTACCGACAACATTTCGTACTTCCAGGCCTCAAAGTTATTCTCTCCTGCGAAAAAATCTTTCGCAGAGATGACATCGTCCTCAGCTCCTTTCCAATCAACCACCTTTTTAAATTCAACGTCATCTTCTCACAGAGAAACCATTCTCAAGCCAGTCAAACCCAACCCAAAATATACTCCTTACCTTGATAAAAAACAATTGAATAATATTTTGACCAGCCCGAATGGGAATGCCAAATCTCGGACCCCCAATGGGTGTGCCATTAATAGTAATACATCCCCTCCTGCTCTCCCCGAAATATTGAATAATAATTCTTTTATACAAACTTTAATTACCCTTTTAATTTCTATCCTTACAAACAACAATACTGTACCGTCCAACGCTGCCGATTACATTAAATCTTTATTATCTTGCCTCCCCAATGACTTCGAAACTGAACAAAATTCTTCAGTGGAACAGTAGAAGCCTCTTCGCTAACAAATCTGACCTAATTCAATTACTCGACGAACACGACGTTTCAGTGGCCGCCATTTCTGAAACGTGGTTAAAACCCTCCTTTCACTTAAGAATTCCGGGTTATTATTGTCTCAGACACGACAGACCGGATGGTAAAGGCGGCACGGCTCTGATAATCCATAATTCTATCCCGTTTAAACAAATTAATATACATACTCTCTCCGACGATATCCAGATAATAGCAGCTGTCTTATCTGATATCACAATATTATCAATATATATTCCTCCCTCTACCACTTTTATTGAAAATGAATGGGCACCAATCTTAACCCAGATTTGTTCCCCTTTTATGATCCTTGGAGATTTTAATGCACATTCCCCTTCTTGGGGTAGCAAAATAACAAATCGTTCTGGCCGCAATCTTTTAGATTTTATTGATACCCATAACCTATGTTTTTTAAATGACGGATCTCCAACCAGATTCACCCCCCCTCATCAACGGAAAAGTGCTGTTGATTTATCTCTTTGTTCATATTCGTTAGCATCTAAATGCTCTTGGGACATCCTAAACGATCCCCTCTCTAGTGATCATTTTCCAATTATAATCCGATTCCAACATCAATCTAACACTTATCCTCCACCAGTTAAAAATAATCTCAAATTTAGAATAAATGATGCGAATTGGAGCACTTTCTCTTCTGAACTAGATAACCTTATTAATTTTAAAAAAAAATCGTCCCCGGGAGACATCAGATTGCAATGTGAGACGTTTCCCTCTATGGTTATAAATGCAGCAGAAAAATCCATCCCGAAACGCAATGCGAACATTAAAATAAAACACTCTAATCCGTGGTGGGACGAGGAATGCACTCGCTCCGTCAACTCTCGTAAAAAAGCAATTTCCTCTTTTCGTAAGTGTATGACACTAGAAAATTTTTTATCAGTTAAAAAAGCCCAGGCAGAAACCAAACGAATTTTGAAAAATAAAAAACGCGCTGGATGGCGGAAGTTCTGTGAGAACCTGTCTCCGGAAACTCCCCAATCTTCAGTTTGGTCTAGCTTAAAAAAATTCGGATCATCGTATTCTCCGCCGAGTACCAAGCATATATCAGAAGAAATTCTTATAGGATTTGCGGATAAAATAGCCCCCCCATCAGTGGCCGGATGTGAAGAAATGCCTTCTATTAAGCCATATCCATCTCACTCTAACTGGCTAGATGCTCCTTTCTCCATTGATGAGATGAAACTAGTAATAAGAACCCTTTCTGACTCTGCTCCGGGTCCCGATGGAATACTTAATAGTTTCATTAAATCATTTTCTGATATGGCGGTTGAATATTTCTTATCTCTTATTAATAATATGTTTGAAACAGGACTAATTCCGGATGATTGGAAAACTCAAAAAATCATTCCCATTTTAAAACCTGGAAAAAATCCATCTGAAATTTCGTCTTATCGGCCTATTGCTCTTTCATCATGTTTGATGAAAGTAGCGGAGCGTTTGATGAAGAACAGATTAGAGTGGTTTGTTGAAAGTCAAGATATTATCTCACCAAATCAGTATGGTTTTCGGAAAAAGAAATCTACAATGGATAATTTAAGTTTGTTCACAACTGATATCCGAGTTTCCCAATCCCTAAATTCTTATACATTGGCCACATTCCTTGACCTCTCATCAGCTTACGATGATGTTTTACTGAATGTTTTGAAAGAAAAGCTAATTAAAAAACAAATCCCCCCGAAATTAGTCCAATTTATTATTAATTTGCTCTCAGATAGGTCCATTATTATTGAGTCTTCCTCTAAATGCTTAAGGCGTAAACTATGGAGAGGTTTGCCCCAGGGTTCTGTTATTAGTCCTCTGTTGTTTAATATTTATATAAGCGACCTAGACTCCGTAATTCCTTTTTCTATCAAGCGTCTTTACTTTGCGGATGATATCCTTATATATTTGTTACATAAAAATATTATTCTTGCAGCTAAGGAAATGAATTTGGCTTTACAATATATTAAAAGCTGGTTGTCAATAAATGGGATGAATCTGGCGGCATCTAAAACAAGGGTCGTGGCTTTCACGCGCAAAAGAAAAATTCCCCAATTCTCAATTTCTTTTGATAATGTGCCTCTACAAACCGCTACTCAAATCAAATTCCTTGGTCTTCTTTTGAACTATAAACTTTCCTGGCTTCCACACATTCAGATAATTTCTACAAAGTGTGAAAAGGGACTTAATATGATGCGAGCAGTTTCCAGAGTATGGTGGGGATCTCACCCTACCACTCTTAAATTAATGTATAATTCCCTAGTTCGGAGCCACTTGGATTATGGCTCATTCCTTTTTGACCCACTCCCTAAATATCTAGATAAGAAAATGGAAAGAATTCAATCAAAAGCCCTCAGAATGATTATTGGAGCTATGAAGTCTTCTCCAATTAATGCTCTTCAGGTGGAATGTGTGGAGCCTCCATTATATTTCAGAAGGCAATTCCTTGCCAATAAATATATTTTCAAGGCTTTATCGTTATCACATCATCCTATTAAACAAAGTCTTAATAGGTTAAGTGTTAATTTGAATTCTAACAAAAGATTGAGAGAAAAACGATGTTTTCCTCTCTTAATTAAAAGTTTTCATCTCTATAATTCTCTATCATCTTCCCTTCAATATCTTCAAGAAGTTCCCAATCTTCCTATATACAATATTCCATTTAAGGCAATCACTTTTATGCCGAACACAATAACATCAGTCTTTCGGAAGAATATTTTATCTTCCCCAAATAAATTTCAAAATGTGGATGATTGTTTTAAAAGCATAGTGGCTTCGAAATTCCCTGGATTTTCCATCCTTTTCACGGATGGTTCCAAATTTGAAAATAAAAGATGTGGAGCATCTATATATAGTCCAGAATTCAACATCAATCTCACTTATAAATTACCGAAAGAAGCTTCCATATTTACAGCCGAATGCTTTGCAATTGAACAAGCGCTAAATCAAATCCAGGTTCTCAACATTCATCGAGCCTTACTATGTACTGATTCGCTAAGTGCTCTAACTAAAATTAGGTCAAATATTTTACGTTATCCGGAAGACAATATTATATGTAAAATAAAAAATCTTCTCAATTCTCTTAGTGAATCTGGGTTTGAGACGATATTGGCCTGGGTCCCTGCCCATTTGGGTATCGAGGGTAATGAGATGGCCGATTTTCTCGCCAAATCTGGTTCAGATTCCGGAACTATCCCACAAAATTTTAGAATTCCTATATCCGATGTCTTTCCGATTCTTAAATCTAATATGACTCGTGCCTGGGAAGAAAATTGGGCAGTCTCCAAAATAAGAACTGGATCTTTCTATGCGGGAATTCAAAACCATATCCCTGCTAAGCCATGGTTTCACGGTAAAAAACTTTCAAAACGATTCATTTTATGTATCTCGAGAATGAGAATTGGCCACTGTTCAATTGCATCTCACTTGTCTAGAATTAGAGTTTTAGATGATCCGTTCTGCCAGTGCGGTGTGGAAGAGGAAACCCTCGACCACGTTTTCTTTAACTGTAAAAACCATTCATCTTTCAAGAACATATACCGCCGGCTTATTAAAATCACACACCAGTCCCCCCTTAACATTTCATACCTTTTATCTCTTAACAATTCTCGTGTTCATACAGCTTTATGTAAGTTTATTAACCTGAATGAATTCAATATTTAATTTGTTTTAGTGATCTAAATGAGTCCAATATTTAATTTGTTTTATTATTTTCCCATTAGATTAACCGAAATTTCTTATCCATTTTAAATATTACCGGCACAAAGCACTCTCTCCAGGGTGAATTGCCTAAAACAAAAAAAAAAAAGATAATAACACTATCAGATCTGATTAGAAAATTTTATAAGATCGCTCTGAAAACGCGTAATGATGTAGAACGATGGACAATCATTGCAACATATTTGGTAAATGCCTGAGTGGCTTAATTGATGATCTCTATCTTTAGTGTTTTTTAGTAATTACCCAGTGGCGGCTCGAGCACTTCTTTGGTGGTTGGGATCGACATTTTTAACGTACTGTACCGTAATCTTACCACACTTAGAACATAATATAAAATTTCTCAAAAAAAATATTTGATGGTCTAATCATGCTAATCGGATATCTAAACACAGAATAATGTAAAATGTCTATTGATTTATACCAATTTACAACATAGTTTAATAAAAATAAAGCTTTATCTTGCAAGATTATTATCGAACTTTAATTAATTTGACCGCGAGCGATTCCCGCCCGAACTATGCAAATAAATGGTTCAGTGGGGATCCAAAGCATTATCCCTACAGTATTTGAATTCACATACGGGTGCGCGTGCGCGGTTCCATATACGATCGCGAAACAACGCAAGGAATGAACCACATCTCCTATGGGGAGAGTTCTTGCTGTCCTCCAAGTGCGCAGTGGATTCTGCGCACTGAGAAATAGACCCGCCGTTCTCATGCGCCGTACATTGTTCGCTGTACGCGCGTCGGGTCTTATGAAAATCATTAGGAATATATTTTTTTATTTTATTTCTGCAAAGTAATTACTTTTATGTTTAAAGAATTCATACATTTTGGTGAAGACAAAGCATCGACTGTTATTTCCTTTAGTAGTTTTCGAGTGTAACTGGTAGGGACTGTCCCCATTGTCCCCTTGTGAAGAACCGCCATTGTAATTACCTATGTTGTTATCGGTATAGAACGCGGGTTTAATAAGGGCAGGCAATTTTTTGTACCAAGTGAGGAAAAGTTTGATCCTATGGGAACGGGATTTATGATTTTATTAGTTTCAGGAATACCAAATAAAAATGTATTCGTTGAAATGAGTTTAAGTTTATTATTGAGGTAAACGTTAATACCTATACCACAGTTAGGAGAGTCTGGAGATTTGGATCCATCAGTAAATAAAAGAGAAGAGTTGGGCCATTGAACATATTATTGATAGTATTGGCTGGGAAATTGGAATGATTTTTAAGGACGCTGATCCCTTCTAAAATTGTTGGGGATAGGTTGACATGACTATATTACACTTTGTATAAAGAAAGAAGATCATTTTGGATAATTTGAAGCTCTGAGAGAGCGAAAATTTTTACAGACGCCAGGAAGAGGTTTAGTTCGAGTTCTGATTGCGTTGAGTCGTTGAACAATGAGACTCTGAGGATAACCTCATGACGTTTAGAATTTAAAGATTTAAGAACAAATTTGTTAGCAAATAGTTGAAGCCTTAAATAAAGAGGGGAATCAGAACATTCTATATTCCTCTCCTTGTCTAGCCGTTGAAAACGAAGAATGGCTAACGAGCCATACAACTTGATAAAAAAAATGGCTTTAGTGCCATACTAGCAATTTTTCTTTACATAATAGCCATTTTTCTTTGCCAGCTGTATGGCTCATTAGCCATTCTGCCTTTCCTCCGTCGATATTTTATTTATATTTGTATGTTTTTCAATAAGTAGTTCAATAGTTGTACAGGAATATAAAAATAGCCTTTTCTCACCATAAAGAGACAAGGCTCTTGTGTTTGGTAAGGGAATTCAAGCTCAATTATATGTAATCATGTAAGTAAGTAAACAATAAAATATTGCAAATGATAACAAAAAGATGAGTAAGAAGAACCCTAGGTATACCAATAAATATATTTCAAGATTTAAAAGAAATCAATTTAACTAAATAAAAATAGTTATTCAGTTAATTTTTCAATTTAAGCTGGGATTCGTGATTAGTTTCGATAATTTTTAGATTTAATGGGAGATTGTTGAAATAAGTTTTACCTATAAGGATGGGCATTTTGAAATTAAATATTGGTATTAAATTTCGGGATTTAAATATTATTCTTATATATTGTGAAATGTAAGTTATTTAGCTGTATTTCTTTGAAAGTTTGTAGTATATACATAGTATTGAATATTTTAATATATTTTGTCAATTGTAGGTACATTGAACATTGAAAAGATTTTTCATTCCGCTTATATATATTTTTTTATTCCACTTCTACTGACAAGATAATTTGTACGTACCTACCATATATACACACGTATACTTGAAATTTACAGCTGGTGGATATGTTTGTGTAATATAATTTTGGATTTTATTAATTAATTAATTTAATCCGATTCCAGTCAATCAATTATTTTGATAATATCCAAACTCCTTGCAAACACAATCAATACAACAATATTATTATCTCTCCAGACAAAGATTTTTTATTGAATAATTGATAAACCCTTTATCTCAATAACTCAATCAATTTTAGATCAGCGTATAAATAGGAATCAATCTTGTGATCTTTAGTTCATTTACTATATTCAATAATATTGTAAACATGGCATCTTCCTCTCTGTATTTTATTTTGGCGCTGGTCGCTTGCACTGCTGGTAAGATTTTTTCTAACTCCCTGATTTATTGTTTAGATATCCGAGTTGTTATTGTGAGAAGTGATTTTTATATATTATATTAGACAAACAGTAGTTATAAATCCATCGTTCATTCAATTCATGCTTTTCAAATGGACTTAGGCAATTTTATGATATAAATATGTTGTGAAGATCTACTATGGACAATTTATTTTTAAATTGCCACTTTTTATTTCGTTGAACTAGTACAAATTTATTACCCTGAACACATTGCCTGCAAGATATTGCTAAGTTAAGTCAAGCCAGATTGAATCATTGAAATAGCTTCAGCTATAAAAAGGTTTTTCTCAATGTTCCTCTTCACCTCATTTCTTGTCTTCCCCAGTCTCAAAACATTCTACAAATGGTAGTAACGCTAGCTGTGTGCGTTAGGACTCTGCTGTAGTATCACTTAATATTTTTTTTACTCCTTGCTCTACATATCGCTTGCTGAGGATTGGTTTGTACTATGTCCACAAAAACTCGTATTGAAAAATAAAAGTTTTTGAGTTTCAAAAAATTATATTTCTGTTTCCTTTATTTCAAACTAATTGTTATAAATATTTTTTTAAAATACAAGGGTTAATCTATCAATAAGTAAAAGAACAACATATTTGGTTGAATTTTGAACGAACTAACATATATTTTTGTTATTATTTTTGGGGTGTTATGCCGTGTTTCGCTACCTCCTTCTTTAGCCAACGTTTCAGACAGCGTTGGCTAAAGAAGGAGGTAGCGAAACACAGCATAACACCCCAAAAATAATAACAAAAATACTTTTTGGCCGTGAAAACCTAAAAACATAACCGAACTAACATATACTTCAATTCACAGCCTAAAAAAAGTCTAAAAATACAGGAGTACAAACCAATCCTCAGCAAGCGATATGTTTTGGATTGATTTCTGATTGATTCCTTGATCTATGTTTTAGAACCACTGAAGTGTTTTTTGTACGCATTTTGCAAAATTTTCAAACACCCCCTTCGCACAGCTTCAAATTGGCCAAAACGTCTATCAATATTTCTTATATTTACAATAAAAACGTAAAATTTCTGTGGCCAATTTGAAGAGATATTTTAAAATATTTTTTTTTGTTTTTTTTTTGTTCCCGCTTGTTGCAATCTTCAGATAACGACAAGACAATTTATTAGTTACAAAGTTTAACAAGAGATGTCTCGCATTGTTATTGACATTCCACGAACCAAAATCATTGAAATATTTTTTCTAACAAAAGTTGCCGTAGTTCTGTCCTACTGACTTTCTTTTGGGTATGCTCGGAATGAACCATCTACGGGTCAGAAGGGATGTGCACATTGCTACGCATTTCTTCAGATTGATCCGCGGATAGTTTGAAAACTCAGCTACCATGGAGAGCATTCATTTCTATGTTCCCTATGATGGGTATCTTCGCCACCGACAGCTTAGACTGTTCCATCTTCCGGCCTGCAGGACTAACTTGCCAATGCTGGTCGGGAGAGCAATTTTGCTGTTAAACAGAATTAATTCGGATATCGACATATTTAGCGTTAGTGAAGCTGCCTTTAAAAGGCAAGCTCTATTAATTCTTGTATAGTTCGAATGCCTAAGTGTTCAGTGTAATACTCTTACAAATGTATTTTGAAAACAAATTAAAATGTAAAATTTTGTAATGTTTTTGAAATAATAATAAATTGAATTGATTTGCCAAGTTAGGACCGTACCGTTCAGTAAAACCAGTACCTAATATTAATTTATGATAAAAATTCTTATAGATTAGTAGATGGTGTTTGATAAAGAGTAAACCTCTTTTTGATTGTTTTAATAATAAAACATTTTGGTGACATTGGCCGCGTTGGAATTGGAACCACAAATTTAAAGTATCAATAGATTTTTGTGAAACCAAATTGATCTTGGTAATCTATTTCGCCGCGGCAATGGAATGTGGCAGTTGTAGAAGGTATAACTAAGAATAACCTTTACAGGTATATTACTATATGTTGAACAGTGTCAAGAACGGTGCCTCCGAGAAACAAGGTCGCATCTCGGAGTATTTAGACCTTACTCCAACATTCGGGGCTCTGCTGGAGTGGACCTTCTATTTCCCTGGTAACTCGTGGGACAAAAAAATTGGACCATTCGAAAACTAGGGGCCTTTTGGGAACCTAGGAGTGCTGAGGCCACCTCTGTGGACTTTCTTCCTGGGGCCCTTTTTTTTACATGAAATACCGCACAAGAGTCCCAACTGCTCCCGTCTGGAGCCAGTGAGACTATGGCATCCCCAATTGGGGTATGTTGTGAGGCTGAAGGTAGTGGGGGGGGGGGAAGGAGATAGGGAAGAGGTAGGTGGGGAAGTACCTGGCTATTCAGATCTGGTCACTAAACACGGCTAAAGCCATTTCAAGCAAAGTTTCAATTCTGAATGGTGGTCTTACACCAGGGAGATACTATTAGTATCTTCCACTCTGGAACGTGCCGCAAATATATCATATATTATTTTAAATGAATAAATTGTGAAATAACACAAATTAATCAAATAAAATTTATTTGCGCACGCCGGGTTCAAACCCGCGACCTTCGGATTGTGAGTCGAGAGTCTTGCCTCGGGACCACGGAGGCCGTCAAAGGAGGAACCAAGAGGAGAAGCCATGGAGAGGAGAGCTGAGGCCACCTCCATGAACCCTTCCCTTGTGGGGCCTTCAGGGAACCAAGGGGAAGGGCACTCTTCCGGCACGGGGCCTTTGGGGAACCAAGGAGGACTGAAGTGGAGAGATGATGTCCTCTTCCCATTTGGGGCCTTCAGGGAACCATGTAGGAGTGAGGAGGAGAAATAAGGCCATCTCCGTGAACTCTTTCTTATGGGGCCTTTAGGGAACCAAAGAGGAGTGAAGAGGAGAGATAAGTCTTCTTCCCTCCTGGGGCCCTCGGGGAGCCAAGGTGGGGTGGGCTCTTCCCTTTTGGGGCCTTTAGGGAACCAAGGGAGGTGAACTCTCCGTCGTGGAGCCTGCGGGGAACTAAGGAGTGGAGAGGAGAGATGAAGCCCTCTTCCCTTGTGGGGCCTTCAGGGAACCACGGAGGAGTGAAGAGGAGAAATGAGACCTGGGAAGACACATTGTCGAACCAGAAGATATAGCTTCATTTCCAATGACAATCCTGGTGAACTTTGTAAAAGGGACTGGATTACTGTCAAAGGAATGAGGTAAAATGGGAGATAGCACAATGGGCCTACGGCCTAAGTGCTCACGGGAACTTTATTTATGTAAACCATCTCCGCTCTTGAAAAAAAAAAAAAAAAATACTATATGTTGTCTTTTTAAATTTGGTCCTTTGAGCCGGATACCATCCGGGTCATAAGGATAATTTTTTATTTGAATTTTAACATTTTTATCTAGCAAGTGACTACATCAACGAGCGCATCGTCGGTGGCGCAGTGGCCCCAGCTGGCCTGGCCCCCTTCGCCGTGTCTCTCAGGACTGGTCTCCTCATCAAGAGCCACTTCTGCGGAGGCTCTCTCATCACAGCCAAGTTCGTGGTGACTGCAGCTCACTGTGTCGACGCCGTGTGGAACTCTGGCATCATCGGAAGTGGATCCTTGTCTAGGTAAACTGACAACTTAGAATTCTATTTTATAAGCTTTATGATTATTAGCAAATTTTTCGATAAAAGTTACAACTTCAATATGTCGCCTGCTCTCAACACAGGATTTCCTAGCGACACAGGCACAGTAGGTACATCACCCATGTAGTAATGTTTAAATAAAAATGAAAAACATGTCTAAGGTTTCAACCCAAGGCTCATAGAAAATGCTTTTAACGAGGTTAGCTCATCGAGGGGGTAGAGAGGTGATTGGCCAAAAATTCGTGACGTAACTTGCAGTCCATGTTCCACTGGGAGATTTGAATTAGCTGAAATACAAGTGACATTGTTTCACTTTAAGCTATGTTACGCATTCGAAATTTTGAAAGCGGCCTGATGAGTTTTTTTTTTGAAAAAGGCTCGCGTGAGCTAACCTTGTTAAAAGTATTTTCTACGAACCTTGGTTTCAACCCAATTTTACCAATGTCTATTTTAATCTTCAAAAATTTTCACAGTTTAAAAAGTAAAAGGTAGTAACCTACTGAGAGTAGTGTAGTACTTTGTTTACCTGGGTTTTTTTGATAAATATTGTTCCTTGACAAGGTATTTAAAAAAATATTATTATATGTATTGGTATCTGTACTACAGCTTGTAGCTAAGCTTTACATGACAATGGTTATTATGTAAATCTGATTAATGGCATAAAAATATTAAATATTCCAAAATTATTACAAAACTTGTTACCTAAAAAGTTAAAGTTAAAATATGTTTACAATATTCACCAACTAACTTAAATGCCAGTACTTTTATTTTTATTTTCGAATTTTGTACAACCTGACTTTTGACTTTTGAAATACTGGCATACAGAGCTCCGGGCCAAAAAAGGCCCCTTTCTCTTTCATCATGAGTTTATAATTTAAAAAATTATGTTTGTAGAAAAAATGAATTTATTCGTGTTTTTTAATTGTTATTTGCAAGGGGGGTACATGGCTGCAATATGGGGGGAGGGATTTTTCGGAGGATTTGTTTGGGTTTCTTATGTTTTGTTTTTTCGCTAATGTCGTACTGGGTGAGACAGTTTATGGACGCGTTGTCGTGGGTGGGGATTCCCGCATAGAATGTTTCCGCGAGGCTTACGATGTGGTTTTTCAATAATGGGACTTCTGAGTCGTTGTGGAGTTGGGAAACCCTCAACCACTTGGGGATTTTGTACAACCTGCATAGTACCTATTGATCACTTGTCGTCACAGAGTTCTCAATTTCCTTGTCCGATGACATCCCGTATGGTTACTATCACGTCAAAATGCATTTGGTGCCGGTGCATTTAGATAAAATTTTGGTAAAAGACCAATTTATTAAATGTTCCAATACAGGGTATTCGAGGCACAAAAGAAAGAAGGGATCGGAGATGGTCAAATGAACATTTCCTACAAAACTTTTAATGCTAACCTCGGGAACGGAAGCCTGCAGTGCAGGAGGGTGTTTCAAATTGACACCCACTTATCGCAGGACGCTAGCCAAGTGTTAGTCAAATTAGATGGTGCTAATTAAAAAATAAAAATAATTTAAACTTGAAATAAACAAATATCTTATTAATATTTTACGAGCCAGGCGACTAGATAACTAGATAATAAAAACGGGTTTTGATGTTATTTTATTTTTTATGTAATTATGAGGAGAAGCATCTGGCAGAAATAAAAGAAACATTGAAATGACCCCTTGGAATAACAATCCACTTGACAAGCTGATACTTTGCTATTGTGAGCTCTAAATTAACTTTCTTCAACTAATTAATTGCATCTCTTTCTCCAAAGGATTCTGCTGTACGCGTCAGAAAAAGGAGCGATTTATTATAAATATACAACAATCAAAATGCTTTCAAGTGAAAAGTAATGCCATTCTTAGTTTTTAACTTTGGGGTTTTTACAAAATTTTAGACTGCATTTCAAGGTATTATTTTATATCTTGTGAACGAACAATCTTTTCATGCTAAGCGGTAAAATCATACTGGCCTAGTAAGCGACGCCCAATAAGGAACTCCAGTCAAATTTTTTTATTTTTTTTAAATGAATACTGCATATTTATTTTTATTTTTATAGTTAGTTTTAATAGTTAAAATAAATGTCAAAGTTTTAATTTTTCAAGTTCCCTGAAAACTACCGAATCTAGTGTGACGTCATCATGACCAACCGAAGTATGAATTTTGTAGGCAACTGGAATCAGCTGATCGTCACCGGCCATTTTGAATTTCAGCATTGGAGCGTTTTATGGACGCGGTGACGTCACGCCTCACAAATTCAATAATACCAACTTGACAGGGTGTTTTAATGAACTGTTTTAAAATGGACTTTTTAATATATTTTTTAAAGCTCTATGTTAAATATTATTTAATACAACTTATGTATTCAGAATCAGCGTTTATTGGTCTATATGAACATATTTTTTTAAAGCCATAATATTTTTCACTGGAGTTCCTTATTGTGCCCAGTTGTGTTTGTTTGATGTGTTACGCCCAGTTGCCCTAATGCCATCTCATTCTTTCTTTTATGATTCTCCGTATCATTTTGGATGATTCACGGAACATGATATAATGCATGATTTGGTAGTTTTAGAAAAAAATCAATAATTTTTGTTTGTTTAGCAATCTGCAGGTGCTATCCGGTACCCAGAACTACAACGACGGAGGCATCAGGAGCACTGTCAGCAAGAACTTCACCCACCCGGCCTGGGACACCAATGCGATCAAGAACGACATCGGCCTGTTCCTGCTGACCACCCCTCTCTCCCTCACCGGCACTACCAACATCATCAACCGCAACCCCGCTTACATTGTTGGTGATGTGGAGGTCATCGCTGTTGGATGGGGATATACTTCCGTAAGTAACCCAACCTAAATACCCCAACCTCGTCGAATTCAATGTTTCAAAGACCCAAGCATGTCTGATTACGTCTAAAAGGAATCGAAATGAAAATCTAGTCTCCTTCAACGGAAGCAATCTTCCGAACAGACCCTCCATTGATTTGCTTGGTGTAACTATAAGTGACCAGCTCAGGTATGGGGGCTCCATCGAAGCCAGAGTAAAGTTAGCCTCTCAAAAACTGGGCGTACTGTACAGGGCCCGCAGATAATTTAATAGTACACAACTGCTAACCCTGTACAAATCGCAAGTGCGCCACACGGTTGAATTTGGCAGCCACCTCTGGTCTGGAGCTCCAGACCAGAGGTGGCTATTTTCAAATACTTGAAAAATACCCTCGACTCTGTGCCGAAACAGGCGGTCCGTTTGATAGATTCTCCCACCTTAACGAATGGATTGCAATCTTTAGAACACAGGCGTCAGGTTGGAATGCTATCCATGTTCTACCGGTATTTCAATGGAAGATGCTCTGAGGAACTAGCGTTGTTGATCCCTTCGACACCGGTGCATAGTCGGGAGACACGCCAAACGCGCGCCCAACATATGTACACAGTTGACATTTGTCACATGAGAACGGGTCGTGTTTTCGACTCGTTCTTGAGTTCAACAGCTCAGCCGAGCACGCACGATTTGCCGGCTTCTGTGTTTCCTCCCTCTTACAACAAGGTTCTCTTCAAGACCAATGTTCATTCCTCCCTCTCCTCAAAAAGACCCTCCACACCAGATGACATAGGCCCTGAGGAAAATTATTTTTCTCAGGGCCTCCTGTGTGAAGTTAATGTAAAAAAAAAAACGAAATCTTAACCAAACCAAACCTAACCTAACCAAAAAAAGTTTAGACTTAAATCAATATTTCTTCTGCACTATGAAGCCATGTAGCAAAAACAAAACTTAAATATTTATTTTTATTTTTAACATAATGAGTAAAACCTCAAATTGTTATATTTAATTAATGAAGACATAATATTGTTGAAGACATAATCTGATACAGAAAAATCTGTGAAAATTTGTCGATTAGATACCGATTCCGGACCAGTGGGACAAAGGGCTTATACTTCCCAAAATCAAAAGAAATAACATGCTCTGGAGTGGTGTGAAGTTCATCAAAAGTGAATTACTTGACCAATCAAACTGTACGAAGTTCACTATTTCTTATAACTCACCATTCCTCCTTCTTTCTAAATCATAAAAATTAAATAGAAATAACCTTCTGATAAAATTTTGGTGTAACAGTACCCTGGAGTTACTACCAGCCAGCTGAAATACCTGGAGACCAACGCCCTCACCCACGAGGACTGCGTTGCCAGGCGTAACGAGGCCGCTATTGGAGACCCCACCTACCCCCTCATCTCCGAGGGCGAGATCTGCACCCTGAAGGCTGTGGGACAGTCCGTCTGCAGTGTAAGTATTAAAAAATATAATATAAATGCATTATTTATTTTAGAGGAACGGAGCGGTGGACGCTATACTCTGTCTACTGTGTAATAAATAATAAGGGCAATACACTTTTTACACAGAGCTTTTTTCAATATTATGGTACCTACCTGCACGAAGAAAGTTTGAACAACAAATTTTCAATGAAATTGTAACATGTCTTTGGACAAATTGTATACAGGTAGTCGTCGACTTATGACCGCGATCGGTTCCGGCAAATAGGTCGTACGTCGAATCTGGTCATTGGTCAGATCATGCAATAATTTCATTACATATACGCGCACTACTTGCGCTGCGTGATTTTTTTTTTTTTTAAGTTTTCTTTATTCATTGAAATGTTTGTTACATGAATTTTATGATTTTTCGACCACCATGCTAGGCATATGTGATGATATTATTATATGACGAAAATAAAGTAATAAGTGCAGTAAAAATCGTTATATGCACATTCATGTTTTAAATGTTGTTTAAGTCTAAAAGCAGAGTTGCAGTCAGAACATGAAAAAGATTTATGACAGTTTAAATAATGTTTGTGGTAAAAGAAGAGTTGCAGACTGAACAAGAATAAGGTTTGTCTTCACTACATATGATTTTTTTAGAGTTCTTTTTGAGAACTCGAATAGCTGCCGTAGGAACATGAAAAAGGTATGTTGCCACTGTGTGTTAACAAATGACGGTTTAATGTCTGTTTGTGTGCAAAAGAAGAATTGCAGACTGAACACGAAAAAGTTTTTTCTCTGGTGTGAGTAAACTTGTGATCTTTTAAATTTACATTTCGTGAAAAAAAATAGTTGCATTGGATACAGCAAAAAGGCTTTTCAAGCGAACAACTGATCGCGGATTGTGGTTGTAAAGTCAAATAGTCGTAAGTCGCATAGGTCGACGACTATCTGTAATTCCTATTATTCCAATATACAAAATATTATATACTATAAGTAGGTACGTATTTAAGTAACTGCTTGGAAATCTTATGATTTCAGAGAAAATTTTGGTTTTGATTTATTAAATAAGAGAAAATTAGAAACATAATTTTTTGATACTGTTCACTATTAGAATAATAAATCGAAAAATAGACATGCTTAAAATAATGTCTTCCTAATACCGTAGGTACCCTTTACTCTCCTTAAGGAGGACACCTCCTTTGCTTCAATTGTTTCTGTGGGAAAATTACATATCGATAATATGATCTAACGTCTATATGAACAAGATAAGCTGTCTCATACAAATTATAGAGAATAAATCGGCCCAACTGTGAGTACCTTCGAAGGTGCTCGCTCGCTGGTTGGTCGATGGTAATACATGATGCAAAGAAAGATGGTTCTTAACCTACTAACATGAAATTTGTTTTTTTATCCAGGGTGATTCTGGAAGCGCCCTATTCCTGGAGAAGGAGCTTGTCGGCATCGTGTCCTGGGGCCTGCCCTGCGCCAAGGGAGTTCCCGATGTGTTCACCAGGTACTCTGCCTACGCTGAATGGGTCGATCTCACCCTCTGGTTGAACGAATAAAAATATGATAACATTTGTATCTGGATAAATAAACTGAAATAAAGAAAGCATTTTGATAATTTGTTATAATACTTATTTCAAATTTGGGGTTTGAGTGGGGTCATCATTTATCAAATACCTATAAATAAATGAGTTAGCTTGGAAGAGCTGGGCATCTTTATTCCACAGCGTACTTTCTGCCTACAGCGCAGCGTAACCTTAAGATATTTTGGACACGGTGCTCGGCAAAATGAAAACTCTTACCTGGAGAAACTAATGGTCACTGGAAAAGTATTTGGCAGGAGAAGACCACCCATCCATTGCGTTGGAGTGAACATATACATATATTTAAGGTGTAGGTGTCCACAACTTTCCATGCAACACAGAACCTTAAGAGCTAAGGAGCCTTGTTCATCAGGGAAATTGGAAGTGTGGATAACAATGCTCAGCAATGAGGTCATGACTAATAATATTTATTCAGAATTTAGAGGAGGCCACAATCAGGATAAATGGACTGAACAAAAGTACATAAAATTTTTAAAAAAAGTAATTATTAATTATTTAAGTATATTATACAAAATTATTTGTTTTCGGTGTGATATATCATATTATCACTTCCAAAAATTAGTTAATCAAAATATTTTACGAAACCAATGTTTTCTTCGTCAGGGTCGTAGGATACAATGAAAATTAACAAATATAACAATAGACAGTTTTAACAAGCGTATCTGTAGACAAAAACATTACAAGGAGTGGTGATTCATTTATTGGTAAAAGGTATCGTAAAACCAATTAAGTATTTGAAAATGTTTTAAAAAGTTTATATATATTTTAGAATAGGTACCTACATAATAATTGCATTTATTCATTAAAAACTTTTATAAATTTACACAAAATAATCAAAGAGAAACCTAGACGTAACAGAGAAATAACAAAAATAAATTGTGTAAATAAATTATAAATGTAGGTATATTACAATTTGTAAGGTGGGTATGGGCAGCATCGCCCCGGGAACCATTTATTCGAAAACCAATACCCCTCCCACAGGTCACCCCAATTGATTCGTTAGGTTCATGAACCTGACAAACATAGTTCGATATAGTTCATAGGTTTGTCTATCGAACCTAAAATGATGAATTACACATTTTTTATTTTACCAGAAATTCTACTTTTGACAATTTTTTGATGGATTCGTATACAGAACATGGTTTTTAGTAGGAATCCAAAATTAAAGTCGATTCGGTGGCATAGGGCCTGAGAAAACAACTTTTCTATCCGACCCCATGTTTTACAAGACGTCCGTCAAAATGATGATTTTTCAAAAAATTGTTCTTGTGGATGATTTTATAATTGATTCGTGTACAGGCAGTAATTCTTAGTAAGAATCCAAAATTTGAATCGGCTTTGTTCCATAGGGCCTGACCAAACGATTTTTCAAGTTCGACCCCAAGTCTTTCAAGACGCCCTTAAAATGCTGAATTTTCAAAATTTTAACTTTTAGAAGATTTTTTGATTGATCAATAAAAAGACAGATCATGGTTTTAGAAAGAATCTAAAGTTTCAGTAGGTTCGGTGCCATACGGCCAGAGAAAATGACATTTCAAGGTCGACCCCATGTCTTACAAGACGCCCGTAAGAATGATGATTTTACGATTGATTCTTGTAAAGACCATGGATCTAAGTAAGAATACAAAATTTCAATCCGCTTGGTTCCATAGGGCCTGACCAAACGACTTTTCAAGTTCGACCCCCAAGTCTTTCAGTCTAGACGCCCGTAAAAACGAAGAATTTTCAAAAAATTGTTCATCTGAATAATTTAATGATTAATTCGTGTACAGACCATGTTTCGAAGTGAAAATCCATAATTTCAATCGGTTCAGTGCCATAGGGCCTAAGAAAACGACTTTTCAAGTTCGACCCCAAACCTAACAAGACGCCCGTGAAAATGAAGAATTTTCAAAAATTGTTTATCTGGATGATTTTATGATTGATTCGCGTACAGACCATGTTTCGAAGTGAATATCCAAAATTTGAATTGGTTCGGTGGTATGCCACCGAACCAATTCCAGGGAAACGCCAGAGAAAACGACTTTTCCAGTTCGACCCCAAGTCATTCAAAACAACCGTGAAAATGAAGAATTTTGGAAAATTGTTCATCTGGATGAGTTATGATTGATTCGTGTACAGACCATGTTTCGAAAAAAGAATCCAAAATTTCAATCGGTTCGGCGCCATAGGGCCTGAGAAAACGAATTTTTAAAATCGACCCCAAAACTTACAAAACTCCCCAGAAAATGAAGAATATTACAAAAATTTTGCTTTTGGAAGATTTTTGATTGATTCGTGAACAAACCATGTTTCGAAATAAAAATCCGAAATTTCAATCGGTTCCGTGCCAAAGTGCCTGAGAAAACGACGTTTCAAGTTCGACACCAAGTCTTACAAGACGCGCTTAAAAACGTTGAATTTTTCAATAACTTTGCTTTTGGAAGATTTTTTGATTAATTCATGTACAGAATACTGGTGTTCTTGGAAAGCCAAAAACACCACTAAAGGATTCTTAAATCCAAAAAGTCAGTTGGTTCGGTGCCATTGAGCCTGAGAAATAGATTTTCAAGTTCGACCTTACAAGACGCCAGTTAAAATGATGAATTTTAGAAATTTTTTTGAATGATTCGTCAACAGATCATGGTTTTTAGAAAGAATGCCAAAGTGCCTGAGGAAACGACGTTTCAAGTTCGACCCTAAGTCATTCAAAACGACTGTTAAAATGATGAATTTTTGGAAAATTTCCACATTAAGAAGATTTTTTGAATAATTCGTTAACAGATTATGCTTTAAAGAAAGAATCCAAAATTTCAATCGGTTCAGTGCCATAGGGCCAGAGAAAACGTCTTTTCAAGAAAACTAAAAGAATTATATATATAATTATATAGAATTTTTTATACATATTTTATTTTGGCTTCAATATTGGTTATTGGGCTGGAACCTACGTTTTAATTCTGTTCATGTTCCAATAAAATAATATAAAAATAAATAAATAAAAAAATGCAGATTTCCATAAAGTTTTATTTTTTTTGAAGTACGAAATAGGAAAAAACGGTAATTTTTGGATATTGGTGGCCACGGCTATTACGAATAATTTTTAGAAAAAAACTTTAGATCTGCCTTAATAGGTAGCCCCACACGTACAGTTCCGACCGCGTGCCTAGACCCCCAGGCTAAAGCGGCATGCGACCATCCCGCCGACACGCCGTGTCCGCCTGCAGGCCAACCCCTTACGCTAAAAAGTCACCCCACTTCCGCGGGCAGGCCGAAGCGTCAGTTTTGACCATAGATAATAGAAGCTCCATACAAATGTGCCCTCACGAAGGTGGATGTCTATGGTGTCCGCCGAGCAGCCCGCCGAAACGCCGGGTTCGCCTGCCGGCCAAACAGGTTCACTAATTTGGGTAAAAACGTCACCACACTTCCGCGGGCAGGCGGAATTGTTGAATGGGCGACCTTGAGCGGCCTTCGGGCGGAAGTGGACGTGTAGGGTGATTTTCAAACGTTCGGAGCGAAGTGTGGTGTGCCGCGGGACATGTTGGGCGGTTTAAAAGTTTTGGTGCAGTTTTGGCCATGGCGATGATACCTGTCATATGCCTGTCAGCTGTCACCCATCATCTTTTGACAGTTTAAGCGGCGGCCGCAATTGATTTATATGAATGAAATTGTAAACCAGTACTTTAATAAAAAATATCGATGACGCTCCATGCAAATTATAATTATTTTGAAGTTTAAAAGGATGAAGTTAATTATTTTTCATAATTAGAATGATGTCACAAAATGAATTTACAATAAATTGTAGAAGTATTTATGTGTGTATTTATTTTACAGTAGTTGTATTAATTCAATTATAATTCTCATCCGAATTAATCTCCTTAGACTTAAAGAAATATTTAACAGTTTATTTTGTGTACTGGCATTATTTAGCTTTGTTTTAACAACTGTGGTAGAGAGAGGTGTGTAATTTATTAGTACAAAGATAAATAAAACACTTTTGTTACGTTATAAAATATATTTTATTTACATAATACATTAAAAAACAGAACAAATAAGCTTATAAAATTAAATGCCTTGATTACGCTAGGATTTGAAAAAACAGATCATATGTTGATTTTTTTTTATGCTGACTCCATACAGGAGGCCCCGGGGACAATAATTTCTAAAATATGCTGTACGGAGGGTCTTTTTGAGGAGAGGAAGGAATGAACATGGGTTGTCAAGTTGTAGGAGGGAGGAAACACAGACGCTTGCAAATCGTTCCACCGCCAAGCTGTTGAACTCAAGAACGAGTCGTAAAAATGAACCGTTCTAATGTGATAAATGACTGTCATGACCGGTCAGTCAGTTGGTATCGCGTTTGGGTCCCACCTGGGCGTGACATGTTCGATTCCTCGGCTGGCTAAGTCCTCCATCATGACACAAGCAACATTTTCCACTTACCGTGGTGGTAGTAGGAGATTTTCAAACATTGTCAGGTTATTCGTAACCCGGGAATGTTTGTCTTTCTTTTCGCGATGCCAACTCAGCCACTGACCGGTCATGACATTTGTCACATGAGAACGGGTCATTTCTACATAGCTGCGTTGAACACAACGTAGCTTGATAGCTCGGCGGTGGAAAGATTTGCCAGCCTCTGTGTTTCCTCCCTCCTACAACTTGGGTCTCTTCAAGACTCCAAGCCAACTCAGTCACTGACCGGTCGCGGGAACATACATTGGTGATGCGTACAACTCAACTAGCACACTGTGATACACCTCCCATATAAAAATTAAAATCTTGAAAAGATTTACTTCTTTAGTGGCCTATAATATCCTAATATAAAATACATTTCGATCGTCCAGTTGATTGGTCCGACATCTCCGAAAAATCGAATTTGAGTTGAGTATGCAGTTACGTGTAAAAGTGTACCCCCTACCTGGTAGAATACTAAGATTACTCATAAACACCACCATATCAATTATATTGCAGAAAAACTTGAAATTGAACAAAGTGTTAATGTTTTCTGGGTCACTAGTAGGACATTTCACGAATTTACCGGACCATTATGCCTCCCGGTGTTATTTTATATCATTTTTAGTATGTAAAACACAGACAAGTGTAAAATATATTTGATTTGTAGTGAACATTCCAATGTTCCTTTCCTCATTATCTTAAAACTTAGTATTTGGAGATGTCTGACTAATCAACTGGACGATCAGTATCTGTTCTTGATATTTAATACACCTTTAGATAAAAAAAATAATATTCAGTTTGTTAGGAGTATTCACCTCTCTTTAATATTTTTGTCTATAGATTTTATTTCCCTAGGAAGACAAGGCACGATCAAGTGAATCAGATACTAGAGATAGGCCATGTTAAGAGTCAGAATAATAGAAGAGTATGTATGAATATGAATGAGGCATCTTTGCACACTCTTGTGTGCCAAGACCTAGTTGTTTGGCGGTCCATCCTCTCGGCCTACCCCTGTGGAGAAACGGCATGATAGTTGATTAGTTAGTTTAGTTCTTATTTGTCTATACTTGTTTGTCTTTTGTTATTTTTATTAATAATCTTATCCTGACAAAGAAAACTTTGTTTTCGAAACATGTTGATAATTTTGATTAAAGAGTGGTGTAGTTATTTGTTTTCATTTAATTGAAAATACTTTTTGCCGTGAAAATCTATAATCATATCTGGACTTTTGTGATAATACTTGTCCAAGGTGAAAAGATTTTTCGATGATGCTAGTTTAGTTATTTTAGAAAAAAACACTTTTTGCAACTTATGCTTCAAAATATTAAAATGAATTAATTGTTTGCACCTGCATATACGTGTAAGAATAAAATGTTTGGTCCATAAGCAAAATCAATTCTTTCAAGAAAGGCATACAAATACAATATTGGATTGAATCGCCGATACATTATTGTATGTAATATGTTTTCATGCCTTTCATGAAAGAATTGAGTTTGTTTATGGACAAAACTATTTATTCATATTCAATACGTAAACTATTCCACTAAGGATGGGTTGTTTCAAAAAATTTGATGGATTCATCAAATATTTGAAGTTGATTTTCACGTTCTGTGTAAATTCTATTCAAGTTCTGTTATTACCTAATTATAGGACAGTTGCTTCACAAAACTGAAATAATCACAGGACTTGAATAGAACTTACACAAAACGTTAAAATCAACTTCAAATATTTGATGAATTCATCAAATTTTTTGAAACAACCCGTCCTTAATATTTTAAAGCATAACTTGCAAAAAGTGTTTTTCCTAAAAATAATTAAACTAGCGCCATCTGTTGCGAAATAATAAATTTAGAATTCTTTTATGTGTCATTCACCCTTTGAGATCATGAATTCATCCATGTTATTGATCTTTCGCAAAATTGGCATGGAAGGCATCTACCAGTTGAAAACTTTAGCATGACCAGGTCCACCACGAGGTATCACATTTGCATTATTATTTAAGGCAGGTTGGCTCGGGATTTGAGGAACCTATTTTTTGACATAATAAATGTTGCTTATGTAAGGAATATTAAGGTATTCCTTCCAATAGAGATGCACCTGTGCTAGTTACTGTACTAATACCCATCATGATATGAAGGCAAAGAAATTTATCTATTTATTCAACTAAGGCGCATTCGTTTTCGACTCAACGGAGTCTGCTCTATCGTATTTTATAAAATATATTGTCAAAAAAAATAATTTGAAATATCTAGCAGTAAAATCTTCAGGCAGGTCTGAAAAATTAAAATTGCAGGTTGTGTCTTGAGTATCAATGTAGCGCTGCCTCCTCGCTGATTGTGTCTTGAGGTTGTGTTTTGAGTATCAATGTAGCGTTGCCTCCTCGCTACCTCCGCTGAAGGTCTTGGTCCGTCATGGCCCTTGGCGGAAAGATGAGGATGTTCATCAGTGGGGGCTGCTCTTCGCCCCGTGCTGGTTGCTGAAATAGAGGGTGTTCCCTGATAAATAACTTATACACAGATTATTCATTACACAGACTTTTGCAGATAATCACTCAATAACTTTTCAATAATAATAAAGTTAAATAGCTGTTTAAAATGGAGGCCTTAACATGGGTAAGCCACCCAGTGAGGCCAACATAATTAAATTATACTATAAAATGTAAAATATTGTATCAAAATATCAATGCTTGGAGAAGATACGACTTTGCATGCAGAGGACACTATATTTTAAAACACTGGACTTAACATGATTTAATATTTGCTCCCCCCCAAATATGCAATCTCTGAAATACCAATTCAATTAAATTTAATTGACATGCTTGACCCTTTCGGGGTTAATAATTACCTATCATTAACGGGACACCTTCGTGGATACAAATGTTATAACTAATTGAAATAAATACATCCATAAAGAATACAAACCATGACAAAAATCTGTTTCTCGTATAATATTTTGAGCCATCTTTATAAAAATATCCGCCAGTTTTTTCTGGAAGCCTCTTTGTCCTATGTGCACCTCCTGCAAACAAGTAAAATAATCAGATAATAATTTATATTATTATAATAATAATTAGCAAGCAATAAATGTTTGGTTTAATAGTGCTTTCACACAAACGAAGTATTGAATTCCGTAAGTCTAAACTTAAACTTTAGGTCGCACAGTTTACACCCGCGCTGTGCAAGCGGGTTTCCTACAGAGCATCGGACCATCCCTTAAAATATAACTAAAAACTATCATAACATAACGTATCATAACCTCCGTCTTACCGGTATTTAGAGATATTTCTTTCCAGGTCTCTGGTAACGTTTGATCAGGAATCACTTCTCGAAACCCCAAACGAAAGTTGTCAATTTCGATACTTTTATTTGTGCTATTTTAGAATAAAAATTCGTAATATCTAGACAAAAACACACGAAACCTGACTTACCAACCTTTCACAGTACAAAAATTTTAAATTTGACAGCCAGTAGCCAGTGTTGCCAAAAATGAAAAACCATGTTGAAAAAACCATGTATTACCATGTTTTGAAGAATAAAAAAAACAAAAACATGCTTTTCGTAAGCTTTATAATGAGAATTTAAATAAGATTCTATAATGCTTTATTACTATACTATCGTTCCCTGTGGGGAGAAGGAGGGAGGTGATTATAATTTAGCAAAATAGTGAAAATATTTAAAATTCGACTCTTTGAAAACGGAGCAAAAATCTTTCTAACGTAGCATTTATAGAAACTCTGCGATTTTTTCATACCTATGGCATGTTAAATAATAGGACAAAATGTGATTTTAACTCACTTAAACTTGAACTTAAAAATACATTAGACAACGTGTAAATTAATTTTTATTTTTCTAGTTCAAAATAAAAATTATAAAAACAATAATAGTACTCAAAATCTTCTCAATAACTAACACCCCCACCCCTCTTCCCCATACACGCAAGCATAGCTTTTTATGGGGAACATTTTAAAAATATAGAGTAATAATTAAGACAAATGAAATGTTACTTATTTAATGCACATGTTATTACTACAACAATTGTGAAATTTTAGACCAGCATTTTATTAAAAATTACCATATTATTATTATTTTGATATTTTTTTTGAAGAGGAGGTAAAAATGTTGATTATTTTTATTTAATAAAAACGATGCCATAAAAAAAATTTACAATAAATTATTAAAGCAATTTTCCTCTCGTAATATTTAAACAAAGGTACTTTGTTTAAATATTACGAGAGGAAATGTTACGTGGATGAATTAAATAATTCATCCACGTAACCGTGTACAATGTGACCTTAGAAAGGGGTACCCCAGTATAGACACAAACAAGAAGTAAAAAAAATAAATATAAATTTTTTTTTACGTCAGCTCCATATAGGAGGCCCTGAGGAAAATAATTTCCCTCAGGGCCTATGTCATCTTTCGGGATGCTGTGTGGAGATTGTTTTTTATGAAATAAAGGAGAGGAGAGTTCTGGGAAGGAGAAGGGTTTAAGGGGTGGTTAGGAATCTGGGGTTCAGTGTGTCCTGGTCATCCGCCTCCAAGACCTAGACAAACCTCACTTCATGAACCCTATGAATAATGAAGAAATAGAAAAAAAATCACAATGTAAATCCATTTTATAATATAGAATGTCGACAGTAAAGTAAGAATGATGTGTACTGTAGATAATTAAATATAATATATAATTTTTCGGGAACAACTTGCTAGGAGAATCATTTGCCAATTTTAAAAGAATTGCGCCTTAACTTCAACAGTGATTATAAAAATTACTTTATGCGAACTGAGAAAATTTCCATAGCTTACTTGCAATGGTCCAATAAAAAATGACTGATGCTGTTATGAGAAAATGTATATTTATTATGAGAACAAGAAAACCCACAGCAATCTTGAGATTTCTTGCGACTGGTTGTTCTTCCGAAGATTTTTTTAAATTAAGTATCTGTTTTCTGCATTTGCCTTAAGGGGACCCGGTGGTCTAGCCCCCATATTTTCGACGAGTTTTTAGGATTTTTTTTTAAATGAAAACAGTGAACAATGCCATTCAAACTTTATAGATATATTAAATTACTTTAATAGTATACAAAAATATTGTTATAATTTTTTTTTAGATTCTAAGTAGTTAAGGAACTGCGCTGAAGTTACCCTCCTCATAAATACGGACCTTGGTGGTGTGTCCAGTTTTGGCTCTTACACTTATCCGAAAACAAAAACAAAAAAATATTTATGATCAGTATGAGTGCAGAGTTATTGCAGGAACTAGAATAAAAAATAAATGAAAAAATTGACAAAATGGCGCGTTGTTGAAATTTAAATACAGAAAACAGACTGTTTTTTCATTATATTTTGTATGTAAAAAAATAGAAGTATTCAACGTAAAAACTTTGTTCTAGTTCCTGCGATAGGTACTGGTGTACGAAATAACATGGTAAAATTTGAGACGAATCGGCTTAGTAGTTTTTTTTTGCCTCACGCCATGCAGAAAAAAGTAGTTTTTAAATAAATGAGTTTGAAGTTTCGCCCGGCCCTTTTACCTGGTTCTGCGCTGACCTGCTGTGGGCCATTGCAAAAAAATTACAGTATATTGTTAAAGGATTGTACTTTCTAAATATTGAACAAAAAAAATGTTTAATTTCTAGACCACCGGGTCCCGGTATATTAATTATTTTCGAAACATGCAAAGCTATTTGTGAAGTTTGTGTAATCTTAGATGGTATTTTTTGCAAACAAATCCCGTTTCACATAATTTTATTTAAAATTATGGAAACATTCAAGAGTGTTATTGAATGTTTCGCAATGATCTGTGATGTTCCGGGATGTTTCCGAACGTTAAAGAATGTCCCGGATGTTCTGGAATGTTGTGGAATGCTCTCGATATTCTCGAATGTTCTGGACTGTTCTAGAAATGTCTAGAGGGCGAAACTTCCAGCCCATATATCTTCAAAAGCACGCCCTTCAGGTTAAAACAGGATCATGTAAGGGGGACAGGGGGCACCACCCGTTTCTGAGTTTTGGCGGCACGCACGTTGTACACTCTCTTTCATAATATATATTGATTATATGTATGCCATTTTTTGTACGACATTTTCCCAAAGAAAAAAAAACATTTTTCAGGGAAAGCAAACCACGTTTTATGTTGTGAGGACAAAAAAAAACATTTTTTGAAAGATTTTATTGAAAATTTAAATAGGAAAAAACTTTTTAAAAAAAATCATACAAATCAAACTCTTATTTTTTCTGTTATCAAGATTAATTTACAGAATTGTATTTTCAATTAAATACTATGTTAAAAAATAAATAATAATAAAATTTTTACGGTACCTAGAGTAGGCACCTAATTAAAGTTATTTACATGGTTATAATCATATCATTTTATTATATAATTTAGTACGGGACTAAGGGTTCACAACGTCTTTTTTAGAGATGAAACGGATATCCGGCAAATATCCGGTATCCGGCATATCCGGCCTAAATTTAAAATCCGGCCGGATACCGGACAATTAACGAGTCTCCGGCCGGATACCGGATAATTTTAAATAACAGTATTAGAATAAAATGCAATATTTTGATTTTTGACGTGTAACTTGTTAGTAAACTGTAGGAATAAATTATTAGTAATCTAATTTTGAAAGTATATAACGTTATTAAAATATTTTTTCTTTGTAACAGTATGATATATTATCGAAGCAATTCGATAAAACATCGTGAAATAGATGTTTTATTAAGAAGAAATGTAATTTTTTCGTGAAGGCCAAAATCTATTTCTCTTCGTGTATTGAACTTAACCCTAATTACACCTATTTATCTAAATTTAAATCGTTCGTTCAGTGATAAATTCCATTAAGTAACTAAAAGCAGAAGAAAAGAGGTAAGCTATTTTCGTTTGGTACATAACTGCCCTTTTTCCTTCCCACCACGAGAAATTTTAACATTACATAACGAAAAAATAGCATATTTTTGATCGTCACTTTTTATATCAAAATATTTCCATAAAAACGATCTTTTTTTATCGAAAATATTTTTTTTCGGTAACTGAATATCTTTGAATTTATAGAAAGAAACAATAATAAAATCACCTCAAACTACAACAGCGCGTTTGTTCGTGCGGTTCGCTCGTGTAACGAGTCGCCAATCGGCTATGTTTAGCTGGATATCCGGCGGCCGGATATCCGGCAATCCGGCTTCAAGGTTGGCCGGATATCCGGTATCCGGCAAAACAACTATCCGTTTCATCTCTAGTATTTTTATCTAATAATTTCATTTTATTAATTTATTCATACTAATAAAATTATTGGATGAAAAGACGTTGTGAACCCGTATGTATGTATAGTCCCGTACTAAATTTCAAGAACTACGTTAATGAATTCGGGATTTCAATCACGCGACCCATGCAAAATCCACTCAAAATACATCATTTGGCTTCCGCTAAAAAAATATGCCTTGTTTGACATGTTTTTTTTTTATACCATGGATCTATAAATGACCCAAAAAACCATACATCTGGTAAAACTGAATGGTAGATAAATTGATTCGTGAATAGAATTAGTCGGTAAAAAGCCATAAACAAACAAAAAAAGTCAGAGACATCTCGCGCGGCGCCCGCTCCAACCCTTACGTGTAAAGGCTCAACGGGCTAAACGCTGATGCGAACCGGAGGAGAACTGGCGAGTGACCTGAGCGTTTCGCCTGCGAGTCGATCGCCTTCACACGCACGTTTCCGCCAACGATTCGGAGCGAAGTGTGGTGAGACTCGCAGGCCAAACTCTACGTCTGAAGGCCGCTAATCACTATAAAAGGAAACTTATTGCATCACGGCTGGCGGAAAATAATGCATTTTAATTTTCAATATCGTTAAATAAAATTTCACTTCGCGAATCGATCTACGACAGCCCGCCCGCTGCCGCTCGCCATTCTGTCAACTGTTGTGTTGTTGGTATCCTTGACTTCACACAAACGATTGTAGTCGACTTCGCGGGATAAATAATAAGGCGCGTAGGTACTGGAATGGAGACAAACCATTCAAATCCTGGGATGTTTTTTAAAATAAAGATAATATACACAAGCCCGCTACACAAACCCTGCGTAGCCAAATAAACCATTTAAAAACGTAGGCTGTTTTTTAAAGTAAAGATAACATACACAAGCCCGCTACACAAACTTTGCGTAGCCAAACGAACCATTCAAAAACGTAGGCTGTTTTTTAAAGTAAAGATAACACACACAAGCCCGCTACACAAACCCTGCGTAGCCAAACAAACCATTCAAAAACGTAGGCTGTTTTTTAAAGTAAAGATAACATACACAAGCCCGCTACACAAACCCTGCGTAGCCAAACAAACCATTCAAAAACGTAGGCTGTTTTTTAAAGTAAAGATAACATACACAAGCCCGCTACACAATATTTATTACAATTATTATTATACACATTTTTCATAATTACGCGCCCATCATGTATCACGCGAAGTTGCCTACAATCGTATTTAGTTGTGAGGTCAGGGATACCAACAATGACAAAATGGCGGGCGGCAACCGGCAGCGGGCGGGCTGTCGTAGATCGATTGGCGAAGTGAAATTTTATTTAACGATATTGAAAATTAAAATGCATTATTTTCCGCCAGCCGTGATGCAATAAGTTTCCTTTTATAGTGATTAAGGCAAATCTAAAGTTTTTTTCTAAAAATTATTCGTAATAGCCGTGGCCACCAATATCCAAATTTTACCGAAAAAACTTGTGGGGAATTTGCGGGGAATTAGATATTTCGCTTTCCCCATTTTGAGGAATTTGAACATTTATTGCGGGTATTTTAAAATATAAGCATTGGCAACTCTGATTATTTACGTGTGGCAGCACTCAAATCTAACCTCAAAAATGACATCTGACGTTTGTTGTCGTATCGATGTGTCGTTGTAAACAAACTCGACGGGTGCCGTGCGTTCAATGTTTTTTCGAATTATTAATAGAGACAAATCTGTAAAGTACATCGATAACTATTATTTTGAGAAAAGGGAATTATAAAAACACTCATAATGAATCCTATGACGTAAGTGTCCGCACAAATCTAAGTAAAAAATATGTAAAAAATTAAACGCTGCTGGATTCTGAATGTGTTTTGTTTTTCAGAAATGTGAAGAATATCAAAAAACTCAGTGAACAAGATATCAGGCTAGGAGGCAAGTCCTCCTGGCATGACCAGTACAAGGATAGCGCTTGGATATTCATCGGTGGCCTGCCTTACGATTTGACAGAAGGCGACATTATATGTGTTTTTTCACAGTAAGTTACTTTTACGCGTCTGTCTATATAATTTAAAGTAATAGGGCATTTTCGCCAAAGTTTTTACACGTTTTTTTATAAGTTTTGTGCTTTCCATTTCGTTACTTTTTCGTTTCATTATAAGATTTTTACCAATACCAGACTACTGGATGTCAGAAATAATTTTTTCAGTGCGGAAATTCTGGGGCTAACTACTCTAATAATACAATATGTACTCCTCACTCTCCAGAATATTAATGAAGAGTTATGTGGATTCTTCAGTGGACATTGTCAATTTATCACTTAAAAATGCAAAGGATTGTTACTGCGGCGGTTCAGTTACGTACAATTATTTTTTGAAGAGAAAACTTCTTTACCACCATTGTGTTTTGAAACTCGAAACGAAAAATAGCAACACTAAAAAGAGACAAACACATACATGACATGGGTTCATGGAGTAAGGTTTGTCTAGGTCTTGGTGGCGGATGCATCTGCCCACTTACTGCTTGGCAGGCTGAATCAGGAGGGACTGGTTGAGGGAGACTATTTGGCCTCTACTGCAGGATTCTCTCAACCCATCGTCTTGCACCGCGGTGGGAGGGATGGATTCATATATCTGTCACTCCTGAACCCACTGACCCCCAGATTCCTACCCACACCTCATTTCTCTTTTCTTCCCAAAACGTTCCTTCCTTTCCTTTAAAAGAACCAACACAGCATCCCCAAAAAAGTACTGATATCCCACGTCAATAACAAAAAGCCAATAACGAATGACGTCTAATTTTTTTGTCTCCGTGCACTTCTTTTTTTTATTTAAACAAATTGATTTACACCCGAAACATGTATCTTTTTTAGAATATGTATGTACACAGGTACATATTTTTTTTTATAAAAGAAAGACAAACATTCCCGGGTTACGAATAACCCAACAATGTAATCTTGTTACAATTGTTACAACCCAACAATGTAATCTGTACGTATTAATCTTGTTAATAGTAATGTGTTTTTTTTCATCAATATTTTATTTTAATAGGTCCCTACAACAACGATAGATAGAGGTTTTATTGTATTATCGTCGCAAGAAAGCAACACTGCTGTAATTGTCAATATCTATGAAAATGCTTTTTGTACACTTTGCAGAGTTTTTTTTTCTGCGTCGATCCATCTGGGTCCCGTGACTCTACAACGATAAATAAGAAGTGTACAATGTTGGAAAAACTAGCCGTTTTGTCAATAATACTTTTTTTAACTGATGTACACACCTCAAAATCAACAATTGAACAATTAGGTTTTTGGCTGTTACAGCAGTGTTGCTTTCTTGCGACTATATCGTCAATTTATGAAACTATTAACGGATTCTATACTAGAAATGTTAAATCTGATTTTTTTTCAATTTTGGTCCAATTACGTGTAGACGGTGTATTTGCCAAAAATATCTGACCGACTGGTCGGTGGTTGAGTGGGCATCGCGTTTGGGTCCCACCCGGGCGTCCCGTGTTCGATTCCTCGGCTGGCTAAGTCCTCCATCACAACACAAGCAACATTTTCGGCTTTCTGTGGTGGTAGTAGGAGATTTTCAAACGTTGTTGGGTTATTCGTAACCCAGGAATGTTTGTCTTTCTTTTTAAAAAAGAAAAAAAAAAAAAAATCTTACGTAGCTATTTAAAATACCACAAAATTAATCTGTATACCTAAAATTGATTTCGAAATCGGACTTTGTTTCATTGAATTTAAAAATGGGGCAGGGTAAAAACACACTTCCTTTTGATCTAAATAATTATTTAAAAATATACGCAGGTTTGACTGCTGTCGAAATATTTAACCGACTAAATAAAGCAAATTAATAAATGTGTATGTTAAAAATATATAACTTTCCAATATTCGTGGGATATAAATCGTGGGACATGTCAAAAATTCAAAATTCTTCATATTCTTTGTTATTAAAAATTAACAAACAGATCAATTTTATCAAGTATTCAAATTGTGGCCTGGAAAAACTGATATTAAATCATTTTATATAGTCAGTCATTTTGCTGTTTGTTATTACAATAATTTCCGACTGCCATTGAAATTACCCTAAAGGATTTTTTTTAAAATTTCTAGGTATGGCGAAGTGGTCAACATAAATTTAGTTAGAGACAAGGAATCGGGAAAACAAAAGGGATTTTGTTTCTTGTGCTACGAAGATCAGCGCTCCACCATTCTGGCTGTGGATAATCTCAACAGCTCCAAGGTATCTTATATTACTAATATTCATCATTATATTTATCCTTTTTAATAATACATAATTTTTATTGGTAATATTTACCTAACCGCCGCACTTTTAATAGACACAGATTATGGAAATTATATTTCGTATTGTAGTGTATAGGTTAATCATGTAGTTTGAGCATCCTTCAATAGATGTCGTTAGTGTACTCAGTTGTACAAAGTTTTGCAATATCCCAATAGATGTCAGTTGATTAATTTACCAGAACAGTACCATTATTATTAGAGTATTTTCTTGCATCTCGAATGCATGTTATAAAGTTGTTACCATAGCTGCCCTTGGTAAACTTTTCTCTCATTGGCCCTGTCCCTCAAAATAGATGCAATTTCAAATAGATTTTATCTGTTACAGATTCTAGGCAGGACATTGCGAGTAGACCACGTCGAAAATTATAAAGCCCCAAAGGAAGGAAAGAAGAACCCAATAGATGATGAAACCAGGCAGTTGCGAGAGGAGGGCTGTGCCCCTCTGTCCAACATCGCGCAGGCCTCCGCCACCTCCTCCCGGGTACCTCCGCAGCCCCCCGCCAGGGCCGAGGAACTCATAGTAGGAGGGGTCAGACTGCCCCCGAGACTTCCGATTGGTCCCGTTACTACTATCAAAATTGAGAGTTCCCCGGAACCCGAAGTTAAAATAGAAGTTAAAAAGACAAAGAAAACTAGTAAAAAGGTATGTTTTTATTACAGCATCTAGTAGCAGAGTATTCATGTGAAAGGTTCATTTTTCAATTTGGGAGTCGGTATGGGTTCCGCCGCCCCGGGAACCATTAATTGGATAACAACACCTCTGCCATCAGTCACCCCAGATGGTTTGTTACACTTGGTTACTTAGTAGCGGTGCCCAAGGTCAAGGAGTGAGGATTGTCCACTTCTTGGCGACAGATGATTTCGCCCACGTGTGGCGGGTCGAATCGAGAAAGACCGGTTGACGGAGACCTTTTCACCTCTCTCCAGCCGGTTCTCAGAGTCCGAACTCTCTCGACCCATCGCCTGCCTTGCACCACAGTGGGAGGGAGATATCTAGTAGCAGAGATATCTGAAAGAAGTACATACCTAATAAGTACCCACAGTTTGGACAGATTTATTACTTTGCATATAATGACTATATCTAGTAGTATAGTATTCATCTGAAAGAAGTACCACATCTTGGACAGATTTATTACTTTGCCTAACATTATAGGTAGTCATTACTGTCAGATTGTACACTCCATTTAATCCACTATTTCCAGTTGATTATAACAAAATAAACAAAAATAGACCTAACAATTCAAATTGACATCACAGCACCTAAATTTATTTGAATTCATGTCAGTTGTGGTCATCTGGCTATCATTTGGATAAAATTAAAGAACTTCTTCAATTCCGCCGTAAACAGAACAGAAACACGCAGAGAATTGTTTCTCTCAAGCCAACTTCGATTTCAACACTTTATTTGGGCCTGCTTTGTCTTTATTCACTAAATTGCATAAATTTGACAGCAGCCAATCGTTGTTGCCAAGAAGCCACCTCAGTTTCTACAAGCACTCATATAAGTTGAACTTCTGTGAGCATTAATTACCATAAGTTGAATGCGTATGCGTAACTTTTAATGACTTTTCAAAGGAGGTGTTGAAGTTGCAGAATCTGAGTTGTCCGGTCACCGTAATCGCTCCTACGAATAACTTATACTTACGTCCCTTTCTAGCACTCTTTAAATGGTATATCTCACTCTAATACAAATGAGATACAGTGAATTTTATGTGTCCGAATCAGTCTGGGAGAAATACCTTCCAAAAAGACTCTACTGGTGTTTGATTGTCAGGGAGAAATATCCATCAAAATTGCTGTAGGGGTTAAATAACTTTAGTTGATAATTGTTCTTGTTATGTTACAGGATAAATCAAAGAAGAAGGAGAAAAAAATGAAGAAATCCAGTAAAAGAAAAAGAAAGCAATCCACAAGCAGCGACAACAGTGACTCCTCATCCAGCAGCAGCAGTGATAGTGAATCTAGTGATGATGACTCCAGAAGAAAGAGCAAAAAGAAACGTCGTTAAAAACTTACTGAAATCTTCATTTTATATAATAATTACCATATTATTATTTTTTAACCTAAGACAACATTATAAAAGACAATCATAAACATGGGATTCACAAATTAAATTAAAGGTTATCTTGTGTTTAAATAGTATTTACTTAGGACAAGATTTCCACATCCCAGTGATCGCTTGACGATCGACACTTTTGGTGTTGGCGAGGACGTACAGATTGTGATACTTGAGGGGTAGACTCCGATATGTGGTGTTCGCTGAACTTTTTCGCCTCATAAAGTTTCCGGCAGTTTTTCGTGCAATGTTTCTGGCATCAGTGTCTGGGCTAGTACACCCAGAATTTAAAGACATTTTAATATTACATAAGGTATTCTCGCATCATGCGTAACTCCCTGAAATAAAAAATTAAATATTTTATTTTGTTTTTCTTATTTGAATGTTTCAGCCGATATGTTGTGTAAAGTCGTTGACTTACCGAGTAGACAGTGTTGAAGATGTTTCCGGAAACTAATCCGAAGGTAAGCCCGCCTTGCCGGACGCTGAGGGAATTCACAAAGAAGCACAATGACCTGGAGAACTTTGCGGCATTGTTCAACGAAATTTGAAGCCATGCCAATGATGGATCTGAAATAAAATATTTTCAGGTTAACAACCCCTGAGATAAATTGACCTAAATTAAGTTTATCTGCAAATGTTTACAGGAGCAGACTTCGAAATTCTTTTCATACCAGCCATAGAATTATCCTGAAAATTTATATCCAAATTTCGGGTAAAGTTTGGGTACTCGCTAGTTTACGTAAAATAATAAACAACCTGTTACCAAAGTACTTTACATACAAAATTACACACAACAAGGACATCGCTGACATAACACAAGGATGTGCAATGAAATCAGACTACCAAAAAAGATCAAAGCCAATATGCAAACCAGTTTACTATCGGAAACTATAAAGTCTGCACCAATTGATAGATTCAAGATGGATTGCAAGAGCCACATTAAGCAAGAGAAAATTAAATAGTGTGGCAAGATATAATAAATTAGTCTTTTGTGAGCTTTGATGTGCATATAACTAAAATAAATAATGGAATAGATGTAGTTAGTTTCAGACTCACAAGCACGTTATTAGCAGCACAGTATTCTTAGCCAGTCTCCAGTTGGAGAAGAGATTCCCAACGTCGTAGACCTTCTCGGGTTTGGGGGCATTGGAGGGGACCCCACTACTTTCCCAATGTTTTAAGGAAACATATGGTTTCCTCCTTTACCGCACACATCAAGACTATTTACTAAGCTACATTTATTTAAACGACTCTAGACCCTCTAATGTTCATGCATACGGGGCTAGTAATAATTCTTCTGAAATAGGTAACATAAAAACAGAGATAAAAGTGTTAGTAAAAGAAAAATAAGAGCTGTAACCAGTTGAAGAAACCTTCTAAGATGTAACTAGGAAAAAAATGGTAATCATATAATGTAAGTAATTTCAATAATAGCAGAAAGAAAATAAAATATATCAAAAAAAGAGAATAGCCATTGAAGGTATTCCACAAACCACTGGGCGATCCCAATGAGAATGTGCTATCAGCCCAACTGCAGGCGAAGCCTGAATTCTGCGCCCTTTAGCCGGCTTCCCAATTTTGCCTCGAAGAAATGTATGGGAGAGAAGTAGAAGTTTGGGGGCAGTGTTCTGCAGCAGGAGGGCAGCGTCGGTGGGCAGACGGGTCCCGTTCACCCGCGCCATCTTAATCAGCTGCTGCAAGCACTCTGGTACCTGCCCTTGGCTCAACAGCCAGTGAGGGGAATCTACTAATAGTCTTAAATGTATAAATTGATTGTTAAAACATATTTAAGGGGGGGGTAGGGTTTTAAAAGCCATTTTTAACATTATTTTTTTTCTAAATGTACAACATGTCGAGAGTATTGTGTCAAAATTTCAAGTAAATCCGAGCAAAACTAACGAAGATACAGCGTTTCAAGCGACCGGTCCTCTTGCTCAATTCAAGTATAAAAAAACTTTAAATCGATTTTCTCGCAAATTTTTTTAAAAAGTTTGTGAACATCATAACTCAAAATCTACTTGACCGATCCTTTTGAAATTTTGTACACTATTTGTTCACATAAATCAACAGGTAGTGAAGAAGTGTTTTTTTTTACTATTTTTTTTTCCATTTTATAATAACGTATTTACCGAAAATTTTAGCAAAAATCACATTTTTGACTTCAACATGCTGCAAAAAAACACCTATGCCAGCCCCATCTGGGGAAACACTTCCAATTCTAACATGAACAAACTTCAAACTTTCCAAAACAAAGTCATCCGTACAGCCCTGGGCGCCCCCAAGTGGTTGAGGGTTTCCCAACTCCACAACGACTCAGAAGTCCCATTATTGAAAAACCACATCGTAAGCCTCGCGGAAACATTCTATGCGGGAATCCCCACCCACGACAACGCGTCCATAAACTGTCTCACCCAGTACGACATTAGCGAAAAAACAAAACATAAGAAACCCAAACAAATCCTCCGAAAAATCCCTCCCCCCATATTGCAGCCATGTACCCCCCTTGCAAATAACAATTAAAAAAACACGAATAAATTCATTTTTTCTACAAACATAATTTTTTAAATTATAAACTCATGATGAAAGAGAAAGGGGCCTTTTTTGGCCCGGAGCTCTGTATGCCAGTATTTCAAAAGTCAAAATTCAATGCTGCAAAAAAAAAAGAATCAAAAAAAAAAAAAAAAAAACGCTTCGTAGTGACGAAGGTAGTGACCTAGAAAAACATATTACTTTTTCAAAACATTATGATTTTTTTGTTTAAAATTATTTGTTAACAAGTTATGGTTTACCGCATTTTCGGGGTTCCTCGGGAGGTTCGCTCTCACGGACTTATTTATTGATATTTTTTATAATTTATTTTTTTTTTAATTTAAAGGTACTTTAGATGTTATACTATAACGTGTATATAAAATAAATAAACCAACATTATTCATATCTCCAAAAAAAATCATGAAAACATGCTTTTTTTTAGTCTTTAAAACCCTACCCCCCCTTAATTATCTTCAACAAAGATTGGGCATTTTATCACAAATTTTAAGTTTTCATAGTAGAGCTAAACTCAAAACTCATCTTTTCAGACAGTCTTATCCATAAGTTAAAAAAACCTTTCACCTTCGCCTTCACGGCCCACGACGTTGTAAATAACTAATTGTGTAAAATATAACCAAATTCTTATTTTAATCTTTTGTAAAGGTCATTTTATGAAAATTTCCAGTCCCAGAGAGCTCTAAATTCACTAGTCTTTCAAAATAAATACTAATTCAATTTTGGCATTAATCTTCTTATAAATGTAAAAGCAACAGCGATGGGGGTAGCAAAGGTAAATTCATGCAATGTCCAGTGTTTTCAATATAATGTCCTCCACGTGCAAAGTCGTATCATCCCAAAGCATAAACTTTCTAAAAAAGTGTGTTTATCGGAAGTGACCTGCCAGGTAAGTATGGCTCTGTATCTTTTTGTAAATAATAAAATTAGATAGATTCTAAGAATATAAAAAAAATAAATAAATAAATAAAAAAAAACTGTAAAGCGCCCTTGAGGTGATTTTTCACAAAAACGGCGCTCTACAAATTGTCCAATTATTATTATTATTATTATTATTCATAAAACGGTCCCAATATATCAAGGAGTAGATTACAAATTAAAAAGTGCAAGGGGGCAGTTTTACTATTTTGTGACATGTTGTGTCAAAAAATAGCTGCTGAGCTGTCTGTAAGTGACGTTGAAAATGTCGATGGTCAATGCAGAATCGTTAAGCAGTTGAGTCGCTCTATTTAGTGGCGCATTATGATAGGCAGAAGTTCTCGCTTTTGGAGCATTAAAAAGTGCATGGGATCTTCCACAAGTATACTTGTTAGGGACATATTAGTTAATCTCTTTCAACATAGGTGGATTGAGTATAGTACCAGAGATTAGCTTAAAAAAATGTTAACCTAAAAATATTTTTTGGCAGGCTTTCAAGGTATTGAAATCAAGCATTCCTGTAAGACCAAGGATGGGTAGAGGAATGGATAGTATGCATATTCCCTCTTATGCAGGAAACGCATTAACCTTTTTTGTACGTTATCTATTTCTATTCTCGATCCACAATAAGATCAACCCGTGAATGCGCATATCTCCGCCCATTACCCCCACTGCTATAGGATGAATGTTAACACATTCAGACCCACTATTTTAATAAATTAAATTATTTTATTAAACTTTATTTTATTTGTCTACCGACAAACAAAAAGTGACAACATTTTATACATTTAAATAATGGTGGTGATAGTATTACAAAATACATTATTGACAGCTTGCAAGACTTTGTTAATTGTGGAATGTTGTTTTTCCAAGTAAAAAGTGTGAATCTTCAATCTGATGGCGTTTTTATCAAAATCGTTGATTTTAGAAAAAAAGTTCAGTCGCTGTCTCTTTTTATTTGGCGATTTAACCTCACCGGTTCTTGTACACTGTAATAACGTATATTTTACGGTGTGTAGCCCAATACTCGTCTGCTCAGAAATTGTATGAATGGCACATGTTTGTGAGATATCAGGATTTCCAGAAATAATGTTTTTGTACACATTTATAATCATTGTGCGTTGAGGTTTATGCACCACCTATGAAAATAAATAAAACTGATTAACACCAGTATTCAGAAATCTTACATATACATAACTGATTTACAAAAATGAATTGTTGCAATTCGAATAGCTATAAATGTAAAACTTACCTGTCCTCTTTTGTTTTTCGTAATTGGTGATAATGTATTTGGACATATCGGCTGAATATCCATTTTATCACTGGGTCTGAATGGGTTAATTTTTTGTTGTGCGAACACACAGGAAGACAGTCAAAGACATACAAAATTTTTAGCGGAATGACTTGGGCGAGCTGAGCGCGGGGGAAGGGACCGTAGCGGGGGAGTGGTATGCACAATACGAACCGAGTTTCGTACCATCACGGGATGATCTTATCGTGGACAGAGAATAGGATTGGGTTTTATTGAGAAGGGGCCCAAATAATGGAGCTATATTCCAGGATGCTGCAAACATATTACTAGCCCCCGTTGTGGCAAGAGCTTTACAGAGGTTTTTGATATTTTTATGGTTGAATAACTTATTGAGTACAACCTCAAATTGATTAATTAAAAATAATATTATCAGCCAAAAATAAGTTCCTATATTAAAAAAAGATTTGAGTTGATGTTAATATTGGTTCCACGACAACTCAACAAAGTGGCATTTCAACACCTCTTTGAAACGTCAAAGTAAAAAAAAAAATTGTTTGTCTGTAAAGTCGGTTTACGGACGATAATTTTACGTGATAACGTCATATAATAACGATGGAGTGGAAGAGAGATAGATGCGTCACAAGCCGAACGCCTGTTCCGCGCTCTCGCTTGCACGCTCGGCTCAGGCGGTACGCGATAATGAGTCATGCTTTTTCGTGAGTGCAGCCGGCGTTCATCGATTTATAAGACGTTATCACGTCAAAAAAAAATCGCTCTACATGCCGCTAAACGTACTCATTACGTTTATATCAATGTTCACTCCTTCCTCTCCCCAAAAAAATCCTCCACACAGCATCTTCTAAAATGACATAGGCCCTGAGGGAAATAATTTTCCTCAGAGCCTCCTGTTGGAGTTAATGTAAAAAAAATCGCTCTACATGCCGCTAAACTTACTCTTACGTTTACATTAATTAATCTTGCGTTATTTGTGAATCTTCACGTTTCTCACTCATCATACATGGTTTTACCACACATACGCCTCAGGGATCTCATTTCTATTTCTTCCTTCTTCTGCCAATATCATGCCTCACTGCCTTACACCAGGGCAGATACCAATACTCCATTGTGGACTGCTAGTTTCTCTTCTTTTATCTTCGCAACAGTAGTTGGAGTATTTATTATATTAATTAATTATGATAAACTTAAAAGTGGAAGATTTTCTTCAGAAAATCTCTGGCGAAAGACTACCATTTTAATTTGCTTTAAATGGCTTTAGCCGTGTTTGGTGACTATATCTGAACAATCAGGTACTTCCCCACCTTCCTCTTCCCATCTCCTTCCCGCCCCCTCTACCTTCAGTCACATAACATACCCAAATTAGGAATGTCAGCAGCAGAGCAGTTGGGACTCTTGTGCGACACTTGCATTAAAATAACGATAATGATATTGTTTCCGCATTTTTTCTTCTGTGAATATATTTTTAACCTGTTACGATTTGATATTTTTGACGCATTAAATTGATTTATTTTTTGGGTTATTTTAGCCAATGTTTCGGACATTCAACTCTTTTCCATTACGCATCTGCCCTGATGATGAGCATTGTTATGTTATCCGAAACTTTGGCCAAAAACGGAGGAAGAGCAACACGGCAGAATAGGTACCACAAAAATAAGTCAATATTCTTATAACTACAATTTCCGTACAACTTCCAAAGATGGTGCTAATGTTTGCTGAGAAATTGAATGCAGCATCAACCGCAGGCCAAAACGAATCCAATAAAAGCAATTTAAGCCAATACTCAAAAGCCCTTATCAATAATATTAACATTGTATTCTAAGGCAAGCGATCACAATGTCTTTTTTAAAACTTCCACGAAGATAACGAACTTACTGTACTTTAAACTTTGTTTATTCACGACGATACTTTTGAAGCCCGTAATCGGTTTTTATCAAATAAAATAAAACAGCATTTATAACCAAGAGTAAAAAAGTTTTATGGTACGCTTGCAATAAAGATGCAGTTTTTGTATATGCTTTGAGCTTTTTATAAAGTTGTGAAATTTATCATCTAAGTGAACTAGTAAAGTTTTAAAAACACACGTTGGTCGTATTTTACTTCATACACATTTCATACCTACAAAGAATATCAAGTGACAGGTGGCTAGAAGTGTTGTGCACTGTGTAGAGAGATTGGTTGTGTTCTGTGTTGTCAGTTTTGTGATTTGTTTGTGTTGGAAAGTCGTGTGTTGTGTCGTGTGATTCGGTGTAGCCATCAAACTTGTGCAAAGTGTGGTTAAAATGTAAACAAATTGTTTTCAATGAATGAAAACATGTCCTGAGGTGTGAAATGATAAGTGCATTCAATTTCGAAGGTGATTCAGAATAACTCCAGCTAAAAAGGTATGCTTAAAACTTTTTACATACATTACAAACCGCCTACAAACAAAAAATATTTACACATTTGAATACCTGATTCTAATAAGTGTCCCATTAGAATATGATTTTGCGTTGGGGATTGTGTCATAAATATTTATTAAAAATTTTAATGTTGCACCTTCCTGCATCCTACGCGATTTTTTCTTCAGGTGCGAAAATCAGGTGTTATTACAAACTTAGTATGACTTAAAAACGATGGAGAATTGTAATGTCGTTTATTATTTTATTTCCCATTCAGCTGGTTCTATATTTTTTCCCTAAGTGTGTTAACGATTACAAAAGTAGCATTATAAGTTTTAAGTATTAAAATCTAGACATATTTTATAAAGACACAGGAATATCCTAGTGAGACAGGCATCGAAAAATCGCATGTAAATAAACTATTTAAATAAATAAAATGTTAAACTACCTGCATAATATTTTAATAAATCGATTTTTGTTTTGGAAAACGGATGAGAGGTGGGTACCTACATATAACACTACAAACCTTTTATTATATTCATATATCATTGAAGAAGAAGATAATACTAACAAATCTGAATGAAATGTGAAAAAGAACAATACACAGAAAATGAGCCAATGGTGGCAACTGGGACTTGAACCCAGGATCTCTCGTTTTACCGGGACGAACGTCTTAACCAATTCGGCCACAGAGACCTCTTAATTTTGAGTCATTTTTGTAAATCTCATATTTGAAATTCAGAATTAACAATATTATCTTCGACTAATTTTTTAAAATTAAATGTACCATAAGTTGTTAATTAATTAAATAAATTAATTAAATGTACCATAAGTTGTTAATTAATTAAAATAAATTAATATATAGTACATTTGCGACACGTTCCTTAGTCATTGTGCACTGTTACTTATTCGTTGGTGATCTGCAATCATGCCTAGCTAGGGAACGATGAGAAGTTACTGAAAGTTATCCTAACAATCCTTATCGATCAACATGCTAGAAGGCTGATGTAAGACCACCATTCAGAATTGAAACGTTGCTGAAATGGCTTTAGCCGTGTTTGGGGACCAGATCTGAATAGCCAGGAACTTCCCCACCTTTCCCTTCCCCAACTCCTTCCCCTCCCCACTGCCTTCAGCCTCACAACATACCCCAATTGTGGATGCCATAGTCTCACTGGCTCCAGACGGGAACACCTATTCACATAAAAACAATATAAAAAATGTGCGGCGAACGGTACCTAGATAGTGTCTCGGATAAATATATCCGATTTTTTTTTAAATATAGAACATCTATTGATCTTTTTCTAAAAGATCTTTTTTATAAATATATAATTATATATCCGATTTTTTTTTAATATAGAACATCTATTGATCTTTTTCTAAAAGATCTCTTTTATAACTACTTTATACTAGCGAGTTCCCGGCATGCGATACAATGCCACTTAATAAATATTTTTTTTCTCCCTGCGTGTCCTTTCCCTCTCCACTTTCCTTGCCTTCCATCTTAATTATTAGATTTAAAGTATTCGATTTTGGTTAATATCATAGGTGAGTAGACCTACTTCAATTAAATTCATTAACAAAGAGTTTATTCGAAAATTAAATTCTGATTGAACAATCGATGGTTTGCAAAATGTCATTCTCAAATTGTGACATTTTTGACAGCTTCGTAAGAGTTTTTGTAATGATAAAAAAAATTCACATGTATTGTCATGTGATTGTAATAATCCAGAGACCTTCGCGAAGGTGGAAAGAAGATAATTTGAAAGGTTCAAACATTTCCTATGCTTTATATAGCTTACATAAACAACTAACACGCAAGCAAGCAAACAAACATATATACTTATTTTTGTATATATGGATAATATTAAATATATTTATTTTAATACATATATACAATATTATTTTGGTAACATATTTTTATCTTTACTTACCTTGTTTTTACTGCCTTTTATCTTATCTCTGTCGCGTAATATTTATTTAGCAAGTGCAAATTCGTTTGTATATAGTGAGTAGGTACCTTAGTTGTATTGCTCTAGTTATAATAATTCTTAGCCCACTCATTACATACGAATTATAATTAATATAACTAAGAATTATTCTGATATGAGCTAATACTAAGTACATTGAAAATAATACGTAGTCCTGTAAATGGCCGGGTGTGCGCCGGCGCACACGCCAAAATTTTCAATTTTTTTTTATTTTTAAATGCGATTTTAACCCTTATGTATAGAGAAAACGTAAGAAGGACAAGGTCAAAATCGCTTGGAGCATTTTTGTTTTTGACGTACGAGGTATCCTAAATACACCTAGCCACTCGGAATAATTTTTATTAAATTTATCTATGACTTCGACCCTTCATTTTTCGCGGGATTTGAGCTGTCAAACTACGAGCGTCGTAGGTCGTGAAAAAATCGAAAAGCCTTCAAATTTATCAAATATACGCAAGTAATGTTGTTTTTATGCATAGTTTATTGTTCAAGGAATGTGTTTCGGTAAATATAATATACGATAGCACAAAATAAACCCACAAAATATTACGTCAAAGTCAAAACTTTGCGAAATTTACGTCGTTTTCTCCTTGGCATTTGACGAGTCTTAAAGTATCCACGGAAAAGTATGTAAATTTTTGGGACTTACACAGCAGATTGAACTTTGTAAAGGTCGGTTTTGTTTAGAAACCTACAAAGTTGTGCTTCTTTCACTATTTTCAACCATAGGTAGGTAATAAGCAGCCACCCCATGTTGTGTTTTTTCAATTATTGATCGAAATAAAGTACCAAGGTATCTACGTATTCTGAATAATAAATATATCATTATTTTATGACAAGGAATCTGTTAACATTTATCGATACAGTTTGTAGATGTTGAATTTTGAACTGAGGAAACTGGGCTGCGCTTTGTCCGTACAAACATTTCCCCCAATTTCCTCTCTGAATTTTGACACTAGTGCAAATATTTTTTTAAGTAATATAGATGTCTACCACTAGCGTGAAGCTACGTTTTGTTTTTTTTATTAAGTTACTTCTTATAGGAGTTAGGACCCTCCAAACATCGTTAAAATTGCCTGATTTGAACGCCGTCAATAGACGTTCAGTATACAAACTAGACAATGTATTTTTTAAAAAAGCAAAACGTACTGACGTAGAGAATTTTCTTCTAATACAGTTAGTAAAAGAAATCTTTAAAATCTGTTCAGTTTTAGAGGAGAAAAATGGGGAATACAAAACCTGGATTTTGATGATTTTATTTAGGTATTATCAGCCTGAGGTGCAGTTCCCTTTCGCTCAGTATTCCGGGGAGTAAGTGCTACAGTGACAGCAACAATTTGGTAAAATACCTTTTATTCAAATTTCTCGGGGACCGGGTTTCCTCTTAAAAAGATAACGTAGGTACCTAACTAACAGAAAGTATGCATTATTGGAGGCAGGGTTACGTTTTTATGCAATAGCCAAACCCGTTTCCACCGTGTACCATGTCGTTCAGAGATTCTTTTGCTAAGTGCAACTTGTGCACTTAATTTTGATAGAATCCATGACAGTTGATTCGCCGGCAGTTGGCTCCCGGCATACTTATATTATACAATATTAATTTGAGAGGCGGGTATGGGTACCGCCGCCCGGGAACCATTAATTGAATAACCAACACCTCTGCCATAAGTCACCAAAAGTGATTCGATACGTTTGGTGACTTACCGGGGGCCCGGGATCATGGGGTGAAGTTTGTCCGGTTCTTGATGGTGAATGTATCTGCCCATCAGCTGCGTGGCAGGCCGGATCGATAGAGGCTGGTTGTGGGAGTCCTTTTGACCTCTCCAGGAGAACTCTCTCAGAACATCGACTTAAACCGCAGTAGGAGGGATGGATTCATACATCTCTCACTCCTGGTGACATTGACCCCCTGATTCCTACCCAAATAAAAAAGTTATTGTTCAATGCTTACAAAAATATATGAAGTAATTATTGTTGTAAAGATGAGATTGTAGGTACATTAATATTTTATTTGCTTAAGAGGAAACACGGTCGCCGAGAAATTTGAATAATAGGTATTTTACCTAACTGTTGCTGTCACTGTCTCTGTTTCCTCCCCCCCCCGGGAATCTGAGCGAAAGGGACAATTGCACCCCAGGTGACTGTTTTTTATTTTTTTTTTTTATCAACCGTGTTAGAAAAAAAATTTCTGTGCTTTTTTAAAATACATTAAGGTCCTAACTTCTAGAAGTAACTTATCAGAAAAAGCAAAACGTTCCGACACGCTAGTAGTCGATATTTGTATTATTACATATTATGTTAAAAAATATTTGCACTAGTGTCAAAATCTAGTGAGGAAATTTACCCGGTTTCCTCTCAAGTCTTCTTCATTTTATTCCCCTCCTATCGGAGGTTGGACACGATGTTAATAATAATTAATTATGCATAGATAGATACAGAAACATACTTAGTTGAAGTTATTTAACCAGAAATTATCAATAATCAATATATGTATTCAGTGTGTTAAGGGACGTACTTGACTAACTTTAACCAGTGATTCCTGACATTATTTAGAGTAAAAAATGTAAATGAAATTTTGGTCTCCGGTGACTTTTTTTAATTCAAAATCAAACAAACAGGCCTTCCATTATATGCTTGGTGTACCTCTTAGTGACCAGCTCAGGCACGGGGGCTCCATCGAAGCCAGAGTTAAGTTAGCCTCAGAAACTGGGCATACTGTACAGGGCCCGCAGATACTTTAATAGTACACAACTGCTAACTCTGAACAAATCGCAAGTGCGCCCCACGGTTGAATTTGGCAGCCACCTCTGGTCTGGAGCCCCAAAATACCAAAAGAAAACCCTCGACTCTGTGCAGAAACGGCGGTCCGTTTGATAGATTCTCCACTTAACAAACGGATTTTTTTTTTACGTGAGCTCCATACAGGAGGCCCTGAGGAAAATTATCTCCCTTTAATCGGCCTTTGTCATCCTTGGGAACGCTGTGTGAAGGGTTTTTTTAGGGAAAAGGAGGAAAGGAGAGTTCTGGGAAGGAAAAGGGCTTAAGGAGTGGTAGGAATCTAGGGTTCAGTGTGTCCTGGTCATCTGCCTCCAAGACCTAGACAAACCTCACCCCATGAACCCGGGCACCCCTGCTAAATCACCAAACGTAGCAAACCACTTGGGGTGACCTATGGCAGAGGTGTTGGTTATCCAATAAAGGTTCCCGGGGCGGCGGTACCCATTCCCGCCTCCCAAATTGCAATCTTTAGAGCACAGGCGTCAGGTGGGAATGCTGCCCTTGTTCTACCGGTATTACAATGGAAAATGCTCCGAGGAACTAGCGTCATTGATCCTTTCGGCACCGGTGCATAGTCGGGAAACACGCCACACACGCGCCCAACATTTGTACACGGTTGACATTAGTCACATGAGAACGGGTCGTTTCTACGACTCGTTCTTGAGTTTAACAGCTCTGCTGTGGAATGATTTGCCGGCCTCTGTGTTCCCTCCCTCCTACAACATAGGTCTCTTCAAGACCCATGTTCACTCCTTCCTCTCCTCAAAAACACCCCCCACACAGCATCTTCAAAGATGACATAGGCCCTGAGGGAAATTATTTTCCTCAGGGCCTCCTGTGTGGAGTAATGTAAAAAAAAAAACAAAAAAAAAATTCTTCCCCATTTCCTTACTGGTCGCTCAGCCGAGTAACCGACCAACCCCTCACCCCGTCTCCAACTGTCCAACATCTACAATTTTTTTATGTTTTGTAGAAAAAAAACTTCAAAAATGTCACCGTAGACAAAAATTTCATTAACATTTTTTTATTGTATACAGAAAACTTAATATTTCGTTTTTTTCTCTTTTTTTTCATCAATTTCCTTTTTTTGCTTTCAGCGTTTGAATTTTAATAAAATCACTTCCTCAAAGATATTATTCCAAATTTAATGTAAACCTGGGAAATATTTCATTCAACACTTTTTTTAGATTTAAGAGGAATATAAACGCTAGAAATATTTCGATTCTCATGTCATACAAAATTTAAAATCTCGCGTCGTATTTGCACGAGGCGAGTAAGCGAAAAAGTGGTTTTTATTTATTTTGTGCATAATTTTATAAGAATTAATAAAAGTTAGAACATGCAAAACCTCAAAAATAGTCTTAGCCATAAAAGGGGTATTTTTTAAAAATTGTTTCTTATAGTTAAGTCATGATAAAACATATTTTTTTGTGGTTTACGCTTATATTTTTTGTTATATAAATAATAATTTTATTGTAATTTCAATACATATAAAAGCTAGTAAAAGCTTCAATTTATCCGTAGCATATTTTTTGATGTTCGTACTGTAAACCGATTCGTCGTAAAGATTAATCTAAATAGGATTTCACGTATTGCTTCATCTTAAGAAGATGCACTTTATCAGAACTGTTTATATTATGTATATTGTTGTGTATTTTCTTTTCTATAACGGTGTTAAATTTAAATGTCGTTATTTTATTAGTCATTGAATGACATAAATATTCTTAACACTGTTATGTATGAATTTATAAAGACTGCTTATGACGCTAATAAATAACATAAAATTAAGATCTTCGAAATTCAGACATTTCGATTCCGAACAATGGTTTTCTGTTTTTCACCAGGGATAGTAATTTTCCTCTTATGTCGAACGTCAAGTGTGAAAAATTTCATAAAAATTTACCAAAATTCTGCTAAACCGGATCGGTTTGTTTTTTCGAAATCTCATGTAGATAGTTTTGATGGTCAAGTTTGTAAAATTTCAGCAATCTCGAAATAAAATAGTGAATGTACATAAAACAGAGCCAGGCCGCTCGATCACCCGCCATAAACACTCTATATTATATATGTTATAGCTGAATTCCCCGGCGTTGCCTGGTCTTCACGCAGAGCTCTTCGAAAGCAGCTTTTTTCCCTTATTTTGAACTGAGTGTGCAAAACTTTTAAAGCAGTACCGAAATTCTGTTTTAAGGGGGTGGGAAAGGGAAGGGGTGTTTTAACTAAATCTCATATATAGACAGTGATCTTTTTCTTGTCTTGAAGGTCGAGTGTGAAAATTTTCATCTAATTCGGAATGAAGCTGTAGATTTGTATACAAATCAAATCCACGTCGCCCGTTGTCCGCCACAGATTTTCTTCTTTATATTTTAGAAGATAACTTAGAACTAAGATAAATCTAAAAATTTAAAATTTCAAAATCGAAAAATTTCAAAATCCAAAAAATTTCAAAATTCAAAAATTTTTAAATTTCCAAATCCAATACGAATGACCATCCTTATTCTAGTGATTTACAAGTACAACTAATATTTTTGACTCCATAGTGACTTTTACGACTAAAACTTATAAAAGCTGTCAACTATCAAACCTTATTCAAATCCTCGTGAACTAAGAACGAAAGAGAGGTTAAAACTTACGAGGGGGCTCTCAGTGGGATAACCGTAAAGTTTATTTTTATTTTTAATGAATTTGTCATTGTTTTAAGTTTGGTTTAGTGAGCAATAAAACGAAACTGAAAACAAATAGCGCATTGATATTGACGTCGTCACGCTGCTGGTTCCATGATTGTATGTCTGTGTACCGGGCACCCGAATTCCTTGTTTAATTACACATTTAACATGTGTATACACATTATGGACACACTTTCGCTTTTCCCCATTTTAATCTAACAATGCTTTTTTATGTTAAAGATAAGATAACAGGGCCGAATTTAGTTAATATGAATAAAATGGTTGAATTTAGTTAATCTGACAAAATCTGTTTAAACATAGAGATTCAATTTAGACAGTTTTTTCGTTCGTTCGACAAATTAATTATTAACAAGGCGCGGCATTCTGAATTTCTACCGTTTTTTAACGCGTTTCTCTAGTACGCTTTAAGTTTTTAACTTTCTAAAATAATATATGTTATTTTTTAAGATAATATTTATACATTCCCCACGCCGAAACGGTAACTGTATGAAATTCCCTCGATAGAAAAAAATCGCAAAGTATTCTCCGAAAAAAAAGTTTTTCTGCTATTTTACAAGTTACGTGTGTGTATTCACAGTGTTTCTTTAAATGCTATTTAAGACATTCCCCACGAGATTTATGCACTATTTTAAACGATTCGTGTTTTATTAAACATTTTCACAAATTTCGCTTAAATATTATCGTTTTTAATATTAGCGCGCTCCCTCTAACATTCGTATTTACATATCTCCCCTTCTTCTTATTTTTGAACGCTTACTACCGTCGTTTTCTCGAGTTAAATACAATTATTAATATTATTATTATCGCGACCCTTAGCTTTTTATTTTTCTGTGTCTTGTTATTTTTCTTATTTCGTTTGGTTTTGTTAGTTTTATCTTATTCTTCAATAATATTATTTGAAGGGAATTATGAATTTGAACCTTCAAATAAATAGATGAGTTATTCTAATAAAAAATGGAATTTTCATTAAGACTTTTAGAAAAAACGTCCACAGGTGTCCCATATAAAGGTTACAAACCAGTTCTTTGAACATTTGTTTCCATTTAAAGTTGCCAAAAATATGGAAAAAATTCGTCGAAGACAATATTGTTAATTCTGAATTTGAAATGTTAGATTGACAAAAATGACATCAAAATAAGCGATCTCAGTGGTAAAATTGGTTAAGGCGTTCTTCCCGTTGACGAGAGATCCTGGGTTTGAGTCTCAGCTTTATATTTTTACGTGTCTTGTTATTTTTCGTATTTCGTTTAGAATCGTTAGTATTCTTCTTCCATGATACAATTATTAAAAAAACTTTAAAGAATTTTGTTTTTGTTCGTCGGTGAATATTGTAAAAAAATGTTGGTATTCCCATTAAGAAATGCCGTTTCATCAAGAGAAATAGTTAATTTTTCACTTTTCGTGAAACACTGTCACACAAGCTATATTATGCTACACCTTTTTAATGAGGTGAATGAGATCGGTGAACAAAATCAAAGCATTGGGAATGTGAGTACCTACATAATATCTTCGACCAAATAAGACATACGTATCGTACAGAACCTATGATCATGTTTAGAACAGCCACAAACGAGCAGATACTAAGGAAAAAGGTTGTTAAAACTACAAAAAAACATCCTAGAACATACTATCACATGATAGAGTAAGTGTTTTGTCGAAAGATGTCATGAAAAGAGAGAGGAAAGGTCGAAGGGGTGCAGGGTGCAAGAGATATCCGACATTGACGAACATTCATCGGTGAGAAAGAGAAGTTCGGCAAAAAGTTCGCAAACCTTATTTTAAAAATTTTGAATTTGTTTTCAGAAGTAGGAGAAGTTAAATGTGAATAGAAGATAATAATAGGATAATTGGATAGCGCTGTACAAATATGACTTCCTAAGCTCTATCTAATTATCTATAAACAAATACGGAAAACATTCTTACCTGGCAGGTCTTTTCAGAAGCACATATATAGATAGTTTTGTTGGAATACCTAATAATATTTTCCACGTTCAAAACAAATATTTTTATTTATAATCCAATAAAAAAATTATTCTTCCACAAAAAGATATTATCTGATTATTCTGCACCCCTTAACTTGGCCAGATGCCACGGGAACTGGGCAGTTGGGTAGGGAAGCCTCGTGTATGATAATGTGTTTCATTTTAAAAACCGAGGAACGAGTTGAAAAATATGTAGATATCGGTGTACGACAAAATATTCACCCATTTTTTCATTCTGAACATGTGCGTGTTAAAAGTTGGTGAGCTTTTAGGGGTGGCCTTTCTGTCCCCTTTTAACATGGTTTATAACTGTAACCTAAATTGTTGTTTTGCCATCTCTAACTTTACCTGTAAGTAGAGCCTTTGTTGTACGCATAGCCAACACTTTTTTTAAATAAATGCAAAGATACTAAGGACGGGTTGTTTCAAAATATTTGACGGATTCATCAAATATTTGAAGGTAATTTTCACGTTCTGTGTAAGTTCTACTCAAGTTTTATGATTATTTCAGTTTTATGAAGCAACTGGCCTATAATTTTGTAAAAACAGAACTTGAATAAAACTTACATAGAACGTGAAAATTAACTTCAAATATTTGATGGATCCTTCAAATTTTTTGAAACAACCCATCCTAACAGTCAAGATGGTCGTCAGCATTATTCAAGCAAATTTCTTATGTGATGGCTTAACAGCTTATTATGAAAACTCAGGACAGTTATAAAAATACATAAAGTAATAAAAATTCGAAGCTAAATAAAATTAAAATCCTCTGTGATTCGACACACGAAACAAGACATAAGACATAAACTATTCTAAAAACTGTCTAAAACAAACGTTTTTTAACTACGCTAGAAAATGGATCTTACAGCTTAATTATCTGATTATAATTTTTATTTTTATAAAAAAACATTGAAGACACAGGAATTTTAACAATAATAACAAAAAAGTAGTCATGCAAAAAATCCATGTAGCAGCTTATCTGCAGGCTTTACAATTGTTCTCAAAAAACATAAAACCAATGACATTATTAAACTTAAATATGTAATCATTTTTGATAAATTCAGTTACATTTAAATTCACAACGATGTCTATAATATGTAATGCACTATTCAACCTTTTTTTATTTTTCTGATTGCCCTCTCCTATCGGAGTTTGTCTATTATCGGAAGAACTAAGTAGAACCGTACAAGTTTCAAAGGCATTGAGGTGCAACTTCTTCATTTACACTATTCAACCCCTGAATTATGAGTCAGGTAAATTTTGAAAAAGATAAAAGACACCTAAAAACAACAAAAGGCAAAGAAAGAGAAGACTGAATGAAAAATAAATGAAGGTTGTAAAGGTTCAAAGACTGAAGACAAATAGCTAGTAGCTAGTGGAGAATATTTTTTGTGGGGCAGGCGAAATCCAGAAACGATTTGCTTGTAATCGTTTGCATAATTGCTGGGTGTATAAGACATACGAAGAAGATGGCTATGAATCTGCGGGTTGGGGGCTGGTGGCTGGTGGCTGGTGGCTGGTGGCTGGTGGCTGGTACGGCCCTGCAGCCTGTAGACGTGTGGAGTGTGACCGGTGCCGCTTAGGTCCGCCATACCCGTATGATCCGGTCCTACTTGCTCACGGAACGTGAAGCGATCCACTATCTCGTCCGTGGATCTGAAAGTCCGCGAAATGTTTAGAACTTGTTATTCGCGGCTGAAAAAATGTATTCACATCGGAGCGGTGCATTTCGCTTGGCCATTTGCATTTCTACATAGGAAGTGCTCACCGGAAAATAAACACATAGGAAATAATACCAATGCGAGTTCCCATTTGCCGCATTCTTTGTTGAGCAAAATATGTATCGTACATCACAGCAAGTAAAATAAGGCACGTTATATACATCGGTGTGTGAGATGGTTAGATTTTTCATTTATAATTCGGGTAGGTACCTACCTATTAAATAGACTATAATCTACTTAAGCTTCTATTTGTAGATTTTTGTCAGTTTCACGAAAGCTTACAATCCTGAAAAATTGAGAAACTCTGCTACGGCTGAACTTAATTGTCTGAATGTTATTATACTAAATTCGCAGCAGTTTTCGTGATCAACCATTAAAGATTTTAATTAAACGTTTAGGGACTCATAATTTCGACAAGTTGCCTGCAGGCTCTCCTTGCTCTGCTTTGGTGACCTCGGTCCATTGCAAGCGGTCCATTTTCTTTTTGCATTTTTGTCTCCGGTAACCAAGTGGTCTTTCCCCTAGAATTGCTGACGTCCGATAGTCAAGTCATCCGAGATTTTTCTGTAAAGAAGAGCGGGGTTTGATACGTGAGATTCTCTGATAGCTTCAGTCTCTCAGTATGACTCTTTCCACCCCTTTTAAAAATCTCATTTTGGCAAGCAAATACAAATATGTATCATGTAATGCACCTCTCGTTAATCATTCAAATTTCGTTAACTTTCTTTTCACACGAGATCGGCGTTCCATTATTATAATTATTGATTGATGCCCTGTTCATATTACGAATAGAAATGTTTCCGGTCCAGAGATCTCTGGCAGTCTCGAAAATTCTCGCTGATGCTTGCCATTATTGCCCGCTTAGGTAGTTTAGACATTGTCTTTTATTTGTCAATATCAACAGGGCGTTACAAAAATTGACGAAGTATTAGCCTACTCTATTATTGTATGTGGTTTTGGGCATAGGCCTCCCTCAATTATCCTCATTTTGTCGATTCTTAGCAGCTTTGCCCCTTCGAAGCCGGCAGTTATCTTTAGAGTTAGGCTTTTGTTTCCCTCTTTCAAACCAAAAACACCAGCCAGCTATTGGAACTTCAATGGTTTCCTGTTATTTCTACTACATGTCCAGAATGGTCGCATTTAAGCGTAAAGATTTACGCTAGGACTAATCATGTTGAGTTTTTGACCTGCCCAAACCCTCACTAGTGTGCTAAGAACCTCAGGTATCATTTTCTATTAACATGCAAGTGCGGTTGTCCTTTTTCTTTTTACTTATTCACTGTGTATCTATTTACAGAGATTGATGAACCATCTCGAGTATAATGGTATTATTAACTCGTTGGGTATTGTTCCAGGGCTGGAGACTTTAGTGTTCTTATGGGGCAATGCGTGTCCCGCAACCCCATGGCGCCCTACGCCAGCGTCCGCCCTTATGATGCCGCCAGCCTCGAGGGGTTCTCTCTCCCCATCCCGGGCTACGAGGACTACTGCTATGGGGTAAGTTTTTAAACCAATACATCTTAGATTCCAAAATGTTTTGAAAAGATTTCATTCAGTTTCTTCAGATTTCATCCCTGTAAAATCTTACAGTGTCTTCATTGTTGTATTGGGCTAGTATGATGCACAAATATGGCCTGAATGACTCTGAATTGACTGAATATTAACAAATAAAAACTGCAGAACACGTCGTATAAGGCCCTTCGTACATGGAGATACTTAAAAACTACGTGACTGTGACGCAACCAAAAGTATCCTACAGATGTACTACTTTTTAATGGTGGTTTTAATGGTGGTTTACACGGCGCTACCCGAAATATACTGAACTTGATCATTTATTCGGTGTAGCCGTGGAGTTATTAAATTATTAAATTAAATTTCCTGCTTTAACGCTTACCCGAATTCATACAATCATCAGTTCCAATTTTGTAAATTTCAAAGCAAATTTGAGTATATTATTTAGGAATATTTCACATCACGCACAAAACCACAGACAAAAATCAGTTTTTTTTTTAAATTAACTCCACACAGGAGACCCTGAGGAAAGTAATTTCCCTCCGGGCCTATGTCATCTGAGATGCTGTGTGGAGGGTCTTTTTGAGGATAAGAAGGAACGAACATTAGTCTTGAAGAGACCCACGTTGTAGGAAGGAGGAAACACAGAGGCCGGCAGATCTTTCCACAGCCGAGCTGTTGATTTTATCTGTGCACAAATTTGTGTAAGGGAGAGAGAGAAGTGCACGTTGTACACCGGTAACCATATTATTAAACATCTTCTAAACTAATTGCGTTAAGCGTTATAACTTATCACACTTGACCCTGTAAATAATAAATATGCAATGTATCTTACGCCATAGACACACTTCAAGATGCAACACTTGAGAAAAGTGACCACTTGCAAAATGACATTAGTCAAATAAATAATTTCAACGCGTGCATATCCATAAAAATCTATATTTTATTTTACGTTTAGTATGTTTTATTTAATTTACACGACAAGCAGAAATAATGTTGACGCGTATTGGCCACTAGAATGGAAAAAGTAAATAAGAGAATCTATGGAAGTTATTAGTAATAACTTATTTTATTACGAACGTTTAGCAAAACGTCAAACCTACAATGAGCAGTTTTTTTTACATTGACTAGTATCCCAAAGATGACATATTGTGTAGGCCCTGAGGGGAAAAAATTCCTTCAGGGCCTATGCCATTTTTGGGGATGCTTTGTGGAGAGTCTTTATTGGGAAAGCAAGGAGAGGAAGTTCTGGGAAGGAAAAAAATATGAGAGGTGGTTAATGAATCTGGGGGTCAATGTGTTCAGGAGTGACACATGTATGAATTCATCCCTCCCACTGCGGTGCAAGGCGATGGATCAAGAGTCCACCCGGAGAGATCAAAAGGTCGCCCTCAACCAGTCTCTTCCGATCCGGCCCGCTATGAAGTAGGTGGGCAAGGACATCTGCCGCCAAGATCTAGACAAGCCCCACCCCACAAACCCGGGCATCCCTGCTAAGTCACCAAACGTAGCGAACCACTATGACAGGGATATTAGTTAACCAATGAATGGTAACCGTACCCGTCTCCCAAATTGATTTTTAAACAGAATTAGAAGGATTTTCGGGATATAGTATATAAGGACGTGTTATAGTACCTACGTCACCCTGAAATATTGTATGTCGTTAGTAAATAAATAAGTACCTAATTCCTTTCACCAATAAGATCAACGGCAGGTTAGTTATACAGATGGAAGATAAAAAAGTATATGAAGATGACGCCTATTTAGGTTCTTTTAATATCCAAAACCACAATTGAAATTAATTCTCAAAACAACCCTGCAGCTACCTGAAGAAATTAGTTGGATTCAAGGTAAGAAACAATACTAATTCAGCGCCTTCAAGAAAATTAAAAAAAAAAATGCAAGAAGAGCAACTCATGATGTCGTGATCATTATCACGTTTAAGATTCCAATTAATTTGATTAGATTCGGTACGGATAGATTAGCCACGGAGACAGCGGAGACCCTGAGTGTCGAGAGAAGATATCTCATGAGATTGTAAAGTTGGATTCAACCACTTTGTGAATCATCATCTGTCCATTGACTCTGCCATCAAAGCTTCTATAAATACATATGTACTTGCATTACCTGGCTAAGTTCAAGAATTTAACTGGTTTTCACATGTGCATAAAGATCAGGAATTTCTTGTTTTACAAAGCTTGAGTCAAGCAATTTAACGACTTTACTAATACTTAGATCCTTGTTACATATAATATAAATATACAGAGACCGTCTGTTTGAACGCTTGCTTAGAGTAAAAGAAATTGCTAAAGTTATATTTCACCAAAATGCGTTTTTCAATCAATTTAACCACCCTTTTTATGCCACATTTTTTGATTTGATTTGCCTGACTAAAAAGAGATAAACACGTACATCTATAGGATTTAGTCTGCGAGAGAATGAGATAGATTAATCGGTGTCCTCTTTGTGCGGTGCTTCGTAGAACAAAATGTAAAATAATTTAAAATCTTGGTAACAATATTTTATAATAAATAAACCCTACAATTATCCTACTTCTGATACTCTGCATTCGTCTCATTCTCTCGAAGTTTAGTTTTCTGAAGGTTTCACTTCTACTGCGTGTGAAGTGTACACATGTTTTTAAAAAGAGAAAAAAAAAGTGAAACCTTCTTTAGCACCGTTGTGATTTGAAACTCTGTGAAACGAAAAAGCGACACTAAAAAGAGACATCTATAGGATTAGAGAAAGAGATAGAATAATTGGTCTCCTCTTTCTGCGGTGCTTCGTAGCCTCCCCACTCTTGTCTACTTTAGTTTTCTGAAAAACAACACAGTAATTATGCCTCAACCACCTTATTCACCAGATTTGGCTCCCTGCGACTCTTTCCTATTCCCGAAACTGAAGAGACTAATGAAAGGAAAGCGTTTTGCCACAATTGATAAGATAAAGTCAGAATCGAGGAACGAGCTGATGGCTATACCGAAAAGCGCATTTGAAGTGCTTCGAGGATTGGAAGAAGCGCTAGCATAAGTGCATTATATCTTAGGGGGATTACTTTGAAGGGGAGAAAATTGATATTGATGAGTAAATAAATACTTTTCGAAAAAGTTCGAAATTCACCTTTTCTTTTGAACAAACCTCGTACTTCTGTTACTACTTGGTCAATAGATTATTTTCTGATTACAATAAGAATGCAACAATCTTATTACAACAGGAATATAATCCTCCCGAAAGTTATTAATTCATCGTCTAGAAAAATAAAATCTGGGGCTTACGGCTACATTTCTAGTTGAAAAACGACTTTAAAAATTTTCAAACTTACATATCTTCTGGCAATAATTCTGCACTGCACTGCAAACTATACTTATTTTAGATTTGGACTGATCGTGTTTTTTTGCAGAACTGTTTTTATTTCAGTTCAAATAATGTCTTGCATTCGATGTCGTTCGATAAATATCCCGGTCAATATAAAAGTAAATTACTTATGTTTGGCATGTGAATTGCCCACACATTATAACGCTATTATAATGTGCACAGCGTATGTAAGAGTATTTTATTTTCTCGTCACGAAACCTGATTGCTTTTAGATATGACTAAGCTTTTTGTGATCACGTTTCCTTTCGAATATGGTTTGTTTTTTAATTAGTATTTTAAGCCATTTAAGGTGCACGTGACCTTTTAATGTTTAATCAAGGCTAAAGCGAAGCACAGATTATTTATAATTATTAAAAACGTTCTAAGTTGGTTTTCCCATCTTGAAAAATAGAACCTTGGTAGAGAAATATGCCTTTTACAACTTTGTTCATTATTCTTTGGAAGATCCAAGTGCTGCATCAAATCATCATTAATGTTAAGGTAGAAGGCTTTCATCACTAAAAACTATGATGGATGTATGCCTAGTATGTTCCTATACAGTGCACTCACATAATAAATTATCTATGTAAAGAACCGAAAGAGCTATTGATAAAAAAACAACTGTGGAATGAAATTATAAAGTTGATGATAAATGACTTATCACGTTAGGCTTGTAGTCAGACTTTTACATAAATCACTTCAGCAACAGAAGGCTTCAGTATTTTAATAGATAAACTTGGAAGAGAGGAGAATACCTATTTCTTTAAAGGCTTTATATAATTATTACTTTTCTTCCCGTCCTGTGCCAAGTTTCAACGTAACAAAATTGAATCTATATATAAAAATGAATTTATGTTTGCTTACATGGTTGCTTGCTTGTTTGTTATTTGTGTATTGCTGTATTGAGCATAGGGAATGTTTGAAACTTTCAAAATATCTTCTTTCCGCCTTTGCGAAGATTTCTGGGGTATTACAACCACATGACAATACATCTGAAAAGTTTTTTAATCATTACAAAAACTCTTAAGAAACTGTCAAAAATGTCGCAATTTAATCAAAATTCAATTTTCGAATAAACTTTTTATATTAATAAATTTCATTAAAGTACTCACTTATGATTCCAACCAAAAGTGAATACTTTGAATTTAATCAAGAATTATAGGTATTTTAAATAGCTACCAAATTTGATTGATTGTTCAAAATATAAAAATGAATGTTTGTAATGTATGAAATACAAAAATTGCAATATGTGACACGCGAGCTGAAAACTGAATGTACCGGGTCTGAATATATGGAACGCGGGAGAGGGGAGGGAAATGCGAGAGGGGGAAGGCGGAGAAGGTGGAGGGGGAACACGTAAGGGAAACGGGACTGGTAGGGGAATGGGACGAATGGGAAAAGACACGCAGGGAGAAACAATTTCTTTATTAAGTGGCATTGCAACGCATGCCGGAACTCGCTAGTATATTATAAATGTGAAATAAATAATATTGAGTTTTATTTTTTACTTGTGACGGAAACAGCTTTGCAAACTGAAACATTTGCGTTGTCATAGAATTTTCAGACAGAAAATGCTGTGAAAAATTCATATCGCCAGTTGGCAATTTTTCGCTGTTTTAGATAAAAGAAAATTTCTGCTTTATAGTTAATAAATTTTAAGTTAATTAAAATAATAGTTATGCATGAAAAACGTCGTAAATCATCTCGAGTAGAGAGGTAAAACACTATCATTTATTATGCAAGAACATTTTAGAATGCAAGACGAAACTTAGCAATTTATTGCTGACCGCAGAATAATATATGGACATAATAGAAACAATTTATCGAACCAGATAATGCTTGCGATTCTAAGATTTTCGTTTAGTTTATATAAGATTTCCTATTTTTTCTTCACATTGTTGCAGTGGCGTAGCTAGCATGCGTGGCACCCGGGGCGCATAACGTGGTATCACCCCCCCCCCCCAATTAAAAATTATTTTGAGAAATTCAAAACGCAAATTTCGACTTCGTAAAAAATAACATTCATGTCTAGTCAAATTTGTAAAAAGAATTTAAAAATCATCAAAATTTATTATGATTTATTCTTATTCCTTAATTATTTATTTATGTACACATAACAATGAAAAACAGAAAAAAACATTCAGATGATTGACCATTTTTTTAGACAGTTATCGATCGATTCTGCTTTATTTGTATTCGGGTTTTGCGTTTATGAATTATCGTTTATTACAAAAAAAAAATGACTGTCCAATCCATTTGCCTTGTTTTTTTGAAAGATGTTTTTCAACCCTTTAAAAAACACTAACAGAATAACAACGTTTTCAACAACCAATACGTAATAATTTCCTTCACGAGTTCACGTCAATCACAATGTACGAAAGAAATGAGAATGACACAGTTGACAAGCGAAGAATATTTCAGGGGAATCTCCAACCAAGCAATAGTTAGAGCTAGGAACGAAAATAAAACAACAGAATTTTCGCTGAATCCCTGGCCGACCAAGCCGCAGAGCTACGGAAATATAAATAACAGACCGTGTTCATGGGTAAAATATTTTTGTGACAATATTCTACCTTCGTATCCCCCCTAGCAACGCCACTGCATTGTTGCCAATATTAAAACGTACCTCATTTTAAATTGTTCTCTCTTTAATTTATTTACGTAAGTAGGTACCTACTATGTGGAATGTTGAATTTATGTTTGACTAAATTGGTCTCCAAACGAGACACCCACTTTGTTTTTAATGGATCGTGAGCACATTCATTTACAGTAATGGAAATAGACACCAAATGAGAGATTTAAATTAATATAAATTAATGTTAAAACCGTTTTTACTTTTGTCATACCTACATGAGCACAAAACACAATTACTTAATAAAACTAACTTACTACCTATTCACTCAACTTAATATGATATTAATTCTTTAACACAGCGTATCAGCTATATATTATACTAGCGGGGGTACCCGGCTTCGCTCAGGGAGTTGATATGAGATTGAACTGATGACGATCGGATCTTGCTTTACCCTACCTTACCCTTTACCCCTACCAAAACCCGTATAAAAGAGGCTTCGAATGGTCCACAATATTCCAGAACATTCCACAGCTTTCCAGAATGTTCTGGAATGTTCCACAATGATCTGGGATGTTGCGGGATATTCCCGAACGTTCCAGACTATTTCCGAACATTCCACAACATTCCAGAATATTCCGGAATGTTCTGGAATGTTGTGGAATACTTTCGAACGTTCTGGACTGTTTTAGAAATTTCTAGAGGGCGAAACTTTCCAGTCCTTATATCTTCAAAAGCACGCCCTTCATGTAAAAACGGAAACTTTCTTCATGAATGGGGGATATAGGGCTATCATACAATATAACGCCCTTGATCGTACCGGGACTCGTTTCTGTGTTTTTGCGGGACGCACGCTTTGAAAGATTGACGGTAATACTCAGTTGTGAATAATAGTATCAAGCGACTATATATCATATATGACGTCATTGCCCGTCCCGGCTACTTTGTCCCGGTAACTAGCTATCACTGGATGACAGAGGATCCAAGGAACGGGTTATTTTTGGAACCAGTTCCTATTGGATTTATAAAATGGTCACTAACACTAACTGGGCGAAACCGAACCAAAAGCCACCCGCAGGACCTAGCAGTAAATATCTCTTCTTCCTCTTCGACTTTTAAGTCATCTAAAAGTCACCTGGAGATCTTGAAAAACGAAAAGATTGCCAGGATATAAAATATATATATTACTTCTTCTTTTTCAATGGCACTACAACTCATTTCGAGCCTTGACCTCCTTCAAAATAAGCCTCCACCGCCCTCTGTCCTCGGCCGTCGTATTCCAATCTGCAACATGAAGTAGTTCCCTTGCATCCTTCCTGACATCATCCTCCCATCTCAGCCTAGGTCTGCTCGCCTTCCGTTTACCTCCCGGCGTCCTATTAGAACCTTCTTCAGTATTTGTGTGCCTGGCATTCGGTGCACATGTCTATTACATACTACTCCCCATTCCAAACTTTCCGTTGCTAAAATTTACTTCTACAAATGCAAAAAAAAATGTGTTGGTCTTGTAAATATCATCAAGCATTTTCTAAGAGCTGGTTCACACACAGCTATCACACATAAAAGATCATAGCACGCCAAATAACGCTCTCCATACAATCCCTTCAGACCATTCACACCTAAGCGTTTTTAAGCGCAGATAATCATAGACAATACACATCTTACGACGAAACCGCTCCAGACGCGATATGCCAGAAGATAAGTCTCCCCCTCTCCGACTAATACAGGAGAGGGGGTCATTGTAATTACGGAGCTGCCTAGACCGGTGGATGACAGATGTCAAGTTGACAGATTTCAGTACAAAAAATGTGCATTCCGTTGCCGCTCCCTAATTCAACTGACCCCTTCTCCTACCACAGGAAGAAATATTTGATAGCGTCGCGTCGTGTGAAAGTACGACAGATAAGCGCTCGCGGTTCAACAGATATCTGCTCGCAGATTTAAAGCTCTGTGTGAACGAGCTTTAATCTTTAAAACTTGGATGAAGATAAAAATAAAACAAGAAAAGGGTGTGGAAGAACATTCTCTAAAGCTAAAAGAGGCGAGCCAAGACGATAAGATGGATGAATCTTTCTGGCATGAAAAATAGTTCAAGACAAGAAACATAATTATTAAACTCGTTACTGGCCTACATGATCTATGAACGACGGTTTCAAGACCTAAGAACAGGCAACACAAAACGTGACTTGGTCTAATGAATGGACCAACAATAGAGGATCGTATGACTGTGGATACTTTATAAAATAAGAAAGATGATGGCCGGTGGTACGTATAGCTTACAATTATTTTCCTATTTAGTTTTGTATGTATGGCCGTTTGTGTAATAAAGCATTGTTTCTCGTACTACGAATGAATATCGTAGGTACAGTGTGGTTTCTTTGATAGGGTCTACAACAGTGATTCCAAAAGTGGGCGACATTTCCCTTCGTGGGCAGCATAAGATATTTTTTCTATTTATATAAAAAAAGACAGACAAAATATCTTCCATCGTCACCAGATTATTGCATTTGAACCTTTAATTTGTATATACAAAAATATAAGTGAGTTGTCTTTGTATTACTATATTAAGCATAGGAAATGTTTGAAACCTTCAAAATACCTTGTTTCCACCCCGCGAAGGTTTCTGGATTATTACAACCACATGACAATACATCTGAAAAATTTTTTTAATTACAAAACTCTTACTCTTGCGAAACTGTAAAAAAATATTCCAATTTGAGAATGACGTTTTGCAAAACATCGATTGTTTAATCAAAATTCAATTTTTGAGTAAACTATGTAAATTAATGAATTTACTTAAGTACTAAGAATTATAGGCATTTTAAATAGGTTCCTGTGTTAGGTACCTAATTTGATTGATTGTTTTTATAATATAGACAAAATGAATATTTGTAATACATGAAAAATGAAAGTGGAGGGGAAGGAGTGAGGGGAAGGGGACACGAATGGGAAAGGACATGCAGGGAGAAACAATTTCTGTCGTGGCATTGCAACGCACGCCAGGAAATCGCTAGTATTCTTATAAAATACAATATTTTCCATGAAAAGTGGTCAGAACGTGGACATCTGCAAACATTTTCAAGAGGGTGGGATTTAAAAATTGCACCGTCAACAAGTCCAAATTATAATAATAATAATTATTATTATTGTCCAAATTATAATACATAAGCGAGTGTTCCTGGAAGAAGGATAAATTCTGTATTTTGGGAAACTCTGGTGTAAATGGTTAACTTTGCTTTGAAATACGAGGCGAAGGTTGTGGTCACCCTTTCACGCAAATTTGCTACCGTAATCTGCATTGCGAATCTTGGAAACGTCCCGAGTCGAGGCTCAACGATTTTATTATCTTTCGTCGATTGGTGAAACCCCTGCCTGATTTGGCTAAGCCACCGCATAGAATCGGTATTTAATCTGAGCCAATTTACTTTAAATTAATGATGAATTAAGGGCATATGAGATTTTTAAATAAATATTGGAATTTTACGTAACATTGGTATTTTTTAAGTCTTGGAATTGAATTCAAAAATATATATAATATTAACGAGTGAGTAGGTACAATTCATTACCTGAACTTTTTAACTGAACTCCTTTTGTATTTTTTCGCTCTTGTGCAAAGCCGTTTCCGTTTTAGCATATGCTATGCTATTATGATTTTTTAAAACATTTTTAAACAGGGTGTGTCATCTTCACCATATGACTAAAATTCCATGGCTACACAACAAGTTTAAATCCAATAATTGAGCCCTTGCCCGGAAAAAGGTTGTATCCAACAATAATCTTGTTCCGAAAAAATTGGAAAAACGAAACTAGTTATGTTTCAAAACATTTAATATTACGATATTTATTATTCGATAAACCAGCAATTCTTAAGAGTTTTAAATTAAAAGTCTTGAAGAAAGATAGTTAAATTCGAATTTATACTGAATTACTGGAAAAATGTTGTATATAAAAATGTCTCGCACAACGTTATTTCACAAAATGTTTTTTTTTACTCTTCGTATCTTGCGGAAAGAAACATGCTCCACTAACAAAAATTTACACATGACTTTTTTTTTTCTGACGAAAATAATTTCCCTCAGGGCTTATGTCATCTTTGGGGATGCTGTGTGGAGGGTTTTATTAAGGAAAAGGAGGAGAAGAGGGTTCTGGGAAGGAAAAGGGTTTAAGGGGTGGGTAGGAATCTGGGGTTCAGTATGTCCTGTCATCAACCTCCAAGGCCTAGACAAACCTCACCCTATGAACCCGGGCACCCCTGCTAAATCACCAAACGTAGCGAACCATTTGGGGTGACCTATGGCAGAGGTGTTGGTTATCCAATAAAGGTTCCCGGGGCGGCAGTACCCATTCCCGCCTCCTAAATTTGATGTATTTGAGCTTAAAAAGCATACAGCGATATGAGTAAATCAAACTGTTCGAGATATTATCAAGAGAACAACATACAACGTTATTCCACAAACCTATTTCAACGGCTAAAAAGCAGGCTTATTTTTTCTGGACAAATACTACTTAGCTTTGAAGCCTTTCTAGTTGAAGCTATAAGACATTCGTTTTCTCCCTTTATTTCCATGAATTAAACTATGCTCCGTATTTTTGATAAACCACATAATACAACTTTTAAAATTCTGCCACAGGCTTACATTTTTTTCTTTGCCATAATCCCTACCTTCAAAGATGTAAATTAATATTCCCTACATTATTCCATCAATAACTCAATATTGATAGTATTGTAGGATACAACCTTATTCCGGGCAAGGGCTCAATTCTTAAAAACACTCGCTCTCAGTAATGTTCAATAAATAAAATCCAAACTTTTATACATTTAAAAAAAATATATATTTATATATTTATAGCCACGGACGACAAAAATACATCAGCTAATAATAAACTCGACTTTAAATATAGATCTAACAGGTTTCACGTGACCCTTCGTCGTTTGTTCAGTCGAGTTAATCAAGCACCGAACACATCAACCGTATAATTCCTCAGAATACCATTTCGCTTCGTCGAATACCTTGGTAATTCAATCCACGTGACCTTTAGGGTTACAGTTTAGCAAGGCATGAGTGGACGTAATAAGCAATAATATCGCCGTAGGCATACCGGTGGTAGCTCCGTTGTAACCTCTCCCTCTTTCTCGTAAACCACGCGTATCTTACTAGGCAAGGTTTACACACTAAGTTTTTTCCCGTAATTCGCTCGTGTAAGCGATTTATTGCCAAATTACCAATGTAAACGACACCAAAAGTCGCTTAACGTAATTTAAAGCAAGTTACAGAACTTCTTCTTTCGGAAGTTTTTTGACAGGTCTAATCGCGTCCGCGCGAAATTCCAGCCTTCTTACAGCTTATCAAATCAGTTTGATAAGCTGAGAGACTTTCCACAAGAAATGGTACCAAAATGCGCCGTTTGCTAGATGTCAAAAATTAAAAGACAGTTGATTTCGTAGGATTTTTTTCGTATAAAACTAGTATTTATTTACACTTATTTAAGTTTTCTGAACACGAGCATCACTCTATTCAATTATCGGTCCAATCCTTTCTATTCTCAATGTTTCTAATTTTTAACATTGTGTTTGAATTCGAATTAGGTTGCTGTCAGGTAGCTGTCATTCGGATAAAATGAAAGATTTCCATTAATTTCTGCCTTTGACGGCACAAAAGCACGTGGATAATTATTTAATCAAAGCCAAATTCCATTTCAACACCTTATTTGGGCCTTTTCGTCTTTATTGAAAAAATCGAGTAAATTTGACAGTAGCAGATCGTTGTTGACAGGAATCCATCTTACTGCAAATAAATTTACAGACGTTAACGGTCGCGTGAGCATTTACACAGGTCAAACTTCCGAACAACTTCCGTAAGCATTAATTACCACAAGTTGGATGCATATGTTAACGCTAACTTGTCACAAACTTCCGATAAGTCGTAAATTTTACTTACGAGTGTAAACCTAGCCCTACAACGAGAGGTTACAACGGAGCTTTTAGCAGCAGGAACGAATTACCAATCAGAATATTGTAAAGGTAAGAAGTTTGAAATGCCGTTAGGTCAATAGTAAAACTGATTGATAATTTTCTATTCTATTAATAATATTGCAACTTCTTATGATGAGTAATCATTTCTGATTCGGATGAACGGTAAAATGTAGACCTCGATTGAACTATTTAATTGAATTTATCCAATTTGAAATTATGCACTGGTCCATTATTATTGTTTTAAAGGGTATTTTTTATGAATCCATTGGTTCAGCTTTTATTATTACTAATGGATTCTACACTATATTTATTTATTTGTACCATTAACACATTTCGGTTTTTCCAAACTATAACTTATAGTATAAGGTATAGGGAGCATAAAGAGCCATGAGCGTGTAAAACAGTATAGTAAATAGAAGGAACGTGTGTAAATAACCTAGCAAAATGACATCCTGTTTAAGTAAAACGATATCAGAATGCCAGAGATACGTAATACCTATACGTTTAAATAAAATATATGAAAGTAACTTTAGATGAAAATGGGGGGTACACAGTAAATGCATAAGGGTAGGTAATGAGTGCAGTATATATCAAGTTGAAAGGAGGTCTAAATGAGAAATGTGTACCTGAATAAAAGAAAGTTCTAATGAGCGAGTAAAACAGCAAAGAATAGTGAACAGAAGTTGAGAAAATGTGTGAATAACAAAGCAAACAATGAGATCCTGTGAAACAACAACGTAAAGATGATGTACATTGAAAAAGTTTAGTGGTAGGTACATAATACGAAATAAATATTTTTAATTTTATAAGATTTCTTCATAGTATACGAAATAAACCTGATTTCCAATGAAACAATACAATAAATATACAGATATTCTAAATTTAATCAATAACATAGCAAGATATAAAATAAATAAATTTACAGATAAATAAATAAAACAATAAAATAAATTACAGATAGTTAAATAAATATATTTTTTAATTGAATTAATTTTTAAATAAAAAATTAATTTAATAAATAACAGCAAGATATGAAATAAATAAATATACAGATAAATAAATAATACAATAAAATAGATATACAGATAATTAGTTTAATAATTTTTTTTTTAATTAATTAATTTCATAAATAATAATTAAATTTAATAAATAACATAGCAAGATATAAAATAAATAAATATACAGATAAATAAAATAAATAAATAATGCAATAAAATAAATACACAGATATTGTAGCTGTGGAACGATTTGCCGGCCTCTGTGTTTCCTCCCTCCTACAACATGGGTCTCTTCAAGACCCATGTTCACTTCTTCCTCTCCTCAAAAACACCCTCCACTCCACACAACATCTTCGAAGATGACATAGGCCCCGAGGGAAATTGTTTTCCTCAGGGCCTCCTGTGTGGAGTTAATGTAAAAAAAATCTTAGTTTAATAAATAAAATAGCAAGCCCCTTTTGTTGGTAAGTACTAAAATTTTGAACTGATAAATAGAAAAAAAAATAATAATGTAAGGATTGTACATTTTTATTAATAATATATGTATTTCAGACTATGGCCAAACATTTATATAGTTACCAGCAATTACCTACTTCTATCTATCGATATCCTTTCGTTGGTTACCGGACAACTCAACAAAGTGCAACTTCATCACTCCTTCAAGTCATTATCATTGAAAAATCATTATCCATTGATGAAAAAAAAAACATTGATAAAATGGGTTACGTTAGGTTAGGTTTTGGGCTCTCTTTTAAAACTTTTTCACTTTTAATGACTTTTCCAAGGAGCGTTGAAATGCCAATTTGTTGAGTTATTTATAGGGAGTAAATAAATAAACATCCGTCATGTAGAAAATTATGTTTGACTCGGCGGCTATCTTGAATGCCAGTGAGCGTGTGCAGACTTTTATACAGGAAGGTGTTATGCGTTGCTGATATCCATAAAGCGTCGTTACATTCCATTCTTGGCGTTGCTTGTGTTTTGTGTCTATAAAGAACATGGTGCCTTCATTTTTTTATTATTTTACACCTACCATAAAGACATTAAGTTTCTTTCTCCACCGGTTTCTTTATTTGTTTTTGTAATCAGATTTGTTGAGAATTTCTATTGCCTGATGTGGACTTGCAGTGTTAACTTGTAGTTTTTCTTCAATAGGTGTTTATTTATATCTGTTATTGATGTTCATTTCTCTATAAAATTTACGGAAAACTTAATGATTACAATTAGAAATAAAACTTACAAGTTTTGTACATTACGCTATGAGCAGAAAAAAGGTTTACCTAAATTCTGATGAGAGATTTTTTTTCACAAATTTTCAAAAGCCTAGACTTCGGTCGATCAGAATTTTCTCTTGGATTTCATCGTTGCGTTCACTTAGTTCAGTTTTACTGTTTAATTTCAATTGAACTTTCAAGAGTTGAAAACATTTAAAAAATTTCCACACACCAGCTGAAGATTCTCAAAACAAAAAAGTTCCTTAAAAAAGTATGTCACAGCCAACATTAAATAATTTTTTGACCGTGTTGCAAGTTACCATAATATTGCTTTGAATCCTTTCCAGTTGCATACTTGTCATTCGACTTAACTATTGAGTTGTAGGTGTGTACAATGTACATATTATTATTATTGCTGTTGTGGAGTGAGAATACTCCATGTTGAAATTTAGTAAGCAGGTTATTATAGTTTATATTGTGTTTTTATATCTTTTTTTTGAATAATTTTTATATTTTTAAGTTCTTACGGGTACAGGACCCTTACTTTTTTGTTTTACTTTTTAATTATAATTTTAATTATGTGAAAATCTATCATTGGATATTATGTATATTATTAAGGTTATTATTATAAGTGTAATATATCTGTTGATTTTCCAAAAAAAAAAAAAAAAATAATAAAAAAAAAAAAAAAAAATAAATAAAAAAAAATTTAGTTCGCCTTTTCGCAATCTTTTTGCGTTATTAGAGACGTGTGGTCGACAAGGGGAGGTAATTTCACCCTCTCCCTAACCACTCAGACCTCGACTACATCCTGTCAGTAGGTCGGAATATTTCCGCTTTGCATTAAAATCTAAATAAATGGAATATATGTGAATCTATCCGACAACTAAAACTGTTTTTGAAATATGATAAAATACGCTTTCAAATTTTATTATTTGAAATAAGCATGAAAATTTGTAATGCAAACTTTAAAAGGTTTTAAAAATGGTTCACCTTACCTTTTTCCAACTAAAATTCTGGTAACAATTTTTTTTTTTAAAACACATTTTATCAGAAAAGTGTATTATAAACGTTATCTCCACCCCTCTTTTTGTCATTTCATGTAAAAATAATTTTTTTTAAATTCACAAATTTCATAATTTTTTTTCAAATTGCGGTCGGATACTATGGTTTTATAAATGTGTTCATTTTCAATCGATTTCACTTTTTAAAACTGTTTAAATGATTTTCTTTACTTGTTTTTGGGGTATTATGCCGTGTTGCGCTACCTCCTTCTTTAGCCAATGTTTCGGACAGCGTTAGTGTCCATTATCAGGGCAGATGTGTAATTGTGTAGAACAATTGTCTAATTGTATCTGTGTGTAACAATTACACATCTGCCCTGATGATGGACACTGAAACGCTGTCCGAAACGTTGGTTAAAGAAGGAGGTAGCGCAACACGGCATAAAACCCCAAAAACAAATAACGAAAATACTTTTGGCTGTGAAAATCTAAAAACGCGTTTAAATGATATTTCTCACTAGGAAGACATTGATATCTTTAAGACCTAAATGAGTTGTTCCGAAAAGCGAACAAATAAGCCTGAGGGGTTAAATTGAGGACCATGCATCAATATTGACTTATTTATAAACTTTCGAGAAGTGCTTTGGAAGCCTTTTTTGTCCATCCTCATTGAATTGCCATTTCGAGTCATCTGTTTTTTACAAGTCCCGCTTTGTCTGTATTAAAAGGCGATGCAGTGCGCAGTGATTGGGTAATCGTGCCTCCGACACTTGCCACAGCCTCCTGCTCTGCGATGCATCTCAGCCTCTTCTCCGGCGCGGAGTAACGGTCCTGGGTGAAAGGAACTGACCCAAGATGTTTACTGGCCCCAGGGTTGCCTTGGCGAGCTTTCGAACTGCTTTAACGGACATTCTCCTGTTTAAAACATTCCTTGGGTCTTCATCATTCTTCCTCATACCCAGAGTGATTCATAATAATATTATGTTCAATCCGAAACCTTTTGCTGGGGGATTTTCGATTCTAAAAATATTTTAGTTGGCATATTCATAAGGTATTTTAAAATATAAATTAATGAATCAAATAAGGAAATCGATAAAAATGTATTTATGTTATGGTGCAGTACTGCCAGTAACTTAAATGCCGACCTGAACTTGATACGATCCATTCTCGGGCAGGTACAGTCACTTTACTGACTTTACAATGACCATAAGCGAAAGCATGCGTGCGACAGAAAAGGCGTGGGCGGAGAGGCATGCCACTTTTCGGATTTTAAACTTGTCTATTGCGATGATTTCTGTTTTAACGTCATGTCGGCTTAAAAGTTTGGCGTGTACTAAATCTTCGATTTTTTAATGCGAATACCTCACAAGAGTCCCAGCTGCTGTCGTCTCTCTCTTGAGCCAGTGAGGCTACGGCATCCCCGATAGGGGTATATTGTGAGGCTGAATGTAGTGGGGAGATGGGGGAGAGGAAGGTGGGGAAGTAACTGGAAATTCACCAAACACGGGAAAAGCCATTTCAAGCAACGTTTCAATTCTGAATGGTGGTCTTACACCAGAGCGATACTATCTTCCACTCGATTGAATCGTAGACTTCGTAAACTTTTAGGTAAATTTAGTCGGGTGGGAATGCTATTCCTGTTCTACCGGTATTTCAATGGAAGATGCCCTGAGGAACTAGCGCCATTGATCCCTTCGGCACCGGTGCATAGTCGGGAGACACGCTAAACGCGCGCCCAACATATGTACACGGTTGACATTTACCACATGAGAACGGATCATTATTTCGACTCGTTCTTGAGTTCAACAGCTCGGCTATGGAACGATTTGCCGGCCTCTGTGTTTCCTCCCTCTTACAACATGGGTCTCTTCAAGACCAATTTTCATTCCTTCCTTTCCTCAAAAAGACCTTCCACACAGCATCCCAGATGACATAGGCCCTGAGGGAAATTAATTTCCTCGGGGCCTCTCGTGTGGAGTTAATGTAAAAAAAGTCACCATTTTGTAGGGTCGTTCAGCAATAAAGATTTAATTCCGTGTCAAGCGAAGGAATTGATTATTTTAATTTCCTTCTCTAACTATTGTGCTAACAATAGCCTGTGAAAACAAAGCTCAATGATTAAAATGTGTCATTGTTGATTGCTATTATTTTGTGATGATGCGTTATTTTCTTAAGATTGTATGCATCCAAAACGATCAAGATTCATTATTAAACGATGTACAATATAAATCACAAAGAATAATACCTGTACCCAATTTAATAACTATTTCGTGAATGTAACAATGTTCCCCATCCCTGTGATTAGCGATCCACATTCCAGGGAGGGTACTAGCTATGTAGATTTATGTATGAAGTACGCGGGTATCTGTTTATCACAGTACCAGCGCCCAGCATCCAGCGTGCGGTAAGGCAGCAAGCACCTCCCTCACCATTCCACAGATTCTATTCAGTTCTGCACATTGCACACTGCACGGAGCTATTGCCGAAGAATTTCGTAATGATACCTGCTGACTTGAACCGCCTCCATCGAGGGTGAATTCTATCAGCTCTGCGTTTGTCCAGATCCAGAAGATTTATTTTGATTTTGGTAATTAAATTACAATTACTGTTACAGAGCAAAAAATGAAAATATTACTGTGTTCACTTTCATATCGTGAAACTTCAAGGTGTGATTTATTCACGAAAATTCTATTAAAAATTCTAAAACGTGTTTCATATAGAGACATTCTAATTTAACGCATTTTATTTTATACTAGCTGGTTCCCGGTATGCGTTGCAATGCCATATTCAAAGAAATAAATTGTTTCTCCCTGCACGTCCTTTTCCGTGCGTCCCCGTTCCCCTCCCGCGTTTCCTTCCCCTCTTGCATACCCCTTCCACCTTCCCCGCCTTCCCTCTCCCCTCTCCCGTTCCCCCGTCCCGCCAATCCTCTCCCGCGTTCCATATATTCAGTTGCAGTACATTCAGTTTTCAAACAGCTCGCGTGCATTTACAATAATATTAATAAAAAATTTATTCAAATTTTCATTTTTCATGTATTAAAAATATTTATTTTTCTATATTATAAGAACATTCAATCAAATTTGGTACCTTACATAAGTACCTATTTAAAATATCTATAATTCTTGATTCGATTTTAATTATTATGTAAGTACTTCCAATTAATTCAAAGAGTTTTGAAAACAGAATTTTGATTTAACAATCATTGTTTTGCAAAGTCATTCTCAAATTTTTGACAGTTTCGCAAGAATTTTTGTGATAATTAAAAAAAAATTCAGATATATTGTAATGTGGTTGTAATAATCCAGAAACCTTCGCGGGGGTTTAAAGAAGGTATTTTGAAAGTTTCAAACATTTGCTGTGCTTAATATAGCAATCCATACTAATATTATAAATGCGAAACTGCTCGAGTTTGTTTATGACCTTTTCACGCATAACACAATATAAAGACTTTAATAATTCTTTCACCAATATAAAGCTAAATTATATGCACAGACTACAGGTTGTATATGATGGTAAGCTCTGGCGTTATGAAATTATAAATATTAATATATTATATTTGTTATACTTTTTTTGTCGCTAACAAAAGCGAGTTTTTGCTAACGTCAGAAAAAATCTTTTCCATGGAAACAATGTTGATATATTTTTGGGCTCTATGCTGGTAGGCACTCAGTCTACTGGTCAGCTACTACTGCAGAAAATTTAAATATTAGAATTCGTTTTTTTTTTTGGACAAGCTTGGAATAAATGTCAGATTTGAGTTCCTGTATTAAAAATATAATTCGTAACGATTATAAAGACTGAATGATAGAGTATTTTTTTATTATATTAACGAACTTCCAAATATTTAAATAAAAATAAACATCCGAGATGTTTGTAAGCGCATAAATTCCGAACGAATGAACAAAATTGGATAAGTAATTATTTTTTTCTTTGAGCTATAGCATTATGAAATTTAGGTGGTAGGCGAGATGTTTGAAAACTGAATGTAAGGGAATGAATATATGGAATGCGGGAGGGGATGGGGGTGGGGTGGGGGGGAGATAATTGATAAGTGCAAGCGCTACAGTAATTTCCCGTAATACCATGCGAGCGAAGCCGCGGGGAAAAGCTAGTATATCTATATATTGATATCAATGATTGATATGCATCTCACTAATCCAAACACATTTTGATTTTTATATATATAGATTTAATGTGAGCCCAGCTTTTCAGGTTTCGCCGTATACCGTTAATCTATTGGGTTAAATTCTTGTGAGGGTTTTACCTAGAGAAGAGAATAAAAATAAAGGTAAGTAGGATTATAGAAACTTTTTGTCAACTAATAAATAAAAATATCACCTTTATGTATTACCAAATTTTTTTCTTAATTTTTCATGAATCCCTTCTGAAATTTTGCGGTATAACATGAAACATGATGAATGTGATTTTGAAGTTCTTCGAAACTGGCTTCTTACGTAGCATTCTGGTTTATTAAAATTGAATATGTTATTGCGTATAAAATACTAAAATAAAAATTCTCTCCTTCTTGAATTCGTTTATTTAGCATTTTGATTTTTCGAACCATTCGACTTTTGTCCTTGATATAATCAAGCCTGAAAAATATTTTACCTTCGACCTTATCAAGATAGTAAGCGCCTTCCAAACATGAAAAAGGTTTACTTCGTTATTGTTAACAGCAGTTATAAAATACATATCTGTAAAATCAAATCCACCATATCTGTACGTTTGTCGGCATTTCGTTTACCACCTAATTTATTTTCTCTTTTGAAAAGATCCCAAATCACTTGACAGGTGAAACGCAGAAGCTTTGTTCTCGCATTGTTAAATAATAATTAATGATCTGACAACACAAACGTAAGATAATACTCTTTATTAAGTACTTATTTATTTTCAGACCTTCAATACTTAACGGTTCTGTTTGAACAATGGCAACACTAATGGCGCAACAACTTAATTAATGCTTGTTTATGGGGTCAAACACAAAGTCAGAGTTTCTCAAAGATATTGGACTCACCTCTCCTCCCCGTCAGCGTCTAAACTGTATATGTCCCTTTTATTAATATGTAATGTTGCAAAAATATTGCGACTGAAATTTGAGAATTTAAAAACATACTTAACATGTATTCATTCTCTTGGCCACAGCCCGGGACACCTATGTACGTATTGCACCTATGAAGGTAAACTTACGTTTCGTGGTGACCTCGCGGGGATATGCCAATCTGAATTAAAAATGGTAGGATTTGTTATCTCCACCGCCATTTTCTTAATTCCTTTTTAAAATTAATCATATTTTCAATCTCAGTCATTTCATTCGGGAATTTATTATGATGTTGGATTTCTCAGTGCTTGATTTCTTTCTTGTTGGCAATCTAATGTGCGTTGCGTTTCTCGCACTATTTAATTTAATTTTTTATTCGCTAATTGTTTTCCTTTTAAATTTGGTAAATCTTTGCAATCTTGTATCTTTACTTCTTATTGTTTCTTGTTTTTTCTGTACATGAAAGAAATATAGAATAAAAATATTTCATTATTATCTACTGTAGTCCCACCCGTCAGGTAAATTACGAAGCCACGAAGTACTGCGCCTTTTATGTAACCAAGATATTTAGTTTTCTTCTTTTGCCCCTGTGGATACCATCGTCTCCTACATCTCTTTTGCATCAGCAAATAACATCCATTTTAGAATCACTGCTCTAAGAGGTAATTCATAGAGTTCTTTGGATTGTATTTGTCTTAGTCCTACACAATTTAAAAAGTTCCCACCGCCTTTCGAATGGCTAAGTGTATCTCTTATCAGGCTTCTTGAAAGGGAATGATCCGAACACAACCGGGTCAGATCAGATTTTGGAGTGATGTGACTATTACAACCTCTAATTTTCTCCTCTTCTAATCTCCCCTGATCTCCATTGTTCTCCTGTTCCCCTGTTCTCTACACCTTGGCCCCACAACCTGCAACCATGTCATATCGGTGTGCGATGAGGTTCTTGTTAGGCACGATGAATGGTTTTTTCAGTACTTTACTTTCATCAAAATGAACACCATTGGTACATTTTGATAAACATATCCCTCGCACAACACTTAATAATCACAAAGCCCTAGCTTCTTTAGAATCGAGAAATGAAAAACATAAATGATTGTGTCATAAAATGTTTTATTTCTAATAATTTAGAACCATAAAGGTTCACCTCTCGCAGTCGCGATAAACGTTGTTTTAAGTTTTAATGCTGATTGCGGATTAAATGCGTGATTCATGCTTTTTTAATCGAAATTCCACGAAAACGAATTGGCATAGATGTTAAATGTTGAAATACACAAGGTGTGCACTGCAGGTGCCTTGGTGATGTGGAGACACTATACTAGGATGTACCCGACTTTTTTACCTGTGATTCCTGACACTATTGGAGTAAAAATGTCAATAAAATATTGTGGCCGGTGACTTTAAAGGTTTTTCTTTTTTCAAAAACAAACAAATTTCTTTCTTTCACATATTGTCTGTCTTTAGTCACTCAGCCGAGTAACAGAACGACCCTCCACCTCATCCAAAACTGTCCACTTTCTACTGATTTTTTAAATGTTTTTAGTGGGAAAAAATCAAGCAAATTACTTGAGGCAACAAATAGATTTAGCTTGGAAACGAACGTTATGCAAATCTTGTAATTCTTGGTTCATAATTCAAAACTGTATTGACAGCCCGTTCCTCTTGGAATGCTATGACTTGTACGTGCCTGAAAATTTCAGCCGCGTCTTCGACACGACTTGTCAAAAATACCATACGGCAAAACAGATGTTCTAGCACAGCACAGCATGACAAGAGGAATATGGTGCTGTTGAACGAAATATCGGAATCACTAGATATACAACTCTTCTTTAGATAGCCTTAAGATTTTTTTTATATAATAATTATCTTCCTATGTGTTGAGACTGTCAAAATGAGAAAATTGTACGATAATTGGATAATTAATCTGTTGTACAATTAAAAAAAATATGTTTGTATATTAGGTATTGCTTATTGCATTTTAGATTGACCAATAAAAATAATTATTTGTAATTTGTTTCAATTCAACAGACCCAGAAGACTAAAACAGAGCGTTATTACTAGTTATGGTCTGCGAGCTGCTCTATCTTATTTATGGTTCATCTCCCATACTCATCGTCCTCCTTCGTTTCACTCTCTCCATCTCAGGTCTATTTAAAGAAAACACGTTGGCCTCATACTTTGTAAATAAGGCCGCTGACAGACGACAGATAAGATAAATTCTTTTCTCTGATAACGGAAGCTTGTGGACCACTGGAAATGTCTGAATTATATTATATCCGAAGAATTTCCCGAATCTGACCAAATGAATTCATGAGAAAATGTACTACGCAAAGCTAAGACATAGAGAAAAGCAAAAAATCTGATAAACTGAACACTTTTTTGATACTAATTTAATAAGTCAAATACGCCTTCTACGTCGTACATAGTATGTCTCTTAACAATAAATCATCGTGAACAATTTGGGAAACGGTTATGGGAACCATTTATTGGATAACCAACACCCCTGCCATAGGTCACCCCAAGTGGTTCGCTACGTTTGGTGATTTAGCAGAGGAACCCGGGTTCATGGGGTGAGGTTTGTCTAAGTCTTGGCGGTGAATGCGTTTGCCACACCTGCTGCGTGGCGGGCCGATTAAGAGAGACTTTTTGAGGGAAATCTCACCCAGACCTCTCCAGCCGAACTCTCTCGACCCATCGCCTTATATACATCTGTCATACCGTTTTCCTTCCCAGAACTTCCTCTCCTTCCTTTCCCTAAAAAAAACCCCCACACAGCATTCCCAAAGATGACGTGGGGACTGAGGGAATTTTTTTCCTCGGGGCCTCCTGTGTATAGCTAATGTAAACTAGGCGTTTGTTTGCCACATTGCGCAATCAAGAGTCAATGTAAGTAATTAATATATGGTTCTGGGGTTCCTACTCTTTTTAGAACAATAAAATGAAATAAAAAAACATGGTTTCTTGTGAGATCCCAGATCCAATCCTTACCTAGTAGATCTGCCAAACGTGTGAAACAAATTTAAAAAAACATGAACTTCTCGCGATCCATAAATTGGAAACCTCTACTACGATAAATGTTAAACATTGTAACTAAAATAACTAAATGTCGTGTCGTTATAATATTATCGTAATAATATAATAAATGTGTTAACAATTTACAAGGATAAGTAGGTACTACAACGAAGTTGAACTAATTGAAGAACCTTGAAAACGTTTTAAATCTTTACAACATTAAACTCACTAATCTCAGCCTCCGGACTCAAACCAATCCCGTAATAGAAATAGCGTGTCTTTTATCAATTTACTGTACCATGATCGGATGTGTTTCGTGCTCTAAACTGTAAATTTACTGTAGATTGGAGGTGATTTTGGGCGAACGTTATTACAGACATTATGCTTTAAGCTTAAACGTAGGCCATAACAATATTTACGCTGTTAAATCCACGACTGCAAACAAGACATTTTGCTAATTTAAAAAAATGGACTCGTTGAAACTTTACTCTATTTAAAATGGTTACATCCATAATAGTAATGCTCAGAAGATAATTATAAGTAAAATTTACAAAATTTTAAGAAACCCCCGACACAAAAAAGAGCTGATAACCTTGAAACGCCTGAACAGATTTTCATGAATTGTAGCTAAGAACCATCTTGATTACGTCAGCTTTCAAACATAAGAAACTGCATCATAATCGGTCCATTCGTTTAGGAGCTACGATGCCACAGACAGACAGACAGACACACAGACACGTCAAACTTATAACACCGCTCCTTGCGTCGGGGGTTAAAAAAGAAATGGAAAGATTAATTCTCTCACCACTACTGTAATAAAAATTAAGGCGAGTGTTGATGTAACTTTAGAGGGAATAAATAACCAGACCAAACCGGAAATATATAATTTTTAAATCAATTTTTAGACGTATTGACTCTTTTCCACAAAAAATTATAATTTATTTTTATTTTATTTTTTTATTTGCCGGCAACCCGGGCGTTTATTGAAATAACATTATTATACAAAAAAGTAAGTAACATGCATGTATACATATTAATCCATATAAACACATACAAACATATTCACACAAACATACGCATGCATATACACAAACATACACATACGTATACGCAAGCATGCACATAATCATAAAAAACATAAGCGTACAAAATTTAAATAAAATTATTAGAACTTATTAAAAGTTTGTCATAAAACCAAAAATCTAAAAAAATTTTTTGGTAATTGCTAAAAGGTTATCTTGGAGTAAACATAGTGTCATAGAACCATAAATTTAATTTCGAGAGACTGTTCTTTTATCTAGTGAAGCTTTGTTTTAAATTTTGAAAAATATGTTTACTTTTAGTACTATAAATAAGGTTTTATCGTAGGTCGTTGGCAGATTTGTTAAATTTTCAAACAAAATTTTGTATTATACAACATACATTTCAAATCATATAATCATGCAGTAAAATAAAACAATACATTATTTGGGAAAGCTACTTTTAAGAGTTTTAATTTTAGTTCAAATAAAATCATAAAAAATGATCTGCGCCCTTGTTTAGTGACGAAAATACTTCAGTTTGTTTATTTATTTACGGTCTTACTAACTAATATATTAAAAAAAAATACACTCTAATATTGCTTAGACATTATCGAAAAATTATAAATATTTTTGATAAAAAAATAATTACAAAATGTACATATTATCATCACGAGTTTGAGAATTTTTGAATGTAGGAATTTATCAAAGCAAATTTTGAATGAAATTATATCGATGTTGATTTATTATGTTAAAATGCTTCGGCAAAATGGTATGGAGAATAATTAATCTTTCTCACCGGACCCGCCCTGTATAGTTTCAAGGGTACGATCGCAAGATTATCGTTCGACGAAATTTAAATTCTCGGTCGCTGGTTAATGGTTCTTGATTGCCAAATGGTTCGCTCTATGTTTCATTATATTTCGCTGTTTTCGCGAAGACAAATAAAAACGCCTTCTGTTGCTCGCTTCCCTTTCTACTCCTTTTTATTAGCGTCTACTGCATTAAGTGCTTTATTAATTGAATTTCCTGCAATTCGTCTTTTGTTAATGTCCTTATTAGTCTTTCCGCCTTACGCGTTACTTTCAAAGTGCACAAATTCACCCACTCACTCTAAAGTTTCACGCATTGCATTTGTACAGTGTTTTCGTATCATTTGACTTTGGATTATAAGTCCGTGAATGTCACCTGAATGCTACCAAATCCAAACAAACCTTATATAATAAGCTAGCTATACTAAGCCGTTTTACATAACAAGGAAGCCAAAAAGCTTGACCCATTTTTACAGGAGCTTTGTGTCACACTGTACGAAGCCTTAGTCTATGTTGCGAAAATGAAGTTTTTGCAGGAAAGCATTTTAAATGTGTACAAGCAAGATGTTCGGGTGTAAAAATAACTAACTTCGGGAGGTGATTCAACCCCTCAAGGTAGTTTGTTCGGTTTTCGGAACAACTCAAATAGGTTTCATATAAATCGTTGTATCTCCCTTTCTATTATAAGTAGAAATATGATCTAAACGGTATTAGAAAGAGAAAAGACTACGCTTTATATTCAAATCTAAGTTAACCGCAAAATATTTGAAACGTATATTTTTATGAAAGCAATTGAACAAAAAGTTTTCGACCGCGATTAAAAAAAAATGAAACTGGGATTTTTTTTTTGGGAAAAAAGTGAGTTGACGATAACTTTTATAATATCAGTAATTTTAGTTAGAAAAAACGAGCCATTTAAAAAAAATTATATTTGCATCAAAAACTTACATGTTTATATCCAATTATAAAATTTCAAAGCGCATTTCATCACCTTTCAGAACCAGTTCTTAGTTTTCGGATGCGTTCATAAATAATATTCCATTTGTTTGAATTTTATTGCTACGCGGAAATATTTTGACCTTCGGGCAAAATAAGCCCGAGGTTTGAGAGTTTTTTTTACATTAGCTCCACACAGGAGGCCCTGAGAAAAATAATTTATTTAAAAAATAATGCCATCTTTGGGGATGCTGTGTGGAGGGTCTTTTAAGGAAAGGAAGGAAAGTTCTGGGGAAAAAAAGTAGGAATCTGGGGTTCAGTGTTGTCCAAGTCATCCGCCGCCAGATCCAGACAAACTTTACCCCATGAATCCAAGCTTCCCTGCTAAGTCACCAATCGTAGCGAACCACTTGGGGTGATCTACGGTTACTTATTCCCCCTCTTCCCTCTACCCATTCTTACCTTACCATTGACTATGTCTATTATTTATAATTATGTTGTCTATGTCCATTGTTTTTATCTATTATTTACAATTAGTTAGTAAACCCTGAAGAAGTGAGCATAGCTCACGAAACATGTTGGTTGTGTAAACAATAAAAGTGGTAAAAACTAAGCATATTATTAATTTTAAATTAAGATGGTGTCACAAAATAAGTTTGCTGTGTTTGAAGAAGTTAATAAAGTATTTGAAATCTGCCGATTCATAATGTAACTGATATTTTAAATATGTATTTATATTAAATGTCTTGCTTCTCAAGAGATTTATACGAATATTTGATATTCATTGTATTCGCGTTTGCAAATATTAATAAGGCCAATAAGTTTATGAATTTATCGTGGGAAGACGTCCAATTCGATAAAATCTTGTTGTTTTACGAGCCGCCATGTTTTGTTCTGATTTCCTCATCGGCTGTGTTAAATTCGAACAGGTCGTAAATCTTTCTGTAAAGGGGAAAATCTGATTGGTTCCTGTAGAGAATGAAAGACGTTTTACATACAATGGTATTCTGCAGACATTTGTGTGCCATGCATATTTCAAATTGATTTTTTTTTTTTTTTTTGTAACTATCGGATTATATAATACACGAAAGATAAACGGAATGTTTATGAGTTTTAAAAAATCCATGTTCAAGAAGTATGTAGCAAGTAGAAGATTTTAAAATATGTCAGGGTATTCGTAACTCGGGAATGTTTGTCTTTCTCTAAAAAAAAAATTTAAAAAAAATCAAATTTGCGGGAAAAAATACAAAAAAAGTTGAAAATAAAATATGCAGTGAGAAATTAATTTACATGGTATTTGAGATTTTTTTTAAAGTTCAGCCGCATTTGAAAAACTAAAACTCAATTTACATAATAATTTTTAAATGGCAACTAGCAATTACTACCCGGCTTCGCCCAAGTTTTAACTTTTCTTTTTCGTTGAATATTTGTGAAACATAGAAAAAACGCCTGGGAGCCTTTTTTAGTTCTTTCAGATTGACGTAGGTATTTCGTTTGCTGAGGATTTGTTTGTACTCCTGTATTTTTGGGTTTTTTTAAGCTGTGAATGCAGTATATATATTTTTATTTTTTTTACATGAGCTCCACACAGGAGGCTCTGAGGAAAATAATTTCCCTCAGGGCCTATGTCATCTTTGAGGATGCTGTGTGGAGGATTTTTTTTAAGGAAAAGGAGGAGGAGAGTTCTGGGAAGGAAAAGAGTTTAAGGGGTGGGTAGGGATCTGGGGTTCAGTGTGTCCTGGTCATCCGCCTCCAAGACCTAGACAAACCTTACCCCGTAAACCCGGGCACCCCTGCTAAATCACCAAACGTAGCAAACCACTTGGGCTGACCTATGGCAGAGGTATTGGTTATCCAATAAAGGTTCCCGGGACGGCGGTGTGTGTTATATATATGTTAGTTCATTCAAAATTCAACCAAATATTTTGTTCTTTTACTTATAGACGATTAACCCTTCTATTTTAAAAAAAATATTTATAACGATTAGTTTGAAAAAAAGGTAACAAAAATGTCTTTTAGCATCAAGTCCCAGATTTGTAAAATGCCTGTAGATATAGAGATCTAAGCAAATTTACAAAGAATTGTTTTAAAAAAATGCGAAATTTTCGTAGACACCAAAAGAAAAAAAACACTTCAATAATATATTGGTAATACCACGAGAAGCATCAAATACAAGAAAATCCAACTGATGTTTGCCTGTCTAATAATTTTACCAAGACTTTAAATTTGAATATGAGAATTATTTGGCTTCATACACGGACTCACGAATTATTTTCTCTAAAAAAATAGTTCAATGATTTGATTTGAAAATTGGTTCTATTCAGAAAGTGGTATAGACGTTCATCAAGCAAACAGAAATTTAGAGTTTGAATCACGGTGACACCATTTTTTTTTCTCCTTTTTGTCTTTGGTTTTTAATGAACGTTCTTTGAGAACTAGGTACTACTGCTACTACTACCATTAACCCGCGAGCACTCGCTCCTTTAAAACTCACACGCGTATAGAGCATTTTGCTCACGTTTTATAAATAGCCATAAAGTACATTAACCATAGCATTTTTTTGTTATTTATTTTTGGGGTGTTATGCCGTGTTGCACTACCTCCTTCTTTAGCCAATGTTTCGGACAGCGTAACAGTGCCCATCATCAGAGCAGATGAGCAGATGAAGATGGACATAGGCAGATGATGATGGACACTGTAATGCTGTCCGAAAGTTGGCTAAAGAAGGAGGTAGCGCAATACGGCATAACACCCCAAAAATAAATAACAAAAATACTTTTGGCCGTGAAAACCTAATCATATCATAGCATATTCATTTATATTATCTGTATATACAAAAATCAAAAAATGTAGGTTTCTGGGTTTGTATGTGAGATGCCCATGCGTTGCTATACCATTCATCCGATTGCGATGAAACTTTGGGGATTTGATATGTGCATGCCCGCGATGGTTTCTATATACAATAGTGAGTTCTCGCATCATGAAATTATGCGTTGCTAACCGTTCATCTGATTGCGATGAAACTTTGGGGATTTGATGGGTACATTCCCGCGATGGTTTCTATACGTAATAGTGAGTTCTGGCATCATGAAATTATGCGTTGCTAACCGCTCATCCGATTGCGATGAAACTTGTAAAATTAAGGAATGAATAACAAATTATTAATTTTCATCATATGCACAAGCTTTACATATGTCACACAAAGTAAAATCATGTTCTGTACATAATTAATACTAAAACGTTCTGAAATAAACTAAATAATACTTACGTTGTCACTCGCGCGATGAGCAAAATGCCGCGCGACGGGACCCAGCTGAACAAACCACCTCTACTGAGCGACCGGTCACTCCAAGACGAAAAAAGCCGTTATGCAAAAATTATAAAACTCAACTATTGGGCGAATGAGGTACGTATACACATTGTTGCATAAATGTCGTGAATTTTAAATTCACCGTGAGGGAATTGCTCATAGCGCGAGTGCTCGCGGGTTAATATTGATTCGATGATTAAATTTATACAGATGATTCCAACAACGGTGTCGCCATGATCACGTTTCCTTTAGAGGTGATGATCTCTCTGGTGTTACAATCCAAGGCACTGAATCTAGTTGCTCCGTGAACATTTCCGCTAGAAATACCTCCATTGGTCAGATGTTTCCTCTCGGAGGGTTCGGTCACGATTTTAACCTTCGATTGTTATTTAATATTTTCTTGGCACTGCTGCATTAAATATTGCCGACGGGTAGTCACTGAACTAAAATACAACAGAAAAGCTACTGAATCAGGTACCTAAGCTAATCCTTACATTGTATATGTAAGTAATTGTATATATTCTGGTTACCGCACTCTGGAAATCGTTGTAAATTTATATTCATTTTAAGAGGAAACCGTATGGTGTTTTGTCCGGTTCCATGCCAGCTGAGTTCAACTCAACACCTCTTTGAAAAGTCATTAAAAGCTATGAAAAATATAATTTTCAAATAGCAGGGGTCGGAATTTGCGGCTCGTGAGTCGCATGCGGTTCTTTGCATACGCGTCTGCGGCTCTTCGGCTCTTCAGACATCAATTGTAATTTCACCTTATGAGATGGAGCCGCCGAACGATTATTTTTTTGCATTCCGAACACAAAACTGGTTTTTATGTAATAAGGAATCTATTCGCGAGTCTGTTTATAGAAACATTTAAACGGGCAGAAGTGTGATATTACAGTAATAATGTAGATAACACAAAGGAAAACGTAATTATCGTTCCACTACATTTTTACCACAGCACGATTACAACCCCCCCCCCCCCCCGTTATAATATGGCTCTTAGATATATTTGTTATCCTGTTTCTTTGACAAATTGGTTCTTCTCACTTGACAAACCGCCACACCTGCCCTAACCTATTTAACCATTTTTTTTAAGTGAAACTTCTATAGCACGGCTGTGATTTGGATTTTGGATGAAACGGAAATGACTATTACTGTACCTGCGACGCATCACCTCGCTCATCGGCCCCTTTGATAATGATGTAATATTTAAAATCATAATTGGTTCTGATATTTAACGGAAATTACGCGAGGTCTGCGCTCATTGGTCGCTTTGATTATGACCTCACTTTTCAAGTATTGGTGGAGATTGTTTTGGTAAAGTTTCGCTTCTACCAATAGGTAAACTGCACTCGAATTTTTTTTTCATCTCTTTTAATAACTTTTCTTAGGTGGTTCCGAGTTGGTATTCTGAGTTGTCCGGTCACCGTTTTGTCGATACAAACGTATTCCCCAATTCCTCTGTGGATTTTGAACCTACCACAAATATTTTTTTAATATGATGTTGATATCGACCACTAGCGTGTCGGTATGTTTTGCTGTTTTTGATAAGTTACTTCTTATAGGAGTTAAAAGTAGACAATGGATTTTAAAAAAAGCAAAATGTACACACAGAGTATTTTCATCTCATACCGATAGTAAAAAAAAAAAAAAATCGATCCAATTTTGAAGGAGAAAAATGGGGAATACAAAACCTCGATTTTGAAGATTTTATTTAGGTATTATTGTGACAATTTCACCTGACGTACAGCATGACGACAGAGACAGCAACAGTTTTGTAAAATACCTACTGTTCAAATTTATCGGCGACCGGGTTTCCTCTTAATTCTGTTCCACCCCCCATACTACCCCCTCCCTATTCCCACCGAAACAACTTGTAATAATGTTCTTGCAATGTAATTTTTATCATCTGTCGAATCACTTGCATATAATGCTTAGTTCACACTGAGCTATATATCTGCGATCAGATATCTGTTGATTCGCGAGCGCTTATCTTTTGTCCTTTCACACGAGGCTATCAAATATTTCTTCCTGTGGTAGGAGAGGGGATCAGTCGAATTAGGGAGCGGCAACGGAACGCATATTTTTTGTACTGAAATCTGTCAACTTGACATCTGTCATCCACGGGTCTAGGCAGCTCCGTAATTACAATGACCCCCTCTCCTGTTTTAGTCGGAGAAGGGGAGAGTTATCTTCTGGGATATCGCGTCTGGAGCGGTTACGTTTGAGATGTGTTTTGTCTATGATTGATCTGCGCTTAAAAACGCTTAGGTGTGAACGGTCTGAAGGGATTGTATGGAGAGCGTTATTTGGCGTGCTATGATCTTTTATATTTGATAGCGTAGTGTGAACCAGCTCTAATGCCCATGTGGAAACCTGTAAATGGTACAATTATTGTGACTCAATTACTATTATGCTCTGATAATAATGTAAACTGATGGTCTCCCAAATATAATAAAATAAAATAAAAATACCAACCTACCAAAACTATTCGCCATTTCGCACAATATCATACAGAACTTACCTTCCCGGAAAAAGCTTTTTTGCAATCATAACCATAAACACCATCTGTTATGGCGTATGGAATACCTGTCATAATGTTATTTCGGTCTTCTGTTTCATGCCTTAGAAAACACTGTTTGCATTATTTGTTATGGGTTTAGGTGAATCTGATGGCGGTCTACCGATCTACCGTGCTATCTGATAGCGGTTCAAACCTATTATCATCCAATCGACCTGAGATCAATATACAGTTACAATATTCTCTTGTGTTTATTGTACTACTGCGATTTACCAGTGTAAAGTATGAGTCTGTACATACCAGCAATGTTCTACAACTGTATTTAAACTAAATCCAATAGTTTGTCCCGTTAAGATATTTTTTTCTAATTTAGTAAAGCTTTAAAAGATATCACTGTAGGTGCAAACGGGAGATATAATACAATGAATGATTGCTCTCTCGAATCTACCATAATAGTTATAATTTTTTAATAGCCGAATAATTCGGCTCCTGCGTTTTTTCTCCTATTGATACGCAGCATATATTATGAATCAGTTCTATAATAATGTTGCAAATTGATAACAATGCTCATCAAATGTAATAAGGCTGAAGGAGATAATCGTCAGTCATTGTTTGATATATCATGCTTTTGATACATCATGTTTTAATAATTTTATTTTATTCTTTTACATACATTCACAAGGTGTAACAGCACTTACCCGAAGGTTTTTAACCAACGATTCCTGACCATATTTGGAGTAAAAAATGTGCATGTCATTTTGCTGTCCGATGATATTTTTTTCTATTAAAACAAAATATACGTTTCTATCTCACGTCGCTAATGATCCCATCCCTGTACCTCGCGATGGAATCTAGCGATGCGCACGCTGTTTCTTGTGTTACCGTGCTGTTAGACTGAGACGTAGTGCTTATTATCCGACCCGCCGCTGTGCTGTACCGGACCACTCAGCTGAGACAAACGAAACAATTTTTTTTACATTAGCTTCACGCAGGAGGCCCTGAGGAAAATAATTCCCCTCATTGCCTATGTCGTTGGGGATGGTGTGTGGAGGTACTTTTTAGGAAAGGAAAGGACAGTGTGTCCATCCCTTCCACTGCAATGCAAGGCGATGATTCGAGAGAGTCCTGCTGGAGAGATCAAAAGGTGTCCCTCGACCATTCTCTCCCGGTCCAGCCTGCGACGCAGCTAATGGGCTATCCGCCGCCAAGACTCAGACAAACCTCAAGCGTAGCGAACCACTTGCAGAGCTGTTGGATATCCAATAAAAGGTTGTGACTAGCGGTATCCATACCGCCTCCCAAATTGTTTGAAATTATTTAATTAAATGAAGACAATATAAGCGAAACTCAATCGAAAATCTGAAAACAGAAAAATCAGAAAAAGATATTGACACCTCTGGGACTCGAACCCAGGACCTCTCGCTTTCCGGGCGAACCCGCTAACCACTGCGCCACGGTGCCGATATCCAATTCGGTCATTTTTAACTGTATCATACTTCGAATAAGAACCACCCATACTATCTTCATTTTTCTTAACGCATGTTTGAAATTAGTCTATTAGAAACTAGGCACCTATCTATGTAGACACTTCATTAAAATAGATGATGTGTTGAATTGTAATCACGTCGATGGATAAAAAAAGTAATGAATTATAACAGATATTTTTTTGTTAGACTGTTGTTAGCTGTGAGCTTGATCAACATAATTTCGACTTATACGCTGTATGAAATTCGTCTGGTTTTGTATCTTACTGAGTTCCAGTTTTACTCTTCTGTTCTTTATTTGTATTCATTATTTCAATGCAGAAGACACTCTGCTGTCTTTACAAGTAAGAAGGGGTGTCTTTAGAAATAAGTAAGACGTCTCCGCAGCCTGCAGCCCGGAGATCCCTACTTCAATTTTGTCTGCATAAAACCGGGACTGTCCACGGCAATAATCTTCCAGACCTTGATGAACAAGTATCACCAACAATCCGGCATCAAAATCATCCCTGCTGAAGAAAGAAGAAGATAGGCCCGAAATCAGTTGATTTTAAGCTCGGCTTTGTTGGAATGTCGAGCTTAGCATGGTTTGGACCATAATCCGAAGATGTCACCGCGGTTTTTGAATTTAATAGAGTAAATAGAGGAATGTGTTTCTTTTTTATTTGAAAAAAGAAACTACTGTACATAGTGAGTGGGATATCTATGCTCTCTGTTGTCGTCGTTATCGGGATATATATCTATGCACCGGGAAATCACGATGTTATGATCGCGATCTTTCGAAAAACGACGACAGGGTGAGTCAATTTTTGATAAAGTCCCACTCCAAACAGCATGGTGCCGTATGAGAGTACACTAATTTTAAATAGTATTAGTTTTGTTGGGGTCAGCACGCTATTCATGAAATTATAACTACTAACCGCTGAAAACAAACTGCCCTGACGTTGAAAGTTAAAATCCCTTACCAGACTATTTTAGATTGATTATTTATCAATTATTGTTAATAACATTGATCTTCTTCATCATTAGATGAATATAATAGTCCATACTGATAAAATTATGCAATTTACGTAAATTTCGGTGAGATGCAATTACTTATTTAAAGCCTCGACGACATTGAGCGAGTTTACAAGCTACTATCTGTTATCTGATAGTAAACTCGCTCAGTGTCATCGTATTACTATTAGCTGATTGTGGAGAATCTACTACTAGCTGATTGTGGACAATCTACGAAAAAATTTGAAAGATGGCGACCCACGAACAGCTGATTTCGTAACGGAATCGGAGTTGTTATTTTCGCCACTGGCTAGCGTGTGGTGCTAGCTGCGAGCTCAAGTTTTCTACAAAATGTCGACAGAATTGGTTTGCGCGGGAGTCGTTATTTTAGCTGCTACTGTCGCTACTAAGCAAGTAGACAGTTTTGTGTGTCATCGTGACAATCTCACTCGCCGATTCACCCGCCTTTAATGGTAAGCAAGTAGACAGTTTTGTGTGTCATCGTGACAATCTAACTCGCCGATTCACCCGCCTTTACTGGCTAGTAGCTTGTAAACTCGCTTAACGTAATTGAGGCTTAACTAATTAATCGCTGAAAACAAACGTCCTGACGTTAGATACGTTTGACGTTGACGTCCTGACGTTGTAAGTTAAAATCCCTTACCAGACTATTTTAGATTGATCATCAATTACAATTAATAACATTGATCTTCTTCATCGTTCGGTGAGTATAATAGTCCATACTGAGAAAATTATGCAATTTACGTAAATTTCGGTGAGATGCAATTACTTATGAAAACGTCAAGTTTGGCAAGCTCCTCGACATCTAAAAAAGGAACTATTCTGCGCCTTACCAATACTAAAGCGGCCGATATAGCCCGCTTAAATTTCAGCAAGGAATATCGTACATACGAGTAGCAAGGGAGATATTTATTTATTTATTAACACCTTTTTTCGGGGCTTTTACATACCGGGAGAGAGAGAACTTAGGTATCTAAAATAAGTAAGCGGTGGAAGGAGCCCGAACATTGGTAGTATATATTACAATTATTAACAAAGAGTTCTACGAGTACAACCTGTTGAATCACTGCAAACTGATGTTTATTATTAAATTCACCTCGCAACCTCTCGAGGATGCTGCCCATCGAGGTAACTTAAAGTAATGAGTGCCTAATGCACGTTATCCCATAGCGTGCTGGCTCTTATCATCTCGACGACTGATTACAGGTGAGCGGAGGTTGCGAAGTCGACAGCCGGTAATTCGATACCGCGGATCGTAAAATACTATATTTACTTTGCATGAAAAAGCAAAACGAAAGATTTGCGGAGTCGATGACCTGAATACTAAACGCACCACTCCAACACTCGCGTCGTTAAAGAGAGGCAATCAGTTATGTAGTTACTTGAAGAAAAGTTTATTCCATGCATTTACGACATACACTTCTGTTATTGTTATTAACTATCTGTGTTCTATGTATTGAGTTATTTTATTTCCTGTTATAGTGACAATGCGAAAAACACGGAACAAAAACACTCTTCGATGGTGTCTGGAAGGTTCTCACTTTGTTACGGGCCATCAATTGAGTAATTTAACTCTTTCTTTTTATTTTATTTTGTAAAATAGTTTTTTTGAGTTTAATTTGTAGATTTTCTTTTACGTTGTAAGTTTTTGAAATTATATTTTAACAACAAATTCATCATCTAAGTTAATAATAAAAATAATTAATAAATTATTTGAAGCCAGATACTTTGTGTTGTGACATTTTTTTTATTTTTTTTTATTGTGAATACCGCACAAGTGTCATAACTGCTCCCTTCTGGAACCAGTGGGACTACTGCTTCCCCATTTGGGGAATGTTGTGAGACTGGAGGAAAGCGGGAGGGAAAGGAGATGTGGAAGAGGAAAGTACCTGGCTATTTAGATCTGGTCACCAAACACGGCTAAATCCATTTCAAGCAACGTTTCGATTCTGAATGGTGGTCTTATTACTCCGGGGCGATATTGAGAGTATCTTCTACTCTGGAAAGTGTCGCAAATATACCTAATAAAAATGGTGATATAACACAAATCGGATTGTTGGTCGAGAGCCTTATTTTGGTTTAGCCTTATGATTTTTCACATAAACGGCACTATACAAATACCTAATCCAATTATTATTCTTTTAAATAAAACAATGACTTCAGTAAAAGTGGTGTTTTGCAAAGTTTTTGTTTTATTTTAAAATATGTATAAATTTCTATTAATTAAAAATAAAAACTGTAACTTTTTTTTATAATTTCGTGGGAATAATGTGAAGATTTGCGATATATATTTTTTTTAATTTTGCAATTTATTTTTTATTATTAAGTTAAAAGAAATATAATATTTCGCTTTCTTAACTTAAATACAGAGCATATATAGTATAGTAGTAAGAAGTAATATTTTTAATTTTGTTCCAACATCTTAAGTTTGAGTTATTTATATGTTTTAATCCTCTGTTATTAAGTATATATATATCTATTTTTTTTTAAATTAATATTATTATAATAACTATGCCAAACAAACAAAAGTTACTATGTTTTAAAGTTTTTTAATTTTTTTTATTCCTTGTCTTTTTATTTCCTACACTTCTTTTTGTTTGTACAAAACATGTTCCGTATGTTCATAATCATCCTATTTGACTGTCCCAAAACTGGAATCCTCCTAGTTGGGCAATCAAAACATTTGCAAATAATGTATAATCTTGTACTAAATAAATTTAAAAAATATATATTTGAGAGGATTTGATTGAAAAAAAATATAATTGAAATATATTTGAGAGGCAGAGGATTTTTGCCGAGAAAAATTGAAGCAGCAATTATTACTATGTAATAAACTGATTAAATGTTATATACATGGATGTTATACAATATTATACACAACGGATATATGTACCGGCTACGGCTAACTATTTTACAATTTCTTACTGCCTTCCGAAGTAATTATATAAATGAAATACGTAAGTACAAACATACGGAATTAATTAAATAATACTCATAATAGATAACCAAAGAGAAAGCACCAATAAAATAGTAGGAACATATTGTTAAAGTTTGGTTTGCTAATAGTTTGTTTTTACGATGTTTGAAATTTGATGGGGTCATTCATGCTTTATGATAATGTTTTCTGAGAGGTAATATTGTTTATAACTTTGTCGTAATGCAGACTTATAATACTAATTATAAAACCTGTCAAAAATGATTTACGTCGAAACTCTTTTCCATTCAATTGATGCAAAGCAATGTTTATATTATGCAGCAAAGATAACTGTAATATTATGGCTTTATACTAAAAAAACTGCTCTCGATGACACCGCTGAGAAATTACCCAAGATTAATGATGCTTTTAAACTATTTTATTAATACCAGGAAATGCAAATTCTTCATCAGTCTACAAACCAACATTTCCACAGTCATTCAATGAGATATCTGATGTTAAGAGGAAACCCGGTCGCTTAATTCGAACAGTAGTTATTTTATCAAACTGTACTACCCCGAAAACTGAGCGAAAGAGACAACTGAACCTCAGGCTGATAATACCTAAATAAAATCATCAAAATCGTGGTTCAGTATTTCTTGTTTTTCTCCTCTAAACTCGACCGATTTTTAAGGTTTTTTTTTACTAATTGTATTAGAAGAAAAACTCTATGTCAGTACGTTTTGCTTTTTTTTAAAATACATTGTCTATTTTGCATACTGATCGTCTGTTGATGGCGTTCAAACCAAGCAATTTTACCGATTTTTAGAGTGTCCTAACTCCTATAAGAAGTGACTTATCAGTGACTTACATTATATTAAAAAAATATATTTGCAGTTTTGTCGAAATCCATAAAGGAAATCGGGAGATTTGTTTTATGGTCAAAATTGACGGCCACCGTGGTCGAGGAATAGGCTCTTGATTCACAATCCGAAGGTCGCGGGATCGAATCATTTAAAAATAATATACAGTACGCAAGAAGTGCAAATTTTTTTGTTTTGTTTTTACTGCTAGGCCCTGCGGGCGGCTTTTGGTTCGGCCTCGCCCAGTTAGTGTTGGTAACCATTTTATAAATCCCATAGCAACTGGTTCCAAAATTGGTCAACCAGTGATGACTAGTCACCGGGATAAAGTAACCGGGACGGGCAATGACGTCATATGTAATGTGCAGCTGCTTGATACAACTGATTATTACCGTCAATCTTTCCATATCCGAGAGATACTCCAGATTCACAAATTTGTAGAACTTATACCTGAGGGGGCACGTCCCTATGCGTCCTATCGACGGAAGTGGTGACATCGAGTGACGAATTCTTGAATTCAAAACCGAATTACAAGGGTAGCTTTGTTTAAAATTCTACGAACACAGATGTTATTTGTGACGCGGCGCGTATGTCGTAGCGTCAGACATGCAATCGAAGCTGGGTTCTGAAATTCGAAATTATAAAATTCAGACGCAAGCCTAATGGCTTTAGCCGTGATTGGTGACCAGATCTGAATAGCCGGATTCTTCCCCACTTTCCTCTTCCCCATCTCCTTCCTCTCCCCACTACCTTCAGCCTCACAATTGGGAATGCCATAGACTCAATGGCTCCAGACGGGAACAGTTAAGACTCTTGTGCGTTATTCATATATATATATATTTTTAAAAATAAATGTATAGTATATTTGCGGCCCGTTCCAGAATGGAAGATACTCTCAGTATCGCCCTAGTGTAAGAGCACCATTCAGAATTGAAATGTTGCTTGAAATGGTTTTAGCCGTAATTGGTGTCCAGATCTGAATCGCCAGGTACTTCCCCACCTTCCTCTCCTCCAACTCCTTCCCCTCCCCAGTACCTTCAACCTCACAACATACCCCAATTTGGGATGCCATAGTCTCACTAGCTCCAGATGGGAGCAGCTCTAGTGATGTATTCCTCTTAATTTGCATCATATCTGAAGCCTCGCGAGTTTGCCAAAGAGACGCACGGGAATTATTGAGAGCGCTAAGGGTTTTTGTGAGAAAGATTCAAAGACAATCATCGGTGATTTTAATCACCTCCAACCTTCCCACGGTGAGATTATCTCAGTAGAGAAGTGTTCATACCTTCGTGCTTTGTACACAGGTAATTATTCTTCTATCGTAAATCCCGCAAAGTTAATTACAATTTCCCTGCGCCGAGAAGAAGTGGAAGTCGGAATGTAGTCATAATTGTTATCATGATGGTAACGGAAGCATCGCAGGTACCCACAGGTAGCATGATAAAACATTGCAAGTATATGATGAATGAGATTAGTTATATGTATACAGTGGTTGGTGAGTGTTTTTACTAGTGTGGTATACTGTTTGCATTTAAAAAAAAATGTGCATAAAAAACATTTATTTTTCAAAATTTTCTGTTACGTTGCAATAGTCAGTGTTTATAATATTTCTCCGTAACTACTTTATGGTTTAACAATTTATTTATGCGTAAACCTTTTTTATGATATTTTTCATACTTACCACTGACAGCTCGGTCAGTAATCTTAACAATAAGTATTTGTTTATGTAAGTATGTTAACCGTAATATTCTAACCTGAATCCCATGGTTTTAAGTCATATTATGGAAGTATTGTGTAAATACCCACTCGGTCATAAAAATATGTTTAGTTTTAAGCCACCACTGTCTGCTGAAAGTCACTGGTAATAAATCGAAGTTGTAAGTGTAAGTGATAGCATTTAGGTTAAATGTATGTATTAAATTGTAAAGCGCCATTGAGGTAATTTTTTCACAATAATACAAATTACAAAAATATTATTATTATATGAATGTTTTTTTAACAATATGTTAATTAATTTGAATGTCTATGTTCATGGTAGAATCACCGTAATTATACTTACAACTCGTGATAATACTCCCTTCCTAAACACGAGTTATTCTCAATTAGGGATGTAATTAACATCAAGAAACATAAGTATTACACCCATACATATGTACAGCGTATTAGGGAACGTACTTGACTTACTTTAACCAGTGATTCCTGACATTATTTGGTGTAAAAATGTACCTAAATGAAATATTGGTCTCCGGTGAAATTTTGGACAGCGTTTTTTTTCAAAGTTTTTGTCTTCAAAATCAAACAAAAAAAATTTCTTCCGCATGTCGTCACTGGTCACTCAGACGAGTGACCGACCAACCCATCACCCCCCTCTCAACTGTCCAACACCTACAATTTTTATATGTTTTTGTAGAAAAAAAATAACATCAAAAATATCACCGGAGACCAAAATTTTACTTACATTTTTTACTCAAGTAATCATCAGATTAATTTTTTCTCACAAAGTAGGCCCTGAGGAAAATAATTTCCCTTCATCTTTGAAGATGCTGTTTTTGAGGAGAGGAAGGAGTGAACATGGGTCTTGAAGAGACCCATGTTTTAGGAGGGAGGAAACACAGAGGCCCGCAAATCGTTCCACAGCCGAGCTGTTGAACTCAAGAACGAGTCGAAGAAACGACCCGTTCTCACGTGACTAATGTCAACCGTGTACAAATGTTGGGCGCGTGTTTGGCGTGTTTCCCGACCATGCACCGGTGCCGAAGGGATCAATGACGCTAGTTCCTCGGAGCATCTTCCATTATAATACCGGTAGAACAAGGACAGCATTCTCACCTGACGCCTACGCTCTAAAGATTGCAATCCGTTTGTTAAGTTAGGAGTAAAGTAAATAAAGTAAGTCAAGTACGTCTCAGCGGGTATCTTCAATTAGGCACTCTAACATAATCTGATGTAGACTAATTTAACGTAGTCCTAACCAAAACTCACACAACCCTACCGTCTTCAACACTTACTTCTGTTTCTTGATCTTATGAGATTGAACACTATTTTAACACTAATGTCAAAATATGACAGACCGCATCACCTACTATTCTTTTGCAATTTTTTGCTCAATCATTAAGCTTCCTCCCAAAACAAACAACTATCACTTTCTATCCTCTACTATCATTTCACTTTCAAGAATCTCTTTCTAAATCTAAACTTTCGTTTGTCACATGTACCCAACAATGCACGCATATAAAACCATGTCTCAGCACACACTTTGTGCAATTTTTATTTCCCAATTTGCGCAATTAAATATCTAACTAAATCTTGCGCCAACTCACGTAACTCTTTGTTTGAATGTTTCAATTGTTTTCACTGTGAATAGTTCGTAAATAATAATAATAAATAGAATAAACAATAAAGACACGTTTCACAGACAAACGACGGAAGAGCTTCAACACCATTAAAAAGTTTTCACCATACTTTTGTATGCAATTACATATTATTGCATTATAAAACGTAATGAAAATGATTTCAGAAACGACTGCAGTCGTAATAGAAAGATTATTTTTGTTTAGTATCCGCTATTTGCAATACTTACGTCAACGTGTTTTTAATAGTTCTTTTTACTTTTTAAAATAAATTGTTATTTCATACTTACGTTATGTTGTGGTTACTTGATTAGTTTCAAATCTAGTTTCCAACATGAAGGCTTATATATATTTAGGTATTAGACCATGGTGCAGCTGAAAAACAAAACCATTTTATTTTATGGGCTTTTTACATCATCTGTATCAGATTTAATTGCATTTTTTTATTATTTTTACATTAGTTTCACCTGTGGGAGGCCCTGAAGAAAACGATTTCCCTTCCGGGCCTATGTTATCTTTGGGGATGCTGTATGGAGGGTATTTTTACGGAATCCGAAGTTCGCGGAATCGAATCGAATTTGTGTTATTTCACAATTAATTCATTTAATTGTGAAATAATATATATATCTGGAACGCTCTGCAAATAGTGGAAGATACTCTCGGTATCGCCGTGGTGTAAGACCACCAATCAGAATTTAGACGTTGCTTGTAATGGTTTTAGCCGTGTTTGGTAACCAGATCTGAAGAGCCAGATACTTCCCCACCTTCCTCTACTCTAGCTCCTTCCCCTCCCCAGTACTTTCAGCCTCACAACTCATAACATACCCCAATTGGGGATGCCATAGTCTCATTGGCTCCAGACGAGTAGTTGGGACTATTGTGCAGTATTCATATAAAAAAGAAGAGAAATATCTTGGAAGGAAAAAGGTATGAGGGGTGGGTAGGAATCTGGAGTCAGTGTGTACATGATGGACGAATGAATCTATTCCTCCTACTACGATGCAAGGCGATGGGGGTCGAAAGAATCCGGCTGGAGAGTTCAAAAAGTCTCCCTCAACCAGTCTCTCCCGATCCGGCCCGCTACGCAGTAGGTGGACAAACGCTTCCACGACCAAGACCTCACCCCATAAACCCGAGGGTGACCGGACAACTTAGAATGAAATCAACTCAGAACCTCCTTTGAAAAGTCATTAAAAGTAATGAAAAAAATTGGTCAAATAGGTTACGTTAGGTTAGGGGTACAGGCTATTTTAAAATTATTTTTTCATAGCTTTTAATGACTTTTCAAAGAGGTGTTGAGTTGATTTGATTCCGAGTTGGCATGGAACCTGCTGGGCAGCGTTGTGAGGCGGGTAGGAAAGGATTTATTAATGCAGATCTTAAAGAGGCCCGGATTCTATGAAGAGGAAAATTTTACACAACCTATAAAGATGCAGGTACAGATAACACCCTGACAGAAATTGTTTTCTTCAGGGCCTCCTGTGGGGAGCTAATGTAAAAAAAAATGTTTTCCGTGCATTGCAAATACTACGCTACTATTATTATAGAAAGTAAAAAAATTTCCGCAATAGTACACTATAATTTTGATTGTTTTATATAATGCAGATTGTAGCCGCATTGTCCCGTTTCACCTTATTGTCGTCAAGTGCAGAACGCGAGCAGTACCAGCTACCAGCTACTCCCACTGTTCAAGTCTGCATAGTGTGTGTGGAAATGTGCTATTCTCTTCACGTAGGTATCCACTTAGCATGCGATTGTTGCATTTATGTTGACAGATGTCATGAGAAAACATTCGCAAATACATTCTATTCGGCGCTTTCCATTCACTGCACACACGATCCAGGGTTGTATACAGTGTAATCAATTGTTTTTGTATGTTTTTCTGTATATATAATGTAATACGTATGCTAAATCGATATAGTGTATAGGTCCAGGAGGCACCACCAATTCATAGTAACATGGTTCAACTCATGTGTTCTTTTTTGTGTCGTTGCCACAAAGAGATGTGCGTTAAATTTGAAAAACATGTTTATCATGCAATGCTGCATATCTATTATTATACACACTTTCGAATGCCCTGTGCAATATCCATACAAAACATCTCCACAGTTTCATGAGGGAATAACACAACAAATTTTATAAAAATGCTTACACCACTTTAATTTTTATCTTAATTTTTTTATTTTATTTGTGATAGTTTTTAATTTATTTTATTGACTTTGTTAATGTTGCGAGGATTGAAATTAAGAGGGAATAACCAAACAAAACCGGAAATATGTCATTTTTAAATCAAATTTTAGACGTATTGATTTTAGACTCTTTTCCACAAAAAATTATAAATTGATTTCGAAAGACTGTTCTTTTATCTAAGAAAACTTTGTTTTAAATTTTGAGAAAATATGTTTATTTTTAGTACATTAAAGTTTTCAAACAAATTTTTTTATTATACAACATACATTTCAAATCATATAATCATGCAGTATAATAAAGCAATACATTATTTGGGAAAGCTACTTTAAAAAAAAAAAAGAACCGCGCCGAAAATACTTCACTTTGTCTATTTATTTACGGTCTTACAAACTAATATATTTAAAAAAAAATACATTCTTACTTTGCTTGGACATTATTTAAAAATTATAAATACTTCTGATTAAAAAATAATTACAAAAAGTACATAATTTTAATAGTTTTACCATCACGAGTTTGAGCATTTTTGAATGTAGGTATTTATCAAAGCAAATTTTTAATGAATTAAAATCGATATTGAGTTATTATGTTAAAATGCTGGTATGGAGAATAATTAATCTTTCTCATAGGAACCGCTCTGTACAGTTGCAAGGGTACATCGTTCGACGAAATTTACATTCTCGGCCGTTGGTTACTCTTAAACAAATATCTGCATTATGATCTTAAGCCGCCGCTATCCGAATTTCGACCGATTTCTTACATATCTCCCTTAAACATTTGAAGTTTTTAAGCTCTTAAAAAAATGTATGTTATTTTTGAAGATAATATCTAGATACGTTTCACGCCGAAACGCAAATTATGTGAAATTCCCTCGATAGAAAAAAATCGCAAAGTATGCTCCGAAAATTATTTAAAACAAGTCTATTTCTATTATTTTACAAGTTATATTTGTGAAAAAATTCACAATGTTTCTTTAAATGATACTTACGATAAGTTTCACGAGAGTCATGTTTGGAGAGAGCGCGCTAATATTTCAAACGAAAAAAATGAAGCGAAAATTGCGAAAAAGCTTTTTCGCAATTGTCGCTTCATTTTTTTCTTTCGTTTTAACATTCGTAATTACTAATTACATGTATCTCCATCTTCTTCTTTTCGTACTCGGGTACGGGGCCTTAAGTATTTAAAAAAATATATATTTATGTCTGTCTGTGCTCGTACATATTGTTAACAGGTTTATAGATAAGTTTACAGGTATACAGATTATTAGTTCAAGTAATACAAAAAATGTTACAAATATAACACATGATAATGGAGTGCAAAATAATCAGTAACTATTTCTATGGTCTCGAAGAACAATGTCGGATCTGCTAAAAATTGAGAATCCTTCTGTTACTTATTTATTAAAAGAAACATATGATTAACCTAACGTAATTTTTAAACAATTTGAAAAACCGCCATCCAAGCATCAATACAACCAAGCCATACACTACATAGATGACGGACGGTAAAAAGAATCAATGACTCGATAGCAAAGTTAATAACCTGTTACAACGAGCAGCAAAGAATCTGTTTTTCTAAACTTGAAAACTTGGTTTTCTAAAGAATGTCGCTGAAAACAAAGGGAAACAATTCCAGGTTTTTGCTTCCACATATCTTCCTGGCAACTAAGTATCGAGCAGTGATCTAAAAACAAGCATGAGTAAATAAATTGAATTTTTAACCGGTTTTTAGTTAGTTCCAGTCGGTGTCAGTGCCAACCTTATATTGCCCGAGTTACCTTCCTGCTTCTACGAATAATGAACATGTGCCTTCGTCAATTACTTCTAAACCGTATCGAGATTAGCATGGCAGTTAAAAGGTACCGTGGGAATACTGTTGAATGGTGTACCGTTGATATGACTAACTTTAGCTTCGTGAGCTATCTACATCTTCAAGACAGCTCATATCTTACCGTATCAATGTTTTATACACGCTATTAGCATCCGTATCCGGCTTCGCACGGGATTTTTCCCAGGTGTATTTATCGAATCGTTGAAGACTTTTAATGATGTTTTTTTTTCAAAGCCTATAATGCAAATGATCTTTCGATTTGAAAATAGTTGAAGAATCCATACTGTGAAGTATAGGTACTGTGATATCCTAGATATTAGTTTATTGTATTTCATTTACTGACAAATAATTGCCCAAGTTGCCTCTAAAATCATGAAACACTAAAATCTTTCATGGCCTATATCTTATAATTTAATGCAAAAATAAATAAAGTAGCTCACATCCGTACTAGATATTTGATATACCTTTTGATAACAAAAATAATTTTTCAGTTTGGTTGGGTATTTTGAACTCAAATCCAAATTTAAGATTTGTATGAAACTGGCCGAAATGAGCCGCGCATACGTTCCTCTTAACCACATATGGCACATAGCTATCCTAGATAATTTTTTTACGTTAGCTCCACACACGAGGCCCTGGAGAAAATAGTTCCCCCCAGGGCCTACGTCATCAAGACCGATCTTTGGGGTTGCTGTTTGGAGGGTATTTTTACCAAAGGAAGGAGGGAAAGTTCTTGGAAGGAAAAGGGTGTGAGGGGTGGATTGTAATATGGGGGATTGTAATCTAGGTTGTTATCTATCCGTTGTTCCGAGAGAATCTTGCTGGAAAGGTCAAAACGTCTTCCTCGGCCAGTCTCTCCCGATCCAGCCTGCCACGCAGTTGGTGGGCAGACAAAATCCGGATAAACCTACTCCATGAATCCGGGCACCCCTTTTAAGTCACCAATCGTAGCTAACCACTTGGGGTGACCTGTGGCAGGGGTGTTGGTTATCCAATGAATGGTTCCCGGGGTGACAGTACCTATACCTGCCTCCCAGATTGAGTTAAACCCCTATTTAATAGAGTTGTGAGTTGCCACATATTTTGAATAAGATTCACGTTTTTCATGATGCCAGAGCTCATCATTCGACATTTTGTGCTGCCTTACTAAATAAATTTCTGTGATTAACTGCCAGCATGGACAAGATGTCCGAAGACCGTAAAAAGTAACGCCACTGCTAAAAATATTAAATGATGCATCATTATCATTTAATTGTTGTGTAAAACTAGAATGAAATTTACAGAGCTAGAGAACAAATAATACCACGAATGGGTAATTGAGCAATTAGGTTTTAGCTGAACAAGAGAGATTTTATTACGGAGTAATGTGCGTTTTACACGATATTTTTTTCGTACCGATCTCCATGTGGAAACTATGTACCGGGAATAAATATTTACTTAACACGATCATTATTTATCATGATATCATATAGATAGTTAACGATATGTCTTAATGACACTTTTTGTAAAGATAAATATTCTGATCAAATCCTTGTACTATTGTAGTGTGCACCATAAAATTTTGCCTTAGCTTTCCGAAATACGCTCATTGAATATATTATATACTAGCTGGTACCCGGCATGCATTGCTATGACATTTAATAGAGAAATTGTTTCTCCCTGCGTGTCCTTTCCCATTCGTCCTGTTCCCCTTCCACCTCCCCTTCCTCTCCCGCGTCCTCTTCCCCTCTCGCATTCCCACTCCGCCTCTTCCACCTTCCCTCTCAGTCCACTCCCCCCTTCCCCCGTCCCGCGAACCCCCTACCCGAGTTCCATACTTAAATAAATATTTAAAATCTATTCTTTGTGTACTGTTGTTATTAAAAAGGCAGCAAGATATTAATAGACTTTTTCTTAAAGTCGTTAAAGTCTATTTGGTTAAAATAAAAATTAAATATAAAATTCAAATTGAAATTTTCAAATACAAATTGTCAAGTATTTTTTTCATTATGCCTATTTTATTTATTTATTGCTTCTTCATAATTTTAATTCATTTTTAGCACGTAATTATTAACCCCATTGGGGTTCTCCTATATCGGGGTTAATAATTTCACAATTTATTCAAAAAAACACACATAAGATAAACAAAATGTTATCATTCATTGTGTCATTCGTTCATACCATTTTCAACAATAAAGAAAATTAAAAAAATATATAAATTATTATTTTATGTTTATTGTTATGACATACGAATATAAATATATTTTAATGATATAGAGATACTTTCAGTATCGCCCTGGCGACAGACCACCATTTAGAATCTAAACATTGCTTTTTTCTATAAACTCCACACAGGAGCCCACGAGGAAAATAATTCCCCTCAGGGTCTATGTCATCTTTGGGGATGCTGTGTGGAGGGTCATTTTAGGAAAGGAAAGAGAGGAAGTTCTGGGGAGGAAAAGGGTGTGAGGGGTGGGTAGGAATCTGGGGGTCAGTTTGTCCTGGAGTAACCCATACCTCCCATTGCGGTGCAAGGCGATATTCGAGAGAGTAATTAAAGAGAGGGATTAAAGGGACTCCCTCAACCATTCTCGATCCGGCCTGCCATTCAGCTGATGGACAGACGCATCCGCTGCTAAGACCCGGACAAACCTCAACCTATGAACCCGGGCACCACTAAGTCTTAAAGTCGTATTTAGTGATGAACCAGCTAACCCTATCTCTTTCCTCTTCCTACTAGAATGCCATAATCTAAATGGCTATGACCATTTGAGACTTTTGTGCAATTTCGGCATTTAAAAAATCCGTTATCTCAATTTGGACCAACGACCAAATAAGAAGAGCGAAATTCGCATACTCATAAAAAAATCTGTCCGAACGGTTATACAAAATTGGCGGCCAAGATGAAACCAATATTGTAAACTGAATAATAAATAATAACCATGAAAACCATGAACGAAACGCCATTTTTGTATAACCGTCTGGACAGAAGGTATGCCTAGTCCTTGTCTTAAGGTATTTTGTTTAGTCATTGATTTTGGCATACAATAAGAAAAGAAAGAAACAAACTCCGGCGAAGAGAGTCAAGTGTTTACTACCTTACTTCTATAGCGAATAAAATGATTGAACGTAACAGTAATAAATAATAAATTAAAACTGACTTGAGGTGACAGTTGTCAATTTATTCATGCATAATAAATACTGCCACGCCCTGCCTCCATAATTGGAAGAATCGACATCTCGACCAACAAAATATTAGTCGACGAAGGTCAAGCGGTGTTTTGTTGACATTGCCCTGGGTTATTTGGACTTCGAAGTGGCCGGTGCCGGTGACTACCTAGTTGTGTACAGTGTCAACAGACTCCAGTCGGCCAAATCGGGCCTCAACAAACTCGGGTGTGTTTCGTAGTGTTTTTTACTGTTCGATACTTTAAATGATTCGATTCGTTTGATTCGATTCCAATTAACAACACAATATAGGCATCAGTAGAGCATCGATATAAATCATCTCTTTGTAAAAGCCACTTTCTTAGATATTTGACGTTAGTGGTATAAAAGGTATTATTGTCATTGGTAGATTATTTATAATTTTGGTACAATATAGTTTAGGTATACAATATAATACAATATAGTTAGTATTTCTCTGGATGTCTCATCACATATCCTAGATATTGAAGTTTTCGGATTATTATTGTTAATAGAGAAGTACGAGATCTTGCATCTCATAATACAGGGAAAGATTGCCGAAAGACGGAGCCCTGGAAGAAGGAGAACACCATGGCTGAAAAACCCGAGACAGTGGTTTGGCCAATCTACTGTAGAGCTGTTCCGGGCCTGAATAAACCAATTCCGCATAGCCACCATGATAGCCAACGTCCGTTGATCGGACAGGGCACGAGAAGAAGACACAGTATTTATTGGTCCATTTCAGAACCACCATCCTTCATTCTGAGAGAATTTTGTATTATGTTTATGGTGAACTCTTTCCCTGTACATACAAGAAATCAGACAATATAACATGTTGACATGCAATATTGTACCTTAATATTCCCCTAACAGGTAAAATATTCTGTATATGAATTTATTCTGTGTGCATTGGCGTTATTATGGCTTAACCATTTTGTAATAGAATTTTGGAATGTTTTGATACAGTTATATTAGTTTTACGAGAATTCCCCCAAGAAGTAATTCCATACGGAATAGTGGATTCAGCCAAAGATAAATAGATTAATTTAAAACTATATTTTATTTTTTTATTTTTACTGGTACAAACACACCACTTACGTATTTTGTTGTCTCTTCACCCCTCTTGAGACTTGAGACTATGGCTGTGTTCTGGGTTCGCTAGGTTCTCCCCTTTATAGTTATAATCATTAAGCAGGTGGCCAATCTCCCTATAACGAATGACATTAAATGGCTTAATGTAGGTTTAACCCGATTTCGATCAAAATTTCTCCGCCTTTGTCTTGTCGTTCAAATTATTGTACAAAGAACGAATTTTGTCTCATTTAAAAAAAAATTATTTTTTGTAATTTATTTATTATTTTGCCTGCATATAAATACAGCCAAGTTTTCACTTTACTAATAAATAGCTCATGATAGAAACGATGTTCTGGTAGAAAGTAGTAAGTAAAATTTATTTATTTTTTGCCTGCATAAATACAACCAAGTTTTCACTTTACTAATAAATAGCTCATGATAGAAATGATGTTCTGGTAGAAAGTAGTTGCCTTAACCTAGAAGTTTAGAAGAAAAATCTCTGAAAATTACAATAGGTAGCGCGCGAGTTGTTTAAAAAATATGTGTATTTCATATAGTTTAGCGGCAGGAAGGGAGGGAGGCGTAGGGGAATCCAGGAGGGAGTGGGGAACGAGGGGAGGGGGGTTTGAGGGAAAGGGGACGTGGGTGGGGGAAGGTAAGTGTGGGAAGGGGAGGAGGGTTCGCGGGACGTAGGGATGCGGTAGAGGAAGGGGACGCGTGAGGGGACAATATAGTTAAGGTTCTTACAAAGTATTTATTAGTACATTTCAGAATCACCAATCGTTCATTTTGAGTGAATCTTGTTTTATGTTTACGGTAAACACTTTCCCTATTCAATGAATTAGAGTCTAATTCCTTGAATAGGGAATATATATAATTGGGAATCAACGTGTTATGTTGTCTAATTATTAGACAACATAACACGTTGACGTCAGACGCTACCTAAGAGTATGGATGTTCAATCATAGTTCCATGGACGCCACCGTTCGAATGTTTTTGCTGCCTATCATATTACTAGCTTTTCCCCGCGGCTTCGCTCGCACGGTATTACGGGAAATTACTGTAGCGCTTGCACTTATCAATTATCCCCCCAAACCTCACCCCCTCCCGCATTCCATACATTCATTCCCTTACATTCAGTTTTCAAACATCTAGCCTGCCACCTAAATTTCATAATGCTATAGCTCAAAGAAAAAAAGAATTATCCAATTTTGTTCATTTGTTCGGAATTTATGCGCTTACAAACATTTCAGATGTTTATTTTTTATTTAAATATTTGGAAATTTGTAAATATAATAAAAAATTACACTATTTATTATTCAGTCTTTATAATCGTTAGGAATTATATTTTTAATGTAGGAACTCTGATCTGACATTTATTCCAAAACAGAAGTTTGTCCAAAAAAAAACAAAACATATTCTAATATTTGAATTTTCTGGAGCAGTAGCCGACCAGGGAGCCGAGTACCTACCAGCTTAAAACCTACAAATACTGACGTTAGCAAAAACCCGCTTTTGTTAGCGACAGAAAACGTATAACAAATATAATATATTCATATTTTTAATTTCATAACGCCAGAGCTTACCATCATTTGCAGCCTACAGTCTTCGCATATAATTTAGCTTTCTATTGGTGAAAGAATTTTTCAAATCGTTTTATAGTTTTACGCGTGAAAGCGTCATAAACAAACTCGAGCAGTTTCGCATTTATAATATTAGTATGAAAGTATGGATAAGCAAATTCAAGTCGCAACAGGGAAAAAATTGATCGGTACGTATTAAACATAATAAACCGATTTAAATTCGTTCGGACAAATCCTAGATTTCGAAACTAGAATATCAATTTTTTGTAAGTGGGTAATTTTTTATAAACTCGAGAAAGAACTGTATTTTGTAATAATTCACACTGCAGCGAAAATATAGGAGGAGTAATGATTATTATGTACTAGCAGACCCGGCCACACGTTGCTGTGGCTAACGAAACCCAACGCCATTACCCAACCTTTATAACCAACGCCATATGTTAATTTGCATACATATCAAATCCACACCGCCCGCTTGCCAGCCCGCTACCTTTATATACACAAAACATTGACAAATTATATACCTACAAACCTTCCTCAAGAATCACTCTATCTGTTGGTGAAAACCGCATGAAAATCCGTTGCCTAGTTTAAAAGATCAAATACAGACAGCGGGAGCGAATTAATTTTATACTATGTAAAGATTTATGAGATCAGAGTGACTTTATTGATAAATATTATTTATTTTAATTTTCAAACATACATTCTGTGAAAACGAAAAAATAAAATTAATATATCTTTATGTTATCATAGAGTGTAATTTCTGTAATGGGCACATTTGTAAATGCATACGTACGTAGAAATGATATTTTGTTTAAAAAGTGCCATTTTTACATGCATTAGTGGAGATTATCATACATTACCATTGTTTTATTATTTCGCTGCAAAAGGGTTGCCACAGTGCCTGCTTTTTTTTTCTGGGAAATTATTTATTTTAAACGTCACTTCTCCTTCCCTCCTCCTTACTTTTTTCTACCTCGCGAAAACTCTTAAAGAAATGTATAGTTATATACACATCTCTCGTACGGTATCCCATGAAAAGTTTCAGTGGTACTGAAAAGAAAATCACCAGATCCATGATCGCTGATATCACCGTTTTAAACTTAAGTCCTTTCGACTTTCATAGCCCAGATAGGCAAATGAAATTGATCATTTTCGTTCAAAGAAGAATTTCAATAATTGAAATTGTTTGATCATTTTCAGCCGAGTTAAGATATATTCGGTGACCTGGCAGCGTATTTCCAAAACCTATAACCGTTTCAGTCGCGGTGGCGGCAATTTACATTTTAAATACACCTCTATATTGGTTATTTTTTATCACTTATCAAAAACAAAAATTGTTCTAAAATCTTGATAAAATAATCTTTCCAATGTGTTTATTAGAAATTTTTAATTTTATTTCTAAATATTTAAATTTTGATATTATTCCCATATATTGTAAATACACCTCTATATTGATTATTTTTTATCCCTTTACAAAAATAAAAATTGCTCTATAATCTAGATACAATAATCTTTCCAATGTGTGTATTAGAAATTGATAATTTTGTTTCTAAATATTTAAGTTTTGATATTTAAAATGTAAATCGTCGCTACCGCAACTGAACCGGCATAGGTTTTGGAAATACGCGACCTGGCAGTGATCCCGATAGTTGACCCCCTAAAATGATGTTTATTATAAAATTATAAGTTTTTGTGCATTATTTACCAATTTCTAACCTGAAATCGACTTCAAAAATACATTTAATAATAAGTTGGTATGGATATAAAACGAATTGATTTACAGTGTCGATGTTTTGTACTTATATGATCGTATATACAGAATATAGACAAGTCGTTTTTCCTTGATGCATTTGAAAGAAAGTATGTTTTATACTTTTGCTATTCGGCGGTACATCCTCTCTGCACACTTAGTTATATTTTGTAGGTGTACCATATTTTCCCTAAACCGACTGCGTATTGTATATAAGAATGCCGGGGGGTCACCGAAGGATCAACTGCCATTGAATCGATATATTTGAACTTACTTTGGGCAAACAAACATGCCCAAAACTCTTATAGGTGTGTGTGTGTTTTTTACTTTATCACATTTATCTGCAAATAAAGGGTTAAAAAACTTTCTTGGAGCCAGGTTAACAGCTGATATTAATTCTCTAGAAATCGTTTTTTTTTCAATTTGATGTTAAAAAAAATTGGAATCGATTTACTCGAAAACGAAAGCTCAAAAAGCAAAAAACGAGTGTGCTTTAGACCTGTGTTCCGCAAAATGTGTGCCGCGGCACACTGGTGTACCGTGATCATTAATTGGTGTACCTCACCGAAATGTTACATTGTCACACGCAAACAAAAAAATACAACGCAAGAATTTTAATATTTTAACGTCATCCGACAAGATTGAAAGCTTTCACGCTAAGTTGGTGTTATGGATCAGCCACGCTACCAAAGGTAGTAATGAAATGTTCTCAAATGCCACCGCTGCCGATTCAGAAAAAAATGCAGGTTTTGATAGTGAAACACTTGGAGCTATTAGCAGAAAAAATGAACTCATATTTTCCTAAGTGTGACTTGCAACCTATGGACTGGGTACGAAATCCATTCTCAGATAGCATTCCCCTCGGACACTTACTGATAAACTACCAGGAAGAATTCCTGGAGCTAAAAACTGATCGGATATTAAGAGGAACGTTTGCGCGGCCCATTTTAGCCCCGTTTGGTTATGTATTTATTCTCATTTTTGGGTAGAGTTTCGTTTCAAATTTTCTTCTTGTGGCAACCCTGGTTTTGTGGAGATATTCAATTTACTGTTTAATGTCTACTTTTAACTGTCTCGAGACGATTCCAATTTGCAGTAACACTTTGTTTTATTTCGTACTTAAACTGCGTATAGCGCCAACACCTACAATTTACTTTTCCTAATTGCTAAAAAAATTAATATAAACGTTGAAGTATACGAGATGAGTAAACTTACCTACCTAATTTAGTACCAGAGGCGTGTGGTGAAATGGTTTTCTATTTTCAACAAAAAAAATAAAGAGCAATGTTTGAACAAAAAATGATTATCTCCCTCGTAAACAAAGAAATATACATATGCAGTACGCATCAGAATGTATCTAAGAGCTCGTTCACACACAGCTATAAAATATAAAAGATCATCGCACGCCAAATAACGCTCTCCATACAATCCCTTCAGACCGTTCATACTTCAGGCTTTTTAAGCGCAGATCAACCATAGACAATACACATCTACAGAACCGCTCCAGATGCGATATGCTAAAAGTTGAGCGCCCTCGTCTCCGACGAAACTCTTACGGAACTGCCTAGACCGATGGATGACAGATGTCAAGTTGACAGATTTCAGTACAAAAAATGTGCATTCCTTTGCCGCTCCCTTATTCATCTGACCCCCTTTCCTACCACAGGAAAAAATATTTGATAATGTCGTGTGAAAGTACAAAATATAAGCGCTCGTGGTTCAACAGATATCTGCTTGAAGTTTTATAGTTGTGTGTGAACGAGCTTTTAAGCACTCTTTTTAGGGTGAATTGTCTATTTCAAAAAAATAAACAATTCTGAAGATTCCTGAGCCAATCACAAAAAAAATCGCCAATGATAAGAGCAAATCAATTTTTATAAAGTCAAAGCATTTTAAAACAGGAGGAACCGCTGCAGGATCTAAGTATCTAAAAATAAATAGCGCATCTACCCAAAAACCGTAAAAGAAGTTTAACCCCAATTTAATGAGAATCTCCAGGCCCTGTTTAATTTTATTTTATTTCTGTCAATAACGACTTTCTCACTTATATATCAGTATATTTTTATTGTTTTAGTTAGTTTTAATAGTTCCAATAATTTTCAAAGTTTCATTTTTTCGGGTCTCCCAAAATCGCACCAAATCTGTGAATGTCTGTAACGTCACATAGACACCAGTGTCAAAAAGCCGTTTTTGTCAACAGCCGCTGTATTTTGTAACGGAGTCGAGACTTCTTTTAAAATTGAAGAACATTAGGTAAAATGTCTCTGATGTTATTGTATTGTACCAAAAATACATACATGACCTGACAAACAATTTACCGGTGTTCTAAAACCTGTAATAATTTCGAAAAAGTGGAGTGACGCCATTAAACTAACCAATAGAAAAATTCTCCATTTGGCTCAACTGCGCTTAGTTCCAGGGATCATTTTGATGCAAGTACAATAGATTAATATTTAAGTGGTCTAATAAATCATTGAAGAAAAAGATAACAATAATAATCTAAACGAAAATATGATAGAGCACAAGACACAGAAAATTGAAAAAACAATGGTCGCAACTAGGACTCGAACCCAGACCTCTCGTCTAACCGGGACGTGCGCGTTAACCAATTTCGCTATTGCCACTTCTCTGTCAAACCGTCATATTTGTTAATCTTTAATTTAAAATTTTAGAATTAACAATATTATCTTCAACTAATTATTTTTTTCCATATTATGGGCAATTACCCTTTTTATTGGAAACAATCATTCTAAGAATTGGTTTGTCACCTGGATAGCGTCTCGGGTAAATATATCCGAATTTATTCATATGGAACTATTGACTTTTTATAAAAGTCTAAATGAATATTCAATTAGTAATAGAACTTTTACATTCAGAATTTTTTTTTTTACATGAGCTCCACACAGGAGGCCCCGAGGAAAATAATTTCCCTCAGGGCCTATGTCATCTTTGGGAATGCTGTGTGGAGGGTTTTGTAAAGGAGAGGAAGCAGAGGAGGGTTCTGGGAAGGAAAAGGGTAAATGAGGTGGGTAAGAATCTAGGGTTCAGTGTGTCCTGGTCATCCACCTCCAAGACTTAGACAAACCTCATCCCATGAACCCGGGCACCCCTGCTAAATTACCAAACGTAGCGAACCACTTGGGGTGACCTATGGCAGAGGTGTTGGTCTAAATCATAGATTCTCAACCTTATTTAGCCCACTTTGAGAATATTATTTTTCCCCAATTTTTTTTACTTGGGAGGGGGGGGGGAATATATTAAACCTTTGTTATTTATTATACCTTCTTGTTTACGAAGTTAAAAAGCAATTCTTTTGTATTTTAAGTACCGGGTTGATACCTCCTTCCTTCTTGTATTCATCATATGTATAGTGTAAATTCTCAATAATAATTTACGTTAGTACCCACAAGATTGGCGTGTTTTTTTGTCTTTTTTAAACCATATTTTTTACCTGCCCACGCCCTCACTGTGCCATCTCAACGCCCCCTAATTTTCTTTGTGACTTCTACCGCCCCCCTGGAAGTATGAAACGCCCCCTTATTTTCTCTGGGTCTTCTACCGCCCCCCTGAAAGACTGAAACACCCACAAGGGGGCAATATCGCCCACGTTGAGAACCTATGATCTAAATTAATATATATTTTTCGGTGGAGTTCTTAATTGTTTCTAAAACGATGTTTTAATTTCATTTGACTGTTCTTGGGATACGATGAAAATCTAAATGACATTATTCTAGTTGGTATAGTTAAATACGTATATACATGTGTGCACTCTGCAGGTATAATTCGATCCGAAATAGCGCACACAGCACTTAGCGGTTGATTTAATTTGTGCGTACTAACCAGGTAAATGTATCCCTTACCCATCTTCAGCTTACTGAGTACAGAGTGCTTACTTCCAACAAATTAAACCGGACGCACAAAATATGTACCACGTAGATACCCACAGTACCCACCTCAATGCTGAATGCTTCCAGTGAAAGCACTTAACCCTTTCAAACCTGAATTAAAACTGTCAAAGGTAAGAAATATTTTATGCCTTTCTTGTAAAATTATTAAATTCTTTTTATTTATTTATTTCTATGCATTACAGTATTTACCTATAGATCAATTTTGAAAAACATTTTTACATAATATATATTGTAATTTTATTATGTTGGGTGTAAGGTAGGTTTGTGAAGGTGAAACTGTGGATAGGTATTGTTGTATGTTTCGTGAACACCTCACTAGGAGAACCTGTGCTGAGGTGTTATTTATGTTTATGTATGACAAGTATTTATGTGTTGTAATAGAAAGTTTTATATGTATTTTATTTTTTTTTCAAATTTTAATAGTTATTGTACGTTGGTTATTTAGAAGAGAAAAAAAAGTATTTAAATATATTAGAGGAATATAAAAAAAATATATATATATATAAACATACACATACATACACATCCATATTTTTTTTTTTTTTTTTTTTTTTTTAAATATGTTTATTCAGTTTTAATTTTACAATATTTTATTTTACAAATCTTACGAAACTGATCAATCAGTTTGATTGTAAGAAATCTCTCATTTTAATTATAAATACATGTACCTGCACACATGCATATAAATATTTATATACATACGTATACATACACATTCACATACACATACATATATGTACACACATATATAAATTGTAAGTGTATGTATAGTTGTTGGATACTTGAAAAACTACTTAATTTTTAGGTTTATTTAATTTTATACTTTTGTTATGTTTGGTTGGGAATAATAATGTTTTGTATAAAGTTAATATCTTGATTTTTAATCCAGTCAGTGATATGTTTTTTATGAATGTTTGTAGATGTATTTGCAGATAGTATTTGTTTCAAAGTAATGGGCATGCAATTAAAAAGTTTGGTTGCATAATACTGAAAGTGTCTTTGTCCATGTGTGGTGTGGGTTATCGGTATGTTCAGTGTTTTATTTGTTGAGGACCTGGTTTTTGTTATGGTTTTTGGTTGAATTGGAATATGTTGTTTGTTTTGGACAAGGTATAATATAGCAGATTTGGCATAAAGTTGTCTTTTTGAAACTAAAGTTACATTCATTTTGTTCCACGTTTATTTGAAGAAAAAAAAAATAGGTAAAAAAATATAAATAAGTTTCAAAGGGCGTTTACGACAAATCAAACACTATCTATACTAATATTATAAATGCAAAAGTGCGTGTGTTTGTTTGTTACGCTTTCACGCCTAAACCACTAAACCGATTTTAAAAATTCTTTCACCAAAGCTACATTATATGCGAGTAGTATAGGCTGTAAGCTCGGTTATGAAATTATAAATATTGATATATTGTATTTATTATACGTTTATTGTCCCTTACAAAAGCGAATTATTGATAACGTCAGCGCCCGACTCAAGTATCTGATTCACTTGGTCGTGCCATGTCTTCCTCGGGCGTCCCCGACTTCGTCTACCATTCACATTTGCGTCATACTATGTTGATATATTTGCGGGAAATTTTATTTCAGACGTTGTAGTTAATATCTATCTATATGTTGATATATTTGCGGGAAATTTTATTTCAGACGTTGAAGTTAATATCTATCTATAAAAATAAAAATGAATCTCCCAAATTGTACGCGCATAACTTCCGAACGACTGCACCAAATTGGATATTTCTTTATTTTACTACTGGCATTATGAAATTTGTGTAAAAATTGCAATCGGTAGCACACGAGCCGTTTGAAAACTGAATGTACCGGGAATGAATGTATGGAATGCGGGAGGGGGAGGGGACTCGGGTAGGGGATTCGGGGTACACATTATAAAATAAAGAAGAACACGAGAAATGCCATGTGGGCGTGTTTCGTGTTCCAAGAGTGTGAGGGCTCTCCGCTAAAATTTCATATGCGGAACTTGGTTTCACCATAATTATGAAATTCGAATGGAATGGCGATAAACGTTGTAAGGCAGACAGAGAGCGTGTTGAATGGACTAGAACCAAAATGTATGAAGTCAGTGGCAATATTTGTTTCGATATACCTAAAAAAAAACAATTTACACGATGCCGAAAATCGAGGTTAAACTCTAACGCCTCAAATCAAAATATAAACATGGATACCGCTAGAACAAGTAACAAGAATCCAAAGAAAAACGATGAAAACAAAGTCAGTTTTGCCAGCTATTGAAAAACGAATACCGCCAATTTTTATCTCAAAATCCATGTGTTTTAAAATACACGTACGGGCCGAAAAGGTTAACACAACAAAAAATTAAACTTTCGATCGAGAAAAATAACACGATGACAATCCACATGACAGGAAGCTGTACGTCTCGGAACGAAAAGTAAAAAGAAAGCTGTTTTTATCAGGTGCGAGCTTTTTTGCTGCAGGTTATCGTACGGTATTTTTTGCCTTCGCGCAATTATTAAAAATTATAATCATATTTGTAGTTTTTGTGGGTGCTGTGTCATTTGTAAATAGTAATGTACAATTTCCACACGTTAATTTGGAAGCGTTTTATAATTTTAAAACTTGCAATTTGTTTTGTATTGTGAAGTCATTATCGAGAAACTGTAATTTCAAAAAGGTTAGGTTAGGTATCTTTAAAATTAATTTGAGTAGGTTCTTTTGGGAACTTGGTTTCAAATTAAGTATTGGTCAGCGTTCGTGGTAGAGTAATGTAACGGGGTTCAAGAGGGATTGCAGCAAATTTATTCTTTTATCTGAAATCTGGAAAATCCGTTATTTTTTTTTACATAGTTACAACATCTGTCAGATAAGAGATTTTTGAACGTTTATTGTGGTCAATGTTTAAATATTAAAAGAAAGCTTGGTGTTTTTGGTGCTGTAAACTGTTCATGTCATAATATATCTGACCATAATAGAAAATATTATGATAGAACGAATTTTATGAAGATGTGAGGAAATGTCAGCTGGTGACAGATAAAGCACACCGTGACTCAACGGCTTTTTATGTTACGTGACAAATATAGAACTTTTCGTGACAAATGTTGGTAGACAACCAATTACAACCTGTCTACGAATGGGACGTCGATAAACAAACCTAAGAAGTAATTTAATGTACGGCTGCGCGGCATACGAAATTTAATTTTAGATTTGAGGCCAAAATAAATAATTATTTTTTTAATCCAAAGTTATATTAAATATCTAGTACGAATGTGTGTTATTATATATGTATATATATTTTTTTTTTTTTTGTTATTATTTTTGGGGTGTTATGCCGTGTTTCGCTACCTCCTTCTTTAGCCAACGTTTCGGACAGCGTTACAGTGTCCATCATCAGGGCAGATGAGTAAATGATATTGGTGAGAGTGTTTACTTATGTGTGTCGAAGCGATACCGTGCTGCCAGCTCCATTTCTCTACGAGCTGGTGTTAGAAAAAATTCAGCATGTTTTTTTGCGTTTAGCTTTGGTGTAGCCGTCAATTACTGGATACCAAGAACTATTGAGCTTAGCTCCGTCGTCTCTGTTAATATTGATGGGGTTTTTATGGATTTCAATTGCCTCCGTAATTAGGCGTGCTCTGTAAGTTTTGGGTCTTCCCAGGACTTCAGGAACAAATCCAAAGTAATGGCCGGTTTCGATTAAGTGCTCGGCGATTGCCGATTTGTCAGGGTGGCCAAGTTTACAAGCACGAAAGTGTTCCGAAATCCTTTTGGAGATCGTTCGCTCTGTCTGGCCTACATAGACCTTGTCACATCCGGAACAGCTGAGTTTATATACTCCATCTGTTTCCAGAGGAAACTTAGTCTTTGCCGACCTCAGTAGGTCTTGGATTTTTGTCGTGGTTCCGAAGACCGTCTTGATGTTCTCTTTTCTCAACAGCCTGGCAATTCTGTCTGTTACATTATGGACGTAAGGCAGGAAAGCGCAGCCTTTTGACTCTTGTTCACCCCTGTCTTCGTTTCGTGCTGATTTGGCTCTTATGATTTGCCTTGTCTGCCTTGCTGGGTAGCCGTTACGCTCCAGCGCATCGGTGAGTTTGGTCAGTTCTAATCCGAGTTTTGGCTCCTCACATATTCTGGTCGCTCGGGTTACCAAAGTATGGATGAGACCTCTCTTCTGAGCGGGGTGATGATGCGAATCAGCGTGGAGATACCTATTTGTATGTGTTGGTTTCCTATAAACTGTATGTCCTAGGCTACCATCCTCTTTTCGCATCACCTCCACATCCAGAAAAGGCAGGACTTTTTGGTTATTTTCCAGCTCCATCGTGAATTTAATTTTGCTGTGTAGTGAGTTGAGATGGTCCAAGAATTCGTTCAGTTTCTCTGTTCCGTGAGGCCAGATGGCGAAGACATCATCGACATCAGCGCCACCATACTTTAGGAACAGCCGAAGCTGTGTCGAGTGCCACTTCTTCAAACTTCTCCATAAAAAAGTTGGCTAGAACTGGCGACAATGGACTGCCCATCGCAACTCCCTCCACTTGCTCGAAAAGTTCACCCTGAAAAGCAAAATAACCTGTTTTGAGGCAGTGTTCAAAAAGTTTGCAAATGTCATCCTCATAAATCTCCCTGAGCAAAGTCATGGAGTCTTCTAGAGGAACATTTGTAAAAAGAGACACTACATCAAAACTGACAAGGATATCTCTTTCATCAGTCTTAACCTTCTTGAGCTTACTGATTAGATCTGTGGAATCCTTAATCCAAGATTCAGTTTTCCCAGTTTGCATCTGCAACAATCTCGATAGGTATTGGGAAAGTTTGTACGTCGGTGCACCAATAGCACTGACAATCGGTCGCATTGGGATATCCTTTTTGTGGATTTTCGGAAGACCGTATAGGGCAGGAGTTCTGGAGGCTTTTACGAAAAGCCCAGATCGATCCTCTTTCCTAATACTGGAAGCTTTAACTAGTTCCCTTGTCTTCAGGTCAATCTTGTTGGTGGGGTTGTTTTTTATTTTCTTATAGGTGCCGGCATCGCACAGGAGGTCTTCCATCTTTTTGATGTAGTCTACCGTATTAATCACGACAGTGGCATTGCCTTTGTCGGCTGGCAGAACCAAGATTTCCTCATTGGCGCGTAATTCTTTTAGGGCCGCAAACTCTCCTTTTGTGATGTTTGGACGGGGTATTTCTGCCCTTTTCAAAATATGGCAAGTCTCTTGACGTATGTCCTCTGCTTGCGTCTCTGTCATTTTGTGGACTTTCATCATTGTATGCAATGCCGTCTCTACACCACATACGATAGATTCTATAGGTATCTTTTTAGTAGCAACTGCATAATTCATCCCCTTTGCAAGCACAGAAGTCGCGTTTGGGCTCAACTCAAGGTTCGAAATATTAATAACAACTTTATTCTGATCGAGTTGTTTTCGATCACCTTTTTTGTCTCGGTTGAGTCTCTCAAACTTTTGCTTTTGTCTAGCATCTGTTGACTGCTTGCATCTTAGTGCTTGATGGTAAGTCATGCTGTCAACCTTCTTCCAATCTTCATCTTTAAGGGTCGCACTCAGGTGTAAGTGTAAATCAAAAAGGCAACGAGATATTCCATCCAGCTCGCCACGCACATTGTGGATTCTTTCCCTTAGTAGCGCTGCTTCCGCTCTTTGGAATACCCGGTCGGCTTTCCGGGATGTAATGTGTCTTTTTATGCGGATGTGTACTGGTACGATCGATTCCTCCTTACATCTCTTGAGGAAAGCCAGGTTGCCCAATAAATGGTTCCTTCGCTTCCTCAGATTCTCCAACCGTCGTACCTTTGTATGAACTTCCTCCCCATAGAGGTTCGTCAGGTATGTTTTTAGGTTTTCACGGCCAAAAAGTATTTTTGTTATTGTTTTTGGGGTGTTATGCCGTGTTTCGCTACCTCCTTCTTTAGCCAACGTTTCGGACAGCGTTACAGTGTCCATCATCAGGGCAGATGAGTAAATGATATTGGTGAGAGTGTTTACTTATGTGTGTCGAAGCGATACCGTGCTGCCAGCTCCATTTCTCTACGAGCTGGTGTTAGAAAAAATTCAGCATGTTTTTTTGCGTTTAGCTTTGGTGTAGCCGTCAATTACTGGATACCAAGAACTATTGAGCTTAGCTCCGTCGTCTCTGTTAATATTGATGGGGTTTTTATGGATTTCAATTGCCTCCGTAATTAGTATGGTGGCGCTATGTCGATGATGTCTTCGCCATCTGGCCTCACGGAACAGAGAAACTGAACGAATTCTTGGACCATCTCAACTCACTACACAGCAAAATTAAATTCACGATGGAGCTGGAAAATAACCAAAAAGTCCTGCCTTTTCTGGATGTGGAGGTGATGCGAAAAGAGGATGGTAGCCTAGGACATACAGTTTATAGGAAACCAACACATACAAATAGGTATCTCCACGCTGATTCGCATCATCACCCCGCTCAGAAGAGAGGTCTCATCCATACTTTGGTAACCCGAGCGACCAGAATATGTGAGGAGCCAAAACTCGGATTAGAACTGACCAAACTCACCGATGCGCTGGAGCGTAACGGCTACCCAGCAAGGCAGACAAGGCAAATCATAAGAGCCAAATCAGCACGAAACGAAGACAGGGGTGAACAAGAGTCAAAAGGCTGCGCTTTCCTGCCTTACGTCCATAATGTAACAGACAGAATTGCCAGGCTGTTGAGAAAAGAGAACATCAAGACGGTCTTCGGAACCACGACAAAAATCCAAGACCTACTGAGGTCGGCAAAGACTAAGTTTCCTCTGGAAACAGATGGAGTATATAAACTCAGCTGTTCCGGATGTGACAAGGTCTATGTAGGCCAGACAGAGCGAACGATCTCCAAAAGGATTTCGGAACACTTTCGTGCTTGTAAACTTGGCCACCCTGACAAATCGGCAATCGCCGAGCACTTAATCGAAACCGGCCATTACTTTGGATTTGTTCCTGAAGTCCTGGGAAGACCCAAAACTTACAGAGCACGCCTAATTACGGAGGCAATTGAAATCCATAAAAACCCCATCAATATTAACAGAGACGACGGAGCTAAGCTCAATAGTTCTTGGTATCCAGTAATTGACGGCTACACCAAAGCTAAACGCAAAAAAACATGCTGATTTTTTTCTAACACCAGCTCGTAGAGAAATGGAGCTGGCAGCACGGTATCGCTTCGACACACATAAGTAAACACTCTCACCAATATCATTTACTCATCTGGCCTGATGATGGACACTGTAACGCTGTCCGAAACGTTGGCTAAAGAAGGAGGTAGCGAAACACGGCATAACACCCCAAAAACAATAACAAAAATACTTTTTGGCCGTGAAAACCTAAAAAAAAAAAAAAAAATTTATATATTTAATTAAAGAATTCAATTTAGCTTCGTTTTGGAGGCAACTTTGAAATATGTTGTGTACTTATCACAATTATTAAAAAAAATGCTTGCCTTATCTGCTGCGTTAATGTAAAGAAAAATAAAATAAAATATCGTAAAAAGTGCGTTTTTTGGGTAGGAATTTTAATTTATGTATGACAAATTTGTTCCTGACTTAAAAAAGTCATTTGTTATTTAAATTTACGCCAATCAAAAAACTTTTTTTATTCATTTTTATTTGTTGGAGTTGTCCCTTTCGCTCAATATTCAGGGGAGTAAGAGCGACAGCAACAGCAACAGTTTGGTAAAATGTCAAATTTTTCAAATTTCTCGGCGACCGGGTTTCCTCTTAAATCAAGATATATTGAAATCTTTAAAGGCCTATCTATATTTTGTATATTAAAACACAAATAAATAAAGTAGCATATCCGTACTAGATATTTGATATACCTTTTGATAACAAAAGTAATTTTTCAGTTTGGTTGGGTATTTTGGCCTCAAATTCAAAATGAAGATTTGTATGAAACGGGCCGCGCAACCGTTCTCCTTTACCTTTGCATCCATTCATTACTCGTACTTCTTTATACCACAGATTTTACGTGCTCTAACAGGCAGGTGTATGACGTACGTGCATATTTAATTGCCAATTTAACTTTACAATCAGTTGATTTAGAATCGCAAGGCGTTATTAAAATTTGTTATTTCATCATCCTGCCATTAGATGCGCTCCTAATAAGTATTCGCTGCGGATTGGATAGGAATTTGAATATAATTATTCTACAAGCGATGTTTTAATGTTCGTATCGAAGCGATGAATTAAATATATATTGTCAATGAGCATCCGGCGTTTGTTAGTTAAGTTTTAATTGTTTTGATTTTAACATTTAACCATCGTAAGGCCCAGATTGTGTTGTACTAAGAAAAGCACAAAATATAGTGTTACATCATTGATCAAAAATATTTTTAATAAACGTAAATCTATAAATGACTACGTGGAAAAATTAACATTTTTTCTTTGCCCGGACGATTGATAAAACCCTGTATCAATTCGATATTGACTAAATTCGTCATCTGTGGTCAGTTATTAATATTTGCGAGCACGCTCAACTATTGATAAGAGATATTCCGACCGAAGATTGATAAATTTTAGCACAGTCTCCATGGTATTAAAATCTTATTAATGAATGGAGTTGAACTAACGAAGCTCTTAGAATTGAAAGAAGTCGCAAACACAATCGATCACAAAGACGCGATCAATTTATTCCTTTTTAGAAACAAAGTGGTTCAAATATGACTAAAGACCTCATTAACTAATTAACTCCAATTTAGTCTCAAAAAGTACATGCGAGTGCCAATATAAGTTAGCATTTAAATTTGAATTAGTCTAATTAGTAATTTTAATTTTTACGTAGCGGCTTGACGCTAATGAATGCAAATCCATAGATCGATGTTGCCAGCGTATATCGATTTCTTATTTATTCCCTTTCAATATCGGTCTGGCTATCAACAGTGCGGCCGTGCTCGAGAAAACGGTATAAAATCGTCAGTAGTCACGCCTATCGATCCTACATTGTAAAGTAAAATAAGACCCAGAGATACTTCTTATGTTATCTTATCAGTTATCGTCTATGTGTATTTATTAGCTCAAAGTCTTGCTGTCATATGTTTTTGTAGTTAATAATTAGCGAAAATTCAATATTCCACACACCAAATCAATTCAGTCCCAAGTGAAGCATAATAATGTATTTAAAAAGTTGATACTATCTCTCACCAACTTAGTTATATGGGTAAAAAATTATTATTCTATAACGAGAGATGCATTATGCAAATGCTAGTCTGGTTATGACGTTGCAAATCAAGTTCCGACACATGCCACGGGCAGATAACACTGTAAGCTGTCACTCCCAACTCCCAACTAGAATTACTGCCGAAATTAGCACAGGTACAAAGCTATGCAGTTTTTTTCAGGTACTCATATTCCATGATGTCCCTATGTGTCATAAAGGGACTGCATAAAAATAAGCTTTAGAAATTGCATTTTATAGGAGTGTGCGCCTTGGAGTTATTATTTTGCCAAGTGGCTAATAAATACTCAAATTAGGTGGTCATGTTAATATACTTAATGCATTTTAATTTATATATAGATAAACTTGTTTCAGAAGTAAGCAGAAAAAAAACGTACATTACTTTGCAAATTAAATCAATGACAAACTAAAGTCATTGATTAGTCTAAGTAAATTTAATGTTGAATTTTTACGTTATCATCATCGCTATTATCATCATCATTTTCATTACATAAAAAATCGATATTTTGAATTAAAGTTATTTTTCGGAATCGATATATTTATATTTCTAAAAAAGTATTTTTTTAAATTTTTATTACCTATGTGTAATTTCATGACCGCCCTAATAATATACCTACCACCATTTAGGTTTGCGCGTTTAAAAAACAGAGTTTTATTTTATTTAGTGACAAGATCTGATTGGCCAGGTTCTCTCTTGTTACAAGCAATTGTATCACTTGTACGGTATAGTACACACTATACTTTGATACCGACCTGACGTTGATACAGAGTTGCGAGTTTAAAGTCAGAAAAGCGGCATGCCTCCCCGCCGACGCCTTCCTCTGTAGTATTTATGTTTTAGAAAAAGAAGAAAACAAAGGTATATGTACGAGTATATAAATATTATAAAGATAAATTAAAAAAAGATATATAGTTTCCACCTGATTTAATATTAAAACAAAAAAATTTCATAACTTAGTTTCCTTAGATGATATTTATTCTCTTTTTCAAATAATTTAAATTGTTGCTTCATCATTAACAAAACATAAAAATTAAAAAACAGTGTTCTTGGATACGTTATTCTAATAGTAAAATAGTTTGATAGTAACGAAATATTTATAATTATATCTCACCTAACAAACAGCAACTTATTGTTCTCTAACTTAACATTGTAATTTACATTTAGCATAAATAATATATATTTGTAACCTTAGTATATATGTATAGTACAGTATATATTAATATATAGTATAACTAATATATATTTGTCACTTTAGTTGTTGTTGTAGACTGTTAAGTATCTATAAAGAAACAATGTACACTACTCTTCCAGCCACAAGCTATTGCTTCCGTGGAAGAGTAGTATTGGTATATTTGTTTACATGTAATTAAATATATAAGCATCCACAAATAAAAAATAAAAAAAATAAAATAATAAAGAAATAAAAAAAACACAAATTAAATTATGTAGAATAGATGAAATTAAACTCTTAACCTGTATGAAAGTAATACATTTTCACATCATAAGATAATGGTTCAAGGATAAACATGATAAAAAAAGAAAAACAACATAATGAGATTGAAAAAATAACACACATCAGGGGTAGAGGATCCGTAATTAACAATTTTTGTTAATTTTTTCTTTTATGCATTTGGTAAATTGACCTGAGGACAAATGGAAAATATTAGCGTCTGCAAAAATATTATTGTATTTTGTGCACGTCCTTCTGAGAAATGAATGTTGTGTGTAATTTATTTTGAGTGTGGGATGTGGAATAGTTGGTTTGATCTTGTATTTCGCATTGGACAGTGGAAATCAATGTTTTAGAGAAGATACTTATTGTCAACAACGTTGTTGATGATTTTATATAAATAATTTTGATCGGATATATTTGCTCTATCTTCTAAAGTTAACAGATGTGGTAAATTTAGTCATGTTCTTGCACTGTGATAGACGGTCATATAAAATAAAGCGCACTAGAGAAAGTGTGGGAAGCTGTAGAAACTGATGCAACATAAAAATCTTGCATAAATTTACAAATCTGATCTCATCTTTTTCACTGTTTTGTATTTGGCATACTTTGACATCATTGTAAAGAAGTGACGTCGCCAATAAATTATACCAAACATTCGCACTCGTTTTTCTGTTATTATTTAATTTGATTTGAATCAATACTTGTAGTTTAAACAGACAATCATGGATTTGCTCCCACGTCATTAATTTTATTTATGCTAAACATAATATTGTAACTATAGGAGTTACTTGGGACTCACCCCGCATGACTTGAAATAAACTTATCAAAATACCTACAATATTCCACATCAGGCAACGGAATTAGGTTATTTTTTGTATGCACATGCGATTCGCCGAGCGTGCATAACATTATATGGGCATGGATAAATGCGAGAAATTAATGGGTTAAATTTTTTTAAAGAATTTTCAGGCGTGCCATACAGTTTAACAATTGACATACATTTATCATTTATACTATTGCCCTACCCTCGCAAGGTAGGTACTGAAAACGTTGTGTTTCTGATATATGATCCTCTGTAAAATTTGTGATAATAAACTAAACATGCGACGTAACATTCTAAGACGCCATTGTTGTTCAGGCTTTTGACATTGTTTATATAAAAAAAAAACGTTGGGAGCTTTTAACTAACAATATCGATGTGGAGGGCGGGTATGGGTCAGCCGTCACGGGATCCATTTATTGAATAACCACCACCTCTGCCATGGGTCACCCCAAGTGGTTGGCTGCTTTTGGTGAGATAACAAGGGTGTTCATGGGAATTTTTAAACATGGGGTTAGGATTTTCGGGGTCTCGGCGGTGGTTGCATCTGCCCACCAGAAATTGATTGAAAGATTGAAAGAGATGTGGACATGGGTTGTCCTCAGGGTTCGGTCCTTGGACCGGACTTCTGGAATATTTTATTCGATGACTCCTCCAGGTTACCCTTACCTGAAGGCACTATTGCGATTGATTACGCAGACGACAAATTGTATTTGGTCTCTGGGAACAGTAGAAAAGAAGTTGAAAATAAAGCTGAAGAAGGTTTGAATATGATTCTTAACTGGGGAAAGGAAAACAGACTGACTTTTGCTCCCCATAAGACCATGGGTCTCCTTATGAAAGGCTCCCTCAGTAGAGGTAGAAACCCTTTCATAAAAATGGGAGATACCGCAATCCGTTTCGTTGAGAGTACTAAATATCTAGGCGTTACATTAGACAGATCGTCCTCGTTCTTGACTCACGTTAAAAGCGTTTCTAGTAAGGCCCAGGCTCTCTTCTTAAAACTGAGAAGAGTCTCGACTGCTGAATGGGGTTTACGTTTCCCTGCGCTCCGTCTAATATACACATGCATATATGTGGCACAAGTTTCATATGGTGCCTGTGTATGGGAACATCGACTGGGTAATTCACTCATTCATTCAGCGCTTAAGAGGAGCGAGCGAATCCCTTTACTGGCGCTTTCAGGAGCCTACAGAACAGTATCATCGGATGCTTTGCCAATTTTGGCCGGCATTTTGCCAATAGATTTAGAAATTAGGGAAGTTTTGACGAAGAAGTGTCTGAAAAGAGGAAGACCTGTAAACCACCTTGGTATTGAATTAATACCTGGTGGAGCAGTGCCTCTCCCTGAACTTCTAAAGATGATGAGAAAAAGAACGCTGAGTGAATGGCAGATGAGATGGGATAGATCGAATATGGGAAGATGGACCTTCTCCTTCTTTCCATCAGTTAAAATCAGAATGGAAGGGGCATATCTTTTAATGGACCACCACATCACCCAATTGCTTTCTGGGCATGGAGAGTTTAGAGGTAGACTTCACATACTGACTCTATCATCCCATCCCAATTGCGCTTGTGGTGATACTGACCAAACAGCCGAGCACATTTTGTGGCACTGTGAGATTTTGACGGATGCTCGAGATGAAATGATTGATGGTTTGCAGGTTATTACGAGACCTGTTTGGAATACAGATCTCGTTTCGAATAAGGTAAACTTTGAGTGCCTGAGGAAATTTACGAAAGTCTGGGTTGAGAGATGGCCTGTTCTTAGAGTCGCTGACTAGCTGTAAAATTACTTAGGTACCAGGTGTATTTTGCTTTTGAATCCACGGACACTCTTTATGATTCCTTTACTGCTTGGATTTATTTGTTATGTAATATGTATTTTGTGTTTCTGTTATTTGTTATTTTATTATTAGTTTTTTGTTATATTTTTCAATTGTATTTTACATATTTGCGTTATGTTTATTCTTTATTTATATATAATAGTTAATTGTATACAATAGTTAATTCTTTTGCAATATTTTATTTATCTATTTTGTTCACTATATTTTCAAAAAAATTATATAGTTGTCTTGCGATTTGTTCTATTAATAATTACTTTAATACCTGTTATTTAGGTCATGTTCCTTGTTTTGTTATATTTGTCTTTAACTTTTTCATTGTTTTACTGGATGAACTGAACTCCAACTTTTATTTTTTATTATTTTATTTCCCTATCCCCGTATGGGGGTGTGATGGACCTCGTTCCTGCTTCATATTTACTTACATTATCTGTTTTGCAGGTCCCTCTCAAATCTTTGCGCCTCCCCCAATGACATGTGTAGGCTTGAGGCTTGATCAGGCGACCTTGACTGTCCTTTGTCCTGCCTCTGACTACTCAATGCTGAATTTTCTTTTAGTCTTCGGGTATTTTACCCCAAATATTCAGTTAACATTCTTTGAGGCTTCACTGAGTGGTTGGCTAAGGGACACGGAAGCTAGTGTGGTTTATGGTCAGACCGAATGCCATTCACATTTTTTGTTGGTACTTGCCTATTGATTTGAGATTTATTGTATTTTTTATGTTCTCCATTTTATACAGGTGCTTGCAGGTTTTTTTTACACGATGCAATGCCGCTCACGGAGTCTCATGAATGAGTTTTTTTTTTCTCATTTTGCCCTGTTTAATTCATATTTGCTTTACTAACATATTTTTGCATTTTGTTTCCTGTTAAGCACTTGCATACTGCTTACTAACAACGTATGCAGGGACACTGGAGGTCTAGATTCGTTCAAAAATAAATAAATGTAGCTTCGTTTAACAAAAAAAATTAGTATCTTGCGAGAGCCTTGAAGGAGTAACCATATGATACTTATACCAGGGCGGGTATGTGGTGGATAACCTCCAATGCCCACCAGATCGGGAGAGATTGGTTGAGAGAGACCTTTTGACCATTCAGCAGGACTCTCTAGGAACATCGCCTTGCACCACAGTGGAGGAATGGACTCGTAAGTCCTTCACTCGTGGAAACACTGACCCCTAGGTTCCCACCCAACTTATGCCTTCTTCTTTCTCAAAACTTCCTCTCCTTCCTTTTGACATGGTGCCAGAGGGGAATTATGTTCCTCAAGGTCTCCTGTGTGGAGCTAATGTAAAAAAACCCCGGGCGTTTATTTTATTTTCATATTTATGATTTTCTTTACCCGTCTCACTAGAAAGTCTGTTCCGAGTCGTTATATGGTTATATTAAATATGAACACACATATTTTTTTTTTATTATAATTAATTTAAGTGCATTCAAAAATTGTATGCTATATTTATGAAATGTAAAAATACACACAGACATAAAAAAGATTTATAAATATAATACGAACTGGGCATTCAAGTTTTGTTCCAAGTTGCAGACTACTAGTTCAAAAAGCACCGGAAGGCAGCCATTTCATATATATAGAGCTTTAAGGCTAGGTAGTCTGGGTAGTCGCCCTCTGCTAGCAAGCCTAAAGCGCTTTATACGGTCATAAATGTCCCTCGTATTGTGCAAGTTACGACGTAGAAACTCAAGAAAACTGGAACGGCGAAACGAATTGTGAATAGTATTATGTACTTTATTTATATTTTGTCTTGTTTTGTACGGACAAACAATCCGTATTGTATGCGGTCTCTGATTATTTGTGTGATGTATAACTGCAGCATGTAAAATGCAGAAGGATTGAAGGAAGAGTTCAACCTCCAAGGTTCATTTTCAAGGTGCACGACAATAAAGCAAAAGAAATTTCCATATATTCCGAAAATGTATGGTTTGTGGTTGAAATGTATTTATTTGAAAGTGTTATTGTGACAAGTGGAATAACTGTCACATCATCTTGTGGTTTGAATATCTTGCAATTCATTGTGATTTTTACTTTAGTTGTGTAAAGTTGACAAATGACTTTTGCATATTTCAAAATTGCAGATATCAATAAAAAAGGTTACTGTTTCTGTTTTTTCCTTTGAGATTTTGTCAGATTGCTATTTTTTCTGATGTTTTGTCCGCGCAAGGTAAATTCATAATCATATTTTTTAGTATAACGCTCAGAGAGTTCTGGGGTTATTTACACGCCCCAGGCTCCCTTATTATATACAGTTTGTGATAGTCAAACATACGAGTATTATTATTTATTCTTTCACCATAAGGGAGTAAGTCGAATTATTTAGTACCTAGTTTACAATTATTTGATAGGAATCTGATTGGGATCTGTGATCTAGAACTTAATTGGTATTTAAAACAGCACATTATTAAAACTTTTTTTTTCACGAAGTTTGCATTTTGTTATTTTTCGATCTTTAGCTGATCATGTTGTGAAGCTCGTCAATTCAGAATCACGCAACTTCAACATATCCTTTGAAAAGTCAATAAAAGTGATGAAAAAAAAAAATTCAAATTGGTTAAATAGGTTAAGTCAGTTTAGGTAATCGGAAATTTTTTTTCATAACTTTTAATGACTTTTCAAAGGGGTGTTGAAATTGCATGATTCTAAGTTGTCGCGGAATCGTGTGTGTCAGTGGTGGACAATTTCATTCTTACCGCTGTGTAGGTATATAATTTAATTAATTTACCTAGACCTTTTCAGCCGGACTCTCGACCCATCGCCTTGCGCCGCAGTGGGAGGAATGGATTCATACGTCTGTCACTCCTGGACACATTGCCCCCAGATTCCTACTCATTGCTCTTACCTTTTTCCTTCGTAGAACTTCCTCCTACTATTCCTCTTGAAAAGACCCTCAGCACAGCATCCCCAAAGATGACATAGGCTCTGAGGGAAAATATTTTCCTCGGGTCCTCCTCTGTAGAGTTAATGTAAAAAAATAATAATAACATTTTTAATTGGCGAACCTATCTAGAACTTCCTCTCTTTACTTTCTCTAAGAAAGCCCTCAGCACAGCATCTTAAAAGATAACACAGCCCCAGAGGGACTTTTTCCTTTGGGCCTTCTGTTTGGAGCTAATGTAAAAATAAAATAAATAAAAAATTATCAAAAAATCTATTATGTTATTTACAACGATACAACTCCTAAATCTAAGTTATAAATCGAGAAAGTTGCTGCTTCACGAAAACCTTCATTCTTTTGGATCTCTTTATTTATTCAGGAACGAAGTGCTCTCAATAAAAAGTGATTCTTGTTGGTAGTAGCATAGACTATCTTGTCGCCTTCCATCTCTAGCCTAGGAGCCTAGTAAGCATTACGCCTTGAGTGCTCTCATGGATAATTGATTCGGAAGATGCTGTGCAAATAGGTGCAGCAAGAGGCTGTATACATAGCAGAAAGAAGCTGTATATAATATTTCAGGAATTTTATTACAGAACCACCATTTTAAGAGATGTTAAAGCTAAGATACTTGTGCTGGTCTGATGCCATGTACACATGCTGTCTGTAGATTTCGGCACTCCAAAGAATGCCGAATTTTAGTAATGTATTTGAGTTTTTGGCACGTATTTTGTCCAGTAAGAATATCCCATAGTAAAACATCTTGTTTGTAAAGCAGAAATATGAAACTGTCTACGCATTTCTATAAATATCAAAAAAATATATTTAACGGTCTGTATGTAAGCAAATAAAACTACCACATTCTTATTTACAATTGCTATATTTAATTTACAAATGCTATACGTAATAAGCCTTTTGTTGCGTGTCAATTTCGTAGAATAAACTTCTTGGTCGAAGCCGGGTAGTAAAAACATCTAACTGTTTAATTTATTGCCCTTTATCAGCTGTAGTGAGTGCACATTGGAATTACGTGCAAAATAACCTTTAACCTTCTATTCATCCACCTGCATTTTATTCAACCGTATAAAAATTGTTGTATAAAATATTTCTATTCAGTTACATAGCCGAAATGATGACCATATTTACTTATTATGCGTTTCCAAAGATGTGGCTATTTTTAAACGTACGTGGGAATCGTATGCAGTCATCCGAGTGACGCTTTTAAACCTGGCGCCAAGGCGAGGGGCGGCACGACGCAGGCGCCGGCGTCGGATCGATGCTGCCTGCACCGGCCCAACTACCATCCCCCAACCGCCCCCAACCACCCGCACCCCTCCCGGCCAGCCAACTAACAGCCCCTACGTACATTAGTCACGTCGCAGCAGCCACAACAAATGCGTCGGCCGCTTTTCCGTCGCGAAAAACCAACCAAAATCCAATCCTAATTCAGCCGGTTCGATTATTACTAAACAGAACCTGATTGGGCGTCAACGCTTCAGATCGCGAGCAAATGGCAAAAAGTACGAAGCTATTGCGTCGCAAAAACTAACTGCACTTTTTCTACGTGGATGAAATAAATTTGCGACAAGCGACAGTTACCTCGTTGCATCGAACATTCAACAGCACTTGACAGATTTTCTCTTGTAATAATAGTTGTACCGAGGCAATCCGCAATAACACTGCGACGATTCCGATCATTGTGTTTTTGATTTACTGTGTCTAAGTGATCGGGGTCGTTCTATTTCGGTGTTTTGACGGTCATGGAGTAGAGTGTTGTGAGGTGTTGTGCAAGGAAGGGAGAAGTTTGGAGTTTTCAGGTTTGTGGTGCACCCTGTCTACAGGGCCTACCCACCAGCCCACACGATTGAGGGATGGATGATTGCAGTAATCTAATTTATGACGAAACTGGTGATATGGTAAGCTACCTTGTGTAACCAACTACTCTATAACCAGAATACACTATAACCATGATCTTTATCTTTTACTGCGCATTAATGCGGCCAACATTACAAACAACCAAATTTGACTTATCTAACTTATAACAATATGATCAACTCGAAACTTTCTGTAGATTCGAGATTGTATTGAATTTGGAGAACAAGCCGAACCATTATAATATTATGAATTTAGTTTACAATCGAGCTTTTGATTTTTGATATTGGAAGTACGCTCTGCGCGAATTTGTCTAGTCACCTAAGAGCGTGTATAATACTTAGTACCTTTAAATTATTATTAGTATTATTACTATTAAAACTTTCCATTCTATTCTGATATCTATCTATCAATGGCCCATTTTTCGCAATTTAAAGAACGCCGTTAGTTTTATCGTTTGATTGTAAAACTCTTTTTATTGCGACGCGAAAATACACAACAACTCGGATTTACTGCTTAAAGTAGATTAAAAACATCATTATTTATTTTTGGATACCGGTAAGAATGGCTGCAGAGAAGTCGTATGGATTCTGTCTTTTGAAAGTTGTTTAAAATTAACGAAGCATATCAGCAATGTATTTATTGAATTCATTAGTTTTTGACATACTTATAAATCGTTTATAGATGTTTCACTTTTCAATTTCATTGGTACCTACCTACTGGCTAATCATTTGGTTTTTTCGAATTTTAACCTCTCCACGAGTATGGACGAAACGGTTCGTCGAAGCGAAAAAATGCTCAGAAGGGTATGGACGAAACGTTTCGTCCGCGGCTGTTATTCAAATATCGTCATATTTGATGACACTATTTGACTTGAAGTGGCTTTTATTGACATCTGCGCACAGTTTGTTGAAGTTTTGGAAGACATACCTACAATACCAACTTTATAGTTTTAGTTTGAAAATTCTTTTTGCGTCATTTAGCGGTCGTCAGAGGAAGGAAGCAGTTTTTTTGTAAGGATATGTTTTTTTCGATTTTGGTTTATTTTTGTGGATTGATGTCGACGACGTTTTAATTCAAAATATAATATTATTCGTTGTTAATCTACGATAATTTATAAAATAATATTAAAAAAATGAACCAAAAAAACTCACTCCTCACGGAGAGGTTAAAAATACTTTTTTTTGGTCCAAGTTGTGCAGAATATCTTTCATCTTACGCAATATTTTACCTAATTTTGTATTTATGTTAAGCCAAAAGCAACATTACTGTGATTGTGATCCACATTTCCTTTTGCGAACTCTCTCAACCACCCACTACTGCATTATTACGTGTGGCATCATTGAAACACGTTAAAAAAGAAAGCATTTTTGATTGATCAGGAAATGTTATGCGAAGGAAGATTTAGTGTAATATTGTTTACTCTCCATAAGAGTTCATAACATTAAAAAGAAATAAGCAACAATAATTATTAATTTACGTATTATAAAAGCAGCACCAGTTGAACAGTTCTTCGTCATTATGCGATCAGGACTTTAGGGAGGCGGTTATGGGTTTCGCCTCCCTCGGAATCATTTATTGGATAACCAACACCTCTGCCATAGGTCACCCTAAGTGATTCGCTACGTTTGGTGACTTAGCAGGGATACCCGGGTTCATGGGGTTGAGGAAGGCCGTATGGCCTCTCCAGCCCAACTCTCTCGACCAGTCGCTTTGCACCGCTGTTAGAGGCATGGATTCGTATGTCTGTCACTCCTGGACACTCCGACCCCCAGAATCTTACCCACCCCAGGCCTCCCAGCATAGTCGATCGATAAGGATTGATAGGATAACTTTTGGTAACTTCTCATCGTTCCATAGCAAGATTTGCAGATCGCCAACGAATTAGTTACAGTTCCTAATGACGAGTGATAAGTGTTCGTAATATATTCGACATCAACTGTTTTCGTTATTTGTTTTAGGGGTGTTATGCCGTGTTGCGCTACCTATTTCTATAGCCAACGTTTCGGATACTGTAACGCTGTCCGAAACGTTGACTGTAGAAGGAGGTATCGCAACACGGCGTAACACCCCAAAAACAAATAACAAAAATACTTTTGGCCGTGAAAATCTAAAAAAATATCTGACGTCAACTGTTGTTTGTACGTTAGCGATGTGCAGTTGTCCTAGAGAACGATGAGAAGTTACCGAAAGTTATTCTATCACTCCTTAGGGATCGATCATACTAGGACCCCAGGTATCTCTTTCCTTCCCTGAACTTCCTCTATTTCCTTTCCAAAAAAATACCTACCACACAGCAACCTCTAAGATGACATAGGCCCTGAGGGAAACAATTTTTCTCGGATCCTCCTATATCGATCTAATGTAAAAGAAGTAGTCTTTCTTCATCATCAGTCAATAATCAGGCGAATCAATATTTTCCTATAAATATAGCCTTTTTGTGAATACTGCATAAGCGTCCCAACTAACCGGAGCCAGTTGAACTATGTATGATATTCGCATTCCCCATTGGGGTGTTTTGAAATAGGGAGATGAAGGTTGGGAAGTTTGGAAGACACGTCTAAAGCTATTTCACGCGCTTCAATTACGAATGGTGGTCTTTCAACTTAACAAACGGATTGCAATCTTTAGAGCACAGGCGACAGGTGGGAATGCCGTCCTTGTTCTACCGGTATTTTCATGTAAGATGTTCCGAGGAACTAGCGTCGTTGATCCCTTCGGCATCGGTGCATAATCGGGAAACACGCAAAACACGTGCCCAACATTTGTACACGGTTGACATAAGTCAAATGAGAAGGGGTCACTTCTACGACTCGTTCTTGAGTTCAACAGCCCGGCTGTGGAACGATTTGCCGACCTCTGTTTTTCCTCCTTCACTCCTTTCTCTCCTCGAAAATACCCTCCACTCAGCATCTTCAAAGATGACCTCCTGTGTGGAGTTAATGTAAAAAGGACGATACTGAGAGTATTTACCTCCATAATACAATTTCGTTTTCATTCATGTATTGACTTTTTTACGCGACTGTTTTAAGTGTGAAGAATGATTTGATCAATTTATTACGGTATTGATATCAAATTTGTCAACTTGTGAAAATATAACACAAACAAATTAATCTTTAATTCATGACGTTCACATTATTTGGTAGAATAAATCGAGGTTAGTTCTCCCCATTCCTATGACATAAATGTATATGCCATGTCTGGCGCGTACTTGCGCAAATTTTCAGCATTGCTGGAATCTTCATTGATTACACAACAAGCAACTACCCCCAGTTTAAGGCTGTTGGGAGAATTCAAGGGTAAAAGCTAGCTTCGAAAACGCGGTACACGGCTTTCAGTGGCGCACCCAGTAGTGGGGTGCGGAAACCCATCGAATTTGTCAATCAATCAAAACATAAATAAACACGTTAAAATGTTTGTATAGCGGTGTGATTGGCGTTTTGTAACCTTGTTCGTCGTCGGTTGTACATTTTCTTATAAATGGAAAGCTCCTGAAAGTGCAGAATAATTTGAAATCTATTTTAGTTTAAATTACTGAAACTCCAAGACATTTTTTGTAACATTTTATAAAATTTCTATAATCTTTTTCATTTGTTCTTCTTTTTAATCTTTACACATTAGAAGACTCGCGACTCACAATCCGAAGGTCGCGGGCTCGAACCCGGTGTGCGCAAATAAATTATATGCGTTTAAGTTGTGTTATTTCACAATTAATTAATTAAAAATAATATAAAATGTATTTGCCGCACGTTCCACAGTGGAAGATATTCTGAGTATCGCTGTGGTGTAAGACCACCAATCAGAATTGAAACGTTGCTTGAAATGGTTTTCTGTAACGGTGACCAGATCTGAATAGCCAGGTATTTCCCAAACTTCGTTTCTCCCATTTACCTTACCCTTAATCTGCTTACCCTCCTTACTTATCCTCCCCACTACCTTCAGTCTCGCAATATATCCATAGTATCACTGGCTCCAGACGGGAGCAGTTGGGACTCTTGAGCGGTATGCACACAAAAAAATCTTTCATGAAGCATATATTTCAGTTAGGTTGAGTGCTTTTTTCCACATCGGTAATTAAACTCTATAAAAACAGCTGATGTGCGTTTTTTGTAAAATACTTTTATTTTAATGGAAGACTGCTTCTGTATCTGCAAATCGAATGGATTGGCATCAATTTTCTTAAAATCGCGTTTATCTTGTACAATGTACGTAAATTAAAACCAAGATACGATATTCAGATGCGGCACTGAAGTCAATAAAATTGTCCGATCTCATTAATGTTGAATATAAATGTTACTATTTGAGATAATAAAGCTTTTTATACCCTGTTCATCTATTTGTAGGCTTATGGCTATCTCTTTTTGTTATTTCTCGGATATTTTTACCCTCAATGGCGAGAGATCTTATCCAATAAAACGTTTTTTCTTTCTTTACTATATTTCTTCTTGTTCCCCTTATTTTGAACCACAACTACCAAGTCTCTACCACAGATGACGCCTAGTAATATATACTTCTAGAACATTCAGCAGTGGGTAGTCTATGTCTACACGTCGTCTTAGTTCTAGATTCGTGTTCGCTGGGGAAACCTTCTTCGGTCGAGTTATTGACTTTTTTCGACCATTCATTGGTTTTTACGTGACCGTCTTTTTTTACTGTTTTGCTGGTTGCGTTTGGTCAAAGGTGTATCTATTCTCATATTTAACATGACAAAGGCTCTCAAATCTTTTTGATGAGTGAGAAAGACTGCATTGTGTGTTCACTGTCCCTATCATATTATTTGCCAATATATGCTTTGCTCATTGCCGCCTTTTTTATAATATTTTATTTCAATTTCACATTATTTTTTTACTGAATTTTATTAAATTGTAAAATGGTGCTTCGGTTTGGGCAAAGTATCCAGTGAGGCCCAAATTATCGTAAAATATTTGAAATTATCAAGCAGTATTAATAGCCTAGGACCTAGGATCTGCGTGGTTGAATTTCAGAACTCCACTTCGAAAGAATATCTGACGCCACGCCTTATTCGCCGCGCCGCAAATAACATCTGTGTTCGTGAAATTTGAAGCAAAGCTACCGTTGTAATTCGGTTTTTAATTCAAAAATCTGTCACAAGACGTTGCTACTTCCGTCAGCAGCTCGCATGTGGAAAATTCTCCCCTAGGTATATCTACTACGGATTTATAGAATTATTGCTCTTTCTGGATATGGAAAGGTTGACAGCATACAAGCATACATAGTTGTATCGTGCGGCTATATATTACATATGACGTCATTGCCTCTCTCGGTTGCTTTGTACCGGTAACTATCACTCGATAAGTGGATCCGAGGAACAGGCTATTTTTGAAACCTATTTATATTTTTTCCTATTGGAATAAAATGGTCACTAGTCAATGGTCAAAATGGTCAATGGTTAAAACACTAACTGGGCGAAGCCCAACCTATAGCCGCCCGCAGGGCCTAGCAGAAAAACCTGCGGAGCGAGTTTTTAACTGCTAGTATAATATTATTGTATCAATTAAAAAAAAATTGCTTTGACGATTGTTAAGAAAACAGCGGTTACAAATTCATTTTAGATGTAATTCACTCGTAATGTAACTTTTGACATAAGATGTCAAGAATATGCAACTGTAGATTGTAGTTACATGTATCATGTCATGATTGGTGTTTAAAGTTAAGACTTTTCGATTTATGGTAAATAACTGTTTGGATTCATGTTATATTAATTATTGCCAGATAGACACTGACGCAAATATTGAAGAAATAAAACCCTCAACGTCTAAGAAGATACTCGTTTTCAAAGTCTCGTTCATGGACATGAAGTACTCTTATAAGCTTTCCAAGGCAATATCCGGCGTTCTTTAAAAAAGTTTCTTTTCAGACCATACACGATTTAAAATCATCTTCTATGAGTATTTTGATTCAACCAGCTTAGTTTTTAGAACTAACGAAATATCATCGTTATTATCGGCTTGTTATTATCACTATTGTTTCTCCTCTAAAAAAATTTATTAGATGAACACTTTTTTGTATTTTCATTTCTGAAAAGTTTCCAGACAAATATTTTTCCTCAAAAGCATCTTAATCATTAATTGGCACATCGCCAAAGGAAAGATGAAAGCTTTAAGAACTTCAGAAGATAGTTACATATAGAGATGACCTTAATGACCTGTCTACAGACAGTTGACCTCTTCTTACATATTTCCCTGGAACTTCTTCCGCATCGATCTTACAATAATTGATTTCTTGGCGGAAGTATACTGTCTGTTTGACTTCAGAATGTTTATAATCTATGTAAACAGTTCATTTTCACGACTATTTATTAATACAAAAATATATTTTCCTTTTTGAATAATCCCGTATGACCCTAAATTATAATGATGTCTTGTTATAATGATGTCATTATTATTTGTCATCTCTTAAATTTGGGAGGCGGGAATGGGTACCGCCGCCCCGGAAACCTTTATTGGATAACCAACACCTCTGCCACAGGTCACCCTAAGTAGTTCGCTACGTTTGGTGATTTAGCAGGGGTGCCCGGGTTCATGGGGTGAAGTTTGTCCAGGTCTCGGAGGCGGATGATCAGGACACACTGAACCCCAGATTCCTACCCACCCCTTAAACCCTTTTCCTTCCCAGAACTCTCCTTCCCTTCCTTTCCTTAAAAAACCCTCCACACAGCATCCCCAAAGATGATATCGGCCTTGAGGGAAATTATTTTCCTCGGTGCTTCCTGTGTGGAGCTCGTAAAAAAAATAAAATCTCTACTTGATTTAAAAAACAATAAAACTTTAATAAATTGATTATTTCAAGATTCAACTGTTATTTCATGGCTGTTTTGTGCTTCGTTTTCCAAATCATCTGCTAAAATATAAAATAGTTCACATTTTCCCATCCATCGTTAATTTGCCTAAAATTACGGGTCAAACAGACTTCACGCCAAATGACATGGCCTTCTAATCATTACAAAAGTCGTAATATTACTATCTACCGGAACATGACAACAGAAACTTTAAACAACCTTTTAACTCGATAGAATAATTCATTTTCAAGGTCTGAAATTCTACAAACCAAAGGCATAGCATTAAAGCAAAATCAATAAAACATTTCACTTACAAATCATACCGTAATAATGGTATGCTAATGATTAAACGTTGTACAACAATGATTGTACATTTAATGCCGGGTCTAGCTCCGTTCCCCTGGGGGTATCCCGTTTGAACGTTATTTGGTAATGGATGTTGGTTTACTGGAATCAATCAATTCAAAAGGCACTTCTTAATAATAATTACCTCGTTTGCGAATCGGCATCGTTCAATCCAAATAACCACGACCGTTAGCCTTCGGGCTTTTTTGTGGAACCTAAAAAATGGTTTTGATAATAGGTAGTTAATGTATTATTGATGAAATTGATTTAATCACAGATTGGGACTCATATACTGTTATATAAGTTATAATTTATTTGCAGCTCATAATAGTATTTTTAGTAAAAAAAAATCATATGCTGAGACATAAAATAAACAATAAACTACAAAAGATGAGGTTAATGACTAATCATCAAATGGTGTCTAGATCGTCTTTGCCGTTTGGACAAAAATAATCTTTAGATGATTTTTGAACTGCTTTGTTGCTAGAATTTTTTTAATTTCTAAAAATTTTTTTTAAAATTCTAAAACACGCAAGATCTTGCGTGTTTTTCTGCTTTGCGTTTTTACAAACTTGTCAATTACTAGCTTTTACCCGCGGCTTCGCTCGCGTGGTATTGGTGGAAATACCACTGATTCCCTCACTCACTCACTCATCTCCAAAGTTTCATCGCAATCGGATGAAAAGTTAGCAACGCACAATTTCACGATGCCAGAACTCACTTTTATACATAAAAACCATTGCGGGCATGTACACATCAAATCCCCAAAGTTTCATCTCAATTGGATGAACGGTTAGCAACGCATAATTTATTTTATGATGAGAACTCACTACTGTATGTAGAAACCATCGTGGGCAGGCACATATCAAATCCCCAAAGTTTCATCGCAATTGGATGAACTGTTTGCAATGCATAATTTCATGATGCCAGAACTCACTATTGTATATAGAAACCATCGCGGGCATGCGCACATCAAATCCACAAAGTTTTATCGCAATCGGATGAATGGTTTAGCAACGCGTAGGCATCTCACATACAAACCCAGAAACAAACATATTTTGATTTTTATATACATAGATTGCAAGAATGGGGAGTTTCCGACAGCAGATAACGTTTCTGATCCTTGGGTTTTGAAGGGGTGATTTTTTCGTGCATTCTAAGAAAACGATTTGCATTTCTCATGGGGGAGGCATTTTCAACCCTAAGGGGGAACACATCACGGATGAACCTGCAAATGTTTTGGAACTATTGAACCTGTCTGGTAAACAAGCAGACAATGGTTTAAAACTTTAATTCAAAAGAAATCGACTTACCAAAATGTATTTAATAATGGGGTAAATAATTACAAGAGTTAGTAACTATTTATCACAACGTCAACCCGTTTAGCTCGTAAATAGCATGTTAACACGCAACACGGAGAAACGGGTTGAATTGTTGATGAAGTAGGAGATTTTTTTTAACTATTCACATATTTTCACATTCAATGCCATGGTTCAAGTGTAGAATTCTACTCGTACGTTCCACTTTTAGTTTAACAGAGGCAAGTAAGTACTCGTGAAAGGCCTGCCTCAGAAGAGTAGTTTTTTTTAGCTAAGTGCAACATTCAACTCCTAAATTTAATCTAAGAAGGCTGAGCTTGCAGCCAAAAAGTTAAATGACGTTATTAAAAATTTTATTTCACATTTTGAATTTTCATGTTTGACTGCTGTATCATTATTTTTAGTGCCAAGATCTTGAGTGATTTCGTTTTTGGAAGTTTCACATCGTCACTTACATTATATCTCATTTTACACAGGTTTTCAGGAGGAACAAAAAACGTTTAGTTTAATTAATAAAAATAACACAACTTTGAAAAGAAGGGTCAAATAATATTTAGGGATATTTGTAGAAGTAATTTTTTTCATTAAAAACATATTGTAGGGTAAGTTAAATGACATTCGCGGCGTAATTCACAAAAAAATTCTTCAAATAATAAAACAAAAATAAGAGCATTAAAAAATTATAAAATTTTTTTTTTCTCAATACCAAATAAAACTTTTGTACAAACCCTTACTGCCAATCATAGATATGTACCAATTAATTTGTAACTAAACTTTGTATAAAATGAGTTGTAATTGGTTAAAACATTTGTTTGTCGATGCGTAGTTTTAAAAGAAATTCGAAAAAAAACGTATTTTTTAACGGTATTTTATCGACAAAAAATGGCGAATTCGCCGGCTTGCAGTTTGCAAACTAGCTCAATGTAATCAAGGCCTTAAACATAAACATAGATCACAATCACGAAAGCATCAGTCAATCTCATTCGCGTGCTGTGTCACGTGTTCGGTCGTTATTTAACCGATGTTTTGTTAAAGCATTCGTCGTTTGAACCTTCATCGTGGTGATTTTTATAGGTACCTACCTATGCCTCTGCAAAATTTCTTGCCTGATCGCCGGATCTTGATCGATACAATATTTGTATATATGGTGAAACCACGACAGCGCAGATGCTGAAGCAATAGCTGTCACAACCCTGTCTCTATCCGTTAATATTAAAATTTGCTATAATATGAATTTAACACGTAATGTAAATATTCTTTATTCTATGAGTTACAAGTTGTAACACTACGGATGTGTAGTTCTTGTGTATTATTTCCCCTAAACAAAATGTCAAATTATCAATCATACACGCGAAATTTACAATACCTGACAGTAATACACTTTCACAATCGGTAACAAATACAATATGTTGTAGTGCTTTTATTAATATTTTAAATGTCAAACGAGACAAACGCCAAAATTTTCACGTAATATAGTCACATAAAACAATGAGAGCCAATAAATGTCAAATAATGTCCGCCATCTTAAATTGTATCAAAATAGAACACACTGGATGAAAAAAAGGATGGCGTAAAACCCCCATTAAGGCCTTTTATACAGGAGGCTATGATTCGATTAGCTGCAGCCCAGACTACCTACGCAGTTGATACGCCAATTAACACAATACATTTAAACAAAGCTGTATCGGAAATATTGCAACATTGCAAAACCAATAAACTCTTACGCAATTTGTTAAATTATCTTTGCATTTTATTCCTCAGGCAGTAAAGTCTTGCTTTAATTTCATCCTGTAAAAGCGGTCAACATCCGCTGTAACTTTGATGTACACAAAAAGTTTCATTAAAAGTACTTAATATTGTTTATTATATTTCTCTTCACTTAATTACCTTCTGAATGGAGTAACTCGAGTCCGTAAAGTACCAACATGAAATCTTAAATTTAATTGTTCACCTCATGTGGTCAATGGACTTGGTCGTAATACTTATTGCAAATTCACGGTCGATGATCTTTGTAAAACACGCTTCAGAATGTAACATGTCAGCGCGGTTAGGCCTTTCTTTCTGCACCCAGGATTAATTTTGTAAGAGGGTTGTTCTTCTTTTTAACCTACATAACTTTTACCCCTCTGTCACATTTCCACACTCTGTCACATTTTGTTTTTACTATAAATGAATCTCTCTGGATCTCAGAGGGGAAATTGTAGCAAGGGGGGAAGGAAGCCTAAAATGCCTATTGGGGGTGACAAACATGAGCTGCGTGTATACCTATTTCGAATGACAACCCATGTGACAGAATTGTCATACGACATAAAAATTGTAGGAGACAAGTTTTTGAGATTTTTAAAAATATTTTATTAAACATCATTAAAAATAATAATCGCCGTTACTTGATAGGCTTATATTTTTTACCTTTTGGAGTTTAAAAATAGTTTTATATTTTATGTCGTCATATCATCTTTTTGTAACATTATAGAATACATGCAAGTCGAGTTGGCAGAAGACAACTGTTATTTGTAAGAAATACAAATCGTTAAAAATGCATTTTTTGGGTAGTAATTTGTTCCTCCGTAAATAGGTAATTCGTATTTTAAATTTCTATCAAAATGATTTTTTTTTGTTGATATTTTTTTTTTTTTAATATTTGTATGATAAATATAGTAAAATTATTTTTTTATTATTTTTCATTTACTCACAAACAATTGCCCAAGTTACCTCTAAAATCATGAAACACTAAAATCTTTTATGGCCTATAATTTAAAGCAAAAATAAATAAAGTAGCTCACATCCGTACTAGATATTTCATATACCTTTTGATTACAAAAATAATTTTTCAGTTGGTTGGGTATTTTGATCTAAAATCCGGAATTAAAATTTGTATGAAACGGGCTGAAATGGGCCGCGCATACGTTCCTCTTGGCGTTTGCACCATTTATTTTCCCTGTAATCACGTCAATTATGAAATAGTCTCGTAATAGACAGCAAAGTAACCTACGCAAGATGATCCTAGAAAGAAGTTCACAGGAATTTAAAAAAAAGTGAGGTTAAAAAACGATTATGTTCGCTGTGGGTTTCGTGGCCGATTTGTTTGCCTTTGGTACTGAGAAAAACGTGACTTGAACAAAAAACGCATCAAAGGTATTATTTCTCGGCTTTAAATCCTTACAACGTTCAGAAATGTAACAAATTGAGGATTCGTTGACCCGTCGACGAAGTGTTGTAACGTACAGTGGTGGGGGAACAAATTTCCGGACCCTGGGCGAGCTTTGAAGGTTTCTTTTGAGTAATTCATTGTTTTTAAAAGCAATTACTTCTAACGCCGAAGATTATAATTAAATTTGTGCTTTAGATTTTCTCGTAACATTCGGTCATCTGTAACCGGATAAAACAGAACATGATGAATGATAAGGTGGAGTTTTTTGTTTGTTCTTTTTCTTTTCTTCATTGTTCTGTATCGCATTCTTTCACTACAAAGTGTTGTTTCAGTACATTTTGTAATATCTCTCCGTAGACTCATTTGGAGGTGCAGACTCCCCGGAGCTGGTGACATCCCTGGCTGTGGCATTGCCAACGTTAATAAATTAAGACTACTACTATGCATTTTTGTTAACAAGTGTGAAGAGTTGTAAAAGAATAAATTAGTTTTGCGATTCGTTGAAAATAATGATTTCGGTTGTGATTTTGTCAGTGAACTCTAGAACTTAAATTTGCTTGTGTTAAGCCTCGATGACATAGAGCGAGTTTACAAGCTAATATCTGGGAAATTCACTATTTGTTAGTAAACTCGCTCAGTGTCATCGTATTACTTGCTAACTACCAGATTGTGGACAATCTACGAAAAAAGTTGTAAGGTGATCAACTTTACTCGCTACTCGCTAGTATTTGCCTAAATATGGCGGCCCACCTTCGTCTGTCAGAACTAATTCTGTTCAAACAGCACGCTTTTCAAACATCTTTCAAAAATCTTTTCAAACAGCTCGCTTGCAACCTATTACCACCACATTACATGGCAATTAAAGTGTATAACAACCTTCCACAAAACATTAAACAAATACAAGATACACTCAAATTCAAATCATCACTAAAAACATTTCTTCTAAACAAATGTCAAATGTCATACTTAATGAGTACCTTATGTAAAATAACTACGTTTAATTTTTATCTTTAGTTTTTATTTTCTCATATGTAATTGTAAACATGTAATTGTTTGGTATATAATGTTTGTATTTTTTGGTTAGCTGTAAGAAATAGAATTCGTCTATAAGCTACACCTTTTGTACTTGTGTTTTTTTTTGTGCAATAAATGGTTTTTTGAATTTTGAATTACAATTTTTTTGATCAAAGTTTTCATATATTACAAATATTCATTTTTGTATATTATAAGAACAATCAATGAAATTTGGTACTTAACATAGGTACCTGTTTAAAATATCTATAATTCTGGATTCGATTCAAAGTATGAGACGAGTACTTCAAATAAATTAAATTTTGATTTAACAATCATTGTTTTGCAAAATGTCATCATCAAATTTTGACATTTTTGACAGTTTCGCAAGAGTTTTTGTAATGATTAAAAAACTCTTCATGTGTATTGTCATGTGGTTGTAATAGTCCAGAAACCTTCGCGGGAGTTTAAAGAATGTATTTTGAAAGTTTCAAACATTTCCTATGCTTAATATAGCAATACATAGACTAGACAACTCCTAACTCATATACGTACCTATACATCCCTAAGCAAGCATATTTTGATTTTGATATACATAAGATGGACAGCATCAAAAAAGCCATCATCTGTAGTCACGGTCGACATTGTCATTGATTAAAAAAGTTTAAGCTGACGAAGCCAAAAGGTACACCAGGAGCTTTTTGACTCCCCGTGTTAATAAAGCATTTGTTTCCATAAAAGTAAACGGCTTGGTATCATTTTTAATAAATTAACAACATACCTCGACCACACCAATATTGAGTAAGAAATTGTTTTTGATCCTGTTTTATCTAGAAACGTGTGAGAAAGCATCCAATTACCCGTTTATTGATTTTATTGCGGTCGCAATGGGAACCTAAACTACCTCATGTTGTGTTTTTATTGGTAGTCGTTTGGGTTATCGTGCTGTGTCTAGTTGTGTTAATGTTCATTGTTTTATTTCAATTAAAAATGTGAAATACGTTTACAACAAGATATTTTTAAGACTTCCATTAGAATTCCAAATAACGTAAGACGTGGTACAGCTGTTTTAAAGTTGTTATTCATTTTCAGTTATAAGCTAATAGGAAATAAAATAGTTTATTTGTTTAAAGGCAGTATTTCAAATAAAATGTATTAACTTCTTTATAAGTACCGACCTCCAATTTTATCACTTCTTCGTGAATCAATCGAGAAAATCGTAACTTCTTTACAAGTAATCTTGAATGTAATCACTTTGACACGAATCAATAATCATACCTTGAATACGACCACTTTTTTAATTTTATTGTTTTGTTTAAGAGAAAACACAGACAGTGTAAAACATAATATAAACTAAAAAATTCGCCTGCATTCTAATCTTTTCTCATGGATTAACTAGAAAAGCAAATGAATGAAGTCTTACAAATATTTTACAAATTGGAGAAAAAAAAATATTATACAGAAATTTAAAAAAAAGTATAAGACAAATAAGCTAGTTTTTTTTTAGGAAAACAGCTTTAAATTTTCTGTCAAAAGTACTGTGAGTATCAAAAATTATGTCGAAATCCTTCAGGTTTTGATTTTGATTGAACAATTCACGCATTCTTTTGATTGATCTAGCATTTGTACTCGTCCGGTTCTGGGTGGTATTTTGAAGTTTATTAGTTTGCGTCAGGATAGTCGATAACGTTGTTGCAGATTGTATACGGGGTTATGAGGTCAAGGTATTCGAGAGCATATTTATGTAATCTCCGTTTTGGTGCGCCCATACTATAATTGAGGCAATGCAGAAATGTATTTTCGATTCTTTTAATATTTTCTTTATAGATAACAAAGCCTAGCTTGCAGTAAACTTTATTCACAATATTCTCAATGTGCGCATCGAAATGGAGTTCGGAAAAAAATTACGCCTAGATCTCTTATACAGTAAATATTTACCAATATAATAATTATTGTTTATGGTAGCGTTGTGATTTTTAGTAAAGCTTGGTTTTTTTTTTTTTTTACATGAGCTCCACACAGGAGGCCCTGAGGAAAATAATTTCCCACAGGGCCTATGTCATCTTTGGGGATGCTGTGTGGAGGTTTTTTTAAAGGAAGTTTAAGGGTTTTAAGGTTTAAGGAAAGGAGTTTAAGGGGTGGGTAGGAAGGAAAGGGGTTTAAGGGGTGGGTAGGAAGGAAAGGGGTTTAAGGGGTGGGTAGGAATCTGGGGTTCAGTGTGTCCTGGTCATCCACCTTCGAGACCTAGACAAACTTCACCCCATGAACCCGGGCACCCCTGCTAAATCACCAAACGTAGCGAACCACTTGGGGTGACCTATGGCAGAGGTGTTGGTTATCCAATAAAGGTTCCCGGGGCGGCGGTACCCATTCCCGCCTCCCAAATTGTAAGTTTGATGTAACTTAGATAAATTTTTTTTTCATTGCAAAACGCTTCGAAATGTATATATCTTGAGCACCTGGTTATATCTGCATGAACATAAATAAGTAATCTTGAAGTTGGTCATTTCATCATGAATCTGTGGTAGGTACATGATGAAGTGACCAAAGACATGGTAACTTCTTGATTAATCAAAAGAGAATATAGAAATTTTTCCATAAACAGTAATGAATGAGCCACGACGGCTGGCGTGGTTTAGTGGTAAGTGGATCGAATCCCAGCGTGGCAAATAAATTTTATTTGATTAATTTGTGTTATTTCACAATTAAATCATTTAAAATAATATTTAGTATATTTGCAATACATTCCAGAGTGGATTATACTATCAATATCGCCCTGGTGTAAGACCACCATTCACAATTGAAACGTTACTTGAAATGGCTTTAGCCGTGTTTGGTGACCAGACCTGAATAGCCAGGTACTTTCCCACCTTCCTCTTCCCCATCTCCTTCCCCTCCCCACTACCTTCAGCCTCACAACATACCCCAATTGGGAATGCCATAGTCTCACTGGCTTCAGACAGGAGCAGTTGGGACTCTTGTGCCGCATTCATATAAAAAAATAAATAATTATAAAAAATTATCCGTGAATCAAAGAAGAATATCAGATGACATAATATTGAATAATATGTGATCTCTTCTATTTGAATCTTGTAACTTCTTAATAGGGTAATCTTGATCTATGTGAAACAATAGCTAATCTTCTAACTTCATCGCAACTCACTACAATTCCAACTTTTTTCCGCTTCAAAAATGCTTCATCTCAAAGGATATCAAATTGCAGCTTCTTTATCAGTTAATGTTGGATGTGGAAAATTCTTCAAATATTAATACTAATTACAAAAACTTCTTCATGAATTTATTTAGAATATTTTAAATTCAAGTGGCTCTGGTCGAATGTTCATTACATAATAATGGAATTCCAGCTGGCTCCACTGCTTGACTGACGCTAATGCGCAAGTATAAATCATTATTTCGATTCGTGAGGAAGAAATCGTAAGTCATGAATGCCAGCCAACCAACAACCAACATGCGGGCCCGCTAGCTACTAGCTGCTAGCCCGGCATTCCATTTTCCATTCAACTAAATAATTACACGTAAAAATAAATAGTAAAGATTGTCACGGATGATCTGTACCGTACAATGTACAATGAAAGGAAACGACGTAAACATGTTGCATATGGTTTTGAATGACGAAAACAAAAAGATCCAAAAGAAAAGATTACGCGGCGCGTCTGGACTGTTTTGTCAGCGCGTTATTTTGTCTAGGTTGTTTTGTAAACAACACTACAAAGAAAGTGTTTGTTTTATTTTTATTTTCACGTAAGAATACTAATTTTGAAAGAAAGGGGGGTGCGATGAAAAAAATTGGAAAATATTCAATTTGGGAGGCGGATATGGGTACCTCCGCCCCGGAAACCAACATCCCTGCCATAGGTAACCGCTACGTTTGGTGACTTAGCAGGGGTTCCTTGTTCATAGGGTGAGGTTTGTCTAGGTCTTGACGGCCAATGCGTTTGTCCACCTACTGGCGGGTCGGATCGGGAGTGTTTGTTTGAGGGAGATCTAACCAGATCTCACCAGCCAGACTCTCGACCCATCACCTTACATTGTAGTGGGAGGGATGAATTCATATGTCCATCATTCCTAGACACATTGATCCCCAGATTCCTAACCACTCATCATGCCCTTTTCCTTCCTAGAACTTCCTCTCCTTCCTATCCCTAAAATAACCTCCTCATAGCATTCCTAAAGATGACATAGGCCTTGAGGTAAATGTTTTCCACAGGGCCTCCTGTGTGGAGCAAAAGTTAAAAAAAATTATCAGTTTTTTTTATTTTTTATATGAATACCGCACAAGAGTCCAAACTGCTCCCGTCTGGAGCCAGTAAGACTATGGCATCCCCAATTGAGGTATGTTGTGAGGCTGAAGGTAGTGGGGAGTGGAAGGAGATGGGGAAGAGAAGGTGGGAACGTGGCTATTCAGATATGATATATATAACTTTTCAATTCTGAATGGTGGTCTTACACCAGGGCTATACTGAAAATATCTTCCACTCTGGAACGCGTCGCAAATATGCTATATATTATTTTAAATGAATAAATTATTGTGAAATAACACAAATTAATCAAATAAAATTTATTTGCCACGCCGGGATTCGACCCCGCGACCTTCGGAATGCGAGTCAAGATCCTTACCGCTGGACTGCGCCGGCCGTCATAAATATGGCCAAGGGTAATCAAATCAACGTTTTGATTTTGAAAGGTTGTCACTCGTCAAAACAGTGATAAGAATGCCTTCTACTCTAGAACCAGGCAACTCTTCAAATTAATTCACTTAATATGCTTTAATATTTTACCTTGAGTTCTTTGCTATTTTTATCAACGCGATAATATTTTTATTAGCCACTTAGGACGGGTTGTTTCAAAAAATTTGATGGATTCATCAAATATTTGAAGTTAATTTTCACGTTCTGTGTAAGTTCTATTCAAGTTCTGTAATTATTTCAGTTTTGTGAAGCAACTGAACACGCCAAACGCGCGCTCAACATTTGTACACGGTTGACATTAGTCACATGAGAACGGGTCGTTTCTACGACTCGTTCTTGAGTTCAACAGCTCGGCTGTGGAACGATTTGCCGGCCTCTGTGTTTCCTCCTTCCTACAAAATGGGTCTCTTCAAGACCCATGTTCACTCCTTCCTCTCCCCAAAAACACCCTCCACACAGCATCCTCAAAGATGACATAGGCCCTGAGGGAAATTATTTTTTCCTCAGGGCCTCCTGTGTGGAGTTAATGTAAAAAAAAAAAAAAAACTGTCCTATAACGATGCAATAACAGAACTTGAATAGAACTTGCACAGAACGTGAAAATCAACTTCAAATATTTGATGAATCCATCAAATTTTTTGAAACAACCCGTCCTTACTAATTCATTTTCCTTATCGTACAAATAACTTTTTTACGTGCGTTTGGTCATTCTTTATCTCTGTTTAACGCATGCATAAGAGCAAGAAGCCTGACTAGTTCAAGAAAAGACGTACGTTTGTTTATAATGAAAGAGTAAACCTATCGCGAGAAAGAGAGGTCAGAAAAGTGAGAAAAGGACAGAGACTGCGAGACAGATGCACCGCTTGAAAAGGTGTGAATCTCGGCTAAAGTGATACAGGTGATTTTACCTGAGTTCTTTTTACCAAAGTTCAACGATTTTTAATTTGTCATAATATTTCTATACTGTGAGAATAATCTAAAACGACAATCATAAAAAAAATAGGAAAACACTATCTATTCTCACCTCTAATCAATTTATTATTATCTCATCTTTCGTTCGAATCACCGATCCGCTTAACGAATTTAATCACAATTTAGTTTGGTTTTAATGGTTTTCTATATTTCATATTCATTTTGTTTTGAAATTCAATTTTATTTATGCCTGTTTTAAATCATGGTTTGTTGGAACCTATTACCGTCACAAGACAACAAGCTCACCATCAAATAATAACATTTTTAATTGTTCCGTCCAGTCCCATGTAAGGGTCTACTATTCGTGAACACAGCGCTGAAAAAGAAGAAGATGGAGAGATATGTAATTACGAGTGTTGGACAGAGCGCGCTAATATGGCTAGTCGTAGAATAGCAGCGAAAATTGCGAAAAAGCTTAATAAAACACGACTCGTTTAAAATAGAGCAAAAATCTCGTGGAACCTATCTTAAGTATCGTTCAAAGAAACATTGTGAATTTTTTCACAAAAATAACTTGTAAAATAAAAGAAATAGACTTGTTTAAAATAATTTTCGGAGCATACTTTGCGATTTTTTTCTATCGAGGGAATTTCATATAATTTTCGTTTCGGCGTGGAACGTATCTAGTTATTATCTTCAAAAATAACATATGTTTTTTTAAGAGCTTATAAACTTCAAATGTTTAAGGGAGATATGTAAGAAATCGGTCGAAATACGAATAGTAGACCCTTAATAAAACCTATTCCTTTTATTCACAATAAAATTCAACTTAATAAAAAATCATATTTCGTCAAGATCAACACGACAATCCAATTTATTTCATTTGCCTACATGTAGAACTAGCATTGGAAAAAAATCCTCAATTCCCCGTATTACCCGTATGTGTGCTCAGTATAACACAAAATTTCACATTATAGACTAGCTTCTTCTTCAATGGCGCTACAGCCCATTTCGAGCCATGGCCTCTTTCAAGATGAGCCTCCGCCACTCTCTGTCCTCGGCCGTTGTCTTCCAATCTGCAACATGGAGTAGTCCTCTTGCATCCTTCCTCACTTCATCCTCACATCTCAGCCTAGGTCTGCCCGCCTTTCGTTTACCTCCCGGGTGTCCTGTTAGAACCTTCTTCGGTATTCGTGTGCTTGGCATTCGGTGCACATGTCCTGCCTTTGGAGCCTTAAATTAAGAATACCCTTTTTTATGAAAAAAACTCTCTTTTTATAACTTTTGAAAGTTATTCCCATCAACGTAATATATCATTGAAGAAGAAGATAACACTTATAATCTAAATGAAAATATGAAAGAAAACAAGACACAGAAAAATAGAAAAAGACAATGGTCGCAACTGGGACACGAACCCAGACCTCTCGTCTAACCGGGTCGTGCGCATTATCCAATTTCGCTACTGCCACCTTCTGTCAAACCGTCATAATTGTCAATCTCATATTTCAAATATTTAGAATCAACAATATTATCTTCAACTATTTTTTTTCCATATTATAGGCAACTACTCTTTTTATTGGAAACAATCATTCTAAGAATTGGTTTGTAACCTGAATAGCGTCTCGGATAAATGTATCCGAATTTATTCATATGGAACTATTGACTTTATGAAAGTCTAAATGAATATTCAATTTTTTATGAGAAAAACTCTCTTTTTATAACTTTTGAAGGTTATTCCCATCAACGTAATATATCATTGAAGAAGATAACACTTATAATCTAAATGAAAATATGAAAGAAAACAAGACACAGAAAAATAGAAAAAGACAGTGGTCGCAACTGAGACCATTGTCTTTTTCTATTTTTCTGTGTCTTGTTTTCTTTCATATTTTCATTTAGATTATAAGTGTTATCTTCTTCTTCAATGATAAGAATACCCTATTTAGAAGTATCGAATAGAAGTAACGCGTACGATCGAAAATTAATACAAGAGTGTAGAATGTATCGGGAGCATCTCATTTCCTTATCCCATATTCCGCTCCCTCTACTTAACTAAAATTAATTTTAAGACACATTAAAACTCCATCTCCAAGCAACATTAGCATAAGAGACTTTTTTGGCTTGACTTCAGTTATGTATATCTCTGTATTCTATAAGTATAAGCTGTTTGTTTCTTAACAAATTAATAAATAAAATACGTTTTTTTAATTTTAATTTTTTATTTTATTTAGTATTTATTTAGTATAGTATAATACATTTATAAACATTATTTATGATATGTTTTGACTGTCCAACTAGGATGATTCCCGTTTTAGAACAGTCAAATTACGTACACGATGATACTATCTTTACTGTAAACAGCGTGAAAATTAATGTGGGCCACGTTTGGAGATATTTACCTACATGAAGCCCTATTAACAAAAAGCATTCTTTATTCAAGACTTTGTCACATTTTAGTACATTTGTCTATATTTGTCACAGTTCCATATATAAAATAACATGGAAAACAACGCAATTCTTGTGTTCATTGGCGTGTTGGCACGCAGTTAGAGTTCACAATCGTTTACAAGTTTTTGCATGACATTGCGCCTACTACTGGGTAAGGCAAAATGATCGATAGCATTTACTAGTAAGTCTGTTCAAAGTTCAACCCAAAGCTTTCAAATCAATGGATACATGATTTATTCTGTATTTCTAGGGGGAGGTTAGCCGTTAATTCTGTAATGCGCAAAATAAGTGCTGTAGCCAATGTCTGCGCTATGAAAAATTGAGTGGCTTTCAACAGCAAAGAGATAAATTATTTTTACCATGTTTTTTAATCGTTTTATCATGAAAGCGTGTTCGGACGGTTCTAACTTATTGGTGTAACTAAAACTAATCATTGAGGGAGCTAATATGACCCTACCACTTCATGAGACGCGTGCATTTGTTGGGAATGAAAAGCACCAATAGCAGTAAGAAATGTGAAAAAGAAGAAGAAACACCAATTCAACTTTCTTACTGGCGTCCCGCCATGATGGGAAGAACCTCAGATACCTGGAAGACACGTTGTGGAACCAGGAAACATAGTCAAATATCCCCTGGTGAACTTTATTTAGCTACTAGGTTACTGTCAGGAGATGGCAACAAAATTGGCCTGTTATGTTAGTGCTTATTTGCCAGTTTTTCTTTATCCTCGCTTGGGTGTTTCTTTGCAAAACCAAACTGTCACGATGTTCATTTTTATGCGGGTTTAATTTATGAATTAATTTTTGATAATGTCCCCCGCACCAGGTATGCATGGTGCCAAATGCGAGAAACCTAATTGCAAATAGTATTTTTTGCTGAAGTCGGTGCAATTTTCATGAAATTGTGAAGAACTAACCGTTGAAAGCACACTGTTCTCAAGTTGGAACTTTTAAAAGGATTCACTAAACTTACTTAGCGAGCATAAAGAGCAACTTCTATACCAGCCTCATGAGAGCTACGCAAACCGTCTGTTTATAAATAATAATAAATCACAAATTTTAATGCCTTGCAGTTTCCGCCATTACTTTTTTATGGAATCTTGGAAGAGTGTTTGTATATTTACCACCATATAAAGAGCTTTGCTTGGCAACATAATACGAGTATCCAGCCTCAAAGCTCCGTTATATGAAATAATAGGCCTGGGGAGCTTTTTGACGCAGTTCGTCGGCTGGGGTGAAGTGGTACCACTTTTAGTGTTTTTTTTAATGTCGTGAGCTTATTTTATTACAAAATATTATTAAAAAAATAAATTAGATGGTTTGAACTTTCATTAAATCTTTTTTTTTTTTAAATAATGAAAAGCCTTTTTTCATATTAACAAATATATATTAAAAGCGGTTCTCTTCCCTCTACATGAGGAGAAGGGGACCAATGTGTTTATTTAGTTTTATTTTCGTGATTATTTATTTAAAAAAATTAAAAAAACACTGCACACCATAAACAAAAAAATAACGGAATGGATGTAAACTGTGTTTTTTTTTAAATATGTAAAAAAAAATATTTATTTTTAAAGATTTACTAATAAAATACAAATAGACAATTTCACAAAAAGTAAAAATGCAGGGATCATATTCACAATATTTTCGACCACCATTTGTTGATTGTGCTTTCATGGCATGGTCCGCTCCATTCCTAAAAAATCAGTTTTTTCTAAAAGCAGTAATTTTCTAAAAGCAAAAATGCAGCAAATGTTTTTTTTATTTTATATACGAATTATGTAAGTGAACAATATAATTGGGTTTGCAACACAATATCCTTTTCACGTTCTGATGTGTAGTTCAGAAACAAAAAACAAAAAAAACTTACAATTTACCCAATATTTAATTAAAAAATTTGCACGAGTACACAGCAAAACCGACCGCTGCATAGGCAAGCCTGATACTTCCGAGACATGCATGGAAAGTAGCAGGGATATACCACATTTGTCGGTTGACGGAGCTAGAGCGTTCGCAAGACAATGTAAGCTCGGCGGTCCGCTTCACCCCACCTGGTTCTCTTCATCCCAGTCAACGGTGCCTGCCTAGTCTACGTTTAGTTGAGACAAAATTCTAGTGAAGAATTTTAAAGCCTCGTTCACAAAAGAAGTCTTGTAGCTCGATAACGTTTTGGCCATTCGCTTTTAGTATTAGATTTAACAGGAATGTGCACAATAATAATTTTTGCTGGGGTAGCTAGCAATAATTGATGGTTATGTAACGCACTATTATTTTTTAAATTCAAAAGACGGAATTCATAAATTATTATCGTTTGATATAAAAATATAGAAAGTCATCAGAATTTTTAAAATGTCAATAATGATATAGTGCGCTGGTCAATTCAACGTATTTTACATATGTTTCGTCACGGTAAGTGTATTCGCCTTATGAATGAGGATTTGATTAGATATTGTTCAATTAGTTAGTTTTGGGTGATTTTTTTTCTTCCAGACATTTTAAACTTTTACCCTTGTGAGTCTTAACACTAAACTTGGCGACTTGTCTAATTTTTTATTGCGTGTATATTTCAAAGCGTAAGGATTATGGTATCTTCTTCTTCTTTTTCCCCTTATCCTATCGATGCAATGGGTGGGTCGGGGACCCACCCATTGCATCGATAAGACTCTTCCATACGTCCCTGTCTTGTGCTGATTGTACGTCCTCCGTCCATGGCAGTCCCATCCTCTCCTCACACAGTTTCTGGAGTTGCCTCGTCCAACTGTGTCTGGGGCGGTCCGCTGGACTGGATTATGGTATTCATAATGAAATTTACTTTAAGAGCTGCGAATTGTTGCGTTGGCCGAGAAATTCCGAAAAGAATGCCTCACAAATTTATAACCCAAGAACTTTTTCTTTGAGATTTTTTGCTACTTTACAAACAAATTAACAGGCTAAATAAAAACAATACCTATAAACTTTCGGCTTCATAATACGGGTATGGGTCCACTAATCCATTTATTGGATAACCAAGATCTCTGGCATAGGTCATCCCTAGTGGTTTGGTACGTTTGGTGGCTTAGCAGGGGTGCCGGGTTCAAGGGGTGAGGTTTGTCCGTGTCTAGGTGGTGGGTCATCTGCCTACCAGCTTCGTGGCAGGCCGGATCGGGAGAGACTGGTTAAGGGAGATCTTTTGACCTCTCCAGCAAGACTTTCTCGGAACATCGCCTTGCTTCGCAGTGGGACGTATGGATTCATATGTTCGTCACTTCTGAACACACTGACCCCCAAATTCCTACCCAATCCTCATTCTTTCCTTCCAAGAACTTCATCTCTTTCGTTTCCTCAGACTCTCCACTTAGCAACCCTAAAGATGGCATAGGCCCTGAGGGGAATTATTTTCCTCAGGGCCTTCATAAAACTATGTGTCAACGGAATATGGCATCATTATATTGTTCTATACCTATCAGTTAGCGATAACAATTTACGCGATCTAGTAAATTCAGAAAGCGACCTGAGTAAAACTTTAGACAAAGTTTTAGACAAATTTAATTAAAATTTAATCCCCAAGTAAGTGTCAACTTTGTAACTTTATATTTTTTCAAGGGTAAACTAAATTCTCGCGTCGAATATCGGTAAGTGTGTAAGGGAAGGGGTGTGGGGGGTGGATTCATGCCAGGAAAAGGGATTATTTTCGCGTGACCTCCCAAAGCTAAAAATCCACTGTTTTCCACTGCGTCAAACTGTAAACGGAGTGAGTGGAATCTAATAAATATTATGTTATTTGGTAGTAATTTAGTATAGAATGGTGTGTTTTGGGAAAAATGTTGGTATCTGCTAATAAAATTAATCAATGTATTTTATGAAAGAAAGTGTACTATGTGCGTGCCGCTAAACTCAGAAACGAGTCCCGGTACGATCAAGGGAGTTGGTATGGTGTGGTAGCCCTTTATTCCCCATCCATGAAGAAGGTTCCCGTTTTTAGCGGAAGGATGTGCTTTTGAAGATAAAGTGTTGGAAGTTTCGCCCTCTAGAAATTTCTAGAACAGTCCAGAACATTCGTATTCGTACACGTCCGTTACCCATATTTGAATGGTTTATTAATATGAATGATTTCTCTTACCCGTTTACAGTTCAAATCTCCAATAGATACTCGTCTGTTACTCAAAATTTTAATGAATGATTTATTTTCTACACCTCTACAATTTAAATCCCAATGCAGCTCTGTTACCTACACGTTTTTTCAATGTAACTTTCTTGTTTGTGACCCCTTCTACGGGCGTGATATTGATAGCGCTTTTACAAATGGGTCTCCATTGTGACCATAAACGAAAATGGCGGGCACACGAGCTCGCGTAACATCCACAATTTATAAAGAAGTGAAAATGAAAATGTAATTCAGCAAATGACATGAGCCATATTAAATTCAATGGCACCATTATTACCAACTATTTCCTTTGAAAACTACGCGAACGAGTTTACATTGTGTATAAGATTATTTTATCTGAACACATGAATGCATATTTCGCATTCTGGATAACATACTTTTATTAAAGACCTTAATAAATAGACTTGAGTTTCTGCTATTGTCGTTTTTACGTAATGTCAGAAATTTTGTGTTCTCCTTAAACCCAGCGTTGAACGAATTTATATATCAGCACTGTTATGTTTGTCAGCTTTTTATTTATTTTTTTATTGTGAATACCGTGCAAGAATCCCAACTGCTTCCGTTTAGAGCTAGTGAGACTATGGGATCCCCAATTGGGGTATGTTGTAAGGCTAGGGTGGAGGTGAATAAGACAGGGAAGAGGAAGTTGGGGAATTACCTGGCTTTTCAGAGGGTAGTGGGTCAGATCGTATTCAGGGGGTAAAGGGTCCGTAATTAACAATTGGTTTTAATTTTTTCTATTATGCATTTAGTAAATTGGTCTGAGGACAAATGGAAAAAATCAGCGTATATGTATTCAAACTCATCAACAATGATGTTGATGATTTTGAATACATATTTCTTGTCGGATGTATTTCTTCTATCTTCTAAGTTGATAAATTTTGAAATGGTAATGAGTCTTTCAGGTGTTCTGATATAGTATATTAATATATCGTCTCTTTTCCATAATTTTTCATTCGCCCACAACAACGACTCGAATTTCGTTCGCTCTATTCGGCACAACCTATTTTTTCGTTTATTCCCTTTGACCTGATCTACGTAATCGATTTTCGACTACACGAGCTTTTAAGGGAACTTTACAGAGCCCTTCTAACAGTCCCAAATCCTCCCAACCGTCTTTTTTATTATTTTTTAATGTGAATACCTCACATTCGTTCCCGTTTGTCATAAGAGTCCCATTTGTTCCCGTCTAGTGCCAGTGAGACTATGGCATCCCCAATTAGGGTACGTTGTGAGGCTGAAGGTAAGTAGAAAGGAAAAGAGATGGGGAAGGGGAAGGTGGGGAAGTACCTGGCTGCTCAGATCTAGTCACCAAACTCGGCTAAAGCCATTTTAAGCAACGTTTCAATCCGGAATGGTGGTCTTACACCAGGGGCGATACTGAGAATATCTTCCACTCTGGAAATAACACAAATTAATCGAAAAAAAAATATTTTCCCACGCCGGGATTCGATCCCGGGACCTTCGGTTTACGACTCGAGAGTCTTAACCCTCGGCCACGGAGGCCGTGAAAGCCATTCTGCCGTCTGGAGCCACTGAGGTAATAATCCCCAATTGCGGTATGTTGTGAGGCTGGAGGTGTTGGGGACGTGGAAGAAGATGAGAAAGGTGGGGAAGTACCTGGCTATTCAGATCTGATCACTAAACACGGTTAAAGTCACTTCAAGAAACGTTTCGATTTTGAATGATGGTCATTTACCAGGGCGACATTGAAAGTACGAGTATCTACCACTCTTGAACGTGCAAATATAACAAATTATTTTAAATAAATTAACTGTGAAATCACACAAAATCCGGGCTTTGAACCCGCGACCTCCGGATTCGTGACCGGACCAAGAACCGTAATTACTCAGCCTCGAAGGCCGTCGAAACCTTATCATTTTTTTTATTTCCTACTTTACAATGTAAAATAGCGGTTGCCATTTCTGGGTTTGGTAGGCCCGACGAAGCTTTTAAAACAGATAAATGGTGATAAATTGAACTAGATAAAATATAAATTATTACGGTCCATTATTTACGGTTAGCTTATTTCTGATAGGTATAATATTATTCTAGCTAAGCTACTGCTTAAATTGAACCGGAGCAAACTCTCCGGTTCGAGAATTTAAAAAAAAAAATCATTAGCTTTACACAGGAGGACCTGAGGATAGAAATTCCCTAAGGGCCTATGTGTCATCTTTGGGGATGCTGTGTGAAGGGTATTTTTAGGGAAAGAGATGAGAGTAAATTCTGGGAAAAATATGTGAGGGTTGGTATCTGGGGGTCATTACGTCCAGTCGGCTAGAGAGGCCTCTCCCGATCCGGCCCACCACGCAGTAGGTGTGCAAACGCATCCGCCGAAAAAACCTGGACAAACCTCACCCTCAACCTCATGAACCCGCGCAACCCTGCTAAGTTACCAAACATGACGACCCTATTAGGGTGACTGAAGGCGAAAGTGTTGGTTATCCAATGAATGGTTCCCGGGGCGGCGGTACCCATACCAGCATCCTAAATTATATCGTTTATGTCGACTCCACAATCTCTATCTGCATAATACTCGTCTTTCGGTAATTTTAATTTTAAAAATTAACCCACAGTGATCGAACCACAATGTACTTCTTGACAATATCAAGGATACTGTGCACTTCTTAAAAATATCAAGGAAACTGTGCACTTCTTGACAATATCAAGAATACTGTGCACTTCTTGACAATATCAAGGATACTGTGCACTTCTTAACAATATCAAGGAAACTGTGCACTTCTTGACAATATCAAGGATACTGTGCACTTCTTGACCATATCAATAATAGTGTGCACTTCTTGACAATATCAAGGATACTGTGCACTTATTGACAGTATCAAGGAAATTGTGCACTTCTTAGCAATATCAAGGAAACTGTGCACTTCTTGACAATATCAAGGATACTGTGCACTTCTTGACAGTATCAAGGAAACTGTGCACTTCTTGGCAATATCAAGGAAACTGTGCACTTCTTGACAATATCAAGGATACTGTGTTTTTACTTATGTTGACAGAATAACACTTAATCTAAAACATGCGAACACTTCAGCACAGATTCTACTAGTGAGGTGTTCACAAAATGCTACTGCTTAACCTTTTTACATACAGTCATTTAAATCATTTGTAAAATGTATGTTCAAGAACAGAAATAAATTTAAAAAAATATCTTAACACATGTATTGACATTTGTTTGAAGTTTCGTTTCAATAAATACGCATAAATTACCCTAACTAAGAATCTAATAACTAATTTTGTGTACGTAAATAGTTAATTTTTGCAAATAGTAATTTTTGAAGTGAGATGTTAATTTCCATAATATGTGCCTAAAAGTGCGGCGATTAGGGAAATAATTACAAAAATACAAATTTTAAATATAGAATTAAAATAATTTTCTGATGAAAAATATTTATTATAGGATTTTTTTTAATGGGTAGATACTTTATCGCTTGTTGGAATTCTTCACACAATCGGTTAAAATTTTCAAAATTACGGTTAAATCTAAAATAAATGCGAGTTCATTGAACTTTGTTCTCAGTTACAACTACCATCAAACGGTTTTGTCATTGTATCCGTTCTGCATGTCTGTGTAGAAATACTTTATTCAAAATAGTCGCGTAAGTTATTTTCAAATCTCTTTAATGTTAAAAATGCCGTGGCAAGTCTCGAACGTGTCACCTTTGTGGTCCCAAAATTAACTTCTACAATCTACACTGTAGACTACTACAGCATCCAAGTGCACTGAACAAATAAACTAATAGAGTTGCAGACAGTCTGTGTGTCGGAATAAAAAAACATTGTGTGAAATTGATCAAACGTTTCGGAACGTTTTTCTTGAACAGGTAATTAATAGACGTTTTTATAATTACCCGGACGATTCATGATACCGTCACGGCATTAAAAAGGCAACATACGTTTCACAATAATTCTGCAGCTCTTTTAACAGATGAGATGCACAATGTTCGTATGTAGGTCTGTTCCCTCAAAGAAAAGCCGCACCGTGACGTCTCCGTAGACCCTACAATACTACTTGCCGTGACGATAATTTTGAAAGTATGGAATTCAATTCAATTTATTCACTTTAAAAACATAACAAAATTAAAATTTCGAAACGTTTTAAACGTAAAGAAAATATTAAGATTCAAGCATATTTAAACAATTTAAACATCAATGAAGCACAATCAGACACAGCAATAAGTATTGTGAAATGGTCTGGGGAGTTTTCTAACCCATTCCATTTGAAAAGTGGCGTAAGGCAAGGAGGAAGTATGTCTCCGGTTCTGTTCAATATATACACCGATGAGCTTATTCAAAAACTTAACGCCACGAAAATAGGCTGCCATGTACACGGAGTGTGTGTAAATAACATTAACTACGCAGATGATATGGTTCTTCTTGCACCGTCACTAAGCGCTTTAAAGAAACTACTCAAAATTTGTGAAGACTTTGCAAAAAGCCATAACCTTTTATATAACACCACAAAGTCAGTAGTTATGGTTTTTAAATCTAAAAACGAAATATTCCAAACACCCTCAGTACTGCTAGATGAAAGAAATATTAATGTTAATCACAGCGTAAAATACCTGGGACACATCATCACGGACGACCTCAAAGATATCGAGGATATGGAAAGGCAGAGAAGAGCCATATCAGTTAGAGCGAGTATGCTATCAAGACGTTTTTACTTTTGCAGTCCAAAAGTAAAAAGAATACTTTTCAACGCTTTCTGTACCTCTCTGTACACATCAGAACTATGGGTCAACTACACTACATCCCAATGGCATAAGTTAAAGGTTGCTTATAACAACGCTTATCGCCAACTTTTCCGCCTAGCAAGATACTGCAGTGCTACGGAAATGTTCCTAGAGGGACGAGTACACACCTTCCGAGCACTTCTCCGCCACCGTATGGGAAGCTTATGGCGTAGACTTGGCCAATCGAAGAATGCGATCATCACCGCCATGACTGCCTGGATGGAGTCCCCCCTGATGGCCCTCTGGAGGCGGGAGACGATGAAATATCCTCCGTAAACAGATGCATGAATTCATTTTAGTGTTAACTATTTTTTCAATTTCATTTCTCATGTTTTTCATGCTTATTCGTTTTTTTTATTTATTTTATCTATGTGCCTTAACCTATTATTTGTCTAATTGCTTCTGTTATTTCAAAATATGGAATGTATTGCATTGCACTACCCCTGCATACATTCTGGAATAAACTATTATTATTATTATTATTATAAAGCTTGCTGTCTAAATTGTGCTTCATTGATTTTAAACATATCGATATTCAAAGTGATTCTATTTAACAACAAGGCTGCTCTCCTGACTGAAATAACCATTGGCAAGTTGATTCTGCAAGCCGGGAGATAAAACAGTATATACTGTCAGTGACGGAGATACTATCGGGAACATAGAAACTAATGGAATATAGTTACAACGATAATATTGTGAGTGAATTCCAAAAATTCAAAAAAGTCAAATGTCAATGCGCTGATGGTTTTGCTTTTGATCTTAAATATGTAATGCTGCAACTCTTTCTTACATACTAAATAACAACAGTTTAAAATGAGACAAACGGTGAACGTATTTCTGCACCCCATAAACAATCATTATCATACATCTCCCTCACACGTACAAAGAAAATGAAACGCAATTCCCGTCGCCGTGGCTGAGCCGTAATAAGATAATTTATCTGTTTCCTCCAAAGGAAAAAAAAAATAGTTCTTTGGAAGAAACAGACACACGTGTTTTGGGTATCTCATCTTTTGTCTCTCCATTATTTAATGTGTAAGAAAGAGCTGCAGTATTATAACGATAAGGTTTGTTTTTATAAAAGCGTCTAATTTCATCTGAGTTCAGCAGTCGAAAGTTCTTAAGTAAGTTGGATCAGTTTTCCTTCAAGTCGGTGATGACTTCTATTAATTTTGTGTTCATTGTTCAGGGATCTCGTCTTATCAGATGCTGCATTCGTCTTCCGGGTGGCTGATTGGACGTTTATCTGACAATGAATATTGACAGCAGTCACAATAAACAATGAACTTACAGCTTGCAGATTAGGTGTTACGTCTCCTGCGATAGAGCGAAACGAAAATCAGGCAACTAATTGATTCAAATTATTGGTTAACCATGTTTAATGTGACGGAAATTTTTGTAGGTACCTTCAAGCGATTGATTTTAAAACGTATCTTTATTTTTCATTTAATTTTTTGTTATTTTTTAAGCCGCCATTACCCGAATTTCTACCGATTTCTTGCATATCTCCCTTGAACATTTGAGTTTTTAAGCTGTTAAAAAAATATACGTTATTTTTTAAGATAATATCTATACAACCACCACGCCGAAACGCAAATTATATGAAATTCCCTCGATAGAAAAAAATCGCAAAGTATGTTCCGAAAATTTTTATTTTCAAGCTTGTCTATATTATTTAACAAGTTATATGTATGAAAAAATTCACAGTGTTTCCTTGAACGTTGTTTTAGACAACCCCCACGAGATTTTTGCTCTACTTTAAACGAGTCATGTTTTTTTTTGCATTTTCACAATTTTCGCTTCAATTTTATCATTGAAAATATTTAGCGCGCTCTGTCCTACATTCGTAATTACATATCTCTCCATCTTCTTCTTTTTGAGCCGGGAAGCGTCGCCTTTTTATGTGAATACCGCACAGAAGTTCCAAATGCTCCCACCCGCCTGAGGCCAGTGACACTAAGACATCCCCAATTGGGGTATGTTGTGAGGCTGAAAGTAGAGAGGAGGTGAAGGGAATTGGGAAGAAGGTGGGGAAGTACCTGGCTTTTTATCTGGTCACCAAACACTGCTAAAAGTAATTTCTTCTCGAATAGTGGTCTTACACCAGGGTGAAAAGAGTGTCTTCCAATCTGGAACATGCCGCAAATATAACTTATATTATTTTAAATTATTAAATGGATTAATAACACAATTGGATTGGATGAAATGGATTTGAAGCCGTGACCTTCGTATCACTAGTCGAGAGCCCCTCGACCATGGTGGACGTATTATTACAGAATATTGAAAACTTTGACTGTCCAACTCACGCTAGGGAACGATGAGAAGTTACCAAAAGTTATCGATACAATCCTTATCGATCGACCGTGCTAGGTGTCCTGTTGAAGGACATTGAAACTACACACTACACCGGGGATGCCCAACCCAAATCGTTTGGTGGGTGAAAAAAAAATTTGCTGAACTTAAAACATAGAAAGCTGAAAATTTAATTTTGTGCCGCAAATAATCTTCAATTGGACATGCCTGCACTACATTTATCAATATCTAAATTGAATTTTGACAACAATAGTGAACACCAATACTCAGAAATACTACACAATTCTTCCATTCCGTTATCATTCAAAATGCCATCGCAATTATAGGGAGAACCGGACATTCCAAACAGTTCTTTATTATTTTTATATCAGCTCTGGTCACTGGTCATTAACGGTTCCATTGATGCTGGGCCCACATGGTTTCATCTTGTGTGCTTTTTACAGTTGAGCTTTGCCTTTACAATTCAGAAGGTGAAACAGCTGTCACGCGGTATAATAACGTGGTATAACGGAACATAAACATGTAAATATAATGTAAGTAGTATAGAGGCCATACCAATTGCTAAATGAACATCGAAAACTATTGCACAAAAACAAATTGGTCAATGGACATTTTAACTCGAGTTGTTCCTTTACATACAAACATTTCCTATGCTAAATTAAGCATAGGAAATGTTTGAAACTTTCAAAATATCTTATTTCTACCCTCGTGAAAGTTTCTGGATTATTACAACCACATGACAATACATCTGAAAATTTTTTTTAATCATTACAAAAACTCTTACGAAATCGTCAAAAAAGTCACAATTTGAGAATGACATTTTGCAAACCATCGGTTGTTAAATCAAAATTCAACTTTCGAATAAACTCTTTAAATTAATGAATTTAATCGAAGTACTCACCTATAGTACTAACCAAAATCGAAAGCTTTGAATCTAATCAAAAATTATATTTATTATAAATGGGTACCTATGTTAGGTCCCCACTTTGATTGATTTTTCTTATAATATACAAAAATATAATAAAATAAGGAATCATACAATTTTTCAGAAGAAATGTCACTATCTCAACGACCATAATATTGATTATTCCAATTTGACAGCTCGTAGTAGAAACCACAATGATGAGAAATCTAGCAGGATAATAATATAATACCCAACACGGCCACCATTTTGATTCAGAACCGAAAAGCAAATTTACTGAGTGATTAAATGCCAAATAGTCGAGTTAAATTAGGACTTCGCTGTTACGCTCAGACATTTAGACATATTTACACCTAAGCGGCAAAATGAATTTGATTTTTTTTGTATCAATCCGCGTATTCGGATGAATAAATATTTTCCGTTATGGGCTGTCGAGATATTAATATCATCATGGGCTGTGAAGCGTTTTTCATCACCTTTCAAAAACAGTTTTTAGTTTTCGGATGCGTTCAGAGATATTCCATTTATTTGGATTTTATTGCTAAGCGGAAATATTTTGATCTCCTGACAAAATAGACCAGAGGCCTGAGGGGTTGGGATATTATCTAAATAGTTGACTGAATATAGCTAAGTTTTGTTTTAACTCGACCTTTTTGCATTTCGTCAGTCTGTAAATGTGTTTATACATTTCGTTTACGTTTCAAGCGGTGGCCGTTTTAATGGTTCATCAAAGATTATTTTTTCAAAAGTGAAATCTTCCTGTTTATTTGTATTTTTTATTGGAATTTTCGCAGTTTACCTGAAAAATGTTTGAAAAAAGAATATTGTCATTCAGATGGTTTGGACAAATTGTGTAAATTCTGAATTTAAGGAAAATAACGTTACGTTAAATATGTGGTTTATAGTTACATAGGTACGTATTTAAGTACCTACTTAAAAATCTTATGATTTCAGAAAAAAATTTGGTTTTGATTTATTAAATACTAGCGAGTTTCGGCAAGCGTTGCTACGCCATTTAATAAAGAAATTGTTTCTCCCTGCGTGTCCTTCCCATTCGTCTCGTTCCCCTTCCGCCTCCCCTTCCTCTCCCGCAACCCCTTCATCTCTCGCGTTCCCATTCCGTTTCTCCGCCTTCCCTCTCTCGAATTCCCCTCCCCCCTCCCAAGTTCCCCTCCGGGATTCGCCTCTCCCTTCCCATTTCCCGCGAATCCCCCTTCCGAGTTTATTTCCCACCTCCCGAGTTCCCATCCCCCCTCCCGCATTCCATACATTGATTCCCGGTACATTCAGTTTTCAAACAGCTCGCGTGCCACCTATTGCAATTTTTGTATACAAATTTCATAATGCCAGAATTCACCAATATATATGAAACCATCGCTGGCAGGCACACATCAAATCCCCAAAGTTTCATCGCAAACAGATGAATAGTTAGCAACGCATAATTTCATGATGCCAAAACTCACTATTGTATATAGTAAGAATCGCGGGCATGCGCACATCAAATTTAATTATTTATTTATTTTCTTATTATTAAAAATATTATTACATACCCAAAGTTTTATCGTAATCGGATGAATGGTTTAGCAACACATAGCATACATACATATATGTATACATAGAAGCAAACATATTTTCATTGTATAATAATAATATAGATAGATAAATAAATTAAAAACATATTTTTCTAGATGCGAGATCTACTTTTCACAGAAGTACTGTTATGTTTAACAACGGAATTGATCATATTATTATTGTTGCTACATTATTTATTTCTTGATCAAATCGCATAACTATTATTTGCATTTTACAGTATTTCCGTATTGTAAACCCTGTTACCATGAAGTTATCTTTAGTTTATAATGCAACGGTTACTTTAATTGTGTTTTATCAAGCGGAATAATCAAGCAATATTATTATATTTATAGTCTATTGTATGTAGACATCTTAGATAATAATAAGAGCCCGCATGCACATTGCACATCGCAGATTAGATCATGACATGTTATAAGCCACAAACGCAACCTTACGAGACTATCAGCATGTTAACATGATAAATCAGTTTTAATATACATATTTATATACACGTATATCTAACTCAACGAGTATGTAATGACATATGCGCGTACGGTTTCTGATAAGTCTACTAGAAATTTCATAGACATATTTGAGAAAAGTAATATCAAAAAGCAAGAGAGTTCCAGAAGGAGCTATAAGAAGCTAATAGAAGGTAATAAAACTAGCAAGAATAAAATTAAGGATCTTGAAGGGGTGACAGTAAATAATAGGAAGATAGAAGGAGCAATCAAGAAGGAGATAAACTAAGCTAGAATATTATTGAATAAGAAGATAACACTAATAATCTAAACGAAAATATGAAAGAGAACAAGACACAGAAAAAATAGAAAAAGACAATGGTCCCAACTGGGACTCGAACTCAGACCTCTCGTCTAACCGGGGCGTGCGCCTTAACCAATTTCGCTATTGCCACCTTCCGTCAAACCGTCATATTTGTCAATCTCATATTTCAAATTTTAGAATTAACAATATTATCTTCAACTATTTCTTTTTTCCATATTAACCAGTTGCGACCTTCGTCTTTTTCTATTTTTCTGTGTCTTGTTCTCTTTCATATTTTCGTTTAGATTATTAGTGTTATCTTCTTCTTCAATGATATAATACGTTGATGGGAATAACCTTCAAAACTTATAAAAAGAGTGTTTTTCTTATAAAAAATTAAGCTAGATCAAGATCAAGAAATAGACCAGAAAAAGCTAGAATAAACTAAAATAACAAGAAAAGGCAGAATAAGCAAAAAAAAGAAGATGCAAGAAAAGGCTAGAGTGAGCAAGGATAAGCTAAAAAAAACAAGAAGAAGCAAGAAAAGGCTAGAATTACAAGAAGTGGCTAGAAAAGGCGAGAACAAGAAATGGCAAGAAGATGGCTCATCTGCCCTGATGATGGACACTGTAACGCTGTCCGAAACGTTGGCTAAAGAAGGAGGTAGCGAAACACGGCATAACACCCCAAAAACAATAACAAAAATACTTTTTGGCCGTGAAAACCTAAAAACATACCCAATGGCAAGAAGAGGTTAGAATAAGGTAAAAGAACAAGAAAAGGCCAGAATAAGCTAAAAGAAGAGGAAAAGGTGAGAAAAGGCTAAAATAAGCTAAAAGAACAGGAAGAGGAAAGAAAAGGCTAAAATAAACTAGATCTAACTAAAAGAAACACAAAGAAGCCATAGAAATGTAGGAATGAGGAAACAAAAATGAAGATAAGGAAAAAATGCGTTTTTTCTATCCCATGATCCTTGTCCATCCAACATTCCTTAATTATATGTTGATGCTGACTGTACCGACTGTGATCCAATTCGCAACAACTCAGTGCCCTCTGGTGCATCGGTCGCACCAGGACAGGAGAGCTCCCGGCTGGAGTTGTACATTCGTATAAGTAGTATCATATCTCTGTTTGAGTTACCTACTTGGCTTTAAAATGTCGTCCAAGGTGTATTTTGCAAATTGAAGTAGGTAAGTTACTTAACCTCTAAACTAAATCGTCAAACGAATAGCAATATTATTCTTAAATTATGAAACGCATGAACGAATTGTCCATCAAAAATGCAATCAATACATAAATTTATTTATTGGCACTATTTGTTTCGCTGTGTCTACTAAATTTACCTCTCTCGTTGTACTGTATAATTTAAAACACCGCGTAACGAATGATTCAGGTATGGCTTATTCACCTTTATTAGTCATGTGGGAAAGGGAAATTCCCTTCGTGTTAAACAAACACAGGGAAGTTAATTAGAAAAGTTCTTAACTGCTGACAGTAATACGTTAATCTCAATGTTTTAAGGGTTTAGAATTAACCCGCTAAATTACCGACCTCATTGAAACTTTAAAAATGCATTGTACTATATAGGTTCTACAAAACCTCTCTCCGTCTCCACACAACCTCTAACCTCCAGCCTCCAGGAATTTTTGTGCGGTATTCACATAAAAAAGAAAAATGTTATTGATTTTATTTATTTATCTATATAAAGTATGTTTACATTGGGTTTTTCGATGCCTGTCTCACTAGGATACACCTGTGTCGAGACAGGCTTAGAGGTACATAAATGAATATTGTAGTTACAAGAATATTTAAGGTTAAATACATATTAATTTGAAATTGCAGTTAAAAACCCGCTCTGCAGGTTTTTGCTGCTAGGCCCTGCGGGCGGCTTTTGGTTCGGCTTCGCCCAGTTAGTGTTTTTGACCACTTTATAAATCCAATAGGAACTGGCTTCAAAAATAGCCTGTTCCTCGGATCCACTGTCAACAAAGTAACCGAGATAGGCAATGTCGAAACACGTAATATATAGCCGCTTGATGCAACTGAGAATTAACGTCAATCCTTCCATATTCGGAGGGATACTGCTGGTTTACTAAATCGCAGTACTTATACTTGCCTGGGGCACGTACACACCAATCTGCCGACGGAAGTAGCGACATCTTGTGGCGAATTTTTTTAATTTAAAACCGAATTACAACAGTAGCTTCCTTTGAAATTCCACGTACACAGATGTTATTTGTGGCGTGACGCGTACGGCGTGGCGTCAACATGCACTCGAAACTGGGTTCTGAAATTCAACCACCCGGATGCAAGGGTATTAATACTGTTTGATGACACAATTTGCGGCACGTTCCAGAGTGGAAGATACTATCAGTATCGCCCTGGTGTAAGACCACCATTCAGAATTGAAACGTTGCTTGAAATGGCTTTAGCCGTGCTTAGTGACCAGACCTGAATAGCCAGGTACTTCCCCACCTTCCTCTTCCCTATCTCCTTCCCCTCCCCACTACCTTCAGCCTCACAACATACCCCGATTGGGGATGCCATAGTCTCACTGGCTCCAGACGGGAGCAGTTGGGACTCTTGTGCGGTATTAACTGTTAAAAAAAAAAAGAGATGATTGGAAGTGTGGGTAAATTGATGTAATACATAGTTTACTACAGAGGAGACAATTATAATTTAGTTACGTGCCTATAATAATAATTGGTGACCAGACAACTCAGAATGAAATCAGCTCAACACCTCCTTCAAAATGTCGTTAAAAGTGATGAAAAAAATTATAAAAAATTGATTATGTAGGTTACGTTAGGTTAGGTTATGGACAATTTTTCAAAAAATTTTTCATAGCTTGTAATGACTTTTCTAAGTGGTGTTAAGTTGATTTGATTCTGAGTTGGCATGGAACTAAATAATTAATTTTTTTTACATGAGCTCCACACAGGAGGCCCTGAGGAAAATAATTTTCCTCAGGGCCTATGTCATCTTTGGGGATGCTGTGTGGAGGGTTTTTTTAAGGAAAAGAGGGGAAGGAGAGTTCTGGGAAGGAAAAAGGTTTAAGGGGTGGGTAGGAATCTGGGGTTCAGTGTGTCCTGGTCATCCGCCTCCAAAACCTAAATAAACTTCACCCCATGAACCCGGGCACCCCTGCGAAATCACCAAACGTAGCGAACCACTTGGGGTGACCTATGGCAGAGGTGTTGGTTATCCAATAAAGGTTCCCGGGGCGGCGGTACCCATGCCCGCCTCCCAAATTATAAATTCACTACATTCATAAAATAATAATTTTTATCGGATCGCTGTTGCTTTATTGGATGGTGTGATGTGTTCATCTCTTGGTGGCCGGTTTAGGAAGACCCTTTGACCTCTGCAGCTGGTCTCCCTTGAACCATCGTCTGGCACTGCAGCGGGCCACACTGATCCCTAGATTCCTACCCACCTCTCATACATTTCTCGTTCCCAGAACTTCCTCTCCTTCCTTTCCTTAAAAAGATCCTCCACGTAGCATTCCCAAAGACGACGTAGGCCCTGAGGAAAATTATTTTTATAGTGGGGTTAACGTTTTTTTTTTAAATGCCTACATTATTTAAATTATGTAAATGAACACGCAAAACCTTTAAATTTAAAAATTCTGTTAATTCTATTCATTTCTTATTGGAGGCAATCTGTAATGGGTTGTATTTTTGGTACAATGAAATTACACTGTTGATTTCCCAAAGATAAATACCTACATAAATATCTGTTTATAACTGGAAGATACTGTTAGTACTGCCCCGGTGAAAAATCACCACTCAGAATTGAAAAGATCTGAAAAAATCGCTAAAAATTGCTCCAGTCTTTGTGACCCGGTCTGAATGGCCATGTACAAACCTTCCTCTCCTCCTCTCTGACGTTTTTCAATTTTCCCCAAGCGAAGATGACATAGTTCCACTGGCCTCGAACAGTTAGAATGTAACTGTTGTCACTAAAAAGTAAGAATATTCAACCACTATGAACATACGCAGCAACACACGAAACAATCACTTAAAATTCATTCATCATCTGCAGTGGTGCAAATATATATTTTAATTTACATGTTATTTATACAATATTATTATAATAACTGAATTTACATATCATAATTAGTACAGATTATTAACTGATATTGATCACTAGAAAAATAACTCGGCGTAATAAGTATATTTTAAACTCATACAAAATATGTAATAACTAAATCTGAGAAATCTGAAACAAGGTTATAGATTCAGAATTTATTATTCGATTGTTCCAAGCTTCCGTAACTCATAAATTTTTCACTTTCCTTCCTGTCGAATTTCAGAAAAAAATGCTAAATTCCCTCAAGCTCGAAATTAGTAATTATAATTAAATTTTGGACACTATAGATGTAATACATCGACTAGTGAATAAGATATTATGTTTGGGAGTAATTACTGTTTAATATTGTTCGACACAAGTTTTGCATGCTTCAGGGAGTACTTGTAATTAATTTCGCCTTTGTCGCAATGGTTTCTGATTATACCATAATAATATCTTGTTTCTGTGCGTTTTGGCATTATTTGTCTTATATTTTTTTATTCCCTGATGTTCTTGTACTTTTTGTAGTAGGTAGAAGAATTCGTGGCCATAAACAAGCAATGAATGGCCAGTCATTTGCGTCATGCGATGCCAAAGACAAAAAAGTGAATATTTTTATATCTCCTAAAATACATCCTAAAACAAGTAACAAAATAGTAATTTTGTGAAGTTCTTACCTATTTATATAATTTTGGATGTTTTGTCATTATATTTCGTTTCTTTTAAGGGGGTATTCTAGTCTAGAAGCATGAATTCTAGGTGTTTTTTCAGGTGCAATAAAAAAAAACGATAATATTTTTGTAGCCATTATTTTACCAAATATTTATCAAACATTAAAGAATACATAAAAAATCAAACAAAAAAATTAAAAAGTTACAGGATGTTGAAGGAGGGTGTCTCAAAAATATGGCGCGCCCTGGTTGACACGATTGCAAGCCTCCTAGCAATCCGAAAAAAAAAACAAATTTATTTTTAACCCAAAAAAATGCTGCTATGGCATGAACTTCGGAGAAGCCATATTTTTTTTCGCAAAATGGCGGCTGTCTGAAATAAAAAGACTAAAATTAGAAAAGAAGAAAGAATAAAAATTTTTTACCAGTTTTTTTTTACAAACTAAAAATTAAAATTTTGTTATAGTTCTAGTTCATGCGATAAAGTAATGTTTAGAGAAGGCTAACACCAAATTTCAAGTACCTAAATTGGTTTAGTAGAACTTGAGATATCATGTCAACCGTCTCGAAAAAAGTGGTTTTGAGAAAAATGCGTTTAAAATTTTGGTCTATTTAGATTCTGGCTATATTCCGTCTAAACCGCGACATTAAAATGGTTTTAACTTTTAAAATAATGCGAATTTCGAAAAAACCTTTTAAAACAGATATTTTTGAATATTAAAATTTTCGAAATATGAAGAAATTTTTTTTTTTTGACTAGAATAATGCTCTAGCATTCACATAGGGAGGGGGGGGGGGGTTCGACCCAAAAAGAGGGGGGGACTCTTACTTACCACAACTTATTTTAAGTACATCTTGTAGATTGCATTTTCCAAGAATATAATCTAGAGTACTATTATCTTTTTTCCACGCAATTTTGAGCCCAATTGGGGGGTTTGAACCCCCTAAACCCATCCCTTTATATATACCCTTGGATATAACTATAATATCTCTGCCCACAAATGGTTCACAAAACCAAACAAACAGGTGACAACATTATTTTTCGTGTTATAGGGATAAATGAGAGCTTCAAACTTCTCCACACAATTTATAAGTATTTAGTATTAAGTATTTATTTATTTTTTAAGTATTTATTAATATTATAAGTATTTAGAAATAATTATAACGGTGGCACCACCGAGAGATTTACTAATATGGGATCAGTAACAAGAGAATTTAAATTACTTGCAGTTCCTTTCGCCACTGGCCATCATTCTCTTGGCGTTACATGATGTTGTGCTTTATTTTTACTTTTGGTCCTTCGAGCCGGATACTAATTTGACATTTTCTTTGTTCCAGGGTCAATCAGATTCGAAGGGGGCGCGCAGCAAGCGCGGGGCCGGGGGCGGAGGCTCAGGGGGCCGCGGGGCCTCCATGTCCTTCGGCTTCCGGGGCCGCAAGGGGGGCGCCAAGGGGGCTAGCGTGGCGCCCGAGCCACCCAAGATTCCGGACAAGAACGGTAATGGAGGTAAAACATGCGGCGTGAATGCAAAAGAAACTCACCTCAACTTAAAATATTATAATAACGCATTATCTAAATCTAACCTAACCTTACTCACACAAACCTTACCTACTAACGTCGATGCTTTTGAGGTACAAAGTACAGTACATGCCAAACTTTAAGATCAGAAATCATCGCAATAAGTGAGTCTCAGGACAGAAAGTGGCATGCCGCCCACGCCTTTCTCTCTCGGACTTATGTTTTTACGCATCTTTCTCTTTCGCTTACGTTCATTGTAAAGTCAGTAAGTGCTCGAGAATGGAATGTACCATGTTCAGGCCGGTCTTAAAGTTTGGCATGTACTATACAAAAATACTTAATATAATTCGTACAGGGGAAGTTTAGTGCTTGTGACAACTAGTAAAAAACAGTTCTACAACAACTCAACAAAGTGGCTTTTCAACATCCCTTTGGAAAGTCATTAAAAGTTATGATTTTTTTTATTTTAAATAGCCTATAACCTAACCTGACGTAACCTATTTAATCTTTTTTTCTATCAATTTTAATGACTTTTCAAAGGAAGTGTTGAAGGTGTATGTTGTTGAGTAGTCTGGTCACTGTTGAAAACACACCCCCAGTAAGGTTTTTTTTTTCTTTTTGAAATCACATTTAGAAAGACTAAATTTGCTATGGTCCTGCCATTTAAAGCCCAGTTATAATATTGGTTATATAACTTTTAATCTCTCATCATCATCATCTTCATCCCCTTATCCTATTCGGGTCGGGGACCCATTGCATCGACAAGGCTCCTCCATACGTCCCTGTCTTGTGCTGACTGTTCGGCCTCCGTCCATGGCAGTCCCATCCTCTCCTCACACAGTTTCTGGAGTTGCCTCGCCCAGCTGTGTCTGGGGCGGCCCACTGGACGTCTACCCTCTGGAATCGCACTTCCTATTTGAATCGTACAATCGTCATCAGACATGCCCAAGCCACCTCAGTTGTGATTTTTCTATGAAGAGTAGCAGTGGTTCAATATTTAGATTGTCTTGGATCGTCGATTTTCTTAAATGATCCCATTTTGTAACCCCTGCCACTTTTCTCAAGTACCTCATTTCGGCAACTTGTACTCTGGAGCGTGTTTGTTTGCTTAGCATCCATTCTGGTGGCCGTAAGTGAGCATCGGGCGATATATCGTTTTGAACACGACACTGAGGTCGGCTTTCCTTATCACTGAGCTGTAGAGACGACGCAACACACCGCTTGCCGCACTAATTCTTCGATCAATTTCTCTGTCTTGCTGTCCATCGCTGGAGAATTCAACTTTTAATCTCTATTTCTGTTAATTGTGTAGTATTATGAAAAATGGGGGGGAGGTTACCAACATCATGTAATATCTGCTTTTATTTTAAAAAGTGTAATTTTTTGAGGTACATCATGTTATATCATTTCTTTGAGAATTTCTGAATACCACCGGAATTAACTATGTATTAAGGCTATTATATCCGTCATTAGAAACACCTAACTAATCGGAGAAAACCAAATTATTTTTACCACAGTATCACTTCTACGTACATAACACACTTCTCAACAATCTACACATCTGCCCTATTGACGGACGCTATAACGCTGTCCGAAACATTGACCAAAGAAGGAAAAAGCGCAACGCGGCATAATAAACCAAAAATTAGTCACAAAAAATTATTATACAATCAAAGATCGACCAATCCCTGATAAAATAAAATGCCAACAATGTGGTTGGTTACCAAAATTATTGATTGATCTCTGAAAATACACTTACTGGTTGGTTTCCAAGATCGACAGACTTCTGAATTTGCTTGTTTCCAAGTTCAACAAACCTCCGATTACGATGTGAACGGTATCCAAGAGTGCTCAATCTATGATAATCACATGCTTTTTATGTAGTTTTAAACTAGTTATAGTAATTTTAGTGACATCCAAAGCTTATGAATCTCTGATTGAACGCTTATGAAGGGATTGATTTCCAAGACTGATCATTCTCTGATGGCATGCTAAAGATGGCATGCAATGGTTATGATCGACCAATCTCAAGTAATATACTTATGATATGGTTCATAATTCTCTGGCAGCATGCTAATAGTGTGGTTGGTTTCCATGATCGACCAATCTCTGATAATATACTTATGATATGGTTGGCTTCCAAGACCGATAATTCTCTGATGGCATGCTAATGATGCGTTTGGTTTCCGTGTTCGACCAATATCTGATAATATACTTATGGTATGGTTGGCTCCAAAACTGATAATTCTCTGATGGCATTCTAATGGTGTGGTTGGTTTCCATGATCGACCAATCTCTGATAATGTACTTATGATATGGTTGGCTTCCAAGACTGATAATTCTCTGATGGCATTCTAATGATGTGGTTGGTTTCCGTGATCAACCCATTTCTGATAACGTGCTTATGATACGGTTGGTTTCCAAGACTGATGATTCTCTGATGACAAGCTAATTGTGTGGTTGTTTTGTTTTCAGGGTCGACAGAAGAGTTATTCACGGGCAGCCCCGTCATGTCGGGCCGCTCAACACCGCTGGCCCGGCCCCGCAAAGAGGCGGCAGGCCAGCCCTTGCGCACCAACAGGTCTGTACTATATTATAACACATACACTTTAACAGTGTTATTGGCGGAAGGTTATCAAAAAATGCTACCTAACCTAACATTTCCATGTTTTTAATCAAGATGGATTTATGGGATGGCCAGATAATAAGGAATTATTTAAAAATGTATAATAATAATAATAATAATAGCCTTTATTCAGACAGTAAATTACATAACATTATTTATAATGACTTTTCATATATATATATTCACTTATCATGCATCGACTCCCTGTCTGTATGTCACTAGTTGACAAAGGCCTCCTCCAACTGTCGCCATTTCTCTCATAAGCTATTCTTGTCCATGTACCACCTACTATAGGTAAGTAAAAATGTATACTTACCTACTTATTGAACAATCTTTAGGTAGGTACTGAACAAATTAAAATTCTGATTTTGATAGAAAACACTAACGGGGAACGTTTTCTGCCAGGGCAGAGAAGTTATTGTTACATACTACGTACTTAATTGATTTATATAACCAATTATACATGAACGGTCAGTGGCTGAGTTGGCATCGCGTCTGTGACCCACCCAGGCATCTTGAGTTCAATTCCTCGGTTGGCTAAGTCCTACATCACAACACAAGCGACATTTTCCACTTACTGTAATGGTAGTACTAGATTTTCAAATATTTTCAGGTTATTCGTAACCCGGGAATGTTTGTTTTTATTTTTTTTATGAGATTGATACATTTTGCATCTTGGAATGCTGAAAAACCTGTGTCCTGTGCATATTGCTCCTATAATAATAGCAGTGCATTATTTTTTGGTCTTGCAAATAAATTAACTTACACCATGTCAAATCTAAGTTTCTTTTTAAGGAATTTCTCACTTACACATTTCTTAGGCCGCCCTCTAGTAATCAATATCTTGATTAAAGCGTCATGAAACTTGATAATGATTTCACAACTTCTATGAAGAAGATCCAATTACATTTGAGGAATAAGAATTTATCTCAATAAATTCTATCGTGAATTTTTAAGATAATGAAAGTGAAGACATTCAGGTCTAATCTAATTTTTGTAAGAAAAAGTAAAGATTACTACTGGCTATACTCTAGTTTTAGGCTCTAGATATTTTAAAAAACCTCATTCATTATGTAGTATTGGATTGATTTTTTTTACATCAACTCAACAAAGGAGACCCCTACATCATTTTTGGGGATGCTGGGTAGAGGGTCTTCTTAAGGTAAGGAAGGAAATGAAGTTCTGGGAAGGAAAAAGGTTCAAGTGGTGGATAGGAATCTGGGGGTCAGTGTGTCCATTGGATTGATTTTTTTTTTACATCAACTCAACGAAGGAGACCCCTACATCATCTTTGGGGATGCTAAGTAGATGGTCTTCTTAAAGAAAGGAAGGAAATGAAGTTCTGAACGAAAAAGGTTCAGGGGTGGATAGGAATCTGGGATTCAGTGTGTCCAGGAGTGACGGACATATGAATCCCTCCCTCCCGCTGCGGTGCAAGGCAGTGGGTTGAGGGAGTCCAGCTGGAGAGGTCAAAGGGTCTCCCTCAACCGGTCTCTCCCGATCCAGCTCAAAATCTGAACAAACCCCATCCCACCCCTACTAAGTCACCAAACGTAGCGAACCACTGGGAGTGACCTACACAGAGGTGACGGTTATCCAATGAATGGTTCCATGCTCGCCTCACAAATTGATTTGGATTGGATTGGACTCTTTTTCTATTTCTATCACGCTGCTAAAATTTGTATTGATATATTCATGTTATAGACAGCAATATTATCTTCAGATTGGCAAATGTGATATTTTATACACTTTACACGTATGTGATAATATGATAGCTTTGTCAACATGCAGAAAAATATATTGCAACATATTTTTAAAGATATGAATCATTGTGGATCGTAGGATCTATAATCTGTCTTTCTTCTTCTTTGCCTCTGGTGGAGGGTCCCTAGGCTAGGCTGGACGAAGAACACCAATAATGTATCTAAACTTTGACAACTTCTCCTCCAAGCAGGTTCGGATTCCGGCAAAGCACCATCCCCAAGACGGCCAAAGTGGCGGACATCAACCTCTCCGCCGAGCAGGCGCTGAGTGCCAACCACCGTGACATGGAAACCAAGAATAACAATTTTATAAGTGGTATGTATTGCATTGTTTTTAGGTTATGTTACACCTCACAAGAGCTCTTCTCACTGAATGGTGTACAATATACCACCCTGAGAGAATCCAGGAAACTGGAGAATCTCATGGTAATAAATAAAGTGGATGAAAGAAGTTTAATACTTTGTAATACGTAAAGTAATAAAATATTTTGCCTTGAACCCAATAGGTAAACTTTTAAGATTACCTTTCAGAATCGAAACATTGCTTGAGACGTCTTTAGCTTGGTTTAGTGACTTGAATATTTAGGTACTTGCCAACCTTCCCCCTCCCCTCCCCACTCCTTTCAGTTTCACAATTACCCCAATTGAGGATGCCATTGTTTGCTTTGGGCAGTAAGTAAAAAAATGTTATGTCAATAATTGCTGTTCTGTCTTTACCTTGATACCTTAATATCAAGCCAGTGAATCTACACCTTTTATCACATAGGTATATTTAGTTTTTATAAAAAGTAGTAAATTCATTTTGGTTAACACACTCACTGCGACGTATTTTCTAAAACATTCACTGTAAATAACGCATTCTCAGCACCACGCTGTCTGGCTTTGCATCGGTATGCGCTAGGCGCGTTCTCAGCACCATGTGAAATTACGTAATACGTGCTAGGCGTGTCACTAACACGTCGTATTAATAAAAATAACACGTCGTGTTAATAAAAATCTACCCAGAAGAGCATTAGTAGTGCTCCCCAAATTTGGATAGCTATCACTCAAGGGCATTTTTTTTTTTTTTTTTTTTTTTTTTTTTTTTTTTTTTTTTTTTTATTTATTTATTTAATTTAATTTTAAATATCAACAAACAAGTCCTGCTAAGCCAATAGCATTGGCTTGTCAGCAGGTGCTTATGGTTCCATAACAAATATATTTTAAAAGTTATAATTAACATCTTATTTCTACAGATTCAACATTTTTTTCATACATTTTTTCATAAATATAAATCTTCTTTTTGCGATAACCAATTTTTCAGCATATATTTAACCTTATTCATAGAATTAAGTTGCTTTAGAGTTTCAGGTAATAAATTAAATATCTTCGGTATGTTGTATTCAAACGTTCTCTGTCCGTACTTATTATTAAATTTTGGAACTATTAACCCGTCGTTGCGCGTGAATCTAGTGCTATATTTATGTTCTAGTTTGTCTTTATGCTGCGGGGTAAATATATGCTGAATTATAATTTTATACCATAGTATTGCCTTCACAGGTAAAATTTTTGCACTCTGAAACAGCAACGGAGTATTGTGTCTTTGTTTGAAAATGTTAGGGACAACTAATAATTTTACAATTGCGTTTTGTGCAACTTGTACCTGTTTCAGGTTGGTTACAGTAGTATTTCCCCATATTGTTAACCCATATCTTATTATTGATTCTGCTAGTGACATATAAATTATTTTTAGTGTATCAATTGATAGGAAAAAATTTAATGTGTACATTCTGCTAGCAATTGATCTGAGTCTTTTACAGGTTTTTTTAATATGTTTGTCCCATTTAAAAAAACAATCTACTGTAACACCAAGATACACATATTCAGTAACTAATTCTAAGCTTTCACAATTACAGTTAATTTGAATATTTTTGTGGATGCAATTAAAGTTATGAGAAATAATATTAGGATTAAATTGAAATTTGGCATTTGGTGATCTTATATGCATTACTTTAGTTTTTTTAGCATTTATTAATAGCCCTGCATCATGTGACCATTTACAGAGTTGATTAAAGTCAATTTGTAAGAGTTCAATTGCAATTTTTAGATCTTTGTGTGATATGACCAATGCCGTATCATCTGCGAATACAAAATGTTTTACAAAAGAGAAAAGTTTTTTCATTATAGTTACATAGATTATATATAGTGTAGGTCCCAATATGGAACCTTGTGGAACTCCTGCAGATATATTTTTTGTTTTACTAAATGTATTATTTATTTTGGTACATATTTTTCTATCTGTAAGATAATCTTTAAATAAATTTAACAAATTTCCTCTTATTCCAATTTTTTCTAGAGTTTTTAGCATTTTTAAAGAGTTTATTGTGTCAAAAGCTTTAGAGTTGTCGATAAATAAAACAAGAACATGTAATTTATTATTTAACTGATTATTTATATAATTGGAAAAATCTTGCAGTAGTTTTTCAGTGTTTTTTTTTCTTTGGAAGCCATATTGATTTGGATCTATGATAGCGAATTTTTCAATGTAATTATTTAATTTATTTGATAAAAATTTTTCAAGAATTTTTTCTAATGCTGGTAGAATACTAATTGGCCTATAATTTCCCAGTTCAATGTGTTTTCCACCTTTAAATATTGGTCTAGTGATACTACATTTAAATTCTTGTGGAATTTTTGCTTGCTTTATTATCATATTGATTAAATGAGTTATTATTGGCCCAAGAGTTTTTATATTTCTTTTTAAATCAAACATTCTTATATTGTCAATACCTGTGCTTTTAGAGTTTTTCATTTTTTTAACGATATTTTCAATATCAGTTATAGTTGCTCTTGGTATATATAAACTATGAGGTAGTTCTTCCAGTACTATATTAGAAGCTTTGTGATTGCATTTATGTAACATGTTGCTGATGCTATCCGAGAAGTAATTCACAAAATCATTTGACACAGAATCCTCAGTTCTATCTTTTAACATGTATCGTATTATAGTTTCATCACAATCGTTTTTGGGTTTACGTCCTAAAATATTATTTATCTCATCCCAGGTTTTTTTTGTATCATTAAAACAGGTTTTAAATTTATTATTATAGTATTTAGTTTTATCTTTATTTATAAGTTTATTGACAAGGTTTCGTGTTTTTTTGTATTCTGTTTCATATGTTTTGTTTGTTGGTGTACTTTTCCATTTTTTATATAGTTTATCCCTTTTATTTATATTACATAATAATTCACTGCTTACCCATTCATTTATTGCATAAGGTCGTGTTTTCGGTTTTTGCACTATCGTTTTTGAACTACTATTGTAAAATTTTTTAAATAAAGATTTTATTTTTTCATATAATAGAATACAATCCTTCTCCTCTATAAGTTTACTCCAGTTATAATCTCTGATATATCTATCAATAGCCTTTTGTGAGATGATTTGAACATACTTATTTGCAAAGTCTATCGGACGTTTATGAGATTTTATATTAATAGCAGTGATAAAATGATCAGCAATATTATTTTCGCAGACGCAAGCAGTTATTTTCTTGCCTCTAAATTTAGCAAATATATGGTCAATACAAGTGCGAGTTATTTGTCCATTTAATACAGCTTCTCTGGTTACTATATTGATGCATTTAGTTAAATAATGGTTAGTAAGTAAGTTTTCATACGAAGTTATGATATAATCTTGGTCATTTAGTAAATTTAGATTTAGATCTCCGAGTAAGATAATATTTTCCTTACTATTAATTGTATCAAGATGTGCTGATAATTCCGTTAGAAATGAAGATTTACTGAGATTAGGAGGTCTATATATGGCTATTATATTAACTTTAGTTTCGTCCTGGAGTATGAGCTTTCCTGTTATATTTTCAAAATGTTGTGATTGGAACGATTTTGGTCTAAATTCAAATTTGTTTCTTATATACAATATAATACCTCCTCCTGACTTATCAGTCCTGCAGTAGTTATATGCATTATATCCGGGAATATTGTACATACTCGTACTTTCAGTTTGAACAGATGTTTCACATAGCATTAGAATGTCAATATGCTTCAAACTATAAAATAATATATTAGCAGTGCTACCCAAATTTGGGTAGCTATCACTCAAGGGCATTAACGGTGCCACCCAAATTTGTGTAGCTATCGCTCAAGGGCATTAGCTATCACTCAAGGGCATTAGCAATGCTACCCAAATTTGGGTAGCTATCACTCAAGGGCATTAGCGGTGCTACCCAAATTTGGGTAGCTATCACTCAAGAACATTAGCGATGCCACCCAAATTTGGGTAGCTATCACTCAAGGGCATTAGCGGTGCTACCCAAATTTGGGTAGTTAACACTCAAGGGCATTAGCGGTGCTAGCCAAATTGGGTAGCTATCACTCAAGGGCATTAGCGGTGCTAGCCAAATTGGGTAGCTTTCACTCAAGGGCATTAGCGGTGCTAGCCAAATTTGGGTAGCTATCACTCAACGGCATTAGCGGTGTTACCCAAATTCGGGTAGCTAACACTTAAGGGCATTAGCGGTGCCACCCACATTTGGGTACCTATCACTCAAGGGTATTAGCGGTGCCATCCAAATTTGGGTAGCTAACACTCGAGTGGGATGTCAAATTTTTACATGTCATTTAAAATGTCTTTATTATTAAATTACTGCAAAGGTAGCTGGATCCGACAGAAAAACTCGAGGTATTGGCATTCAATGGGTTAAGTGAAGGCTTGACAGGTATTGTGGACAATTTATTTGCAATGATTTTAATTACTATTGCAATCTATTTAATTAATCTCAAAGACATAAAATGACGTCACTGGAAACATGCAACTGTAATTACTATTGTAATAGGAATAGCAGTATCTAACCTACCTACTTAAAACACCATTAATTACAGCGTAAAGACCCCCAGCTATCCAGACAGCAGACATGGGTGTGAGAAAAATCAATTTGTCCGTGTTTCTGAATGAATAGAAAGAGAATGGTTTGATTATACGGACAATGAACTTTGTACATCTTCTATTTTACGAGTCTTCGAATCAATTTTATCATCCAACTATTTTCAACAGTAATTTTGTTTTACATTCTCTCTATTTTATTTGTTATTTTAAGAATTTACTTGCAATTTATTAGTATGGAACTCGGTTTTAAAATTGTTCAAATGTTGAAAATAAAACTTCATCAGTGTATATCAACGACGTTTTATATAATATGTATATAGACGCGTGTTAGAAATCTCAAAGTGGTAAGCCAAAGACAAGGCGATTGTATTGTCTTCGATTTCTAAGCTTCAGTACTCAACTGCCATGCGTCGCATAAGTTCGTGTCCTACCAGTAAGTAAATTGCATTAAAAGAGTGCCAATATGGCCATTTTTGTGATGAGAAAATGTTTCTATTACACGGAAAACACTAGTTAAAGCCAAGGATTGACATTTCACTCATAAATTCACGCAAATTATTTATTATTATAAAAAATACAATTATTTCGTAAAGATTTTTAGCGCCATTAGAGAAAGTGAGAGAGCAAACGTAGCAACTATTAAGTGTAAGAAGGACAACCTAGGACAATAGGTCGTCTTATTCAGCATTCTGTATTCGTCTTAAAGTAAGCGAGTAAGCGTATCTTGGCATCTCAGTCACACCTGTGTTGTAGATTGTAGTATATATCTATATTAATACGTGAAGCAAAAACTTTGTACCCCTTTTTACGAAAATTGCGCGGACGGAGGAAATTTCGTACACTTATAGTTTATATAGAGAAGGAGTGCAGAATACTAATATTTTTATTTAAATTATGCATAAAAATACATTAAATCAATTAAAAAAACATTACACATTAAATTAATGTTGGTCGAATTTCAACCATTGGGAGACCATTAGTTTGGCATAAATACGAAAACCCCGCCTGCTCCTTTTTCTCACCCGCATTCTTTGAATGTCCATCTATCATACATGAATAACTTTGGAATTAAGAATTTACTGAAAACATAAGAGTGCAGCTTACTTGCCGCATTTTATCTTGAGATTGTGAGACAGTGACGAGTCTAGATGTAATGTGTAACGTCATCGGTGTGTACAGAATTATTAAGTAATAAATGTAGTTTAGGATGAATAGTGAAATCAAATTGTTTAACGTAAATTTGATTTGTGTATTGATTACACTTCCCTTTTTTATTTAAGTTCCTACTTAACTATGTATATTGTTCATCGACTCTTTGTTAAGTGTTAGTTGGAATGAACGTCAATCGACAGTCAGTATTTGATCTAAATTCTTAAGTTGGCAAGCTTCTCTGTTAGAACAACACTTCACCATTCCTGTTTGTGATTTCACAACATGGCCTCCTTTTGGTGATAGCGGCAACTCCATTCAAATGTACACTAATAATATAATGGACAGTTCTTTTCAAATTTACCAAGCCTGGATCATGTGTCAAAGTGCAAAACATTTGCCACAGTTATAATAGATAATAACAGCAGAAATGAGGCGCTCAGCGGATGAGTGGCCCAACCCACAAAAATTCGTAATCAGCGAAAACATCATATTTAGTTATATCATCAATGTTGGTTTTCACTATTTCAAAAATCCTTTGTAATCAATGAAAAACTAAAATTGGAACACTGTGGCTTCATAGATATGATAAAAATATTGATAGCTGATCTGCAGGTGGTTCAAAATCGAGCTCTCAGAAATGTGGACTTCCATGAGACATCCACATCAGAGACATTTATTCAGTTTCCGGTGTTCTTCCAATCGCAATCCTTCCTAAACATGAAATCACAAGCAACATCCTACAAATTACTCAAAAATCAAGCCACTTTACAATCAAGACATCCACGCACTATAATAGCAATAAAATTTGCGTACTTCAAACACACACTACAAAATATGGGATAAAATCTCTGAACTATATTGCCTACACACTATATAATTCGCTTCCAGATCAAGGGAATCCAGCAAAATAAAATAAAAATGCAGAGTAATGCTTTAAAAGAATATTTTTTAAGTCCTACGTTTAAGGATAAAACTATGTAATTTTCTTGTCATGTTCTTTTTTGTCTTTTTTCTTTTTCTCTCCTTTTCTTTTCCATGGATATAATCATCAATATTTTTATAACCTTGTTTTTTTTCTCTTTGTTTTCCATTGTTTATTTCTACTTATCCTGTCTTTTTTTGTCTAAACTATATGTGAAATTTATATTTTCAATATTTAATACCTATGTAAAATTGTAACTATTTCCTCCCACCTATAAATTATAAGTTCCTCCCGTCCTAAAAAGAGTTCTGTAACTTGTCGGGATTGCCTTATCAAGAAATAAAAACAATAAAAAATATATAACAATATGATGTTTTTGCTGATTATGAATTTTTGTGGGTTGGGCCACTCTTCCGCTGAGCGCCTCAAATAATTTTTTGTGAAGTTAGACAATTCTGTATGTCTTTAAAATTTGATGCTAAATCCTGCTCCAATCTTCTTCCACACAGTCAGTCTACCTCTGGACTGCTTTCACCGGGTCGCCCACTTGGCCATGATTTTTGGTGTCTTGACACCTGACATTCTTTCTACATAGTTCAGCCTATCGCAGATTTTGAAAACTACAGAATCTTGCAATGGTTTCTTGCTCAATTAGATTATGGCTTTTTTGATTCTGTGTGTTAATTTTCTATTGTATATCCAATTGAGACTGCTGATTGTTTTTTTTTCTTAGTGTGTTAGGTACATGATGTTAGCTATATGATTCTTTGAGAACCTAAAAACCAACTAATATGCCTTTCGATTGTTAATATTCTTATTTTCTTCTTTCAGACAAACCAGCCAGGCCGGCCAGCGTTTCATTTGGCTTAATACCAACCCAGATCAGTCCAAACGGCATCGCCAACATAACCTCACCTCCCAAACCCACTCACACAAAGCAGACAATAATCCTCACCTACTCTGCCAAGCAGTATCCTGCGGCCACTCCATACAACCAGGCCCTCCGCAGCAAGAGCCCTGCAATACCCAACCGGGTTACCCCGCAACACGTCCCAGCTAACCCGAGGAGCATGTCTGCTAGCCGGGCTTACACCAATAGTTCTGGCTATGACGCAGGGGGGTACAGATCGGTGAATCTGAACAAGTACACCATGCAGACGAATCAACTGCCCAAGACACAGTATCCATCAGTCAAGTTGCTGGACAGCAAGAGTGCTAAGCAGGTTGGTGGAATTTTATTTTGTTTTTATGTGATAAGGCAAATACAATTGTCTGGAATTTTTTTCAAATGTTTTAACGGGAAGCCACTGGATGTATGGGAAGGCAAAAATAAAGGCTGGGAAGTACCTGCCAAATTTATTTTTAGTTTATGCTACAAGATTCGGCCCAGTTTGAATTGTCTGGAGCCAGTAGAACGTGGCATCACCGTGTAGTGAATGTTGTGGAGGGTGTTTATTTATTTTGAAATTAATTCATAAACTACATATGGTACGAATACTTTCCTTCTTGGGGCATTGCATCCATTAATAAGTCAGGTGCGCCTCATACGTCATACATTTGTCTGGTAATGTTATGTTATCGTGAAAAAAAGCTTATGGGTCCGAGTGGTTAAGATAGTTGCAATAAACAATAAGACACTCTGGATCCATACAATATGATGAAAGTTGGGGAGCAGAAGGAGAAGAGGAAGGAATACATGACCATCTATCTAGATCTAATCACTAAGTATAGCTAAAGTCTTTTCAAACAACATTTTAATTATTCTGAATGCTTCTCTCACTTATCTTACGTACAACCTTTTTGTGGGAAAACTCTTTTTTATATTATGTAATAACTAATAAGTACTTCTTTTTAAAGTTTAGAATTGAATGTACAAAAATAAAAAAGGTTTGCCGTTGCTAAAATACGAAAAAGAATTAAGAACTGACCGATCGGTGGTTGAGTTGGCATCGCGCCTGGTTCCTACTGCTAAGTCCTCCATCACGACACAAGAAATATTTTCCGCTTACGTACTGTGATTGGCGGTAGAAGACTTTCAAATACTGTCAGGTTTTTCGTAGTGTTTGTCTTTCTTAACCACTCCGACCCATTAGCTTGATTACACGACAATGTAACATTACTAGACATAAGTGAGGCGTACCTGAGTTATTAAAATAAGAAAGTCATGTTTGTTTATAATAATCATCCATTAATCTCGTAAGGCTCGAAAGGGGGGGAGGGGTTCAGAAAAAAATCACGAAATATTACAAGGAGGGGGGGGGGAGGGGGATGTAATGAGATATCATGTGTATTTATTTTTCGTTGAACGCACAATTTATAAACCAAACAGCGGCGCGTGGCCTTGACTCACCGTTGCCAGGCAACGATTTCCCCGCGCGTTGCGACAACCACTCGGCTCACCAGTCGCCAGTAAGTCTGTGATTTTGACGCCGAATACATGTGTAAATCGTTGCCGCGTATGTTTTCCTTAAAACAAGGGAACAAGTGTCTAAACTAGGAGATCTGTATAAAGACCTATTTGCAGAGTATAAAAAGGGAAAAAAAACCTAGTGTAGCTCATTTTCATTTCAGAAAGAATTTTATGAGTTGTGGGCTGATGCGAAACAAAAATACACCACAAAAGTAGAAGAAAAATATTTTTTTTTTACACCTTCCTTTATTATATTTATGCCAGTCATAAACAACCTGCAACCGTAATGTCTGTCTGGACATTTTTATCACAATGCTTAATTTTCCAAAATTTAATCAGATTATACCTGTATTTAAAGATAATATTCTGAAAATTTCAATATACTTTGTACAGGGGGGGGAGGTTAAAAATTTTCTAAAAAACATCATGTGATTTAATGGACGACCCCTAAGTAGCATAAAATTGAGTTGTGTTAAAAAAGTTAAAGTATTTAGTATTATTATTAGACATGGTGAAAGTTGACTCCTCATTTTAAAGAATGCATGAAACAAGGAAGGATTCAGTTTCCTACCTAGTACAAGTAGGTGTATATTTATATCTGTATACAAATAGTCCATTCATTCTGAGCAGTTCCGCTGGAGTGAACAAAAAGTCTGTCTGGTGCATTTTCTTTAGGCCACGGTATTTTTAGCTACAGCTGATGATGTCTTTCTTGGCATCTTGGTTTTTATCATTTTTTTTATTATTTCCTGCTGTCAAGTTATGAAACTAATTAGTGTCACAATGTAACACATCATGTTACATTTCCTGGAGAATATTATTTAATATCTTTATATATAAAAATCTCACGTCACAATGTTCGTTCGAGATAAACTCCGAAACTACTAAACCGATTTTGATGAAATTTGATTTAGTGTATGTAATTTTGTCCATCTTAAAAGATAGGATAGTTCTATCTCGATTATTGACCTCAATATTTATTATTGAGAATTAAATGTTTGTTGTAGGACAATGCTTTGTAGGTTCCATTAGTTTCTAACAGATGGCGGTGTGTGTTAATTTATCGACACAACACTTGTTTATCTAGGTTGGGTAACCATCCAGTAGATGGCGCTGTGTTTCGATTTTGCATCACAGCAACGGTGGCAGGTCAGCTAGTTATACATACAAAAAAATATAAGCAAACTTTTATTTAATAAAAACTTTAACTAAAATATTTTTAGTTTTTTCATTTCATTATTAAATAGGTTCATTTCACTTTGAAATAAGTTTAGCAATAGGTCAATCGTTATAATTAAAGCAACTTGTGAATGATTATGTTTATTTTTTAATTACATACATAAATGTCATCATATTTGTGTCACAAAAGTGTAATGCACTATAAAATGACACTAGGAAGTTGTGTCTATTTTTGTCTAGTCACTTTTACTCGATGCATATCTCAACTATAATGCCCTCTAAAGCCCATCTTATATGCATAGTTTTAAAGTGAAAATTTTTTTAAACATTTTAAAATTTTTATTTATTTTTGTGTCGTAGTTGTCTCACAAAAAAACTCTAGATGGTTTTAAAAAACATCTTTAAAAAACATTATATACATGGCCTAGTATGTAGAAGGTACAAATATTTGTATAATTTTTTTTTTGTGTGATTCCTTATAAGAGTTTCCAACTGCCAAAGCCTGTGAAACTATGTTGTTACTTTTGTTTTGGGAAATGTTGTGTTGTGATGAATTGTTGAAGATGGTTAGAAGAAGGTTGGGAAGAACCAGAATAATTAGATCTGATTAGCAAGCCTACACATAGCTAAAGCTTATCTAAAAAAAAGTCATTTTTGTGCTGGGATTTAAACCCATAACCTCTGGGTTCACATCCAAAAAGCTTCCCACGGAGGTCTTCATTATAAATAGTTAATGGATGTACATATTTTTGTAAGCTTTCTGAATTGATTTAACATATTGATACTCTATAAATAGTACTTACATAATATGTATCTTGAACCTGCAAAGCTGAACTTTGACCTTAGGTTTAGGATTTCGGTATTTCGTGGCTGTATTCAGTAATCAACCTAAGTTTACCGTATAAGTAAGTATCCAATTACAAAATGCTTTTGAACTATGGTGGTCAGTTTGTATAATACTCATGTGTACATATACAGGGTATTAAGGGGCGTACTTGACTTGCTTTAACCAGTGATTCCTGACTTTATTGATAAATAATATAGTAAACGAAATTTTTGTCTTCGGCAACATTTTTGACATTTTTTTTTTCTACAAAACACATGCAAAATCAGTAGGAATTAGACACGTAATGTCGGGGTGCGGGTTTGGGCGGTTACTCGGCTGAGTGACCAGTGATTGAGTTAAGCAATCTTAATATTGTAGACGCTTATCTTTTGTCGTAGTTTAAAATATTTTATCATAAATCCCTTCAGGACATTCTTGATTGGTCTATAATAGAATGAGAGGCTTTTTATGTGGAACTTTTTAGACAGTTTCAAAACAAATTCATAAATATCTATATATGTGTCTAGCTTTAAATTCGTGGATTATTCAAGCAAAGTATTTTACGGACAAAAATTTGTATTTTGAAAAGACATTATTTTATTAAAATATGTAGATGTAGATACTCCCTAGTGAGATTTCACCAATCAGAATCGATACATTGCTTGAAATAGTATGACATGTTTAATGACCACATCAGAAGAGCGATTCTATGTCTTTTGTGAGATCGAGATAGATATCGGGCGAGATCTCCTGTTAGATTTGTGTGATTATCTACGGCTGTTAAATGAATAAATATTCATGCATACTTGCAAGAATTTGTGTTTAAAACGACCTAAACTAAAATATGTGACAGCTAACAGCTGAAATTCTGACATGGGCCTATGGACAAAGCAAATAACAGCCATAGTAAATCACACAAATCTGACAGGAGATCTCGCCTGATATCTATCTCGATCTCACGAAAGATATAGAATCGCTCTTCTGAAGAGCCACATAATTCCCATCTAAATACCCCCTTGAATTCTTTCTAAGTCGTTCCACTAACTACAGAGATTGGGGCTCTTGTGTCTTGTGTGCTAATTTTAAAAAAAGTTATGAGTAAAACACCATCTATGAACTTTCCATCGAAACCAATTTCCGTTGTTTATTGAAATATGAAAAGTATTTTTTAATAATATGCTTCTAAATTCAAATAGAAGATCTTATGATAATGTATGTACATTAATATTGAAAACAAAATCTAACTGCTTAAATAAGCTTAATAATATAAAATTTACCAAGTGTATTATTTCTTTGTAGCATCTTGTAATACAGTCTTGCTATTTTGGGAGCAATCTGTAAGTGAGAGATGCTGTGGGATTTGGTCAGTTGCATAAAGTTTCAGTGCTAAACACATCTCTACTGTAGTTCACATTGTGATGTAAACATTACCATACGGACACCTGCTCAATTGGCCAAATAACAGTTTTGTGGTCAACATTATCAAATTGATCATTTGTGACCGGCGGGAATGTCAAAATAGTTAGTGTGGCAGAGAGAAAAATAAAATGGTAATATTTATATGAACTTTGATATTTATTTGTTATTGTTTTTTTTTTGTTTAAATAAATCAATTATTTATAATAACTAGTTATTATTGTAATAAGTTTCAGTATAATTGGGTCATTTAACCCATTAAATACCATGCTAGCTGGAAATATACAGTTACCACATAATAAGTACCACGTAAAAAAGCTATAACGAAAAGATGTCCTAATTAGGAACCCGCATGCAAGAAGTTTTCCCACTTAACAATTCTTATTTTTCTTCATTATATATATATATATATATATTTTTTTTTTATTTTTTTTATTTTTATATATGAATACCGCACAAGAGTCTCAACTGCTCCCGTCTGGAGCCAGTGAGACTATGGTATTCTCAATTGGGGTATGTTGTGAGGCTGAAGGCAGTGGGGGGAAGGAGATGGGAAAGAGGAAGGTGGAGAAGTACCTGGCTATCCAGATCTGGTCACTAAACACGGCTAAAGCCATTTCAAGCAACGTTTCAATTCTGAATGGTGGTCTTTCACCAGGGCGATACTGAGAGTATCTTCCACTCTAGAATGTGCCGCAAATATACTTTATATTATTTTAAATGATTTAACTGTGAAATAACACAAATTAATCAAATAAAATTTATTTTCCACGCCGGGATTCGATCCCGCTACCTTCGGATTGCGAGTCAAGAGCCTTACCGCTAGACCACGCCGGCCGTCAAACTATAAAAATAATTTTAAATAAATTTTCTTCATTATATAAAATCATTGAAAAAAAAAACTTTGCAACAGGATTTCACTGTAGCGGTAGCTTAAAATAGGATTTGAATGTCGCCCGTCACTTTTTGACGAGTTTGCCCTTTCTATTTTGGTGGATTGAATAAGAACATAGGTTCCAATTGGTGGCACACATTTCCTTCTTCTTAAGTCGGTCCATCATCAGGAAGTCATTCATTGGTGAGGGTCATGGCCCCTACTTCAATTTTCAAAGTGGACAAGGCTCCTCTGCGTACACCGACGTATCAGACGCCAGTGATACTTGGTCACACCAGCGCGTTGGTGACCTACCTCTGCGTACTCTGCCTTCTACTTTGCCAGTGACTATAAGTTTTTCCAAATTGGAGCCCTCAGTTTGGCGAGCAACATGTCCAATGTGTCATTATGTTGTCAGATAGTTGAGAGCCTATTATGGATGCCTAGCTCTTCCAGAAATACTTCCAGGGATATAACCGTATTTCAATTGATCCCCAAAAGTTATGATTTATTAAAAAAAATTGATATCTCATTTACAGCTGTTAATTTTTTTATGGTTTGCATTATTATTATAACAATCATTAAGCACTTACTCGTAATTAAAATTATGTTTCCACAGGTTAAACACTCAATAATGTCATTATGTTTTATAAAGGTTTCACAAAAGATTTATTTTGTTTCAGGTCGCCAATAACACTCGTAAAGGTTACGGGTCCTCTGATGGTTCCTCAAAAGAAGGTAAATTTTGAAATTATTTTTGATTTCTTCTTTTCTTTGTGCCTCTGTTACCGAAGGTTGGTTCCTTCGTGACCACTATTTTTAAGCTATTGAAGGCGCAGTCAATTCTGCTTAATTGATACATCAGTTTATCAGGACAGCCGGTTATTTGGGACAAAACCTAAGGAACAGAAACCAAGTGAAGAAACTGATACTAATTTGGGCTCCATTCCATTTAATTGGGACAAATTCCGATTTGAATTCTTTGCAAAACTTAGTTTCTTAGTTAAGAAGGGCACATGTTTGATAAGCGGCGCGGAGGAGGGATGCGCCGGGGGAGGGATGCGAATTCAGAAGTAATTCGGTAGACTTCGCCCATGCCGGCTGTTCGCCATCCGCCAACATTCGTCAACGTAATGTTGTTCAGCTTGCAGTAGACTGCCGCTTGTGTAAGAAGTAATTTTTGAGGTTACTGTTATTATAACATCTAATTATTGTTTATTTAAAACTTTTTTTTTTATTTCCACCTCTCATTGATTTTTTTTTTTAATAATTTTTCTTTAAGGCGCTGTATCCGAGCTTGAAAGAAGAAGATGGAGAGATGCGTAATTACGAATGTTTCGAAAGAGCGCGCTAATATTTCAAACGATAAAATTGAAGCGAAAATTGGGAAAATGTTTAATAAAACACAACTCGTTTAGAACAGAGCAAAAATCTCGTAGGGGTTGTCTAAAACAATGTTCAAAGAAACACTGTGAATTTTTTCATACATATAACTTGTTAAATAATAGGCTTGAAAATACAACTTTTCGGAGCATACTTTGCGATTTTCTTCTATCGAGGGAATTTCATATAATTTGCGTTTTGGCGTGAGATTGTATAGATATTATCTTAAAAAATAACATATATTTTTAAGAGTTTAAAAACTTAAAATGTTCAAGGGAGATATGCAAGGAATCGGTAGAAATTCGGGTAGCGGCGGCTTAATTAAATATTTTTACATTTAACCCCTATAGCGCAGCTAGCTACATTTGCAGTCCAGTAAAATAATGACTACCTTGAGGTGCACTGTAATTTACAGGTTATAGAAGTTTTTAATGTATTTCATTACCATCAATGAAAATTCCAATGTAAAAAATGTTGCTATTGTAAAAGTTTGTCTTTTATTGCAAATATAATTTTCAATATTATATTTGATTTTGAGGTATTTACTAAATTTAAGCCGCATTGTAGGGGTTAAAAAAGCTTTCAAGAAAACTTGAATCAATGTAATATGTACATGTATAAAATTTTTTCAATAATTATAAATATTTTTTGTTACCTTTGCCTTAAACATCACTTATTTGGGACAAAATGTTTGGGTATGATGTGTCCCAATTAAGCGGAATACAATTGTGCTACCATTCTAGAGACTAAACTTCTAAACCTACTTTGAGTCATATTATCTTCTCAATTCACACCTGTTTATCTTAACTACACTATTTTATTTATCACAGTGCACTAGCGTTGCCATGTACAGTGAGAATTTGATAACATTCTTCATACATGTTAACGACCACCTCCAAATTTGGTTTTCTCACTCCTAATTCACCTATTAGCTACACCATCACTGTATGACATTCCCATCTGGTAGGTTCTATGACCGAGGACTCAGGAGTAGGTGTGGATGTGGATCCTCCGCCCGAGGCGGGCTGGAGCCCCCGCTCCTCGAGGCGGGAGAACCGGCGTCCCCGCACCCTAGAGATGGTCATGCGGGGAGAGCACAGCTTCCACCTCAGGGAGCTGCAGGTGTCGGATCTGGATATCATGGGTAAATTGAATCATTAATTGATATCTTATTTCCTATTAAGGGGCAATTACTTGTACATTTTAGGTATTTGGAATTGAATTTTGCTTCAGAATTTGCTGAAATCATAATTTTAATCGTCCAGTTGGTTAGATAGAAATCTCCAAAGATTAAGTTTTGAGATAATGAGGAAAGCAAAATTCGAATGCTCACTATAAATTAAGTATAATATATATTAAATATGCTTCAAAATAATACCAAAATAATAGTAGCAGCCAAAAAAAATTCAAAAAGAGAGTTCAAATTTCATGAACAAACACGAAACAAAATGCCTTTTCAAAATGCCTTTCTATCATCACCTACAGCCATTTATACAGGAAGGCTTTTGTTAAACTAGTTGCTTTGTTTTGACTCCATGAGATCAACAAAATATAAAACAAATATGGATTTTATCTAGAGCTATGCTTTCTTATTTAATTTGCCGCTTTTCCCTTTTAAAACTTCCCGTTCGCACCAGTGAATGATTTTGTAGATGAGGCGATCGTCACAGATGTGGACGTCATACCGTTGCCCAAACTCCCGAGCACCTTTGGCAAGAACAACCAGCCAGACCTGGCTTCAGACTATCCCCCCGCTAACCGGTTCTCCAGGCTTCTTAGCAGCGTTGAGGACTCTACCAGTGGGGAAAACCAGATGAGCAGGTCGGGACTCTCGACACTGGAGCGGTACAGACGGGAAAGAAGACCGGAGAGTGTGATGGATAAAGGGGAGGAAAAGGCCAGCAGAGATAGGCTGCAGAGGGAAAAAGTTGAAAAACAAGTAAGAAAATTTACTTAACTTTAGTTACGAGGAGATCCAAAAAAAGGAGAAACGATTTTCCATTGTAAAAGAAGTGATAAAAAAACCCTAGAAGCATTTTAAAAGACATCAAAGATGAGTTCAAACCAAAGATATTGAAATATAAGGAGATGGGCTTTCGGCAGTTTTTACTGGGTGGGACTGTATTGCACATGTTCAAAAAATCAACTAAATGAATGAATTCTTTCCGTATTCAAACTATATTGTTACCCACTGCACAACTTCGAAAAATCAACTAAATTCCATATTCAAACTATTCCCACTAGGTAGTAGTTCCGGCAACAGTCGGGCGAACATCATAGCATATCTCCTTATGTTTCAATGTCTTTGGTTCAAACACTGCTCTGTGCAGTGGAAAAAAGTCTCAGTGCAGACCACTGGAAAAATTAATGCAATCCCTTTTTTTCGGCACCCCCCCTTTATTTCTACATAAATAGGACGATTGCGCCCAATTTATGTAGAAATAAAGGGGGGGTGCCGATTGCATCATCTTATGGTCCTTATGTTATGTATTGTAGCTTTTCTATTATAAAGTAATGTGTTCACAATTCTACCAATGTAGTAACAACTTGACTTTGAAATTTCGCAGCAAACAATTTGAAAATATATCATTCTTTTTTTGGTGTAACAAAAACCAGCCATCTTCCTTTCCACGATCTGTTATTTCCTTACAGTCTACTGACCAGTATTTAATTACTTCTATGTGTGAGAAGTACAACAAAATAGAGTTTCATAATCTATTATGTAACCATTGTAACTGCTCAATTTTTAATTCATTACTTTAATAAAATTAAAGTTCATTAACATTTTGGTGAAATTCACCACTTTCACATGAATACATTTTACTCTGGCTGAGCCCATTATTCTAATGTGGAGAGTGTTTTTTTGTGTACTTCACCAATGACTTTATTCATTTTCGTGACATCATCAGAACTCATCAGGCTGTTGTTATGACAGACAGTCAGTCACATTGTGTTTGAATTTTAGTGCTTAAAGTGATGTTGTGTTTTTGTAGGATTGCATGAAAGTGTCAACGAGTTCTCATTCTCCATTGACGAGGAATTCTAGTAAAGAGTCGAGCCCATCTACTAAGAGTGAGGAAAGGAGTGATCCGTTGGAGGCTTGGATGAATCAGACTGCAGGAGAATCTATGGCGTTGCGGTGCGTTCAAATCTTTTATTTTACTTATATACAGTCTATTCCGTTTGATTGGTTGCCCGGTTTATCGGGACGCGACAAAACCCAAGGAGCAGAAACCAAATGAAGAAACAAATCCAAATTACTTTGGTTATCTGTGATACTATTTCATTTAATTGGGACAGATTCTCATCTGAAATTGATGCAAAACGTATCTCAGTAAACGAATTTTAATTAAGACGGGTGGGCTTGCGGTTTGTGACGTGACTTTGGAGACAGGATACCAAATTTTTCGGGATTGGTTACAAATAATTAATAATTTGAAATAATAATATTTTAGAGAAGAGTGAAAAACCTATTTCTTTGTATGAAAATGAAGGTGAACCTCTGAATAATATTTGTTTATATTTATAATGATTATGTACACAGCAAATCAAAATAAATGCATGTCTCCCTTCATATTCCTGCTTGTCCCCATGGTGGTATTGATGCATGAAATATGTTTTTTCACTCTCCAGTAAAATTAAAAAATTTCACACTGGAGGTATTACGCACCCGGTGGCGATATTGTACCTATGGTTCGTTAGTACATAATAATTTTTTTGAAATAAAATTTTTTTTTTTTTAAATTTCATGAAGTTTAAAACACATACGAGAGAATCATAGAAAGAGAGAGAATAAAAATAAAATCATTTTTTCTTCAACCTCCTCTTTTACACTGAAAATGCACTGTCATCTCTGACTTTAGCGTAACTGCTTTCAAGAGTTGGTGTTTTAGCACAAGCGCAGTTATAGCTCGTTAGCGCGATATGGAATATGACATTAAAAAAAACTGTTAAAATGTGTCTTGGGAAAAAAATTTGGTTCCCAATGTGTCCCAATAAGCGGAATCCACTGTATTTTTTTCTTTATTTAAAGATTGAATAATTATGTTAACCCACTCATTCACTATGTTTATTTTACAAATACAATAAAAAATAAAACATTGCTAAAAATGAATTTTTTGGGGTAATAATTTTAATGTATAAACGACAAATTTTTGTTCCGCCGTAAATAGGTAATTTGTATTTTAAATTTACACCTATCAAAATAATTTTTTTTCTTAGTTTTTATTTTACTCACAAATAACTGCCCAAGTTGCCTCTAAAATCATGAAATACTAAAATCTTTAATGGCCTTTATCTTATAATTTAAAGCAAAAATAAATAAAGTCGGTCACATCTGTACTAGATATTTGATATACCTTTTGATTAAAAAAATAATTTTTCTTTTTGGTTGGGCATTTTGATCTCAAATCCAAATTTAAGATTTGTACGATACTGGCTGAAATGGGCCGCGCAAACGTTCCACTTAACAGTATGCAGTTAAAATCATCCTTTTAAAATAGTTGATATAAATAAAAATCATTGAAGAAGAAGATAAAAGTAATAAATCTAAACGAAAATACGAGAAAGAACAAGACACAGAAAAATAAAAAGCTAACTTTTAAAACTTTTGTCTTACCTGGACAAAAACCTTTACTAATTCGGCCTCTGAGACCTCTTTTTTTAAAGTCATTTTTGTTAATTTCATATTTTAAATTCAGAATTAACAATTTGATCTTCCACAAAATTTTTTCCCATATTTTTACCAGCTACCTTTTTAAGATAACAAATGTTCGAAGAACTGGTTTGTAACCTAGATAGTGTCTCGGATAAATATATCCGATTTTATTTATATGGGGCACCTATTGACATTTTTTGAAAAGTCTAAATGAATGTTCAATTTTAATTTACTTTTTTATTATAATAACTTGTGAAGGTTATCTTCTTCTTCAATTATATATAACTTTGATGGTAATAACTGTAAAAAAATATTATAAAAGAGAGTTATTCTAATTTAAAAAAAAATAATATAAATAAAAAAAAAATAAACAATAAACGCCGTCATTTGTATTAACAATTTTCTGACCCTAAACATCTAATTCCAGATCAAACGATGAGGACATATCAGCTGCCCTGAGCTTATCTTCCAGCTGTGACGAGGAGCGCGGCTTCAACAAGACGTCCAACCTGCCCTCCTTCACCCAGGCACACGTGGAGATAGACCACAATGAGCCGCGGGACTATGCTAAGCTCAGCTCCTGTCCCCTCATGCTGAAGTCTCTCACCCTCAGCCAGAACTGCAACATACAGAGCATGATGATGTCAAGTATGTACATAAAATTTATTGTCAACTTATTTCTATTACAGAAAACTGCAATATGCAGAAACCCGTGCTTTTAATACTCTGTCATGCTATGTCTCTATCTACTGATTGTGCATAATTAGTGAATAGTTATTGTAAATATGAATAGAGGAGAGGAAGGATTGAGGGAGAAAACTCGGAAGTTGGCAAATCTTTCCATAAATAAGCTTTCAATTGAGCCAACGAGCAAGTCATAGAACAACCTTTTCTCATGTAAAAAATGTTAGCAGTGTGCAAATATTGGGTGTGCACTTGGCGTGTTTCCCGAATGTGCATCAATGTCAAAAGAAGTTCTTCGGCACCTTCTATTGAAATACAGTATTGCAAACACAGCATTCCCGCCAGTTGTCAACAATCTTTCCATTAATAATAAACAGGGGAATCTATCAGATTAATTGTTCGTTTTTGCACAGTCAGGATTTTACTGGTGTCTGTCAATTTGGGAGGCGGGTGTGGGTACCGCCGCCCCGGGAACCATTTATTGGATGACTTAGATTGATGAATTAGATTGATTGATTAGATGAACCATGATTGGGTGACTTAGCAGGGATGCCCCGGTTTATGGGGTGAGGTTTGTCCGGGTCTTAACGGTGGATGTGTCTGCCCACCAGCTGTCGTTGCAGGCCGTATCAGGAGAGACTGGTTGAGGGAAACCTTGTGACCTCTCAAGCAGAACTATTTTTGGAACATCGTTTTGCACCGCAGTGGGAGGGATGGATTCATACTGGACCCACTGACCCCCAGATTCCTCCCCACCCCTCATACCTATTCTTTCCAGAACTTCCTCACAGTTCAGAGAATGTGATTGCTTGTAATTCCAACTTTTAATAAAATAATTTCTTTTTCTTTTTCTCAGCTTCCATGTCATCATCAGCATTCAGCGGTGGAAGCGATTCACAGCAATTCACCCTTCTGACGGAAGATCCCAAAGCAGCTCTCGCCGCCCTGGCCTCCTCCAATCAGAGCCTGATCGATGATGAAACATCTCCCGCTGACAGTCTTATCTCTTCAAGCAGCGAATCCAACAATGACATGCCGGTATTGGAGAAGGACACCACCATGTCGTCATCTGCCTACCACACCGCCGATAATAAGAATGAGGAAAATAAAGAGGATGAAGAAAAAGAAGTTTGTGAAGAAAATATGACTAAGGAAAATGGATCCAGCGAAAAGTGAGTATATTGTTTCATGTTCTAGTACATACTTAGCTACCATTGGCCTAAAATTTAAATAAAATTGTTTAAGATTGAGGGATTAATTCAATGTATGCATTGAAAATGAAGATAATACGAGGGTTGTCCGTAAAATAAGGTCTTCAAGGTGCTGAGGTTGCGAGGAACAATTTTACGCGAGACCCGGCAACACTGGCTTGTAGCCTGGTTTCCTTACGCCAAATTCCCACCACGTTGCACTCTCTGCGACACTTAGTCTCGGCGTGACAGCCGTTCGCGATGGAGCTTCCACTCGCCGCACCCGCCAGGTGTGAATTACGCTCTATAATTAGTTTTTTTACAAAACCTGATCATTAAGACTACCATTGACAAGATTTTAACAGAACATTTGGGAGACCACAAGGTCTGCCCAAGGTGGGTCCCAAAATGCTCTCCGAAGCAGCCTGCGAATTCCTTGAGTGCTACGACATCGATGGTGAAGAATTCTTGGACTCGGTTGTGACAGGGGATGAGACTTGGGTACACTATGTGACAACAAAGACAAAGGAACAATCCCGTCAGTGGTGTCATTCAGAATCACTTTTGAAAGTTTAAAAATGAATTACAATATATAACTCACCCCTGGCGGGTGCAGCGATTGGAAGCTCCATCGCGAACAGAGGCCACGCCGAGACTAAGCGTCACAGAAGGTGCAACATGGTGGGGATTTGGCAAGGGGAAACCGGCGTGAAACAGGCGTGCCAGTGTTGCCGGATCGCGTGTAAAATCGTTCCTCGTGACCCCAGAACCTTGGGAACCTTATTTACGGACAGCCCTAGCAGATAAATCTAAATGAATCATGAAACAAAACAAGACACAGAAAATAAACGAAAGACAGAGAAAGATAATGGTTGCAACTCGAGAATCGAACCCAGGGTCTTACCGGGACAACGGTTTTAACCACTAAGTTGTTGAGACCTGATTATTTTCCGTCATTTTTGTCAATCTCATATCACAATTTTTTTAAAAGATTTATCAATATTATTCTTATCAGAATTACCAATAAAAATTAGCAATCTTTGATTTTAAACTTCTAGAATTTTAATATTAAAATGTTTAAAGTTTAAATTACAAAACGGTTAATCACAGCTCACCATTCAAGAGTAATTGTTACGAAAACAGCTTGTCTGCATTATGGTAAAGAAAAAAATATGGTGCTATTCTTTTCAGAGCCTCTCCTCAAAATAAAAGTCCCCACACACCCGGCACCCCGTCTCATTCTTTATCCCTATCAGAAGGAAGAGATTTCCTTATAGATGATGAGATAGCTGACCAGCCTGCTCTAATGTTTGAAGGTAAGCACCATCCATAGATACAACCAGCTTATTTATCGACTATCTTCTTCAAAAATTATTTATCTATGTTCAAATATTTTTATTCTATGCAGATAAATACTATTCTGCAGATTTCTATATTTTTTATTATTGCACCCCAAATTACCAGTGTTTATAAGTTTATAATTTTGGCCAAAATATAATATTATGATTTTAGTGATTGCTTATTGCACATGCTTTCGAATTTATTTCTCAGAGCTTCATTTCCATTAGGCACTAAATGGAAATGTTAATTGCTGAATAGAAGTATTTGAAAGTTGCAACAACACAAAGCAATCTACACATTTGCAATGAAATTGATTTGTTAAAAAAAACTACACATTTTTGTACATTAAGTCCGAGTATTTGAACTCTTATCACATTTGACATTGTAAATTGGCAATCAGTGCCATTTCAAATTTTTTGACATTCGCCACTAGACGTAATGGTCCTAAAACTATTTTCTGAAATTCAATATTATCTTCTGTTCTTTTGCAACTCGTGTGAAACTTTCATCAAAGTGTGTTATTTGGCCTTTTCTGTCGTAACCTTTGTTAAACCCCGTGACATATTTGCAGGCAACAGCACGGCTGAACAAATGACCTCCTCCCTACAATTAGTTCACTTTAATGCCACAGACAATACGGCGACACTGCAGGACCATGTCGAATCACCTTTGGTGGCAAAGAAAAACAAAGGTGAGGTGGGACTTTGCTTTCATCCGTGTAGCGTAGCTAGAACTAATTCAAGTCTTTGTGTTGTATTTATTTGGTTCGAGTACCTACCTACCTAGAAATAAATAAGATCTTTATTATTATTATTACTTTTGTTTCGAAGAGAATCGACTACTAACAAGAATCTTATAATAATAAAAAAAAAATGTGATTATTAACCTTTGGAACGCCAATCTCTCGCAACCTACGTAGTGTGCTAAGGGTAAAATGCCACGATTAATGTCAGAATACCATATAAATTACCATACGCTGGCACTCAATGAACACAAATTTTTCATATTCAAAGGGTACTTTTGGCATTTGAGAAGTAAAACCGCTTCAGTAACAGAATATGGCAATACCAATTTTTCCTACGACTAGGAATGTGATTTTTTTCATCCATGGTTGTAAGTTTAAAATATTAACATAATTATAATTTTCAAAATTCACAACCGTAATTATCGTGATTTAACCAAATTTTACTCCACAATCGACTGGTTGGGAACCGTTGATATAAAGCAACTTTAAAATTGCCGAGAGTATCAAAAATTGTTTTCTCATGCTGCAACCTATGACTATTTTCTTTTCCTGAAAGTATACATTTAAAACAGAGAGAATCGTGTAAAGCAATAAATGAACGTAATTAAATTACCTTTTATATATCATTTCACAGTCCTTTTGTAACAAAACTTTAATTGTTCCTGTGTAGAAAAAACAGTTTTTTTTATCATTTAAGTTTGATACCTCGGGCCCAGTTATTTGCAGAAATTCACATGTGATATTGTCATCGAATGTCCACTCAGCGCCATTTTGCTTTTTGACAGTTGAAAGGTTCCCGTTAAATGCCGATCCTAAGTCCGTTTCATCTTTTGAACAAATTGTGATCAGCATAAGAGAATAACTAGCTTGTCAGCTTGTTACAACTTACAACTTGTTAGAAAGTTGAAACGCACCAATCTTCGTTTAACATGGACCTTTCAAATGTCAAAAAAATAAAATGGCGCTGAATGGTCATTTGATGGCAATGTTACATATGAATTTCTACGAAACAACTGGGCCTTAGACACCAATGATTTTCAATAAAAAAATTTGTTGCGCAATTGATTTTACCGTAATTTTTTTATTAGGTACTTGTTGTGATTATGATTTCGCTGCGAGTTTATTTTTAGCTTAATGATAAACAAAACATAAAACTGTAGTGCCTACTTAATAAAACATTTCGATTATAGGAACTATTAAAATTCCTGCTTAAAAATGTATTCCGCTTGCTGGTACTAGTTTTTCGCCTTTTTATATTTTTGCCTTTATTTTTTTAATAATATTATGCTTAACTGTATTTTTTAAATATTATATCAATTATTAATACGTAGGTAAATGATAACAAATCCTTTGAAAACATATATTTTTATCTTATAATTAACAATAATAATTTATTAGTTACCACTTTGATTTCAAAGTAAGGTCACGTTAACCCCTGAATGATATGAATAAACATGTTAATTAGCTCATTTAAAAATATTATTATTTGTTTTTTGATATACCAGGGTAACATCATTTACAGAAAATTATATCTGGTTTCTATACGAACATTTGAATAAAACATTAATTTGCGTTTTTATTTACCAGGGATACAAAATTCCCAGAAGGTGTATTCTTCCCCCCTGTTCACGCGCCGCCCCATGCCCCGCTCCCCCTCCCTGGACACCCTCTCCCCCTGCGACAGCATTGCCTCTGATGACCTCATCTGCGACATGGACCTCAATCATTCCCTCACAAGCCTCAACAGCCAAGATGATTATATTGATAGGTAAGAAGTTATTCACTTATGTGAGATATATTACAATTTAAGATTTTTAAGACCAACAGTATTGTGGCGATTGGGCTACTTTAAATTAATGCATTTTGTAAAAACTGAAATATTATGAAGAAAATAAGTGAATTATTGTGATTTACCCAATGTTTCAAAACTTGAGACGGATGGAGTTTATAAACTTAATTGCTCGGGATGCGATAAGTTGTACGTAGGCCAGCAGTACGAACCATCTCCAAAAGGATCTCAGAACATTTTCAAACATGCAAACACAGCTATCCGGACAAATCGACATTTGCCAAGCACTTAATTGAAAGCAGCCATTACTTTGGATTTCTAAAGTGCTGGGGCCGATCAAAACGCATCGAGCGCACCTAATTACGGAGGCAATTGAAATCCAAACCCCATAAAAATCATTAGGGACAACAGTACTAAGCTTAATAATTCTTGGCGTCGGACACCAAAACTAAATGCAGAAAACCACAGTAAGAGGATTAACGCTTGCAACACGGTAACATTTCTACATACATGAACACGTTTCTCCACAATATACACATCTGCCCTGATCATGGACTCTGTAACACTGTCCGAAAAGTTGGTTAAAGTAGGAGGAAGTGCAATATAGCATAATATCCCTAAAATTAATCACAATAATACTTTAGGCCGTGAAAATCCAAAATCATAACCAAAATACATGAAGTTGGTAGTGGTTCACTTGATCATCCTTTTGCCCTTCTGATGGAGACTGCAGGGTTATCTGTGATATTGGTTAAAAAAGGGGAAGGAAACAAAACACAGATTAATTTAACCTTTCAGAAACTCTGCGTACTGTGCAACTATTTACCCTTTATCAACAACTTTTTACCCTTTATAAATCACAAGAGCACAACTTCTGTCGAAATTGGCATTAAATTATAGCGTTATAAATCTGTTAATTTATAATAACATATTTAGCATTAAGATGTCTTAAATCTAATTGAACATGATACCATTCTTAGATCCCAAAGACTGTGACGTGTAGAAGTGATGTACATGGCATGTAGAATAATGACAGATGACATGCTACCGAAAATCATGACCAAGTGGATACACCGGTGGAAACTATGCAGGGGCACACTGAGAAAGAGTTGAACTGACCGTGGAAGAGGATTGCACGTTACAATGAGCAGGAAAGCCTGAGAACTGGTGGATAATGGATAGCTTTTGAGGAGAAGGTCAAATCCTACCTTGGGATGTAGCCCCGTGTTGATGATGATATATGAAAAACTTGTGATGAATGCGGAATGTGAACCAACTTTTTAAGATATTTACGCGGAATGAAACATCACCCATACAGAAAATGTCAAAATTGTTGTTTAGAAATCCGTTAATGTTCGTTTATGTTTTCACCAGGCTTGATGGATCCATCCGCAGTGGTCTGAACTCCTTGGAGGATGCCCAGCTGCGCGAGGAATTGATGAAGTACACCATCAGCCACAAGCGGCAGCTGACCAACGCACTGAACAGTGAACTTTCTCTGAATGGCACCCCAACCCACAAGCATCAGGGGCAGTCTGCTTCCACCAGCAATAGCAGTCTAGCCAACATCGGGTAAGTTGATATTGGTTGTAACAATTAGAGCGTAATAGAATATGGTTGTTCGGGAAAGTTTCTAAGGTTGACGGGAGTGGCAAAGGTGTGAAAGTGGCAAAGGAGGAGAAAGGGAAAATTGAGAAATACCTGACTACTCAGATATGTAGTTTATACTAATTTTAATTATGTTTCAATTCTGAATGGTGGTCTCTCATTGGGTTGTGAGTGTTTTTTTATGTGGTGCCGAGCAAGTGTTCAAACAGAGCCCCAAATTAAGCCACCGCTACCCGAATTTCTAACGATTTCTTGCACATCTCCCTTGAACATTTGAAGTTTTTAAGCTCTTAAAATAAATGTATGTTATTTTTAAAGATAATATCTTTACATTCCCCACGCCGAAACGCAAATTATATAAAATTCCCTCGATAGAAAAAAATCGCAAAGTATGCTCTGAAAATTTTTATTTTCACGTCTGTCTCTATTATTTTACAAGTTATATGTATGAAAAAATTCATAATGTTTCTTTGAATGTTGTTTTAGACAACCCCCATGAGATTTTTGCTCTTTTCTAAACTAGTTGTGTTTTATTAAACATTTTCGCTTCAATTTCATCATTTTAAATATTAGCGCGCTCTCTCCAATATTCGTAATTACATATCTCTCCATCTTCTTCCTTTCGAGCGTGGATATGGCGCCTTAAAGAAAGTTGTGAGATTTAAAGAACTGGTGGAGAGAAAGGAGAAGGCCAAGAACAAGATTTAGAATTAGTTTGATGTTGATCAAGTAGACGTTAAAGACATGTCAGTCAAAGTTTCAATTTTGGTCGGTTGCTTCTCACCAGGGTGATACATAGGAAAACTATCTACCATTCTGTTAAAAATCGTAAATTGCAAATCATATACATACATATATATTTCTCGATTTTTGATTGTGATAATGTATGTTTATTTTATTATTACACAATATCTTAGCACTGGAATGAGATACGGAGTCGAATTAAAGTTTAACTGCAACAACGAAAAAGTTTGGGGATGCTCGAGTAATACAACAATCAAATACTTAGTTGTGGTAAACTGAGGCGTATGTGATGAATGAAGAAGAATGTAAGGAGAATGTATGACGTGGAAGTGAATGGTAGAAGAAGTCGAGGTCATCCAAGGAAGACATGGCATGATCAAGAGAATTAAATAGTTATTTGTGGTAAAATGAGGCGTACGTGATGGAAGGGAATGGTAGAAGAAGTCGAGGACATCCAAGGAAGACACGGCATAATCAAGTGAAACAAATACTTAATAAAAAAACTTCTAAACCTACGCTTCGCGTTTTATATTAGAACTACAATATTTCTTTATATTGTCTACGTATTTGTTATTGTCAATCACCAAGTTGTAGATTTTTGCAAGATAAAACCTACGTTTACGAAAAATTGTATTTACATACTTTATATATTTTTACATATTTCTTATTATTTTACTTTTTTTTGTGATTTGCCAAATAACGCACATTACACAATTATTTTAAAAACTTTTATGAAATTTGTTTTGTGTGCCAGCTTGTGTTCAAATCTTTCCACTTTTTATCATAACTTTGCTTGAAATAATTTTCTTTGCTCTTGTCTATTATTTAAACCCCTCAGGCGTCAAGCATGTTCTGTCAGAAGGTCAGAATATTTCCGCTTTGCAATAAAATCAAAATTAATGGAATATTTCTGAACACATCTGAAAACTAATAACTGTTTTTGAAAGGTGGTGAAATACGCATTAAAATATGAAGATTTTTAATGCAATCATAAAAAAAAGAGTTTAAAAAATGGCTCACGCTACGTTTTTTATAACTAAAATTACTGAAGGAAAAAAATAAAAACACACATATTTTATAAGACAAATGTAATATAAAAGTTATCATTCATTCACTTTTTTGTCGTTTTATTTAAAAATAATTAAGTTTCATAATGTTTTTCCAGGTTGGTTTCACAAAAAATCATGTGTTAGTTTAAATTTTGTATTTGAAAAATAAATGCAATTATTTCAAAATTTGTTTGCTGTCGACTGGTTTGAATCTGCGATTTCTGGGTCCGGAGATGGGAGCTCACAACTCACAGAAGTCACAGAAGATGTCAAAAATAAAATAAATTAACATTTCACATGGTTTTCATTTTGAGTTCAGTTACATAACTAACTACGTATTCATGATAAGTGATTACTGCCGCATTTATGACACCAAACAGAAATCCGTGGGAAAACCTACCTACCTACATTTTGTTTTGCATGTAAAAAATACTAATCCACGTCAGACATTATATTATCATTATTGTTTGTTTATAATAACGATTTTGCAGACTATAAATAATAACTTTGTGAAAGTGTTCTCAGAAAATTGCGCAAAAGACTTCAGTATTAAATTAGATTTATTTGATGCAATGAAATTCCCATTTTAGTCGCAGGTTCCCATAGATTTCACGACATAGGTCCACTAAAGAGAAAAAAAAAACAATAGAATAATGCTGTAGGCGTTCGCAAAGTAAGGTCAGTTCTCCCTTACTACGGGTTTGTTCATTACAATAAAATCGAAATTCTTTCTTGAATAGATAATCAATTTCATTTGCTTGTCTGGGGTCTGGAAGTCGAAACGACTTATTCAATTGGCCACATAAGTTTTCTTTCAATTCGGTGTAGAACACATTTCTAAAATTTTCTGTTCAGTGCGAAGGCCCGAAGATAAAACTAAAATGAATGCTTTTAGACCCTTAATTTTTTTTTTAAAACTGGCCAAAGTTAAAAACCCGCTCCGCAAGTTTTTACTGCTAGGCCCTGCGGGCGGCTTTTGTTTCGGCTTCGCCCAGTTAGTGTTGGTGACCATTTTATAATTCAAAAGGAACTGGTTTCAAAAATAGCCTGTTCCTCGGATCCACTGTCATCGAATGATGGTCACCGGTACAAAGTAAGCGAGACAGGCAATGAAGTCAGGTAATGAACACCTGTATATGGGAACACCTCAGCACAGGTTCGCCTAGTGAGGTGTTCACAAAACACTACGACTAACCTATTTACATACAGTTACGGATCTTTAACATTTTTTTTCTTATTACTAAACCTATTATCTATGTAAACTATGTAATTATTTGTAAAGTGTGTGTACAAGAATAGAAATAAATAAATAAATATATATAGCCACTTGATACAACTATGTATTACCGTCAATCTTTCCATATCCGGAGAGACACTACATATTAACAAATTCGTAGCATTTATACCTAGAGGGGACACGTTCCCATCCGACCTGCTGACGATAGTGGCGACATCTTGTGACGAATTCTTGAATTCAAAACCGAATTACAGTGGTAGCTTTGTTTGAAATTCCACGTACACAGGTGTTATTTGTGGAGCGACGCATACGGCGTGGCGTCAACATGCACTCGAAACTGGTTTCTGAAATTCAACCACGCAGACGCAAGCTATATAGTATTAATACTATTCCATTTTTCAATGGCGGCTGTCAGAAATAAAAAAGACATTCTTTTAACCAGTTTTTTTAACTTTCCAATTTTTTAAAAAATAGTAAAAATTGAAATTTTGTTATAGTTTTAGTTCCCACCATAAATGTGTAGAGAAGGCTCAAACCAAATTTCAAGCAAATTGGTTTAGTAGAACTTGAGATATCGTGTCAACCGTCTCGAAAAAAGTTTTTGAGAAAAATGCGTTTAAAATTTTTTTATTTTCAGATTCTGGTTAGATTCCGTCTAAACCGCGACATTAAAATGGTTACAACTTAAAAATAATGCGAATTTCGAAAAATCTTTAGGAGATATTTTTGAATATTTAAACTTTGGAAATATGAAGAATTTTTTTTTCTTTTTTCTAGACTAGAGTACTGTCTTGTTCAATACGTATTTTTACATATTCCTCACGATGTTATTTATTTGTGTTCGTTTTTCAATGAAACCAAGAGCATTAAAAGTGGAATTAAATTTGCATTATTTGTTGTTATTTTATCAACAGCGGCCGGTTAGTTTCACAACGAATTTCCGTTGCGATTACCGTTGGTAAGTGTTTTTTTTGTTATCTCCGAATTCCGGTCCCTAGGCGGATTTCCCGCTTTTTTTTCTATCGCGGCCATTTTTTCTGTAGGTAATTAACAAAAAATCGTCCGTATTAAAGTTATCCACTTTTTTTATAGCTTCATTCTTTCAACGCGAAATGCAGTGAAAACATTGCCATTTCTATAGAATCTGGGGCGTGAACGTGATTATTTTGATTATCTTCGCTGAAACTTTATTAATTGAGATACGATTTTAGATTAAAAAAAAATCTGTTTTTATTCTGTGCTGGATTGATTCATTTAAAAGCTATGTAAATGCGAGAAGAACATTCAAAAATCGTTTTAATTCACAAATTCTTTCTTCTTCGTGTCGTTTATAGACAGAAATTATAAATGTGGATATGGTTACTTGAAAAGCAGAAAACAAACACATTAAATTGTTAAAATTAAATTAACCTATTATAACTCCCGTTCCGAAGGGGGTAATGCTCTTACCCCAAATGAGAGTTGAATTTTCTCGCTGAAAAGCAATATACAAATACATTAAAATAAAATAATTCTGTTAACACTACCGTACCGATGGTGGTAATACGCTTACTCCAAACAAGAGTTTTATGCGATATCTGAGTTGCTTTTTACATCATCTACTCTATAATTTAGATTTTATTATATGATTTAGCCGCGAGTGCGTAGGTATAATAAGCATTTTACTGGAAAGGACAACAAGGTATATTGAGTTACACTCGATTACGCATGCACTATCTCTTCTACCGGCTTAACTGTAATTTTATTTTTAAATTTGTAAATCACATAAAAACACAATTTATTTTCTTATGAATCATGATTTCAACTACGGGTAAAATAGTCTGATGCATCATCGATTGACATAGATTATTATATAACTCAATATACGCCCGCCACACATAAAGATTATATGTGGCGGGCGAGCGGCGTTCGTCTAATTTTTGTACAAATCCGAAATTGATGAAATTTTGCACACTTGATCTCCAAGACAAGAGGAAGTCTGATTAAAAAAAAACTATGTGTAATGCTTGGGCATTTCGCTCGGAGACTTCAGCTACTATTTCGAATTCAGATGTTCAAAAATACCTACTAATTTTCTTCTACATTGACCCAACTAAAAAAAACTTGTGGAAGTTGGTCGTTCTTGTCGGAACTTACCAATAAAAAAATCACGGCACGCTCGTGGATGAGGGACAAGAAATGATTATACCTACTAGAAGATTTTGCAAACATTTTTACAATAATCAATTTGACTGTCCTAGAACGGGAGTCCTTCCTAGTTGGACAGTCAAAAGCTTCCTTGTACTGTTATTGTATTTTAATAACAACAAAAAAAATAAAAATAAAAAATACATTTTACTTACTGGTTTTCCACGTGTCGGTATATGCCTAATAGAATCTGATCACAATTCCAAATTAAATTTATCGGATTAAAAACGAATTTAAAATACGGCTGTTTATTGTAGGAACCACATACCTATCTAAGCAAATGGATATCGTATCAGAAATTGTATCAGTCGATATAACTGAAGCTAAATTCCTCCGAAAAGTTTTAATGGAAGCGATATTATCTCAATTCAAAAAACGTAATAATATCTGCGTGATTGATTTTTACCAGTAAAACAGTAGATGTGAAGTTAAGGGGGTATCCTAGTCGAACAGCATGCATTGTAGGTATTTTTTCAGGTGCAATATAAAAAAAAACATAATATTGTTACAAGCCATTATTTTACTAAATAATGAAAAAACATTAAAGAATAAAAAAAAATCAAAAGAAAAAATTAAACATTCAAAAAGTTACAGGGTATTGAAGTGGGGGGTCTTAAAAAATGGCGTGCCCTGGTTGACACGATTGCAACCCTCCTAGTAATCTAAAAAAAAAAAATATTCTTCATCCAAACAAATGCCCGAACATTGGCCCGAACTAAAAGAAAGTCAAAAAAATTATTTTTCGCAAAATGGCGGCTGTTTGAAATAAAAAAAACATTTTTTTACCAGTTTTTTAGACTTTCGAAATTTTTTAAAAATAGTAAAAATTGAAATTTTGTTATAGTTTTAGTTACCGCCATAGAGTAATGTGTAGAGAAGACTCACACCAAATTTCAAGCAAATTGATTTAGTAAAACTTGAGATATCGTGTCAACCGTCTCGAAAAATGTGATTTTGAGAAAAATGCGTTTAAAATTTTGTTCTATTCAGATTCTGGTTAGATTCCGTCTAAACCGCGACATTAAAAATGGTTATATCTTTTAAAATAACGCGTATTTCGAAAAATCCTTTTAAGGAGACATTTTTCAATATTTAAACTTTGGATATATGAAGAAAAAAAAATTGTCTTTTTTTTCTAGACTTAAAAAGGCCTTAATATTATATTATATGAAGTCGCTTTTAGGTTTCAAATTAATAAAGCACAAAAAAATATAATTATATAGTAAAAATCATTTCGGGGGCCTACTGTCGGGGGATCAACTGTTACCGGTCACAGATTAATTCGTAGTAGGCGCTTAGGGTACCATAATAATACCAATATTGTTGTTTTCACGGGCGAGTGGAGCTCTATTATTGATTGTTTCAAATTGTATTGAGATATTTATCTGAATTTCACGATCAAACCTACATATAGACAAAAAGGTACGGAACACGCAAACCTTTGAGTCACGAACTCACAAAGTAATTTGGTCCTACCACTGAGAGCTTCGTTGTAAATTCTCTTTTCTAACATTTGCGTCTGCAACATTATTTATGAAAGGAAGTGGTTACTACGGATGTGTCAACGGTGTTTTTTTTTTATCAAAGTAGGTACCAGGCCAGTTAATAGATCCCCGACTCTTTCAAAATGGTGAAATATAATTGAAAAAATATTATGTTAGTTCTTATTTACTAAATTGATTGAATGGCTGCAGAGAGCCGATATTTCTGAAGAATTTTTTTCGATTTTTTGTTTCGATTGTTTGAACACATGTGTTATTTTTTTACGTTCGCTCCACATAAGGGGCCGTACGAGGCATTCGTCATCTTTGGGGATGCTGTGTGGAGGGTATTTTTAGGGACAGGAGGGAGAGGAAAAGGGTACCAGGGATGGTTAGGAATCCAGGACAATGTGTCCAGGAGTGACGGACGTATGAATCATTCCCTCACAAGTTCAAGACGATGGATCGATGGAGTCCGGCTGGAGAGATCTAGGTTAGTTCTCGCTCAACCGGCCTCTCCCAATCCGGCCCGCCATGGTGGGCAAAAGCGTTCGCCGCCAAGTCCTAGAAAAACCTCATCCCATGAACCCGGGCATCTCTGCTAAGTCGCCAAACGTAGCGAACACCTTGAGGTGATCGATGGCAGGTTGTCGGTTATCCAATAAATGGTTCCCGGGCGGCCTAAAGCAACTATTTAAAATCTCAAATAAGTTGACATTAATTTCTCTAAAGTCTAAAGCAACTGTTTCTGGTAACTAAAAACTCAACGAACCTAACATTATTGCATAAATGTCCTTCAAAGCGCAATCACTCAATTATTATTAAATTTGTTTTCAGAAATATTAACATTTGTTACAAAAGCAATTGCTCAGTGGAGTACCCACATAATTATTGTGATTTGGGTACAAGGACAATCATGATATATTTGTAAAATGATTATTAACCTATTGCCCATTGTTTTAATCGGAAATCGAAACGTAGGCAAAGCATTTATGAATTTACAATGGTTGCGTTGTGTGCCGCAATATTATTTGTCAACTACCTTATTACTTGGTTTACTCATAATCAAAATAAAAATGAACTCTGGGAACGACAATGGTCGTGCCAAATTGTTTTTAAATTGCATCATCTCAATTTGATTGCGAGTAATCAACGAAATGTATTTTATTTTAAACAACCAAATGAAAATAAATTTTGTGGAAATTCCATCTTATTCTTCCGCTATCTACGCTCTTCTATCGAGTGTGGCCGTCATCTCGACTATCTCCACCCTGGTATGGAAGTAGCATAGAGGACGTGTTTTATACACATTAATAATTTATGCCTAAGATTTGCCAGAGGTTTCAGCGGTTCCTTGACAATTGATCCGCCGACAATTGGTCCCCCGGCTTACTTATAAGCAATGTGCAGTCGCTTTAGGGAAAATACATTTTACCCATTGACCTAGTATACCCTTGGTCGAAGATTTTACCTAATTACATAAAATACAACTAAGTGACCCCATAGGGATGTGCAGAGATGATGTACCGCCGGATAACAAAACAATAAAACATATTTTCTTTCAAATGCATCAAGGAAAAATCTGCTTCTCTATTTACTGTATGTACCTACCAAAGCATAACTACAAAAAATCGACACTAAATTCCTTTGATATTCGTACTCGTACCAAATTATTATTGGGTATTTTTGAAGTCGAACTGAATATCTTTTGCATTTGAAAATGGTAGTTTTAAGCTTCGAGCTTCGAGATTTGTGCTCTGAGTTTAGAACTTAAGCTTTAAGCTTTGAGCTGTGAGCCTTGAATCTAGAGCAATTTTGTGCATTTTGCTTTGAGCTTCAAACTTTAACATTTGAACTTTATGCTTTGAGATTAAAGCTTGAGTTTTGAGTTTTTAACTTTAAGCTTTGGGTTTTAAACTTTAAAATCTTTGAGCTTTTATCTTTGAAATTTATTGAGTTTTGAGATTTGACTGTAAAGCTTTGAAGGCGCATATTTGGCACATGTCGAAGTTTCATGACCCCGGCGATGCTCGGGCTTTACGCCGAGCTTTTCGAATTCAAATGGAGACGGTAATGATCATCTTGTGAAAATATTTTCGATGTACTAGAGTCCCAGTCTGTAACTCTCTGCGATTTTTATTTATTCTGTTGATTAGAGTATTGGAATTCCTACTGGAATCTTAACAGATCACGCTTTAGCTGTTTAATATAGCCCAATGTAGTAGCATTTAGGATTAGCCCTTCCTAAGACCGAATGCTTACAAAAAACAATAATATTTTATAGAGTACCGACACTTCAATAAGTTTTCTTATTTGTCAACTAGCGTGCGAAGAAAGCATTAAAAAGAATTATCCTATCAATAGTTTAACCAAAAGGTTTCTACCGAAATTCCACTTCAATGTTATCATTAAAATAGATACCCGGGTCTTCAAAAAAATCCAAAAAGAATGCTTTAGACACGAAGCTAGTAATGATTTTTTTTGTATAAAATGAAACTCTCGCAAAATCGACTTCACTTATTTGCATGTCTGAAATTATTCGCAAAGTTTGTTCGATGCACGTAGTGTATAAAAAGTCTGCTCGTGAATAATTTGTCGGGAAAACGAATTTAAAAAGCAGGACAATGTACCGCCTGGCACCGCGCCGGCTCAGCTGTGCTGTGAGTTGTAAGTTGTGGGTTGCGAGGCTATTGGCATGGAGCTACTACGACTGGCACCGTGCTGGCGCTAGTACTCTAGTACTAGACAGTACGTACTTACCGGCCGGTTATATCGGTAACCTGGCAGCACTGTTAGTACTAGTGGTGGGATATCGATTAGCATAAATATAATGGTTATCGGACAACTCAACAAAATGGCACTTCATCACTCACTCCTTTGAAAAGTCATTAAATGTGATGGAAAAAAACTGGGATATGTAGGTTAAGTCAGATTAGGTTATGGGCTATTTTTTCATCACTTTTAACGACTTTTGAGAGGGTCGTTGAAATGCCACTTTGTTGAGTTGTCAAAGAATCGAATATAACATGTTAACCCCTAAAGCCCAAAACATTTACAATGTACTGCTCTTAGGAGAATCGTCCGCGGAAAATATGTTCACATTACATTTGATTCCAGAGAAAATCGCCGTTTTTTAACTTATTTCAAAATAAAATACTTTTCTTGAAAGCAGATGATAGATTCTTTCAGTTTTAGTATTAAATCCAAATAACTAATTAAAACATTAAAATTTTGAAGGCAAACAATGATAACATTTTTAAAGTAGCTCACCGATAGTTTTTTCGTGTAAACTGTAATTCTATTTTAAACGAAACTAAAAAATATATTTAATTACATAAAAGTATTTAATTTAATAAATAATCTACTTAATATTTATTTAAAAATTTGCAAACTTTGATAAATATTTTTCAAACGCTGTCGTTTTATAGAATTATTTTTAAAAAACTCGGAAGCGTTAAGATAATATTTTTAATGCAAACTGAATACGTGGTATTTTCTCTTTTCCACACTGTTATATTTCTCACCGTAAAACAAAATGAGATAGTATACATATATTTTATAAGACCGAGGTTGGGATATATTTCTCCCAAAAAACTGCGGTTGTTTGTTGTTTGTGAATAATATATCCAAAAATTTCCTAAGAGGTTAAAGCGGTTTTGGAAAATGGTGGGTGCCCTCAACTGTAAAGAGGTTCACCAATACAAACAAAAAACCCAATATAACTTAGAATTTGAGCTTAAAGAGTTTGTCGATTCTCTCGTCGGGTGCTGACTTGCCCCATTTTCAACAAGAGTTTATCATAAAACTAATAAAAATACATAATGGATAAATTATGCGGTATCAATTATATAAGTCCGTGATTTGTATTTTTTTAAGAAAAAATATTTCTTTCGGACGTAAATAACGTTTTTCTCAACTCGTTTGAAATAAAATATTAATTAATTTCCCCCGACCGACCGTCCCATCACTAGCCCAGCGGTAGCCGACCAGCGACGAACCAAACGCGGCGGCCGGTTCTATGGCCGCGATCAGCTGTCCGGCATCATTGTTTTCGTCATTTTCAAACGCGCGCTTCACGGGTGATTACTCCCGCCTTTATTCGAAAGAAATTTACCAAACTTCTTGCCGCGTTATAATGAAATCGCCGCGATTCGGTGAGATTCGAGATTCTACTGTTTTGTTCATTGTGCACTGTGCCAAGTCGACTGATATAGTTATTTAGAAATTCTGTGTGAAAAATGAAGTGGGGTTTTACTAATAAACAGAAATCCAACTGTGTGATGTGAATGTAAATAAAACAACTGTTTTTAATTGTTTTAACAGTTTTCGCGAATCTAACGTTATTTTGACATGCGACCTTCACAGGTGCAAGTTCTTACCTACGTGAGTGTTATTATTCTATGTGTATTCCGTTTCGATAGATCTACTATCCCGCGAAATTAATGTGTTTTATTCGCCGGCTTGCTCGGGTTCCTATTGTCTCTGTGCTCTCATGCCTGGCGAGAAAGAGTTAATACCCTCGTCCCATTACCTTCTCCAGTTCACCCGAGGAAGTAGTTGTTGAACGCTGATGTAGAAATGTTCATCATTATTTTCGACTACCGCCAAGTTCAGATATTACGAGTATTGTCGTTCAGTTATCACGGTCAGAAAAGCTGCAACAGTTTATCTAAATAATAATAATAACAGTGAGTGACGTAATAAAAATAAGATATGATTTAGAATGAATTCAAAAAGAACGTATTGATTTTACGAACATCACTTTAAAAAAATAAAGAGCGCCGGTTAATTTTGAAAAAATAACGTAACGCATAAGACAGAAACACGCGTATTATTATTTGAGATTTGAAATTAGAATTCGACTGAAAACTTTCTGAATGGGTGAAATACTATCGCAATTTATTCCATAGTGAAAGATTATTTTGAAGTTTTCGCGGGAAGCTTGGTTTTGTACTATTTTTGTGGCAATGGTGGTGTATTTTTATAACACTCAGTGTATATTATTTTAAGTGCGTGTTTAGAGGTTATTGGCTATTTCTGTGGCAATATGAAGCAGTCCGAGTTGGAGAGAGATGCTCTCCCTACTCCCGGGCTGGTTGCTCAGGTGGTCACTCTGATGAACAACAACAGTGCTGGGTAAATACTTGATTCTTTACATTTTTTAAAACAATCTAACCAGTATTTCATCGATATGTGTCAATTGTACTTAGAATCCATCAATATTTTGAAAGCTTTGCAATTTTCTCATCAAAACGCGGCAAACAACACAACGTCGCAAGAGCTTTTTCTTGGTTAACGTAAATAATTTTACTAGATTCTTTGTTATTTTCAAATAGAGTTCTTCTCGGTTGATCATTTTTGATGAAATTTGAAATGCTTTTAGAGCAATTATAAAAATAGAAAGCGTATATTGAGTTCATACTTTTATGACTTGATTGATTATTTAGGTGTTTCATTAAATTATTAATTACCATGTAACGTAAATGGTTGTACGTAATATACCTGTTGTTTATATTTGACAATTGTTCATTTTTCTTTGTCATGAGAAGTCATTGTTTACATTCTTTATTGATAAAATCTGTTAGTCCCACGAAACGCAATTTATCGGCAAAAATCTTTAACTCTACAGGAGCAATTTTTTTATCGAGAGTTTTTTTATCCAACTCTCCGGAAAAGCTGATGTGTTTTGAACATAATGATTTGATAAAGTTTGGATAGTTTCACGACTAGGTTTTTTTAAAATAACTCCTGTTGTAAAATAACTGATCTGCGAATAACATGCCAAGGTCCGTTGAAGTTACCGGTGTATGTGTGTGCATGGGTACCTACCTAAATATAATCCTTGTTCCCTTTTTAATATTTAGGATGGGTTGTTTCAAAAAATTTGACGAATTCATCAAATATTTTAAGTTAATTATCTTGTTCTGTGTAAGTTATTTTCAAGTTCTGTTATTATATCATTATAGGCCAGTCGCTTCATAAAACTTAAATTATCACAGAACCTGAAAATTAACTTCAAATATTTGATGAATCCGTCATTTTTTTTAAACAACCCGTCCTTAGAGATTGTCCGTAGAGCCAAATTTTATAAAGGGGCTATATTTTCTAAACTGTTTTTCACTCAAATTTTCTGAATATACGGAATGCTGATAAGTTTATTAAATCCCTCAACACTCTCGTTTCGACATATTTTTCTTACAATTAGTGTGGTACAGACAACGTGGCGTAAAATCTTGTTTTTAACGGTTAATAATTCATAACTCATTAGCGATGCGAACTGAAAATATTTGCATTAACCTTAAAATTGCAGACAGAAAATTGTGTAAATTTCATGTTTGCCAGAGCTCACCGTTCCAGAGATTTTAAAAGCCCATCCAATTATCCAGATACACTTCTAAATCATGCATTTTGCAATATAATGTATAAGTACTTGAATATCAGACAGTTGTTTTACTCGTAAAGTTGGAATAGTTCTAATACTATCAGATTACAACCTTAATATCGTACTATCGTAAACTTACATAGTTACTACTACCCCCTATATGAGCGTTGATCGTCTCCCCACATAAAACAAATCGTAAGTACTTTCAACCCCTTTAAGTTTTCCGTCGCCTGGCAACTGGCTAGCCAACAGAAGTAACGATTCCAAGAAAATCCATTTCCCTGCATTGTGGGATTCGATGGAAAAATTCATATGGGGGAGGAAAATTTAATTTGGTGAGTAACTTTAGTGAAGAAATTTTCAATGTATTAAATTAGTATGAGAAAAAAAATTCTCATCTTCTTTTATCTCTTCACTGATTTCACTAAAATTTAAGATTTAAGATTTATTCGGCTAGCTATTTAGTTTAGTACGAGAAATTCTTCTATCAATATGAGTCAATTTTATTGACCTGTTTTTCATTTTTTAAGAATCGACATCAGTTTTCTTTAAAATCTAACACTATTGATTTTTTTATGATTATCTTGTCTCCGGCGTCGACGTCGCTTAACTTTTTATTATTCTAATAAAATATATTCTTATCAAATATTTGAAAATTATGTTACAAACAATATTGTCTTTTTTCAACGATTAAATATACATTTCTAAACTTCATTGCTTTCGCTTACATTGTGAAGGTCACACACAGATTTTAAGAATATTTTTATGATGACACTTTTTATTTATACCGCAATACTCTGTTTAACGACGCAAATAATACTCATTTTTGACAGGGACGAAAATATTTTTTCAGTCGTAGGTACATATTTACGGGGTGTATCAGCTAGTACCCGTTAAATTTTAAGCCGCCGCATCCCGAATTTCTACCGATTTATTACATTATGTACCTTAAACACTTTAAGTTTTAAAGTTCTTAAAAAAATATGTTATGAATGAAAATAATATCTAGACGTTCCCCACAACGAAACGCAAATTATATAAAATTATCTCGATAGAAAAAAAATCGCAAACTTATGCTACGAAAATTATTATAAACACGTTTTTTTCACTTATTTTAGAAGTCATATCTGTAAAAAAATTCACAGTGTTTCTTTAAATGCTATTATAGATATTCTCTACGAGATTTTTGCTCTATTTTAAACGAGTCGTGTTTTATTAAACATTTTCACAATTAACGCTTAAATTCTATCGGTATTAATATTAGCGCGCTCTCTCCATCTTCGTATATACGTATCTCTCCATCTTCTTCTTTTTGAGCGGGTATACGGCGCCATCCTGAGTTTATTTGGAATAAAAAGTAGGTAGCAATTTGGTCTCCGTCGCCTCGCCTTTTTGAGATAATCATAAAATATATAACTCATTCCGGCTTTTCCTCCCCTCCCCCGACTTCTTTCGCCTACAATTATAAGGTGGTCCATTCGTCCTGTGTGGTACTATAATTCTGTCACGAAATCAATAATTAATTTGCGTCCAGTGTAAAACGTTATCTCCCTATCAGATATAAGTTTGTTGACACAACTCTCCAAATATTATATCGAATCATAGACCTATCCCACATTCGGATGGATAATCTGGTATTATCTGATGGTATCAGTAGGCCAGGGTATCGCAATTTATTGATTAATGAATCATCACTATTATTAATATATGTACCTATTATCGGAAAAAAGAACACACGAGGCAAATAATGGGTTTTTTTAATTTTTCTGTCTCAGTATCATTATCATCGTATCTGCTAGTAATTAAAAAGCTGTACAAATGTGATCGACCGCCAACACTAAGTGTGACTTTTACATGGTCAATTATACAAATGAAAAAAAAAATTGTTTGCAGTTCACACGCGGTAGAAGTGAAACCTTCAGACAACTAAAGTAGACAAGAGTGGGTAGGCTACGAAGCACCGCACAAAGAGGAGAACGATTATTCTATCTCATTCTCTCGTAGGCTAAATCCTACAAATATATTTGTTCGTTTATTTTTAGTTTCGCTTTTTTTGTTTCATCGAGTTTCAAATCACAGCGGTGCTTAAGAAGTTTTCACTTCAAAAGTTCTTTGCTTAATACCACTTTATTTAATTTATACACGTCGACCGGTTTCGGTTGATCCCAACCTTCGTCAGGATAATAAATAAATGAACTAAATTAGAGTAACGTATTTACGCCAGTGTGGATATATCGATCTACCAGTTGATTAGTCAAACATCTCTGTTGAATTGAATGAATGAACAATTTGAGTTGAGTATGCAGTTATATATAAAAGTGTCCTCTCTAGCTGGTACAATACTCAGATTACTCATAAAAGCAACCAAATAATTTATAATGCTGAAAAACTTGTAGCGAATTAAACAAAATATTGATGCTGTCTGGGTAGTAGGATATTTCAAAGTGTCTTACTAATGTACCGGACCGTTATGCCTCTCGGTGTTATTTTAAAGCATATTTGATATGTAAAACACAGACACATGTAAATAATATAATACGTGCTATCAACAAGCGACCGACAGGATATTCCTCCACTCGACTCTTCACTGAATATAATGTCTTAGTCATACGGCAACTCCATCTAAAATTTACTCACGCATTTCAAGTTCAAATATAAGAAAAAAAACCCTCTTACATCACAGTTACACCACCAGAACAATAACCAACTGACTCTACAATGTACCTACACTACGCACCACATCAGTTCGAAAACGTTTCATGTACCTAGCTCCTAAAATATTTAAACTTCTCCCTGAGAACTTAAAAAACCGAACCTTTAAAAAACAACTATCACAATGGATCCTTACATTTAGAAACTATGATATGTAAAACTTACTACCTAAATTGAATTGAATTATAATAATTAAAATTTGTTGCTTAAATTAAATTGTATTGCATAATTATAACTTTTAATAACTATTATTATCAAATTGGATTGTATAATTTATTAATTGTATCCTTGTAATTGTAAACTTCATCCGCCATAACACAGGGACATCCCTAGCATGGCGAATGAATTAACACAATTTTTTTTTTCAATGTATAATGTTCTTTTTTTAAATAAATAAATAAATATTTGATTTACGGTGAGCATTCGAATACTGCTTTCCTCACTATCTCAAAACTTAGTATTTGGAGATATTTGGCTAATCAACTGGAACATCGATATAAATGAATAAATATAATTAAAAATATAATATAAAAAAATAAAAAATTGTGAAAAAACACAATCAATCAAATTAAATTTTCTTGGGCACGCCGGCATTTAAACTACTTCAAAAGTGACTTCAATGTTGACTTCAAAAGTGACTTCAATGTTGATTTCAAAAGTGACTTCAATTTGGGAGGCGGGAATGGGTACCGCCGCCCCGGGAACCTTTATTCGATAACCAACACCTCTTCCATAGGTCACCCCAAGTGGTTCGCTACGTTTGGTGATTTAGCAGGGGTGCCCGGGTTCAAGGGGTGAGGTTTGTCTAGGTCTTGGAGGCGGATGACCAGGACACACTGAACCCCAGATTCCTACCCACCCCTTAAACGGCTTAAACCCTTTTCCTTCCCAGAACTCTCCTTCCCTTTCTTTCCTTAAAAAAACCCTCCATACAGCATCTCCAAAGATGACATAAGCCCTGAGAGAAATTATTTTCCTAACTACTCGAACGAATGTGTCCTAACACTTACAAATGTGAACTTACCTGTCTATTACCTATGTTTTTACTTAAGTCTATCCAAATTCTATTTACGTCAAGTGTACCCGCTTGATCCGTGACTTTGGTTTAGGCTGACACGGCTAGAAGTGGCATGAGAGGGATTCGAAAGAAGAAGCCTTCAAAGTGAACGTATTACGTGACATTGAGAATAAGTGAGACACTAACCCATTTATGTGCCGCCGTGTGCAGTGTTCTTTAGAGCTCAGTTGTAACACATACGTAATCTCTCTATTATTATTTCTGAATCGATTCGATAGTAAGACTTGAAATATAATATCAACGTTTAATTTTAAGCTCTAAATGTAATGCGTTATGCGTAGTGCTTTCCCGGTTTATAATAAACAAGTAAATGTAGATAAAAGAAGTTGCAAATGTTTAAATTGCTTATGGTAACACTGAGATAGTTCATTGGCAAAGAGATATATATATTTAAATTACTGTGTGTTTTGTGCATATTTTTCACAATTTGTAGTACACACGTTGTTTACAAATAGTGGTACTTTCCGAAAAAAGTTGTTAAGAAATACATGAGTTTCACCAAAAAGCTATATATGATGTTTAAACAAAAATAAAGCATACTAATTTGGGTTTTCGGTGCTTGGGTGCGTAATTTGAAATTATTTTCCTGCGTAATGCGTAAAACTATTCAAGTTCAAACTTTTAAGTTTTAATTTTCAAAATTGGAACTGACAAATATAAATCATATCCGTCAAGTGATAAAATAGGTACCAAAATTATTTTGATAGTTAAGTGGATCGCTTGCGCGGCCCTTTTCTGCCCGTTTCATACAAATCTTAAATTTGGATTTGAGATCAAAATACCCAACCAAACTGAAAAATTATTTTTGTAATCAAAAGGTATATCAAATATCTCTGGCTTGCCATCGAAGTAAAATCATGTATGGTTTCATAGTGCTTTCACACAAACGAAGTATTGAATTCCGTAAGTCTAAACTTAAACTTTAGGTCGCACAGTTTACACCCGCGCTGTGCAAGCGGGTTTCCTACAGAGCGTCGGACCATCCCAAATATCATGCTTCATTTATTTTTGCTTTAAATTATAAGATATAGGCCATTAAAGATTTTAAGGTTTCTTGATTTTAGAGGCAACTCGGGCAATTATTTGTGAGTAAATGAAAAACAATAAAAAATAACTTTACTATGTAATTACTAATAAAAATATAATGAAATATAGAATAAAAGATAAAAATTAAGAAAAAAATTATTTTGATGGGTATAAATTTAAAATACAAATTACCTATTTACGGTGGAACAAAAATTTGTCGTTTATACATTAAAATTGCTACCCAAAAAATTCATTTTTAACAATGTTTTATTTTTTATTTTATTTTTCATTGTATATCATCCTGGGGCATTTTTTTATAAATACTCTCAGTTTCACAAATCATACGTGATTTTTCAGTGGTTTTCTTCAAAACGTCTACATTTTATTGTCAAAGTGTAATTTTATGTAACATGTGTGAAGTGATTATGTGTGCTTATAACTTGTATTTTTTCCCTTTCTTGAAGACGCAAAGAAGAGTGGGGTATGCACTTTCATGGTGCAAAATGTATCATTGTTTTAACTAGTGCAGTGTTAGGTTCTGATTAGCGTTCGTACAATCCATGGATAATGAGGCAAGCAAATCATCAGGCCAAGCCAAGTAAGTGCACTATTTTCAATTAATGTATTAGAAATAAATTTTTAATTAACTGTGAAGTTTTTTTTTTTAATTTTCAGCAATCTGAAAATTCTCAAATTAAAAAAAAAGTTGTAGTCGCAGATATTTTAACTACAAATCAATGGACTATAATAAAAAAAAATATGGGTTCTTCAAAGTGACACAGCTCTGAAAATAGCTTGGTAAACAATGGACGTTGAGAAGGAATGTGACACCTATTTACACATCACGTTTTTTTGAGATTCGATATTATGGCATCAAACAAAGAGTTGATCGCTGCAAAAGTTTCCGTAAGGCTAGGTTTACACTCGTAAGTTTTTTTCCCGTAATTCGCTCGGGTAAGCGATTTATGGCCAAATTACCAATGTAAACGACACCAAAAGTCACTTAACGCAATTTAAAGCAAATTACAGAACTTCTTCTTTCAGAAGTTTTTTGACAGGTCTAATCGCGTCCGCGCGAAATTCCAGCCTTCTTCCAGCTTATAAAACCAGTTTGATAAGCTGAGGGACTTTCTGTAAGAAATAGTACCAAAATGCGCCGTTGCGAAATGTCAAAAATCAAAAGACAATTGTTTTTATTGGATTTTTTCCTATAAAACTAGTATTTATTTCCACTTATTTGAGTTTTCTGAAAATGAGCATCCTTCTATTCAATTATCGGTCCAATCCTTTCTAATCTCAATGTTTCTGTTTTTAAAATTACGTATTTGAATTCGAAGTCAGTTGCTGTCATTCGGATAAAATGAAAGAAATCCATTAATTTTCGCCTTTGACGGCACAAAAGTGCGTGGAGGATTGTTTAATTAAAGCCAAATTTATTCTGTTTCAGTACTTTATTTGGGCCTTTTCGTCTTTATTGACAAAATCGCGTAAATTTGACAGTAGCAGGTCGTTGTTGAAAGGAAGTCATCTTACCGCTTATGAATTTACAGATGTAAATGGTCGCATGAGCAGTTACACAGGTCGAACTTCCGAAAAACTTCCGTTATCATTAATTACCACAATTCAGATGCATATGTAAACGCTCGTGTGAGTAACCTGTCAAAATCTTACGTAATCCGTAAATTTTAATTATGAGTGTAAAGCTAGCCTTAGGCTAGCTTTACACTCGTAATTAAAAATTACGGATTACGTAATATTTTGACAGGTCACTCCCAGGAGCGTTTACATATGAATCTGACTTGTGGCAATTAATGATCACGGAAGTTTTTCGGAAGTTCGACCTGTGTAACTGCTCATGCGACCGTTTACATCTGTAAATGTATTTGCGGTAAGATGGCTTCCTTTCAACAACGACATGCTACTGTCAAATTTACGCGATTTTGTCAATAAAGACGAAAAGGACCAAATAAAGTGCTGAAATAGATTTTGGCTTTAATTAAACAATTCTCCACGCACTTTTGTGCCGTCAAAGGCGAAAATTAATGGATTTCTTTCATTTTATTCGAATGACAGCTACCTGACAGCTGCCGACTGCAACCGACTTCGTATTCAAATACGTAATTTAAAAAACAGAAACATTGAGATTAGAAAGGTTTGGACCGATAATTGAATAGAAGGATGCTCATTTTCAGAAAACTCAAATAAGTGGAAATAAATACTAGTTTTATAAGAAAAAAATCCAATAAAAACAAATGTCTTTTGGTTTTTGACATTTCCCAACGGCGCATTTTGGTACTATTTCTTACAAAAAGTCCCTCAGCTTATCAAATTGATTTTATAAGCTGTGAGAAGGCTGTAATTTCGCGCGGACGCGATTAGACCTGTCAAAAAACTTCCGGGAGAAGAAGTTCTGTAACATGCTTTAAATTACGTTAAGTGACTTTTGGTGTCGTTTACATTGGTAATTTGGCCATAATTCACTTACACGAGCGAATTACGGGAAAAAAATTACGAATGTAAAGCCAGCCTAAGAATTGATGTTATGGCACTGAGGGATCACCAGATCGACCATTGCACAAGTTTCCTTAAGAATCGATATTAAAGTCACCGAGATATCACCAAAGGAATGGATAATTGCACGGGTTATTTCAAAAGTCTCCAATTAAACACACTGAGAGATCACTATGGGGGTGACCATTGCACAGAAGCTTCTTTAACATAGGCGATATTAAGGAACTGAGAGATCATTATAGAAGTTGATCATTGCACTGGTTACCTCAAAAGTGCTCAAAGACTAAGGACGGGTTGTTTCAAAAAATTTGATGGATTCATCAAATATTTGAAGTTAATTTTCACGTTCTGTGTAAGTTCTATTCTAATTCTATTTTTACATCATTATAGACCAGTTGATTCACAAAACTGAAATCATCACAGAACTTGAATAGAACTTACGCAGAACGTGAAAATTAACTTCAAATATTTGATGAATCCATTAAATTTTTTGAAACAACCCGTCCTAACAGTTCCTTAATTTATTGTTCCAAATGTCATATGTAGGTAATATTGCCCACACACTCGTCAGAGGATAGGTACTTGGGTGGTAGGTTAGGTTAGGTATGAAACTTTAACTAAATTGAATAATATTATATTGTTCTCAGTGTAATGACTGACTAATGTTTTGGCCATACAATTTGTACTTGAATATTCATACCGCCTTACCTCAAGTACTTAACAATAATTTTTGTATAATGCAGTAATTTAGTTATGTTCATGCATTCATGCAAACACAGTAGTAGGTCAGGGGCGTTGAAACCATTGCGTCAAATGTCCAACTTGTGATGATATTATGGGCTTTTTAAAAGATGCTTTTTTTAGTCCAGTTCCGTACCGGTCGTCTCTTCATGTGTTCCGGGTAAAAAAGGAACATGTTCTATTTTGGTTCAAAATATCGTACAGTTTAAGATGACGGATATTATTTGACATATATGTTGTCTTTTTTTACATTAGCTCCACACAGGAGGCCTTGAAGGATGCTGTGAGGAGGGTCTTTTTAGGGAAGTTGTGAGAAATGTTGATAGGTACTTAGTTTTAAATTCGTTTCCGAAAGATTAGGGACCATTCATAAATTACGTCACACATTAAGGGGGGGGGGGAGTAGAGAAGTGTGACATGGGGAAAGGGGGGGATCATCAGTTCTGTGACATCACATGTAAAAATCTCAATTATTAAAACGTAAAACAAATTAAGATGTAAATTTGCAAAATATGTGACGTCACACTAGAGGGGAGGGGGTCTCAAAAATGTGACGATGTGTGACAGGGACGGGATGGGGGGATCAAAAAATCATGAAATTCTTGAAAGGGGCTTGAAAGTTTATTTATACGCCACTGACAAGGTTCATAAAAAATTCATACGTATTTTCCATACATTGAGTAAGTAACATAATGGCGCACATAACGTTCATTACAGATAATTTTATGTAAAAATATTTTGCTTTTGAAGTTTATTCTTCGCTTAAGGTCGTAATATACGATTACGCCAATTTTAATCCATGTAATCGGCCAGCATTGCGTTGAATTAATTAGCACGAAACTCATTTACTTTGCACGAAACGTCAGTCGTTTGTCGTGGGTGGATGATGCATTTACTTGTGACGGGTACGTACTTAATTACCTGCTCTTGTTTTAAAAACTTTCAAATACCCATTTAACGTAAAGACTAAGGATGGGTTCTTTCAAAAAATTTGACGAATTCGTCAAATATTTGACGTTAATTTTCACGTTCTGTGTAAGTTCTATTCAAGTTCTGTGATGATTTCAGTCTTAAGAAGCAGCTGGCCTATGATGATAAAATAACAGAACTCGAATAGAACTTACACAGAACGTGAAAATTAACTTCAAATATTTGATGAACTCATCAATTTTTTTGAAACAACCCAACCTTAGTTTAAATGACGTCAAATGTCTGTCAAATAAGAGTAGAAAATATTATAATTCGAACTAAAAAAAATTATTCCTTCAAACATCGCAAATTCACTTTGTGGAGTCATTATTAATTTAACGCGAGTCATAATTAATTTAACGTGTATCTGTAGGTTCACCACTACTAAATAAATAGTGGGGTACACAAAGTTATTTGTTTTTATTAAATTAAAAAAAAAAAAATTAGGCTGGCAACACCAATTTAACCTTCAAATAGTCTTTTAAAGTGCAATGACACTGGATGTATGGAACGTAGTAATCCACATAAAAAAAACATTTTTGTACTAAAAAAAATAGAAAAAGCACCGTTGTTAAGGTACATGCTTAATGACATAAATTTGATTAATTGGAGTTTTGCAAAATAATTTGCTTTAATTTAATTTACCATAAAATTGAATTTAACAGTATATATAAAGGAAGAATAACTAATGGTGAGTTTAGTTACACTACTTTTAAATCTGAATGAGTTAAAAATATTCAGATCTAAAATTAGAGACATGATCTAAAGCCCGGGCAACGCTAGGTACTTAAGCTAGTATTAAATAAATATGAGCAAGTGTGCTTTATGTTCTATTACAATATCGTTATTCTTCATTATGTTAATACAAAATTGCAAAGTTATAATAATAATATACCTATCTACATGCAATTCTAATTTTGAGATCAGTGGTTATATCGCAATGAAAAAATATTTTTTTCACTTTTATGCTTTTTTATTTTTTTATAAAAATGTAGGTTACACAGCTTTACATTAACACCATGAGTTATATTTTTTAGTATTGCCATTTGAACAACAGTGGCGCCCTCCTACGTTTTCTACTCTTATTTCACAAACTGTAACTGATGTATTTGAAATAAAAAATGTATTTATGTACCTAGCAAGTAAGTAGGTATGTATTTGAGAAGCAATTTTATATCACATGTTGACTCAGTCTGTTTTCTGAATAATAAAAACACTCGATCGTGACCTCTGACGCCATGAAATGTGCACAGATTTCCACTTCAATTCAACTTTTTTTCAGTTGAACTTTCAAGTATTCATCTAAACTAAATAAAACAAGATGCCATTTCGCTTGGGTAGAGGGGAGTCAGATTATTTTGTAAATAACATCACTTAAAAAATACACAATATACAATACAATATTGGATTGAATCACCGATGTAATTTTGTATTTGTCAGCCTCTCTTGAAAGGTTTGAGTTTTTTTATTAACAAAACTATTTATTCATATTCATTTTGCGTATGTACGGGCGCGACCAATTAATTATTATTAATATCTTAAAGCATAACTTGCAAAAGTGTCTAAAACCTAAAATAATTTTATTGGCGCCATCTATGAATGCGTAGATTACAACGTACGTTGCGTTTAACCTTAACAATAATTTTTGTATAATGCAGTAATTTAGGTATGTTCATGCATTCATGCAAACATAGTAATAGGTCAGGGGCGTTGCGTCAAATGTCCAACTTGTGATGATATTATGGGCTTTTTAAAAGATGATTTTTTAGTCCCGTTCCGTATGAGTCGTCTCTTCAAGTGGGTTCGGAGTAAAAAAAGAACAAGTTCTATTTTGATTCAGAATTTCGTACAGTTTAAGATGGCGTACTTATTTGACATTTGTTGTCTTTTTTTACATTAGCTCCATTCAGAAGGCCCTGAGGGATCTTTTTAGGGAAAGGAAAGAGAGGAAGTTCCGAGAAGGAAAAAGTGTGGATAGGTATTTAGCTTTAAATTCGTTTCAGAAAGGTCAGACTTACGCATTTTTTTTATATGAATAATACACAATAGTCCAACAGCTCCCGTCTGGAGCCAGTAAGACTATAGCATCCCCAATTGGTATGTTGTAAGGCTGAAGGTAGTGGGGAGGGGAAAAGGAAAGTGGGAAGTACCTGGCTATTCAGATCTAGTCACCAAACACGGCTTTTTTTATATGAAATACCGCACAAGAGTCCCAACTGCTCCCGTCTGGAGCCAGTGAGGCTATGGCATCCCCAATTGGGGTATGTTGTGAGGCTGAAGGTAGTGGGGAGGGTAAGGAGATAGGGAAGAGGAAGGTAGGGAAGTACCTGGCTATTCAGATCTGGTCACTAAACACGGCTAAAGCCATTTCAAGCAACGTTTCAATTCTGAATGGTGGTCTTACACCAGGGCGATACTGATAGTATCTTCCACTCTGGAACGTGCCGCAAATAAACTATATATTATTTTAAATGAATAAATTGTGAAATAACACAAATTAATCAAAATAAAATTTATTTGCGCACGCCGGGTTCGAACCCGCGACCTTCGGATTGTGAGTCGAGAGTCTTGCCTCGGGACCACGGCTAAAGCCATTTCAAGCAACGTTTCAATTCTGAATGGTGGTCTTACACCAGGGCGATACTGAGAGTATCTTCCACTCTGGAACGTGCCGCAAATATACTTTATATTATTTTAAATGAATAAATTGTGAAATAACACAAATTAATCAAATATAATATTAAGGGGGTGTATATATTATGTAACTACCTATAGAATCTGTTTGAAATACATGTATCTATTTATGATTAATAAAAAAAAAAATAATAATAATTTATTTGCCACGTCGGGATTCGATCCCTCGACCTTCGGAATGCGAGTCAAGAGCCTTACCGCTGGACTACGCCGGCCATCAAATAAGCTCTACAGGAGGCTCACGACAGAGATGTAAGGTGGCGGTACCCATAACTCCCAAATTGTAGCTTACCCAGGGGCTTGAAAGTTTATTCATACGCCACTGACAAGGTTCATAAAAAATTCATACGTATTTTCCGTACATTGAGTAAGTAACATAATGGCGCACATAACGTTCATTACAGATAATTTTATGTAAAAATATTTTGCTTTTGAAGTTTATTCTTCGCTTGAGGTCGTAATATACGATTACGCCAATTTTAATCCATGTAATCGGCCAGCATTGCGTTGAATTAATTAGCACGAAACTCATTTACTTTGCACGAAACGTCAGTCGTTTGTCGTGGGTGGATGATGCATTTACTTGTGACGGGTACGTACTTAATTACCTGCTCTTGTTTTGAAAACTTTCAAATGCCCACTTAACTACTTAGTTTAAATGACGTGTGGTCTGTCAAATAAGAGTAGAAAATATTAAAAATGGAACTTAAAAATTTTTAAGGCTGGCCAATTTAACTGTAAATATTATTTTAAAGTGCAACGACACTGGATGTATGGAACACAATAAACCACATTTAAAAAAAAAAACATTTTTGCTTTCATTTAATTTAACATAAAATTGAATTTAACGGTAGAAAGGACGAATCACTAATGGTGAGTTTAGTTACATTAATTTTAGATCTGGATGAGTTAAATATATACAGATCTAAAATTAGAGACGTGACCTAAAGCCCGGGCAACGGTTGATACTTAAGCTAGAATTAAATAAATGTAAGCAATTTCTAAACTGTGCTTTACATTCTATTACAATATCTTTGTTCTTTATTATGTTAATGCAAAATTGCAAAGGTATAATAATAATATACCTATCTACATGCAATTCTAATTTAGAGATCAGTGGTTATCTATATCGCAATGAAAAAATATTTTTTTCACTTTTATGCCTTTTAATTTTTTTATAAAAATGTAGGTTACACAGCTTTACATTAACACCATGAGTTATATTTTTTAGTATTGCCATTTGAACAGCAGTGGCGCCCTCCTACGTTTTCTACTCTTATTTGACAAACTATAACTGATGTATTTGAAATAAAAAATGTATTTATGTACCTAGCAAGTAAGTAGGTATGTATTTGAGAAGCAATTTTATATCACATGTTGACTCAGTCTGTTTTCTGAATAATAAAAACACTCGATCGTGACCTCTGACGCCATGAAATGTGCACAGATTTCCACTTCAATTCAACTTTTTTTCAGTTGAACTTTCAAGTATTCATCTAAACTAAATAAAACAAGATGCCATTTCGCTTGGGTAGAGGGGAGTCAGATTATTTTGTAAATAACATCACTTAAAAAATACACATATAACCTATAATATAGATACCTATAATTAACCCAATTTAATAGATAGCTTGAAGAAAAACAATAATTACGTAATAATTTATACACCACGTGTATCTGGAGCATTTGGTTTCTTAAGTGGAAGATACTCTCAGTATCGTCCTGGTGTAGGACCACCATTCAGAATTGAAATGTTGCTTAAAATGGCTTTAGTTGAGTATGTTGACCAGAACTGAATAGTTAGGTACTTCCCCATCTTCCTCTTCCCCACCTCGTTCCCCTCCCCACTTCAACCTCACAAGTGAACGTACCCCAATTGGAGATGTCAGAGTCTCACTGGCTCCAGGCGGTTGGGAGCAGTTGGGACCCTTGCGCAGTTTTTACATTAAAAAAAGGATTTGCTGTTTATGCAATTATGTAAGAATTATAACATAAGTTGGGGACTCGATCCCATTATAATCATATAAATTGGATTATTTCTATAGCGCCGTTTTCGCGATAAGATCACCTCAATAGTGTATATTGTGAGGCTGAAGGTGGGAGTGGGAGGGAAAGTGGGGAGGGGAAAAAGACGGGCAAGATGTAAGTGAGGAAGTGCCTGGCTATTCAGATCTAGTCACCAAACGCAGCTAATGTCATTTCAAGAAACATTTCAATTCTGAATGGTGGTCTTACACCGGGGCGATATTGAGAGTATCTCCCTTTCTAAAATGTGCCGCAAATATACCTTATATTATTTTAAATGATTAAATTGTGTAAATATAAATCAATTATATAAAATTTACTTGCGCACACCAGAATTTGAACCCGCGACCTCCGGATCGCTAATCAAGTAGTCCTTGTCTCTCGACCACAAAGGCCATGAAATCCGTCAGGCCTATCCTGTTACACAAAGGTTGTATTCATTTAACATTATTTTATGTGTTAACTACTACTCTACGAAGTTCAGGACTAAATTTGCTATGATGTGTGTCCTTTACCATGATATAATTAATACCATGCCCTATATCTTAAAATTCAATATGTGGCTGCAAGCATTTTAAAATTCTTAATTTTGACTTAAAGTACGGGTTTAATGCAGTGGTACAGTTAATTATTTTAATAGCCGGAGACTGCGCATCGAATCTTTCTTTGACCTACAACCTTTTTAAGAGGTTTACAAATTTAAAAATAAGTACAAATATAACTATATTACCGTACAAATTAATAGGAACCATTATTTGACTTCATTATCATTGGCTTTGTTTGTCAAATGTTTTGCCTATATATTTTTTTAAACAAATGTAATCAAATTGAATCGAACTCTATAATTCAATCAACTTTTGAAGTGAAACTTCTTTAACATCGTTGTGCTTTGAAACACGATGAAACGGAAACAACACTAAAAAGAGACAAACACATACACCTATAGGATTTAGCATGAGGATTTAGCATATTTAGAATGAGGTAGAATGATTATAAGCTCACTTTTCAAGGCTCCTATTGGTTGAGATTTTGTTTAACATTATTTGTGTCACTCACTCATTCTTAATTTTGTTCTCTGGACAACGCTTTGTATATACTGTATATTCTTTGTTTCACATTATTTTATCAATATTTTTTTAAGGACTCGTAAGAAACACTATATGATTACTTTTAAGTTTGTTATAGTTCAGCGCACTTGAAATGAAATTACACAAAAGTGCGCTATACGAATATTACGTTTTTATTATTATTATTTGTGCGGTGCTTCGTAGCCTCCTCACTCTTGTCCCTTTAATTTTCTGAAGGTTTCACTTCTACCGCGTGTTAATTGCACGCTCGGATTTTTTTATTAGGAATCCTCCTAAAGCATGAAAAAATCATTATCGACTGTCTCATTTCTGGCAATTTGAATTCCGTCGGGGAGGATAAAATTAACAGAATTGTCTGTCGTGTCTTGTGTCAGTGTCATCATAGTCTTAAAATGCCTTCGGATAGCCGAACAGATGTTACGCGTTGAAATATATATAAGGACCTACTGAAAATTGGAATTTAGTATGTCAAAATACATAATCTAACCTAATATTATAAATGCGAAACTGCGTGTGTTTGTTTGTTACGGTTTCACGCATAAACCACTAAACCGATTTTAAAAATTCTTTCACCAATAGAAAGTTATGTTATATGCGAGTAATTTAAGCTGTATATAATGGTAAGCTCTGGCGTCATGAAATTATAAATTTTAATATATATTTATTATACGTTTTCTGTCCCTAACAAAAGCGAGTTATTGCTAACGTCAGAAGAAAAGCAAAACAAATCGTTGCCGTGAAAACCATGTTGATATATTTGCGGGAAATTTTATTTCAGCCGTCGTAGTTAATATCTATCTCGAAAAATGAATCGTCGAAATGTATGTACGCGCATAACTTCCGAACGACTGCACCAAATTTGATAATTCTTTTTTTACTACTGGCGAGCTCTGGCATTATGAAATTTGTATAAAAAAATTGCAATAGGTGGCACGCGACCTGTTTGATAACTGAATGTACCGGGAATGAATGTATGGAAAATGTAGGGAAAACTGAGAGTGTATGGAATGCGGGTGGGGGGAGGGGGGTGGGACGAGGAGGAGGAGGAGGGAAGGGGGAGGGGAACCTGGGAGATTGGAGGGGAACTCGGGAGGGGGGTTCACGGGACGGGGGAAGGGGGGAGTGGAGTGGGGAGAGGGAAGGTGGAGGAGGCGGAGTGGGAACGCGAGAGGAGAAGGGGACGCGGGAGAGGAAGGGAAGGCGGAAGGGGAACAAGACGAATGGGAAAGAACACGCAGGGAGAAACAATTTTTTTAATAAATGAAATAGCAACACATGCCGGGTACCAGCTAGTAACTAATAAAATAACACATTACTTTCATTCGTTCAATCAAGTGAATCTGAACAAATTAATCAATTCGTTTTGGAGAATCGAACATTGACATTGGATTTTTAAATTTTAAAGCTTTTCCTTGATTGTAGACTCTTATGTCATATTTTCAAATCTCTTACATCCCGACATAGGTTTGTGTTGTTTAAAAATCTTTTAATATATTGCTTGTACAGATACTTGTTGAAAAACTGGACTTGGAATTAACGACTCTGGTATGACTCTATTATTTCTTTAAGTGCCTCTGGTCTGTTAAAGCTATTAAGCTCTGAAATAATAGCCAAGATGATTAGATGCGTTTATTACAACTTCTCAGTAATTAAGTTTTGGAAGTTAGCCACGAGTTAACTACCTACTCATATCGCCTCTTTATTTTACTGGCCCTTTCCGTAATTATTTCGTATATGCATGGGTCTTCGAATTTCCTTGTTTGCGTCATTTGAGATGCGAATTTATCACGCTAAAATGTGACGAAAATCACTCGCCTTTTATTCGTTCCCAATTTTGTTTGGTGGTACACTAAATCATTGTATTATTTTACATTATTTGCAAAGAGTTTCGGTATCACCATTGAACTCATTTAACCTCTCGTTTCGTTGACCTGTATTTAGATATGTCGACATTGCAGTGGTTTGCATTCACAGTGCAGTGTTGTACAAAAGTGTTGTACCTCTGCAAAATACATTATAATTGCTTTATTATGAACGTAGGTAAATAATTTGAGTTTGAGTGCAACAGTAAACATTATCCATTAAAATGTGCCTCTGTAGGACAATGGTATCTGCATTGTTACTGTTCGCATAGGAGAATTGTCCTCATAGGACAACCGTTCCCATAGCCTCAGGATAACTGTCCCTTAGGCCATTTATTCTGATCGTGTATCTGCAATTGAGCCGTGATTAAGTGCAATGTCTTTCCGAATAATTTTCCTATTGGACAAATTCCCTCTTGGGACAACTGTCAACATGATTTGGTAGGACAACTCCTCCAACAAGACAACTCTCTTCGTAGCACAACGAAGTCTTCGTGTCCCCATAGGTCATAAAAAACTACCCCGTAGGACAACTTTCCTGTAACAATTACCCCCATATCTGATAAATGATAACTGTCCCTATGGCCAAAAGACTGCTCCTTTTACCATTTCCCATATACCCTTAAAATGTTAGCGTAAAATTCGTCGCACGAATATTTTACTGCAGACATCATGCGAAACAATTTAGAATCCGTGTACGCGTGTCCATAATGATGATTTAATTGGAAGAACTTTCTTGACGATCACAATTAATATTCCAAGTATTGCATGATTGGAATATTTGCGTAAATAAATACATGCAACATTTTAAATATTTTTTGCCTCAATAAAGAGATTTACGAAAAAACTGATTTTAATTTTTCAAATTTTCTAAAATTTTACTAAGAATTAGCGAAAAATTACGCGATGGGGAGTTTTTAGGGACTGGAAAAGACTGCAGGGTTCTTTTTTACATCCATCTGAATGCGGCTTCACAAATTAATCATTTCTGGAAAACGAGTACAATATTAGTTTTCTCTGTATTTAAGCCTTGTATGCTGTGATTAATGCTTTCGAAGTCTCATATTATACGTGAATTAATCATTTAGCTATATAGAATATTCTTATCTCGACACGAAAACTAAAGCTATGGTGGCAATTAACACTACTGCTGGAATAATGGACATCAGGGGTATAATAAAACTGGGGTAATGCAGAGAATTCGTGTTTCATTCTGCTCTTGGATCCAGCCTCCTTTTTAAACTATGAACTAAAATAATATATAGGGACAGAGATATTTCAGAGGTTGTATTTTTTTATTTATTTTTTACAATTTATCACTGTTGACGTGGGTTGGTAGGTGCACTATTGCCGAACACCCACCCGAGGGACGGCTTTTATTATATACTCTTTACTGCCTTCAACATTTTGTACAAAATCTGTTCATTGTTTATCTGGATATCTTTTTAATTTGAGGCGGAAAATATGATTAAATGTATGCATGCTGTCTGACAGACTCCCACGTCAGCAATTAAAGGTTAAATGTATTGTTTAGCTCTCAATTATTAACCCCACTAGGGTTCGCCTGTACCAAGGTTAATAATTTCACAATTGCATAAAAGTAACACAAATACACAACGATCATTATCAAACATTAAATTCAAAAAGATAAAATAGTAAAGTAAATACATAATAATAAAAATTTAAAGTAACAATGATGAATGAAGGAAATTTGTAGAAAAAATAATATATGAACTAACAAAAAAGTATTGAGAGATGAAACAAAGTGTTATTATTCATTATGTCATGTTCAATGTTTCAGTTTTTTGTATGTTATAAAAATACATTTACTAAAGATCCCACTGTAACCTCACATAAAAATTATGTACACTATACACAAATATACAAATAGTTCTGTAAACAGTATGTATGTTTCTATTTTTTTCTTATTGACAAAATATTAAGACTTGTAAGTAGTTACTTAAATACCTACCTGCCATATTTTAAACCGTATATTTTATGTAATATATATTTTTTTAATTTCTAATAAAGAATTATACAATTTGTCCAAAGAAACGTCAGCATCTCAATCACAATAATTTTTTATTAGGTAGGTACCTATCATAATATTGATTTTTCCGATCTAGCCCGTAGAAGGATCCACGCTCATGCAATCTCTGGCGGGATAAAAAAGCAGTTTTCAACAACAAAAAATTACAGATAGACGAAATGCTGAACGGTCGAGTGAAAACAGAACTTCGCTGCTTGCATTGCTGCAGTATCTCATTATCATAATTGGATACTAGATAACACTAAATTTACTAAAATATTTAGTTTGGTCAGCAAATTTTCATCGATTTGTCACATTTTAATTTCATATCTTATTTTGATAGTTTTCACATAACTGTCAACGTATGCAGTGGTCATGGTAACTCACTAACTAAGGGATGTGCAGAAAGGATAGACCGCCACACAACTCTGTATTGGCACACAACTCTGTATTGGCACACAACTCTGTATTGGCACACACTTCTTGTTTCATTCACATTGGTATATCGTCTCATACAACGTGCTCTTCTGTTATTTTGTACATGACTTCTTGACATGACCCGATTCAAGTATTTGATTCGCTTGATTGTGTCATGACTTCCTCAGGCGTCCCCGATTTCTTCTACCATTAACTCCCACGTCTTGTGTTTTTCTTACACTCCTTTCTTCGTTCATTCGTTGCACCTGTCCAAACCATCGAAACGTCCATTTCTTAATCTTAACCTTACAAATCTTATTCTTACACTTACACTTACATCAGCCTTGCATTCTTTCCGAAATCATTGAAACGTGCAAATTTGTTATTTTTTCAATCAGCTCTCACAATTACAATATGCGTGCATTTCCACATCACTATCCACCAACTATACAATAATTATGCCTGTGTTTCCACGAGCCAGTAACCATCAGACAGGTATCTGACTGCCATTAGCCAGGCGTCTGCGTCTGTTACACATGACGAACTGCAGTGGCAGTGACTGCTGTGGAGTAGTAGGTATATAGTTGGCAGCTACCTGCTGTGGTAGTGTGGTACTGGGACTGCGCAGGTGGAGTGAAGTGGTACAGTACACTGTGAAGGTATAAATACTGCACAGTGGATGAGTCACGAGGCAAGGCTTATCAGTGCACGACGCTTCACAGAGCGAGAGGTCGAAGCCTCTTCATCGACACTGCAGGTGCACTCGTACTGAGACAGATATAAATTGGATGTCTAACAATTATAAAAAGATTGCTTTTAAACGTACAAACCTCTTTGTACGTATTTTGTAACCTAAGGGGTTTTCCAATAAGAGGTGTTATTTTGAATAGCCCGCTATTTCGGTAGATGTCACTTTTGAAGCTGTCATTTTTTGACATTTGCAAGTAGAAACTACCCATTTATAAAAATGGAACGATACACGCTTCAACAACGCATTGAAAAAAATGGTAAAAAATTGGCAGAGACGGTTCGTAAAACTCGGAACATTTTTGAGTCGTCGTGAAGCACCTTGTCGGACCGCAATACAGAAATTGGTGGAAAAATTCGAGTTGTTGGGACAACATAGTGATGTGAAGAATAAAACCCGTGCACGTCGCTCAAAAACAGCCGAGAATATTGCTGCTGTAGCCGAAAGTGTTGAAGAAAACCCAGGTTTGTCCATTCCTCATCGTTCTTTGGAATTAGGCATTCCACAAACGTCATACACCGTATTTTGCATAAAGATTTGGGTCTTAAGGCTTATAAAGTTCAGTTAACACAAGAACTCAAGCCGGCCGATCATCAACAACGTCATGTCTTTGCTGATTGGGTCCTTGAAATAAAAATAACACCTCTTCTTGGAAAACCCTGTACCAGGCATCTCGACAGATCAGATTATAAAATACAGCGTGTTACATTTAAATAATCAGCAGCATACGGAGATATCTATTAATTCAATAAATAAGGAAACCGAACAAGATTTCTTCTTCACTACTAACAGACCAGAGAGCAGCTGACCGCCTTCAATTTGTCAACATTGACATGATAAAGCTGTTTATCAACATTACTGACGATTAGTTTACCTTGGCCTGCACGTCCACAATCGGCAATGCCGTTTAACAGCTTTCGTACATCAAATAAAATCTGCTTTTTAATTTTATCAAAACCTTCAACATCATAGATAAAATTTTAGATGAACATTTTTTTCAGTTTCAGGATTATTTTAGCCATTGGCCAAACAAAATAATCAGCCTAAATGCCTAAAATGTTTCATAAAAGTAGTTCTGAAAAACAAGCAATGTTTCTAAACGAAAAATAACTTTATATCTAAGCTACAGATAAAATAGGTTAGTGTTGTTGTCGTACGGCCTTTTTTTACTGACTTTGATAAACCTATCGATTTATTAGGCATAGCCGGGCATGTTAACGATATTGATAAACTAACGTCGAGAGCTTAAGGCAGTATTCTAATTATAAAAACAATTTTTTTTCTTCATATTACAAAAGTTTAAATATTCAAAAATATCTCCTCAAAAGGATTTTTGGAAAATCGCATTATTTTAAAAGTTATAACCATTATAATATCGCGGTCTAGACGGAATCTAACCAGAATCTGAATAGAACAAAATTTAAAACGCATTTTTCTCAAAACTACTTTTTCGAGACGGTTGCTCAAGTTCTACGAAACCAATTTGCTTGAAATTTGGTGTGAACTTTTTCTACGCATTACTCTATCGCCCCTACCAGAATTATAACAAAATTTCAATATTTACTATTTTTTTTAAATTCCGAAAAGTCAAAAAAACTGGTAAAAAAATGTCTTTGTACGGGCCATAACACCATTTGTCTGGATTATTTTTTTTTTATTACTAGGAGGGTTGCAATCGTGTCAACCAGGGCGCGTCATTTTTTTTGAGAACCCCCACTTCAACTCCATGTAACTTTTTGAATTTTTTTCTTTTGATTTTTTTTAATGTATTCTTTAATGTTTTATAAATATTTGGTAAAGTAATAAGCTGGTAAAAATATTATGTTTTTTATTGCACCTGAAAAAACACAATTCAATTCGTGCTTCTAGACTAGAATACCCCCTTAATTTGTCTCATCAATCCTGCCTACTTGTCGATATGTCTGTGCAAGGTCTCTAGAGAGAATGGAAGAGACGAATAATGCAAAAATGATGCTCTGAGAAAAATGCAACGAATTGTGGAAAGTGGAATGGTACCATTGAACTTTATTTAAGAGCTGCATGAAAATAAGTAAAGCACTCTAATACAAAGTGGCTTTTCAACCAAATTTCTTATTCTTGTGCAAAAGACTCGTGCAAAAATATTCGTATCGAAAATAGAACAAATTTGAACAATTTGTGCGATTCGTACTCGATAGTCCAAAAATTATAAGATTTGCATTCAAAAATACCCATCGTCGTCTTTTTTGCATTCATTTTAAATTCAGAGTATCACTTTCAGAATTGCCTTGGCAAAAGACCACCATTCGTAATCCAAACGTACTCAAAAACTTTGTATTATATATTGCATCGGAACATGAACCAATATAACATATCAGAACAAACGGTGAATTTTGACCAAAAACCGCGGTTTCCAAACTAGATGAGCCCACAATACGATTTTAGTTTTGCCACAAGACCCCATTTAGAATTCTGTATTGATTTGACCCTGGTACCCAATAAGGACTGGCTTGCAAACTGGACTGGATATTGCGAACACAACACATGTTGCATATCTGAACAGGCGGGTGGACATGTCCTTTTTCATTTTATGAACGCCACATTAATTTGAAGTTGAGATAGAACGATTTTATTCCAAGAAGATAATAATTACATCTTTAATAAATTACACATCTGCCCGACGGTCAGTGTGGCGTGGGCAACACATTATCAACTCAGACGTCAAACTAAATATTATTTTATAAAATCTCGAAGTTTATGTTCTGATACTGTCTGTTCACATCTATTTGACCAAAATTATTTTCAGTACCCTACGCAATTTTCTTCGTGCGCTATAGTAATTATCAATTTTCACGAAAGTGCCGTCGCAAGATTTTGTGAACCAATTTAAATTGATTATTTTTATTTTTTAACTTTATGAGTAAAACCTAAAATTGTAATATTTAATTAGATGAAGACAATATTAACGAAACTCAATCGAAAATCTGGAAACAGAAAAATCAGAAAAAGATATAAAAAAATCAGATAAAGCGTCCAGAGGTGCGCATATATATTTTTCTGAATCCAGATTTCCGATTGATTTTCGCTAATATTGTCTTCATTTAATTAAATATTACTATTTATATTGGTTTATACATTCCAAGATATGCAATTAATTTCTTATGTGTTCAAAATAAGTTGAAGGCAACATTTAAAACTTTATTTGTATACTGATGTTAGTTTGTGAAAGCCACCGCGAGTCACATATTATTGTTGAGCTAGATCTGCTAAATATGTAGGTACATATCTTCGGCTTAATGCTAGAAGTGCCTATGTCAAGTTTTAACTCCTACATTAGATAGGTCATAATTTTACTAGAGCACCTCTTTCTTCATGGTGGGGGGTTAGAGGGGGACATCTAGGTCTGCGAGCCAGTATAGGGCCTCAGGCGTTGCCTTGTGGACCTCAACAATCCCGCCGGGGAATGAATGGAGCGGGCATTCGTTGACCACATGGTCTGCACCGCACCGCATTCACACATCTCCGACTCAAGGCCCCATCTACACATCGTTTGGACACAACGGCTATGAGAGCACTTTATCCAATTGATGGCGAACCAGAGTTTGCGAGGCAATGAGAACCCAGGCTGTCTCTCAGTGGGGTCTTGTACGAGATGGGCATTTTTCACATTGGCCGATTGCCACTCAAGCTTCCACCTATCTTCTGGGGTGAGAGGTGATTGGAGGAGTCTTTCTCCTTCTGTCCAGAAGGGTTTTCGGGACTTCAAACGGCATGCCGGGTGAGAGATGACATCATCGTGCAAAGGTATAGCGCTTTTTTGCAGCGCCTTCGTGTACTCTCTTAGTGTTGCAATCTCTCGCCTGATATTTGGCGAGGTTATGTTTGCATGTACGGGGAGCCAAGGAGGAGGAGTAGATTTAAAAGTTCCGCTGATGGTTCGCATTGTGGCATTAAGCTGAACGTCGACCATGGAAGTGTGGGCGCTTCTAGCCCATATTGGAGCACAGTATTCAGCTGCTGAGAAAAGCAGAGCAATGGATGCCGTTCTGAGCATGTTGGCGTTGCATCCCCAGCTAGTTCCAGCTAGCTTACTGACTAAGTTTAGTCTTGTCCTGGTTTTTAATAACTGACACAGGCCCTTCTAGCATTAACTGCCGGGTATATAACGTACATAAGAAAGAAGAAAAACATATTTGGTTGCGTTATTTCCGACTTTTAATTTGATTATAATATTATATTTCTAGGTAGGCACTAATTTGCTTTACTTAGAAGTGGGCAGCTGCCACCATCAGAACCCACGCCTTAATATTATTAAAATCGTAATCCAATTTAGCCATCATAAAATCATCATAAAAAGTATGAAACCTGTACCGAGCAAGTTATACCGGAATGCCTATATTAAGATAAGCCGATTAAACGTATGCCTTGTAGTCGTCACACCTATGTATTGTGGATTTCCGAACCTGCTTATCTGAAGATAATAACCCTAGGTAGGTAGGTATATAGAATTAATCTTATACTTAGATGAATAATTAGAGGAAGATACACTTTGTCAAATAAGAGTAGAAAACATGGGAGGGCGCCGCTGTTGTTCAAATGGCAATACTAAAAATATAACTCACGGTGTAAATGTAAAGCTGTGTAACCTACATTTTTATAAAAATTAAAAAGGCATAATAGTGAAAAAAATATTTTTTCATTGCAATAAAGAAACCCACTGATCTCAAAATTAGAATTGCATATAGGTATATTAATATTATACCTTTGCAATGTTGTGTTAACATCATGAAAAATAACGATATTGTAATAAAATATAAAGCACACTATGAGCGAAACTCAATAGAAAATCTGGAAACAGAAAAATCAGAAAAAGATATTTTCCCCTCTGGGACTCGAACCCAGGACCTCCCTACTCTCCGGGTGGGTGCTCTTGTCCACTGAGCTAAGGTGTCGATATCAAATTCGGTCACCTTTAACTGTACCATACTTCGACTAAGAACCACCTTCTTATCTTCATTTTTTTTAACGCATATTTTTATTGGCTGCCATCTTTATGTATGATTACAAGATTCAACTCGAACTAAATGCAATCTAGATGGTGCCTGGGTAAATTTTTATCCATTTTATTTAAAGTGCAACATCTATTGACTTTTCTGCGAGTCTAGGATGAATACGTACCAAATATGTATAACAAAGATTGCTAATTATAAACATAAATAATGACAATCTTGTCTTATTTCTCTTTATAATTAAAATAACTATCTCACATTAATTTACGTGACCATATATTCTATTTTACCTGCTTTGTGTCATATCTAGTGTTATCTATGTTTTGTTTCTTATATCTTATGTTATCTTTATTTTTTTTCTTACAGTTATATTATGTTTATATTATATTTTGTTATTTCCTATACTTTACCAAAAACATGTACTGCACTTTATGTAAAAGCCCTATGGGCGTTTAAATAAATAAATAAATAAATATTATTATTTTTTATTTTTAACTTTTATGAGTAAAACCTCAAATTGTAATATTTAATTAAATGAAGACACTGCTACCACTCGGAAAGTAGGGAGGTTCTGGGTTCGAGTCCCAGAGGTGCAAATATCTTTTTCCGATTTTTCTGTTTCCAGATTTTCGATTGAGTTTCGCTCATAGTGTCTTCATAATTAAATGAATCTTATACTTAGATGAATAATTAATACGTTAATGAGACAACCGCTCGGTTTCACCGAACTGGACATTGGACATATTATTATAGCAGGCCGTTATATGGTTCCATGCCAACTGAGAATAAAATCAACTCAACTACTCCTTGAAAAGTCATTAAAAGCTATGATTTTTTTTTAAATTTAGCCGATAACCATAACCTAACAACCTATTTAACCAATTTTTTATATATTTTTTTATCACTTTAAATTACTTATCTGAGATGGTTCTGAGTTGGTCTCATTCCGAGTTGTCCGGTCACCCCGTTATATATAGCTATTTCATTCGTACGTATGTATTCTAATCTTTCTATCCTTTTCATAATAGGTGCTACATTTTTTGTTTGATTAGTACAAATGAAACGTGCCTTGTATTTTTATAATGTCATTAGTACTGTTATTAATATGATTGTAATTATCAAAGCTGCAATGTCATCAGAGGTATTCATAAAAAAAAATTAAAATTGTGTTTCTTGGGCATTAACTATGTAACACTTTTTATACATTTTGTTTTGAAGAGTTTTAATTCTCAATGTAAATTTTTGTTACTTTCAATTTTAAATTTTCTGCTACCGGTTTCGCCACATCCATGTCGTTTACGAGCAAACTTAAAACTAACTTAAACATTTATACAAATACAAAAATAATTAGATTTAATTAGGTGGGGACAGTGGGAGGAGTGATTTTGGGGGGTGGGAGGAGTCAACATTACATGGGAACATCGTTAATAAGGGTGATTTACAGGGTGCTATTATTTTATTAACTAAATTAATTTTTGATTTAGTTTTTTTTAATTTACTTCTAAAGCACACAAATTAAAATATGAATATATGTATTTGCTGTGGATGGTTAGCAAACTCGGAATAGTTATTATTTCGTAGACAATATTCATGTGTCCTGGTTCTAGTTTTAAAATTTCTAATAGTAAAATATTAATTTGAAATCGTGTTAAAATTCACCTTGACAGTTACTTTTCTTACCCTTACTAATAAACTTATTTAAAATTTTTACAACTGGTGAACAACCATTTACCCTACTTTGATGGTTGTTTATCAGTTGAATCAATTTAACTTAAACGATACCGTTAGATTAAAGTATTGTGATACTCCGTATGAGGCTGGTTAGTCGCATCTAAGATTACAGATTACAGCCTCCATCTTTGGAATATATTGTAGTTACAGCGTGATGGAGCTCAATCACAGCTATTTCTCTATCAGTGTGTAATTACTGCGGTTGGACCCTTCGCGCACGTCTCAAATTACAAATAATCCGTGGCGTGTTAAGAAATCAAAACTTAATCAACCAGAAGCTGGTTTTCTGAACTTAATTGTGGCACCTTGACAAAATTATCACAAATATTTTTCCAGTTTAATCCTTAAAAATGTCACTAAAATCCGCATGTACTTATTTAATACGTGTTAAATAAAATATTTCGTGCACGTGATATTTTTAACAGTAGCGTAGTGATCGCCCGCCCCGTGGATACTAAAGCAAGGGCGATCGGTCTATATATTTATATACCCTTACCCTTGCGGTAATTTTTCACAAAAACGTCAATATTCAAAAATCGTGGGGCAGACTGGAACAGGAAAGGCCGGCTGAGGGAGAAAACTTTAACTTCTCCAGCTGGGCTGTGTCGACCCATCGTCTTGCACTACAATGGGAGGGATGGATCAGTATGTCCCTCACTCCTGGGCACACCGACCCTCAGATTATTGACCTTGCTTCATACATTTTCCTTCCCAGAAATTCCTCTTCCTTCATCACCAATGATAACGTATCCCTGTGGGAAATTGTTTCCCCAGGGTCTCCTGTTAAAAAAATTCAAATATTATAATTATTTATTAAAATATCATATACCTATCTTATTCTAATGGTTAAATCAGTAATTTCTAATTAAGGATTTAAAGATTTTTTTTAAATATGAATCAATGAACACGTAAGGCGCTTGATGCACCATGTTGTGTTAAATTCTGAATCAGGCCGCTAACACTCATTAAATGAGTGGCGGCTGGAGGAGGCAAAAACATTGGGAATGTATGGCGAGCGATAAGCTGAAATAGACCAAAACCAAATGATCTTTTATAGCCAAGTCTGTTGGCCCCATAAAACAAATTAGACTGGTCTAATAACGATAGTTTAATTGTTTTGCGTTTAATAATTAGCGGCTCTGGAATTTTCGTTTTGCCTCCGCATCCCGCCTCCTAACTCATTATGTATATGGCGATAAAGTTTTTTTCCCGTTTTAATTTATTCAAGAAAAAAAAAACATCGCCAAAAAGCGTACTTATTTTATTTGCGAAGCTAAGGCAAAAATATTTAAATGTTTTACCATCATTTTCTAAAAAAAAAAATATTTTTCACATTATACAACAAAACTATAACCGAAAAGGGGTTCGTAAGTATGAGATTTTGAACTTTAAAGCACATTTTAGACGCCAGATACTTTTTGGGCTTAAAAAAAGACTAATTAAAATAATTCTCGAATGTTTCAAAGACAAATATATGTTCTACTTGCAGTATTTAATTAAAGCATCAAAAATATTTCCAAGCGATCTAATTTTTACACCAAAATAGGTCAATGACCAAAATCACACGATTTTACATTATCTTAATAGGCCTAACTATAGAAATGGGCTGAAAAATTAATTGTCTTATTAACGGGAACTGACGATTTAAAAATTCAAAATATTTCAGTTTGGTCGGCAGATAATACAAGTAACTAAAATTTGATACCTAGAGCAGAAGCGCACCAACCGCTAAGTTCACTATAATATAGACTATATACAATATAATTTTACCTCATATTTTAAAGTAATTAGTTATCTCATATTTTAGAGTAATTTTGTAACCTTTGTTTAAAACATTTTTGTTGTATTAGTCCAAAAATGTTAATGAAAATGTCAGCACAATCCCGCCATTGAGTGACATTCAAGGGGGGTTTTCCATCGAAGAGAAAATCAACTAAGTCAGGCTGAAACCTGAATCACGTGGAAGACTACATTTTTATTAACTTAGATACTTACCACCTTTGCTATTTTACGTCATTTGCCGCTCGCACGTTGACGTGCGCCGCCCGGCGCACACGCTAAAATTTTCATTTTTTTATTATTTTGGAATGCGATTTTACCCTTATGTATAAAGAAAACGTATGAAGAACAAGGTCAGAATCGCTTGCGGCTCTTGTTCTTAAGGTATAAAATACCGTGAACACACCTAGAGAAGCGGAATAATTTCTATTAAGTTCTCTATGCCCTCCGGCCGAGATTTTCCCGGTATTTGAGCTGTTAAATTGGGTAGCGTCGTTCTCGTGAAAAATATCGTAAAACATATAAATTCATCAAATAAACGCAAGTAATGTTGTTTTTATGCATAGTTTATTGTTCAAGGAATGTGTTTCAGTAAATATAATATACGATAGCACAAAATAAACCCACAAAATATTACGTCAAAGTCAAAACATCGCGATTTTACATTGTTTCCTCCTTTGCATTTAACGAGTTCGTTGAATGAAAGGTAATCTTTTTAGTGACCTAGCACTTTATCCAAAAGCGTGTTAGTTTACTTCATGCATTCACTTACACAAATTACATACCTCGCCCACTTTTATTAGCTGCCAACTGACTTTAAGAGTTTTTCTACATTGTATGAGTCAGCAAATAAACTACTTTCTTAGTGGGTACTGAGTTCGAATAGTGATGCAATTGTCTAATGAGCCACTTGCATGATTTCTTTGTTTATTTATTTATTAATTTTCGGAAAATAGACGGTTTACATTTCGTCAGTTTGTATAAGCGTAGTGTATACAGGCAAAATAAAACCAATCAATGATTTGCTTCTTGTGTCTTTACTATTAATAAGACAAAATATAAAAATAATTTAATTTAAGAAAATTTTACTAAACAAAATTTGTTTATAACAATACGCGTTAAATGTTGTTGTACAACGATGCGTGCGGTACTTAAGTTTTTAGAGATCTTTACTGACGTTTGAACAGACAGATACATTTAAAAAATTCTCATGTGGTCTATTATTTTATTTTATTTTTCTTTATTCATTGCTTAGATCGATACATAATTTATGAATTGTTAGACCACCATGCTAGGCACGTGCCTTTGTTATGGTGGTCGGTACTACTATCACTGAACTGTCAGACGTAACCAAAATACATTTACATTTTTATGCATGTATTTTACCAACTATCGTGGGGGTTTCAGATCGTAGAAATAAATCAAAATATTATGATTTCATTAAAAAAAATATATGCAAGCTAGAATCATCAGTTATTTCGATTTTAAATTACAAACGTAAAATTTTAAACGTCGTCCCCGTGTTATTTTTCCTATAGAAAGTAATGTCACATGCATAAAAACAAGGTTTTTTAAATTTATTACAAAAAACAGTAATTAAATATTTTTAAATTTCAATACCGCACAAAATTTCCAATTGCTCTCGACGCAGCGGTCCGAAGCCAGTGGAACTATGGCATCCCCAACTGAGGTACGTTGTGGGGTTTAAAGGAGTGGGGAGGTGTAAGAGATGGGGGAGAGGAAGATTGGGAGTAGCTACCTAACTATCCAGTTCTGATCACCAAACACGGTAACCAATTTCAATGGTAACATTTCGATTCTGAAAGATGGTCTTTCACCAAGGGTGTATGTACTCAATATGTACTCTGATTTGGAATTTTCAGTAAAAAAAAATCACTGTTTTTTTTCTAAGCCAATTAAAAATGCTTGTAAGAGGCTCATAATCTAATTATGTTGACGAACCGCAGGCCCCGAATCTAGCTTTTGTTCCAGAAACACGGAGATTGCAATCTCTTTCTCGGAATCGAAGTTAGGAGATTATAAATATTGCAACGCCAACCCGCTGGCGAAATTCCGCGATTCACCTACGAGTTGAAAGCCAAAATGTAAATGAACCTCTTGCACAGGGTCACCACAAAAATATTATCAAATGTTTTTCTTAATTCGTCCTTCAATCCAATGTCAGATCTTTGTGTATTTCTTATTGATTTTTTTAAATATAAAATACTAGTGAGTGCCCAGCGTGCGTTGCAATGCTACTCAAAGAAAGAAATCGTTCCCCTTCCCTGCCGCTAAACTATATGACATACACAAGTTTTCAATCAACTCGCGTTCTACATATATTAAAATTTTTTGTACAAATTTCGTAACGCCAGAACTCACCATTTCGCGGGCGTGCACACAACAAATCGCCAAAGTCTCATCACAATCGGGTGAAGGAAATAATTTCATAACGCCAGTACCTCACCATTGTATATAGAAATACCGGTAGGACAATGATAACCGAGAACAGTGTTTGTTTTTCCGATAATTCAGAATTCGCACCCAACGCCTGTGCTCTAAAGATTGCAATCCTTTTGTTGAGAGAATCTAGCAAACGGACCGCCCGTTTCTGCACAGAGTCAAGGGTTTTTTTCAGGTATTTTGGAGCTCCAGACCAGAGGGGCTGCCAAATTCAACCGTGGGGTGAACTTGCGATTTGTAGAGGCCCTGAGGGAAATTACTTTACTCAGGGCCTCCTGTGGAGTTAATGTAAAAAAAAATTGGTTGCCTGTAAAGTCGTTTTACGGACAATAATTTTACGTGATAAAGTCATATAATAACGATGGAGTGGAAGAGAGAAAGATGCGTCACAAGCCGAACGCTTGTTCTCCCACCATCCACGCCTCTATAGATTCCTCCATTTTGCATCGTCTGCCAATTTTCTGCCATAAATTTGTATACTTCATATTATTTTACCTGCAGCGCCGAATTTACAAAGCGCAAAATATTGCTGGTCCAATCCTGTTTACCTGTACCGTTTGTTCTAAATCTAACGATACAAATTGCAGAGAAAATCGAAGCTCCCAGTGGGCTAATCAATTAAGTTTTTTTGTCGGAGCAATTCGCGTAACGGTATTATCCGGTTTAGTTGGCTCGAGACAAAGTCAGCGGCGAGAGAATAAATCCGTATTATTACTTGATAAATAATCTACGTTGGTAATAATAATGAATTATAAGAACATCAACGTATCTCAATACATCTAACGTTATATTTTTACCGCGGTCTCACATTACAAAATATTGATACACGTTCTAATAATGTTTCCATTATCAATTTGTAATGGTAGTTTTTGCTCTGGGGAACGTTGATCTTTTCGTTAATGGATAACAGACAGACGGTAGCACCAATTCAAGACTGATATCAAATTTGCTTGTGCTCTGGAACGATCTCTAATTTTGTGTTTCCCCCCTGCTATAAGATGATAAATAATAGTATTTGGAAATTTTTATAGCGCCGCTTTTGTGAAAAATCGCCTTCTCAAACTAATTTGTTTGCTTTTCGGAACAACTCGTTTTGGTCTCATTGAAATCGCTGTGTCTCCCTCCCTATCATAGTGAGAAACATGATTTTTTTACATGGGCTCCACATAGGAGGCCCTGAGAAAAATAATTTCCTTCAGGGCCTATGTCATCTTTGGGGATGCTGTGTGGAGGGTTTTTTAAGGAAAGGAAGGGGAGGAGAGTTCTGGGAAGGAAAAGGGTTGAAGGGGTGGGTAGGAATCTGGGGTTCAGTGTGTCCTGGTCATCCGCATCCAAGACCTAGACAAACCTCACCCCATGAACCCGGTTATAAATGGTGAATAGAGAAAACGCCACGATTTATGTTCAATCTAAAAGTTTACCACAAAATAAATAAAATTTATACCTTTGTGAAACCAAAGTTTCAGATTGCAATTTGAAAAAAATATGAATTTTTTATCAATTATTTTTACAAGGAACTACAAAAAAGTGAGTTGACATTTTTCGTACTAAAAAAATATATTTTTATTTTGATTTTTAAAATTAGAACGTGTATTTTATCATTTTTCAAAAACCGTGTTTAGTTTTCGGATATTTATTTATTTATTTGTAAGAGACAAATAGCTTATACATAAAATATAGAGATGCATATATAGAATGTTAAATCAAGTAAAGCCTTTGTTAAAGTTACTTGGAGATAGAGTTTTATTATATCTTAGGTGAGGAGAAGAGGAAGAGGAAAATAGGATTAGGTTAGGAGATGTTTCCGATACATTCCACAGTATTAATTTTCGATCGCGTTACTTCTATTCTATGTTCAGAAATATTCCATTTACTTGGATTTTATTGCAAAGAGGAAATATTTTGACTCTCTGACCAAATATGGTCGAGACTTGAGGGGTTTAAGGGCGCTGAACAAATATTTTTTTGAAGAAGAAGATAACACTTATAATCTAAATGAAAATATGAAAGAAAACAAGACACAGAAAAACAGAAAAAAAACAATGGTCGCAACTGGGACAAAGAACGCATATGGAAAAAGAACTAGTTGGAGATAATATTAATGATTCTAAATATTTGAAATATGAGATTGACAAATATGACGGTTTGACAGAAGGTGGCAATAGCGAAATTGAAAAACGCGCACGTCCCGGTTAGACGAGGTCTGGGTTCGTGTCCCAGTTGCGACCATTGTTTTTTTTTTCTGTTTTTCTGTGTCTTGTTTTCTTTCATATTTTCATTTAGATTATAAGTGTTATCTTCTTCTTCAATGATATATTACGTTGATGGGAATAACCTTCAAAAGTTATAAAAAGAGAGTTTTTCTCATAAAAAATTTAATTTTTTTTTGCTAGGATTTATCTTATTACGTACAAATCGATACAGAAACATATAGGACCTTACAAAATTATCATCAATTCTTTACATTCACATATTTAGTTACGTTCAATGTCGCATAATGTAAAAAGTTTCAGGTTTTTTGTACGAGTAAAACGGTAGATCGACGCATTGGCGCACTAGTGCGTGAAATAATTTACCTACCTGTTCTGTGAATGACTTTAGGCAGCCGGATAGGTTAGCTATGTAAATTAGATTTGCAACTGTATCATTTTTGGGTATGATTTTCTGAAGAGATGGGTTTTAGACTTCGCTCTGAATTCTATCGAGTGCTGTCTATTATTCATGCTTAGGTATTTATACATTTTATTGATCGAATTGGATATAGGTATAGGAAACGCCAAATTTTGAGACCGATCTGAACATGGTACATTTCATTCTCGCACAGTCACTCTTTTATGGGTCAAGGTAAATTGACCGAATTGCAATTTTTCGAAATCAATTTTTCGAAATCAATTTTTCGACATCAATTTTTCGAATTCAATTGTTCGAAATGCAATTTTTCGAACTTCAATTTTTCGAAAACATATTTTTCGAACATCAATTGACCGAAATACTAGTTGTTCGAATTGATATGAGTATGTATACATTACGTACAACCTAACCTATAACTGGTACGTCTGAAGTATCTGTATCTCGTTAGTCACAAACAAATTAAATACATATTTTAAAAGTTCGAAAAATATGTTTTTCGGTCAGTTGCTGTTCGAAAAATTAGTCTTTCGAAAAACTGAAATTCGAACAATTGATTTGTAAAAGAATTCGAAAAACATGTCTGCTCCCCTCTTTAACAATGAACGTAAGCGAAAGAGAAATATGCGTTAAAACAAACGTGCGACAGAGAAAGACGTGGACTTACCACATTTATATCCTAAAACTCGCCTATTGTGACGATTTCCGATCAACGTCAGGCCGGTCTTAAATTTTGTCGTGTACCATACATTTGTTTAATGTTTTACACAGTTTTTAAACTAAAATTGTTAGTGTACATATATAATATACAGCTGAAAAATTGTGAATGAATGTGGGATACAAAATACATCGAATTTCTGTACGTCTAGTCACTCTTTCAACGTGTGAATTTAAGTGCGTATTAGTGCGACTCGTTCAATAATGGCACAAATATATGAGATTCTAGCACATATATTTGTGCCAGAATTTCACTCTTTATTATGTGGCCGTTAGTATTAGTGGGAAAAAAATATTTTGGGATGGCCATAAATCAACGTGTCTCTGATGATCGGCGTTTGGTTATTAGTTACTATAGTGATAATAAAATTAGATAGATTTTAACAAATAATATATATTACACCTTTGTTTTGAAATATGTTCGGTTGTAAGTATTGGAAACCAGTAAAATTCACGTATACAAAGTTATAATTTTATAAATTCAAGTGGAAGTAGAACGAACGTCCCAGAAACACATTTCCAAATCAATTAAGATTTCGGAGTTGTAATATCAGCGTGTGATCCAGAAGTTTAGTCTTGCCTTTCATATCTGCTGTATTCCTACGTATAGTACCCCTGCTCTGCGGACTGCGACGAGTGCTAATGAAAAAAAAAAACATATCCATCGCTCGGTGGGAAGTTATATTTCAATTTGCTGATTGCTGGCTAAAAAAACTTTTTTCAAAGCTTAGTGTGCCGCTAATTTATATTTCAATAAAAATAATGGAGCAGAGAAGATATTTGCGAAGTAATTTATTTTATTTCTGGGGATTGATATTGGATGTAAATTAATTTTAAAGTGACTGTTCGTAAACAAGTCAAATTCGTAAATCGCTCTGGATTGAAGATTGTTTTCCGATTTCTTGGCGTACAAAATGCCGAAACAATATATTGACTTCTACATTACGTCGCCTCAGTTCTTATTTGTCCAACAGACCATTTGAGTTTTTGTTCAATCTCCATTTTAAAATTAAAAATAGAGTATACAAAAGTATGATTAATCACTTAACTAAGAATTATTTGAATTAATGAGACCTTTCTTTACCTTTACGGAAATATTTTAAACACCTTTCATAATGTCTCATTGAAATAATGAAAGAAAACCTTCTCTTCCTGTAAAATTTTCTAATGGTCTGTTGGACAAATACGAACTAAGGCGACGATTAGATATGTCACAATTTCATCATCTAGAATCTAGAGCATTCGTAAACAAGTCAAATTCGTAAATCGCTCCGGAATGAAGGCTGTTTTCCGATTTCTTGGCGTACAAAATGCCGAAACAATATATTGACTACTACATTGATAGGTCACAATTTCATAAATCTAGAATCTAGAGCACCTGACAAAGGTATTTATAGCTTTCAAATAGGGGTCGTTTTAGGGTGCTTTGTGGTCTAAATCAAATTTTCTGAAAACTGAAATCGGCATGCGCTTCTAGCATTAACCTCCAGATTTAAACCACAACGATTAGTAAAAATTAAACACTGAAATAAATGTTATAGTAGATGTTATCATTAGTTAAGTTGTTCATATTCATGAATAATGTTTTGCACCAGACCTATATTCTTTGTGGGTATAAAATTCTAAGGCTTGGTCGGGAGGATCATGTATGGCGACTTTGATACACCCTGCAATCTATAGATTTTTTTCGTGGAAAGATGGCAAAGCATCTGACAATATTATTGATCATTTAAATAATTCTCTGTCTGCTACATGAGATTTAATAATTACCGATTTAATAGTTCCAGCTAGACCATAGGTACTGAACGTGGGCGATATTTTCATATCAGAGGGTTCGGCTCGATAGAACTCCTAACTGGACCGATAAATCCTACTGATCCCTTAATTATAACTTTATTTTTAGTATTATTAATATTAAAAATTGACACTATATCATGAATACAAGAAAGAAGGAGGTGGCAAACCGATACTTCAAATACAAAAGAATGGCTTTTTTAACTTTCTAAACAAAAAGGTATAACATAAAATTTAATATATTTTTAATCGAATTATTGATTTCTTGACAGTTCTGTCGAAACTTTGGCTAAAGAAAGATGTATTTATCAAAATACCCGAAAAATAAATCACGTGAACTTTATATATTATTTATAAATATAAAGGGAAAGATTTATCCGAGTTTCTTGTATTGCCAAAATAATGCGATTTCTAGAAAGTTATCAACTCTAAAACATACAAAATAAATTAGGGGAGTATGTCACCATCCTCTCGATAGCTTATCCATATGATAAAAAATATATTAGTAAAAAAATAAATACAAATATTCACAATAGTTAGAAAACGCGGCTAACTTATCCGATATGCCACTGTTCATTGGCTCGAGTACCGAATAGTAAACTCCGACTTAGTAAATAAATAAACCGTAAATCTAAAATATACGTTATCCTACGGATAAGCTATGTAAAGGATGGTGAATCGTCATTTTAAAAAGAAGACAGTTATTACCTACACATTTGCTTGCTTATTTTAGCATTTTAGCAATTTAGCAATTTTAGCATTTTTCTACGTTGATATCAACGTAGAAAAATGCTAAAATTATTGTTTTTTTGTCAACATACCTATAATCGGGCTATACATCTACCTATGTTATCATGGTGTATAATGTATAATTATTATTATCCACGTCTTCTTTTTTATATATATTTGGAATATTAAGAGAATGTACACCTTCTGATCATCCATTCAACTACCGTTATAATGGAAAAAAGTTTCGCTCTGCAAATAAATAACGACCCCATTTCCGCCTTCATTTATTCGTTATAATTCCCAAAGGCTTCTAATTATTATTAGTGTCGCGAAAAATGTCGTATTTGATGTTTATTTCATAAAAAAACGTTGTCCTGACAACTCCGAATGAAATCAACTCAGAAACTCCTTTGAAAAGTCATTAAGTGATGAAAAAATATATAAATTAGCGAGTTTCCCGGCGTTGCTATGCCACTTAATAAAGAAATTGTTTCACTCTGCGTGTCCTTTCCCATTCGTCCCGTTCCCCTTTCGCCTCCCCTTTCTCTCCCGCGTCCCCTTCCCCTTTCGCGTTCCCACTCCGCCTTCTCTGCCTTCCATCTCCTCACTCCCCTCGCCCTCTTCTCTAGTCCCGCGAACCCCCCTCCCGAGTTCCCCTCTCCCTTCCCGAGTTCCCCTCTCCCCTCCCGCATTCCATACATTCATTCCCGGTACATTCAGTTTTCAAACAGCTCGCGTGCCACCAATTTCAATTTTTTTATACAAATTTCATAATGCCAGACCTCCAGTATATATAGAAACCATCAAATCATCAAACATCAAATCCACAAAGTTTGATTGCAATCGAATGAACTGTGAGCAACACATAATTTCATGATGCCAGAACTTACTATTGTATATATAGTAAGAATCGCGGGCATGCGCACATCAAATCCCCAAAGTTTCATCCCAATCGGATGAATGGTTCAGCAACGCATAGTAGGTATACATACATATATACACAGACAGAAGCAAACATATTTTCATTTTTATATATATAGGTTGGTTAAATAGGTTACGTTAGTTTTTTTGTTATTTATTTTTGGGGTGTTAATGCCGTGTTTCGCTACCTCCTTCTTTAGCCAACGTTTCGGACAGTGTTACAGTGTCCATCATCAGGGCAGATGAATAAAAAAACCAGATTTATTTATTTATTTATTTATTTGAGACACAAACAGGATATTTATACAACATTATTTTGGTTTATGTAAAACAAATTAAAATACAATTATAAATATCCCTAGACTAATGTGTCTGCAGTGATCACATTTGCATATACACTGACACATGAAAAACATATATTTATACATAACTTTAAAAAAAACTTAAATAGAAAATTTGAAATACTTAATAAACTAGTTAACAAATTGGCAAATGAAGATATTATTAATATCTTAAAATCATGGTTTGATAATAGCTTACTCACACTTAATGCAATAAAAAACCACTTATTTTCCTTACAGAAAATACCTGATCATAAAGTTAATATTGTGATCCACGATGAAAAATGTGATAATGTACTTTGTAAACAACATAATCCTGTAAGTAACTCTTCTTCCGAAATTAAATATCTCGTTGTGATCATTGATCAAAACCTGACGTGGAATAGCCACATTTCAGAGCTGGTGAAGAGAATAAGGAAATGTATATATATATTTATTTGTTAGATAGAAATATTTTAAATGTAACAATGATCAAAAATGTGTACTATGCACTTGTTCATTCTTTACTTATCTATGGAATTATAGGTTAGGGAGGATCTTACAAAAACAATCTAAACTCAGTAAAACTTTTGCAAAGAATCATCATTTAGGTAATATTAAATAAAAATTAAAAATTAAAAAATCCACCTTCTTAACAGAACCATTTTTTAAATTTTTTCCAGTACCAAGTGTCGATGACATATTCAAGCATGCTTCTATTATAAAAATGTGTAAAGAAAAACTAACAAAGAATATCAAGAATTTTAGATGAACAGATGAACAGAAAACCTAAAAACCTGGGTAGGTTACGTTAGGTTTGGATTATGTGTTATTTTAAAATTATTTTTTTCATTTTAATGACTTTTCAAAGAGGTGTTGAGTTGACTTAATTCTGAGTTGGCGTGTAACCAAAAAACACATTTTTATAAATTAAGACAGCGACGAAGTTTCATTACACACTTCCATTTTTTTACAATCTTTTTAATTTCCTGTGAAATAAATAAGAGCTTGTATATTTTCGCCACCTTTTTAAAACACTTCTTCCATTGTCATCGTTTTAATTAAGCGTTGTCATGAAAATTAAATTATCGAATTTATTTTTTTCACCAAGAGGATTTTATTAATTTAACCAAATTAATTTTGTCCGTGCACGCACGGTGCTAGAATTTTCATTGAACTCAAAATTAGTTGTGGTTTTCGTCGATAGATGCCACTGATGTCGGTGATCACTGAAAATTATTCTGCTCTCGTTTTTCTGGATACAATAGAAATTTTTTATTTAATTTGGAGAGAATGTATAATCATATCAAAAAATTATTTGAAATTTTATTACGTCTTATTTTTACCTTGTAATTATAGATTAATAAAAGCAAATTAATTTAATCTATTGTCTATTGTTTTATGGGGAAAATTTATGATGAAGGTGTGTCAGTTTACACGATATTAAATTAAACTGTGAAAAAGAATCGCTAATTATTCCAAACACTTTAATATGATTGAATTAATCTTAATTTGAGGCCAGTGACGTGCGATAACTTTTATTTCGCGATTTCGTAGTTCATTAAGTTTTAGAATAAAATGCAATATTATTTATACACATAAAAATATAATTTTTCGGTACTTTAAATTTATAATAACAAGTTGGTCGCTTACAAGTTTTAAAATAAATCTTAATTTATTTATTTAGTTATTTATTTATTTAAGGAACATTAACAGTCTTAGTAATACAATAAACATAAGAGGATGATAAAAAAAACATACCAATTATTAAAGGTCTCATATAGGTATTTAGAAACAAGACTAACTGAATATAAACTAGAATATTAAAAAAAAATAATAAGAGTACAAATGTGAATTCAACAAATGGTAAACTAATACACAACATTAAAATAAGTGTGATTATAACTGAAATAGACTGCAAAATAGGGATTTGGGTTGGGAAGGGTAAGGGGAGGAGAGGGATAAGGGAAAGTTGCCACGCAAGTAGTATAAAAATATTAGATACAATTAATTCATGTGTTATTCGCACCTAGAATATCATACATTGAAGTTCTGTAGCGACAGTAACTAGCAGTAAATACGTCAGCACGTATGTCTATATAAATGTGAATAGGTACCTATCGTAAAATTTGAGACACATGTAAATATCTTCATTATGAATTGGGTAGAATTATGTTAGTTATTGAGTAGTTATCATTTTATTTAACGACAATTGATCCTAATCTAATTAAGTTATTTAAAATTTGCGAGGCTTGTGTTTTATTACGTTCGGTAACTGTTAACATTTTTTTCTAGTCCAAAAAGCATTTCAAATTTCCCCTGTGTGCAAAATTTATGCAGTACGTAATTTTCTATAGGTAATAAACTTGCATTTTTGGCTAAATATAACATTAATGTTATGTTGTTGTTTTATTAAAATACTATATTAGTTAGTCTGTGGGTAAGTGCAGCCTCATCATTTTAAAGAGGGTACGTTTGATTTTTGAGTGTATTATTTATGCACACCGATTGTGTCGAAAGTTTCAAAAAAATAGGAACTTTTTAAATACTTTAAAAAGAAGTTTGAAACATCCGCTCACAGGCCAAATATACTGGGATTGCGTAACGACGTTCATTTTCATTTAATTTTTGCGATTCAATTCTTCAGTGTTTTTTTTTTAATTCGTCAGTTTCTTAACAAAACAAAATTATTATTATTAAATTATATTTTTTATCCATCCAGCATTCTTTAAAATGTTTCATCTGTAACTACCTATATTTTAATGCCTACTTTGTGTATATGTAATTCAAGTTTTTTTTTAAATTATGGGATTCCAACTTCCAACTGAAAATTCTTCCATTTTTTCAATTTCATTGGAAACAATCATTCTAAGAATTGGTTTGTAACCTAGATAGCGTCTCGGATAAATATATCCATATAAATAAAATCTGATTATCTTGTTCTCTTTCATTTTTTCGTCATTTTTTTTTCTTCTTTTTCTTCTCTTTGACGGCCTCCGTGGTCCCGAGGCAAGACTCTCGACTCACAATCCGAAGGTCGCGGGTTCGAACCCGGCGTGCGCAAATAAATTTTATTTGATTAATTTGTGTTATTTCACAATTTATTCATTTAAAATAATAAATAGTATATTTGCGGCACGTTCCAGAGTGGAAGATACTATCAGTATCGCCCTGGTGTAAGACCACCATTCAGAATTGAAACGTTGCTTGAAATGGCTTTAGCCGTGTTTAGTGACCAGATCTGAATAGCCAGGTACTTCCCCACCTTCCTCTTCCCTATCTCCTTCCCCTCCCCACTACCTTCAGCCTCACAACATACCCCGATTGGGGATGCCATAGTCTCACTGGCTCCAGACGGGAGCAGTTGGGACTCTTGTGCGGTATTAACTGTAAAAAAAAAAAAAATATATATTGTTATCTTCTTCTTCAATGAAAATTCTTCCGTTCATCTGTAGTTACAAAAACATCTTTCAACCACGCAACTTATCCTATATTGTACAACTATATATTAAACCCGCCCAAACATCCAGAAAAAAACAAGAGGAACATTTTTTTAAATTTTCAACCACCAGTTGTACAGCAATTTATTACGTAACATTATTGCTCCGTGTAGCACATTTTCCCTTATTTCAAAGTCGCAAAACGTAGGCAACATTTCATATTAAATTACGGCGCAATGTAAACACATTTCCACAGGTTTTATAAAGCTCTCGCTTTGCGCAAGGCTCGACACATAAAACACTAAACATGACCTTTTCCTCAGACATTTCACACCCCTGGTGACTCATAACACTTTCAGCTGTTCGCAGAATCAGCTGATCTACTAATATATCACTTAAGGGAGGAGGGGAATGCCGCCCGGCATCTCTTTCGTCCCCAGGGGTAACATCCCTTAAGCGAGAGGGATGGGGATTGTTGTCGTGAACGAGATGAAAACAAATATTTTAGATGCGTATTCCCCTAGGTCGTAAAATTATATTATTTTTATCGTATTTTTGGGAGGCACTTTTCTGGGGGAAAAATAATATATTAATATTAAATTTACTCCAGGAGAATAATACTTTGTTTACAAGCATAAATTAGAAAAAAAATGATAAAGACTTATTAGAAGGTAAACAAACATAAGGATAAATTATTAATCGTTAAAATGCTGAATAGAGCAATTTCATCAACGTATATATGATATTGTTTTTTAGCAATGGCCATTTACGATTTTAACAACATAAAGTAGCCAAAATTATGAGAAAAACAAGACATGTTTTTTTACACTGCTGATAGCCTTCCATCATTGTAATGATTGAAATAGTTTATTTTGACCACCTTCCCATCCACAGCGCACGTCTTCCAACTCAAAACAAACAGTGCCCCCTGATATGCCGATCGCACCCGGACAGAAGCGCTCCTGGCTGGGGTATGGCTGGTTCCGTATCATATGATCGCTCCGAATCGACCTAATGAGAAACAACGAGACAATACTTTGCTTGAAATGATTTTTGCTATGTTTATTAACTAGGACGTTGGATTCAGATTGTCGCGTTTTCCTTCCCTTACAATATATCTCATTCGCAAGTCCCACTGACTTCTGATAGTGGAACTCCTATGTGGTATTCATACATGTTAATAATTGCCTCCCAAAGTTGGATCCTCAAAACAATATACGTTGTTTCCATTCGTTCACATCGCTTTGTTCGCTTGCTTTGTTCATAAGCACATCATGCGAAAAGAAAATTTTAATAAGATGTCATGGCAAGAGCAAGTCTATTGAATTCCTCTTGGCCCTAGTGGCCTTTTGAACCACATACAATCTCCAATGTATTCTAGTGCACTTGATACATCGATCCTTTCTCTCCCTCCTTCGCCATCCCCTCCTCCTCGCAGTCATCCCTTCCCGTTCCCCGCAGATCTGCCGTCAGTCGGCGCCGCGACGCTCCCCGGACTAGCGCCAAAATGGCGTCTGTTTTGGCGATGGAAATTCTTATACTTCCGTTTGTAGAAAACAGCTTTTTCCGTTTCCGTTGCAATCAACACCTGCTTGTTGATTGTATCGTGGGATAATGTTTCCATATGGCAGTGCATTTCTGAGAAAATAACGTCGATTAACGTACGTTTTAAACATCTGAGTTGATATTTTAGTTACATGTTTCAGTATATTTATAATCTTACATGCTCCAATGTTATCATTTTTGCTGTCAGCTGATTTGAATTAAAAATAATAATATAAACCAATCGATTATTTTAATAAAAAAAGATGTTGAACTTGGTGGTGGAATTGTAGACATGCCGTTATATTTTGATAATCGACAGTTTTGTGTTGTGGAACACTATTTTTAATAAAATGATTTGACCTATTTACTAACCATTAATTACTCATCAAACAAAACTAAATTTACAATAGAAAATATGTTACAATAATAATAAACAAATTTAATAATTGTAAAGGTGATTTAACGTACCACTGTTATAATTTATTTCGTTTCTATCATTTTTGTTTACATTAACTCCACACAGGAGGCCCTGAGGAAAATAATTTCCCTCAGGGCCTATGTCATCTGGGATGCTGTGTGGAGGGTCTTTTTGAGGAGAGGAAGGAATGAACATTGGTCTTGAAGAGACCCATGTTGTAGGAGGGAGGAAACACAGATGCCGGCAAATCGTTCCATAGCCGAGCTGTTGAACTCAAGAACGAGTCGAAAATACGACTCGTTCTCATGTGACAAATGTCAACCGTGTACATATGTTGGGCGCATGTTTGGCGTGTCTCCCAACTATGCACCGGTGCCGAAGGGATCAATGACGCTATTTCCTCAGAGCATCTTCCACTGAAATACTTGTAGAACATGGATAGCATTCCCACCCGACGCCTGTGCTCTAAAGATTGCAATCCGTTCGTTAAGATGGGAGAACCTATCAAACGGACCGCCCGTTTCTGCACAGAGTCGAGGGTATTTGTCAAGTATTTTGGAGCTCCAGACCAGAGGTGGCTGCCAAATTCAACCGTGGGGCGCACTTGCGTTTTGTACAGGGTTAGCAGTTGTGTACTATTAAAGTATCTACGAGCCCTGTACAGTACGCCCAGTTTTTGAGAAGCCAACTTTACTCTGGCTTCGATGGAGCCCCCATACCTGAGCTGGTCACTTTGCTTTCGCCATAAATAATTTATTTATTTATTTATTTATTTATGTCTATTCTTGAATACACAATTTTACAATAGATTACAGAGGTTTACATAGGAGTACAAAAAAAACGTTAAATTTCAGTAGCAGTAAGCAAAAAGATTTTTTTTTTTTTTTTTTTTAAGTATTATGTTGTGTGTAAGAGGTTTGAGAAGGTAAAACTGTGTGTGGGTAATATTGTGTTTCGTGAACACCTCACTAGGAGAACCTGTGCTGAGGTGTTGACGTGCTTATGATTAAGTGTGACAAGTATTAATGTGTGTTGTAGAAAATTAGTTATTTAATTATTATAATTTATTTTTTTATACATTTTATAATCGCATACACTGATTATTTAGAATGAAAAAATATGTATAAAATACAAATCCATATATACAAATTTATGCACATGTTTATATTTGTAGACATACATACGTATAAAGTTGCACACACCTACACATATTTATTAATGCAAGTGTGTGTGTAGTAGGAAAATTCATGAAAGACGTGTTTAATTGTTTTCTTTTACTGTTTGTAGTTTGGTTATGTTTGGTTGGGATTTATGATTTTTTGAATAAGGTGAATATCTTGATTTTTTATCCAGGTAGTAATATTTTTTTTGTGAATGTTTTTAGATGCATTTGAAGTTAGTAATTGTTTCAGAGTAATGGGCATACAATTAAAAAGTTTGGTTGCGTAATATAGAAAGTGTCTTTGTCCGTGTGTGGTGTATGTTTTCGGAATGTTCAGTGTTTTATTTGTTGAGGACCTGGTTTTTATTATGGTTTTTGGTTGAATTGGAATATGAAGTTTGTTATGGAGGAGGTGTAGGAGAGCAGATTTGGCGTAGAGTTGTCTTATTGACATGACGTCTAATGTTTTGTAGATTTTGCTAGAATCTGTGTAGAAGGGTACTTGCAGGATGAGTTTTATTATTGCCTTTTGAATTTTTTGAATTGGGTCAATTGTTATGTTTGTTGCACTTCCCCAGGCTAGTATTCCATATGTGGCAATGGATTGACAGAGTGCAAAATATGTGGATCTGAGTATTGTTAGTGGGAAAATGTTTTTAATTGTCTTAATTAGGTGCAAGACTCGTTTGAGTTTATTAGTGATAAAAGTAATGTGGTCAGTCCAGCGTAAGTGTGAATCAATAATAACTCCTAGGTATTTTGTTTGTTTTACCCTTTCTATGTGTTCGCATTGGCAATTGGGTGAAGTTTGTTTACAGTCATGCAAAAACAAATCTAAGTTTGAGGGAGGTTGACCTCTTTGTGTAATACTATGTGTGATGTATTTTGTTTTGATTGTGTTAACGGTAAGAGTATTACTGTTTAGCCATTTTTTGACAATTGATAAACTTTTTTCAGCTGCTAAAAATACATCTTTCCATGTGTCTGCTTGACATAGAAGGACTGTATCGTCAGCAAAGGTCACTATTTTACCTTCAATTTCAATGTCACACAATTCGTTTATGTATATGAGGAATAATAATGGGCCAAGTACACTCCCCTGTGGGACTCCGTACGTAATTAAAAGTGGTTCACTTGTCTTGTTTTCAATTTTAACTTGTTGTGTTCTGTCAGACATGAAGCTTTTAATTAATTCCAATTCTACTCCATTTATGCCTATGTTTTTTAGCTTCTTGAAAAGTTTTTCACAAGTCTAAGTAAATTGATAGAACTTTTTTTTTTGTTATCTAGATTATGTGTAATAAACTCGGTTACAGTGGCAATTGCGTTTTCTGTGTTCCTATTTTTTCTAAAGCCATGTTGGTTTGTTGAGAGTATTTGCATGTTTTCCAAATAATGTTGCAGCTGTTCTTTTAATGCTTTTTCAAGAATTTTTGACAAAGTGTTTAATAATGTAATGGGTCTAAAGTTATTTACATTATTTTTAGGCCCTATTTTATAGATTGGAATAACCAGTCCTTTTTTTAGGATGCTCGGAAAAATTCCTTCTTTCAGACTAAGATTTAATACATATGTTAGTGGAATAAGTAGTTGTTGGCTTAGTGCTAATATTGTTTTTGAGTTTATTCCATCAGGTCCCGAAGTTGTGTTATTCTTTAGGGAATGAATAATTTTTTTGGTGTCTTCCAGAGTTACTTTACGAAATTTGAAATTACTGTCATTATTTTTATTAATGCACTGAGACTGAATGTTTTGAGGTTCTTGATTATCGTTTCTAGTCGAATTTTTTTCATTTTTTTCGGCTAGGTTAGCTCCGATGTTTGTGTAATGTCTATTTATGTAATTAAGAATAAGTGTAGGATTATTGTGGAAGTCGACTTCTTCGACGTTGATAAGTAACTTTTTGATTTCACTATCTTTGTTTTTTTGTGTATTTGTGCTTTCTCTCAGAATTGACCAAACGCTTTTCGGGTCAAAGTTTGCAGATATCAGTTTATTTTTGTAATATAATTCTTTGGCTTTACGTATAATTAGGGAACAAGTGTTTCTGTACCTTTTATAGAAAGAGTTCAAAAAAATATCATTTGGGTTGCGTTTTACTTGTTTGTGCAGTTTGTCCCGTTTTTTTATGCAATTTAGTATGCTTTGGGTAATCCATTTTTTAAGTCTTTTTTTGCGGTGGGTGATAGAGTTGAGTGTTATTGTGGTGTTTTGAGTGATGAGCGTTTGAAGGTATGCTATAAAGTAATTCCAGGCTTCTTCTGTCGTGTTAATTTTTTTTAGGAGTTCCCACGATTGTGTTTCTAGGCAATGTTTTAGGTTATCGTAGTCAATTTCCAATTTAGTAATATTATTTTGAATTGTTGGGTTCAAAGCCTGAAGCGCTACATATATTTTAACAACCTGATTTCTATTATTATATGTTATATTTCTGTTTGATAATTTATCCATGTTTGCAAACATTTCACTCATACAAAATAATTTTTATTACATCAAAATATATATCAAAAAATGTCTTGTTCAGAATGTTATCGTCACAACATAAAACAAGCTCATTTGCATCGCAACATAATAAAACATTTTATCAGTGGCAAACAATATACTTCTTATCAATAATATTGCATGATTGATAAAACAGCTGTACCTATATCATTGATTATTTTTCCGCTTGACTGGGTTCGATACGTCGGAACAATCAACAGTCCGAGTTTCCAAAGCGAGAGAGAAAGATGTAGTGCATTTCGCAACAATTATTGTTTTTATAACTTTTTTATTATTTGTGTTTTCTACAACAACTCTGTTGTGGTTTCAACGCTTTCTTAGCTGCTTCTATTACTAACGAAACTCAACCGTGAACGGTAGAATGGGCAGACTTTGAATTCCCATTGAAACCTTGTATTTGAAATTTACTTACAGTATTAATAGGCTACCGTCTGCATGGTTGAATTTCAGATTCCGGCTTCTTCGTCATGTCTGACGCCACGCCATACACGCCGCGCCACAAATAACATCTGTGTACGTGAAATTTCAAACAAAGCTACCATTGTAATTCGGTTTCGAATTCAAGAATTCGTCACAAGATGTCGCTATTTCCGTCAGCAGGTCAGATGGGGACGTGTCACGTCTGGGTATAACTGTTACGAATTTGCGAAAATGTAGTATCTCTCCGGATATGGAAATATTGACGTTAATACATAGTTGTATCAAGCGGCTATATATTACATATGATGGCATTGCCTGTCTCGGTTACTTTATCCCGGTGACTAGCTACATTGAATGACAGTGGATCCGAGGAACGGGCTATTTTCGGAACCAGTTCCTATTGGATTTATAAAATGGATGAAGCTAACTAACTGACTGGATGAAGCCGAACCAAAAGCTCCCGCAGGGCCTAGCAGCAAAAACCTGCCGAGCGGGATTTTAACTGCTAAATGTATTATTAATTGGCATCGGATATTAGAGACGATTAATAATAATAATGCTTTCACATGGCATCCTCAAATATGCATTAATTATTTTATATATAAATTACTGTCCATTAAGAATGCACCTAACATCTGATAATGAATTACAATTGCACACGAATTGAAAAAAACAGAGATGTCAAGCGAAAGGACAGCATATCACACATCAGTCGAGCAATGACAAATATTTTAGCCAATATTGTACACTTGGAATATAATTTCAAGTCAAAGGCTAGGCAAGGTCTCGAGTATTAGATTCGAGGTTCCAGATTAGTATCGAGGTTCCAGGATTAGAATCTTATTAATAAAAAAATATTACAATAAAAACACATAAATTTGTCGTAGACCACTTTTATTTTACACTCTACCGGTTTCGGAAACGCCCTTCCTTCGTCAGGAGAATATTGTAACTGAAACCGGTAGAGTGTAATTAAATAAAAGTGGTCTACAACAAATTTATGTGTTTTTATTGTAAATTATGGCGAGCCACAAAGTTAATGCTTTTTACAAAAAAAAAAATTATTTTGTCAAAAATAGCTAAATTACTTTGGATGTGGAGTGTATCAATAAAAAAAAGCTTTGTTTAAATCACTATTTAATAAAAATAATAAGTGAGGACTTGGCTAGTTTGCTACCTAATTTGTTTGTGAATGGTCACATTGAAATAGGTCCTTATTAGGTCTATTAATATGAGTAGGAACTCTTAAATTGACTGCACCCATTTTGGTAAAACTTTTAAAGGTGAAATTGTATCGAGTATGCACAACTATCTTTTATATTAGAGGCCACAAGTTTTTGACATAGCCGTTCCTTTTTCAAATAACGCTGGTGTTGTTAAATTTTCTATGTAGTAATAAATTATTTAAAAATCAGTCAATCAAGAATATTTTGAGTAATGTGGAACGTTATTAAAAATTCTCAAAAGTAGTTTTATTGTTTTATTTTAAAGACAGCTACCGGACATAGCTGTACCTTCTCAAGATAGGTACAAATTAAATTCATTTCACCAGCAAATTCTACCTAAATTTAAATTCCTTTCGTCAAAGTTAAGGTGGTGGTTGTTAGTAACCCCACCTTACAAAATCCAGTGAAATATCAATTATGATGTTTGTATATTTTCAGATCAGCAATAGACTGATACAAACATTGGTGATATAGTGTCGCGTATTACAATACTTAGTCATGAGTAAAAATTTCAAACAATCCTCTGATAAATTCAGAAACTTTTATCTGTGCTTTGATTGAACGGTTAATCTTATCATTTTCTTTCGAGATACCACCAGATGATGTTCATTATAAATGTATTGACTGCACTGCCAAAGAGCACGTAAAAAGTGTTTAATATCCGAGTGAAAAATGATCATATTGCCAAGTTCGTTGTGTCCAGTGCCACGCCAAAAAATCGTGTTTAAACAGAAAGTTTGATTGTTTTATCAGAGATAATGTGATTATCTGAAAGTGTGGAAGTGTTATAGTTAAGTGCCTTGAAACGTAGGTTAAGAATGGAGGGTAGTTTACAGATAAGTGGTCCATTGGGAGCGAGGAGACAGAAGACAGATCTTCATATTAATGAGCCAACTCTCACGAGAACGGCTGCACCTTCGTCTCCAAGAACTCAAAGAACACAGCATTACATTAGGTATGAAATCAATTTCGATAACCAATAATTCGGTGTTTTGACTAGTTGTGTCACACAGCGGTTTTCCAAGCGTTTCTGGAAACCTATTGAGAAAATAAATTCATAACTAATAATCTGTCGTATTGTGCATTTTTTATGTGTGTAGGGTAATACTCTAACAGTAGCTGAATGCTTTAAAAATATTTCTGTAGTATAGGTGTGTTTTGAAAATTTGTTTTGTTTGAAAACCTGCTAAATCTATGCCTTTAATGCTGGCGAATTGGGAGTTGGGAATGTATGGCGAGCGATATACTGAAATAGGCCAAGGCAAATAACGCTGGCGCTTTTAACGCTAGGTGTGACACTTGTTGATCAACTTTCATGGTGATATCAATTAATGTATAAACCTAATTTTTAAATAATTACCAATCATACAATCCAATACAATTAAAGGCCAATTTCAGCATATATTTACATTCAAAACTGTGTTTCACCGCGAATTGTTATGAATTACAAATGGAATGGCGTTATACAATTTCAGGCAAGTGTAAAAAAGACAGACCGTACGCTAAATGGTCTAGAACCAAAAGATACAATTTTTTTCCATTCAAACTTGTACAAAAGGCACTCTTCGTGTTATATTCTCCATTCAAACTTGTATAGAAGGCACTTCTGTGTTATATTCTCCATTCAAACTTGAACAGAAGGCACTTCTAGTATTATATTATATTCTCCATTTAAACTTGTGCAGAAGGCACTTCTAGTGTTATATTCTCCATTCAAACTTGTGCAGAAGGCACTTCTAGGTTATATTCTCCATTCAAACTTGTACAGAAGGCACTGCTAGTGTTATATTCTCCATTCAAACTTGTGCAGAAGGCACTTCAGTGTTATATTCTCCATTCAAACTTGTGCAGAAGGCACTTCAGTGTTATATTCTCCATTCAAACGTTCGATGGCACGCCTATACTTCATATTTATATTGGCGACCGACTTCATCTTTCCTTTGAAAAGTCACTAAAAGCAATGGAAAAAGAACTTGTGTTTGGTTAGATTATGGTTTTTCATCACTTTTAATGACTTTTCAAAGGGGTGTTGAAATGCCGCTTTATTGAGTTGTCATGGAACCATTTATATTGTAGTTATAATCTGTGGAAAACAACAGTTTCATGTTACTCAATGTTATAATTATAGCTGGTTGACGATTTTGTCATGAAATTGATTGAAAGTTGATAAGAAATGCATTATTGTGTTTTTTCTTTGTACCGATATTCTTTTATCAATTCTTATCTTTATAACACCGAATCGTGACGTCATTACTACCTCATAAACCGGTGTTATGAAATAATACAATTTCACCGAATACATCTATGAATATTTTTATTTATTTATATTTTTCTGTATTTAATTTACATAACCCGACGCTTTGAAGTCGTCGTCCACCGTCAGCGACCAGAACACTCAGATATCTGTTGCACCGTGAAAATCTGAAGAAAATTGTAATGTATTTATTACTGACAAATCAATCTCTGTACGACTTTCTCTCGTCATTTATGCTAGCGGCGTCGAATCAACCGTATAATTTTTTTTACTAAAGCGCGTCAATCAAATGCGTCTTAGGTAGGTGTACGAATGTGCGTGTGCAGTGCGGAACTCCGCAATTCTTTTTTTTAACTATGTTTCTTCCTTTGTTCTTGTATTGACCACCTGAAAAATTACGTTGTAACTTAGGAAACTGATTCTGTGGATCTGGAAACTGGGTGTACTGTACAGGGCCCGCAGATACTTTAATAGTACACAACTGCTAACCCTGTACAAATCGCAAGTGCGCCCTACGGTTGAATTTGGCAGCCTTTGGTCTGGAGCTCCAAAATACTTGAAATATACCCTCGACTCTCTGCAGAAACGGGCGGTCCGTTTGATAGATTCTCCCACCTTAACGAACGGATTGCAATCTTTGGCGTGTCTTCCGGCTATGCACCGGTGCCGAAGGGATCAATGACGCTAGTTCCTCGGAGCATCTTCCATTGTAATGCCGGTAGAACAATGATAGCATTTCCACCCTACACGCCTGTGCTCTTAATATTGCAATCCGTTTGTTAAGTTAGTAAAATCTATCAAACGGACCGCCCTTTATTTCCATCAAAAGTTTTGAAACTCTGAAATATTCAGTCATATATATATATATATTTTTTTTTTTATCACGCTACATACATTTTAATATCGATATACAAATATATTCCCGTGCGAACAAGGGTAGTAAAACTAGTGATTTCAATAAATTCATACCAGTACAAACGATAAATCATTTGCATACAAATTGAAGTTAAATTTTCCGATTCTTTTTTCCCAGGTGATTTGGCTGAAAAGGTTAACCCTCCCAGTTTCATTTGAACGTGGGTACGGCCATATCCCAAATGTCAAACATTCACCCCAAATTCGGAAACACTGAACACAGAAATCTCTAGAAATGTGAAATATAATACCGATTAGAAAAAAAACTACTGTAGTCGCCAATTCAAGCATAAAACCTTTTAAGTTTCTATTCTAGTCTAGAAAAAAAATTCTTCCATTTCCATGGTTTAAATATTCAAGAATATCTACTTAAAAGGATTTTTCAAAATTCGTATTATTTTTAAAGTTAGAGCCATTTTAGTTCGACCGGTTTAGATGGAATCTAATTAAAATCTAAATAGAGCAAAACTTTAATCGCGTATTTCTCAAAACTACTTTTTTCGAGACGGTTGACATGATATCTCAAGTTTTACTAAACCAATTTACTTGAAATTTGGTCTGAGCTTTCTGTGTACATTACTCTATTGCGCCAACTTTTGGCGCAATAGAGTAATGTACACAGAAATGATGACATAGGCACTGAGGAAAATAATTTCCTTTAGGGCCTATGTCATCTTTGGGGATGCTGTGTGGGGGGTTTTTTAAGAAAGGGAAGGTAAGGAGAGTTCTGGGAAGGAAAAGGGTTTAAGGGGTGGGTAGGAATCTGGGGTTCAGTGTGTCCTGGTCATCCACCTCCAAGACCTAGACAAACCTCACCCCATGAACCCGGGCATCCCTGCTAAATCACCAAACGTAACGAACCACTAAAACAATAACAAAATTTAAATTTTTACTTTTAAAAAATTTGGAAAGGCAAAAAACTGGTAAAAAATTGTCTTTCTTATTTCGGACAGTCGCCATTTTGCGAAAAAAAAATTTTTTTACTTTTCCTTAGTTCGGGCCATAACGCATTTGTTACGATTATGAATTAATATTTTTTTTAATTACTAGGAGGGTTGCAATCGTGTCAACCAGGGCGCGCCATTTTTTCGAGACCCCCCACTTCAACACCCTGTAACTTTTTGAATTTTGAATTTTTTCGTTATTTTTTTTTAAATATTCTTCCATGTTTAATCAACATTTGGTAAAATAATGGTTTGTAAAAATGTATGTTTTTTATCTTTATTGCACCTGAAAAAATACCTACAATTGATGCTTCTAGACTAGAATACACCTCTGACGCCCTAATAACATTGACTATCTGCTCAAAATTAATTTTATTTTTATAATTTTTTTATAAATTAAGGAAAACTTCGTTCACACGGACACGCCCACAATGCATTTCTATTTGTTTTTCTCTTCGGTGCTCGGAAGCTTTTACATTATGGATCACTTTTTTATTATGAATTTCACAAAATTTATAGTGGCAAGTTAATGTTCTTTTTTCTCGGAGAAAATGGTCTTTTTATGTATTTGTTCAAAAAAATAATAGTGTAATTTACTAAAAATCATAAAACGCTCGTCTCACTAGGGCAGGGGTTGGCAAACTTTCAAGTGGGAAGAGCAAATTCGTCAAAGAAACAGGATAACAAATATATCAGAGAGCCACAATATACGGGGGTAGTGACTAGGGCATTCCTGGGAGAGTCCTTTGCTGTTTAGGCATTAAATATGTTGACATTTATTATTATTCATTCATCTTTATTATTTCTATACTACAATTATTGTTGTGCTATGCCTGTCTCACTAGGAAATCCTGTGTCGAGAGCAGGCACAGTTAAAAACAAAAGCAGTTTGTAATGAAAATAACAACACAATATTACATTTAAAATAACAGACAATCATCATCGTACCATTGTAAAGGCATACTTATAAATTGGTTTTGATAAAATCTTTGATCTTAGATCTGTTTTGGCCGGTGATCCAATTTATATTTAAAATAAGTTGTGTTTTGTCTAATGGCCAATGGAAGTGCATTGTATAGCTTTGTTGCAAAGTATCTATAATTTTTTTGGCCAAAAGATGTTATGGCGAAAAGAATTAGTAGATGATTATGCCCTTTGGTTCTAGTGTCTCGAGCAGTTCGGACGTTTTCAAAAGCAGTTCTGTGTTTGAAAGCTATTATGTTTTTGGCATAAAGTGGCCTAATGTCACACACACAGATTCTCCTAAAAATTTCACCCGAACTGCTTGTGATCGGTAGGTATAGTATAAACTTAATAATTTATTAGTTTCTGATCTTTGAAAATGGTATCAATGGCGGCAGCGTTAGCTCCTCCCCAGGCTGTAATACCGTACTCGATTAAAGATTGACATGGTCCATAATAAATCGTTTTGAGTTGATTCAAGTTAAGGAAGTGGCATTATTAAGACTTGTTAATTTTTTGTAACAATTTCTGTCAATGTTGATCAAAAGCTTTGTAATAATCGTTGTCTACCCAACGTTTCATAAAAAAAAAACAAATTTTTTACTCCCCCCTCATGCTGAAACCTGTTCAGATTCTTACCGTGTTGGTAAGTAGGGCAGATATTTATAAATACGTACCCAATTTATATTTATAAAGTATTATGATATCAAAAGCCTTAGTAATTAAGTCCCCTCGACGGGTTTTGGCTCTTCCTTCCCCTTTATTCCAATGAATTGGATCAGTTTTCGAGGAACGGTTTTTCCGGGTGTCCTAATTTCCACTCCCATAACATGTTCAGCGACCCTTTTGGCTTGCATGGAATTGTAGTCAGATCCTGATCAGTTCAAAGGCTCCACTGGTTTCAAAATAAAACTGATTCTTTTGGCGTTGACTTGAAGAGGTTTTACTTGAATTTCCCGAGATTGAACATTTTAATGTTTTCTTTCTGTAGTCGCAAAGAAATGACACATGGGAATATCTTGGTGAACAGTGGATATTGGGAAGGAATCTGACTTACCTCACACGTTACGGTGAGATTCGATGTTATGACACCGTGGAATCATTGGGTTGATCAATGCACAAGTTTCCGTAAAAATCGATACGAGGTAATAATTGCACGGGTAACTAACTAACTAACTAATTTTAACGGGTAATAATTGGGTAACTTCAATAGACTCCAGTCAAACACACTGATTACCACTAGATTGGCCATTGCAGAGGCCTCTTTGACACAGTCGATATCAAAGAACTTAGAGATCAATACTGAGATGATCATTGCACGGTTACTTCAATAGACTGAATACTTCCTCCGAGTTATTGTTCCAAATGTCACTTGCAGGTAATATTATTGTCAGTCAGGATAGGTATGGAAAGTATATTGGCGGGTAGATGTACATAGATAGCTACGTCAACACTTTTCTTAATATCATTTTTAATTGCATCATTTGAATTCGCTTGTTTAGTTTTCAGTTGGGGTTGAAGAAATCAAACTTGCGGGGTAACCATACATTGGACTCTTATCCACCCTGGCCCTAAGCCAAATGGCTCTTGAAGAAGTTGTTTTGTTGCATTTTAAAGCTTATCTTTTGTTTCTAATTCGTTCGCTATTTCCATCTAGTTATGGCCTCCTTCTAGATCTTTCTGTGTTTGAGCTGCTTTATATATGCTAAGTGGTTGACTTAGCAGGAGTGCCCGGGTTTACGGGGTGAGGTTTGTGTAGATTTTGGCGGCGGATGCGTCGGCTCACTTAACTACTGCATGGCGGGCCGGATCGGGAGAGGCCGGTTTAGAGAGACCCTTTGATTTCTCCGGCCGGACTCACTTTGCACCGCAGTGAGAGGGTAAAATTAGTACGTCAGTGTATCCAATGACTTGAATACGCTGACCCCCAGATTCCTCTCCTTCCTGTCCTTAAAAACACCTCTACACAGCATCCCCAAAGATGACATAAGTCTCGAGGGAAATTATTTTCCTCAGTGCCTCCTGGCGTTAATGTAAAAAAATGCATTTCATTGAATGTAGCTATAACTTTATTGTTATCCATTATAATTAAATGAAACAATATTACACTGTTTAAACCATTATATATATTTTTATACGTATTAATGCCGACCGGTTTCGGAACAATCGTTCTTGCCTCAGGGCAAAAACTTTTACTAAAATTTTAATATTACAAAATTACGGGTAAATCTTCACCTCTTCCAATCCCTCTTCAACACCTAATGCTGCGTAAACAAACACGAGCCGGACTGTTTCGCGTTTCACACATTTTGCGGTTGCTTCGCTCCTTTCCCATAATTCGTGGTTCGGCTCGCGCTTCGGTTCGCAAGCATAATAAATGTTCACCCATAATTTTGTAATATTCGGTTATTGTATACCTACATATTTTCACGATGTATTAGGCAAAAAATTAAAGTTTTCATATCACTCAATTTAACATAGATCTGAATCTTTTAGTTCAATTTTCATCCACTTCCCAAACTACTAAAGTATGTGAATTTTCTCACTCGTGATAAAAATGAATACAATACATATAAAAACAAAAAATAACCAAAATTAATGTTTACTTTGCTTTATTAGAACATGATTAGCCTGTTTTTTGTCTTTTTTAAACCTTTTTACCTGCCCGCGCCCTCAAAATGCCCCCTAATTTTCTCTGGGTCTTCTACTGCCCCCCTAAAAGTCCCAAACGCCCACAAGACGTAGTTATCGCCCACGTTGAGAACCTGTGACGTACACTACGCACGCGTTCAAAATCGACTTAGGATACGTACTTAAATCAACTTAGGATGTGTTCAAAAACCAAATCGCTGTTTTAAAATCAAATGAATAATCGATAGAACAACGTTTGTGAATCAAGTTTTTTTTTCAATCAAACAAATAAATTTCGATTTTGACGCCCCCTAAAACTGCCACCCGGCAGGCACTCATGGTTCTCTTCTCATTATACTAGTAGTCCTACCTTACCATTATAGTTCTACCTTCGTCAGTTGGTTAAAGGTTTTCTATACTTGTGTGTCCACATTCTCACCAAATACCAAAAATTCTTATTCGTATCAAATCTAATATATAGCCCACTAAATTCTGTTCTTATAATTTATGTAAGAGCCCAGCTAGCGTAAAATCGAATAAAATATTGCGAGACATTTCTTTGACACTATTTCACTAAAATAGATTAACTGACTTCACAACAAACTGTTTTGTTTTGTGAAGAAAAAGGTCTGTTTTCATCTCGATCTTGCATAACTTATTTTCCGTTTACTTTCTCTACTAAGTCTAGTAGACAGATACAAAACGATGTTTGTAATATCTCGGTTTTAGTTCTTGGAAATTCTGTTAGCTGGCTTTGGGATTATTGATCAAACTACTGGAAACCATGCAATGTTTGTCAGCAAATACTTACTAGAATCATATTATCACAACAAACTGGACTGAGTCTATATTTTTTGTAACTTTTCCATTACGAAACAATCCATATTTTATCCGGATTTATATTTTTACTGCGTGCGGCTTTACTGGCTTTCGTCTACTTCCGAATTATGGTCGAATACGGAACTCCAGTGAAAAATATTATGGCTTTAAAAAAATATGTTCACATAGACATTATAGACCAATAAACGCTGATTCTGAATATATAAGTTTTATTTAATAATATTCAACATAGAGTTTTAAAAACATTCTTAAAAAGTCCATTTTAAAACGTGTCATTAAAACACTCTTGTCAAGTTGGTATTATTGGATTTTCGAGGCGTGACGTCACCGCGTTCATAATTCTCCAGTCACCTGGTATATTTGTATCGAAAATAATGACAAGCCATTCAACATTCCGTGTTATTGGTTTATAGAGATTTAGACATAGTTTTTATTGATACAGTACCAAATAATTCAGTACCAAAAATAGAGTATCTCTCTTTGTTTATCTATATTATTTAAAATATTCAAAAACTTTAACTGTCCAAAAACATCGTAATGCCTAACGCAATCCTCCAATTCTGAATTTCAAAATGGCGGGCGACGAACAGCTGATTCCAGTTGCCTACAAAATTGATGCTTCGGTTTCCATAATATTGATTTCGATTCGTGAAGCTAAAAAAATAATAATTTTAAACAATTTCTATACCACTCTCCCGTAATAACATTGAAAAATATAATAATATAACAAATAAATAATTCCACCTAAATAACGTTTTACTTATTGAATAATTTCATAGCTTCTTCCATACAAAATGACAACATCTGTTGAAAATAACTAAAACTTTTGGTCATGATGACGTCACACGATTCACTTTTGGATACGGTGGTTTTCGGGGGATCTTGAAAAATTAAAACTTTGATATTTATTTTAACTATTAAAACTAACTATAAAAATAAATGTGCCGTTTTAAGTTAGAAGGATTTATTTTTAAAAATTCAAAAAAATTGGACTGGAGTTCTTATTCTTCAATCTGAGATTGAATCATCTCAAAGCGATGAAAGAGCGCGCTTTTCTTCTCCAACCTTATTTCTGTTTCTAATGAAGTTACTATATCACCTTGTAGGTAATTTTTAAATTGTACCTTCAATTACGCGCTTCTTTACCAATGATTTCACTGTTTCTGCCATAATGAACAATTATTTTTTACCAACACACACATTATTTTTGAAAATAACCCTTTGTCTGTATTACACTACCTTTGAGGGAGCGAACAATGAAAAGATTACAATAAAATAAATTGTAAAACATCGGTGGTATAATGGTAACAAATCTACCTACTGGTAAAATAATATTTATGACATTATTAATCTTGTTTGATTATAATATCACGCAAAAATAGTAGCTCTTGCGTGACAAATCTTTCGCGTGATTTAAATCAAACAGTATTAATAGCCTTCCGTCTGCGTGGTTGAATTTCAGAACCCGACAATTGCATGTCTGACGCCAAGCCTTACGCTCCGCGCCACAAATAACATCTGTGTCCGTGGAATTTCAAACGAAGCTACCGTTGTAATTCGGTTTTAAATTAAAAAAAATCGTCACAAGATGTCGCCACTTCCTTCGACAGGTGTGGACGTGCCCCAGGCAAGAATAAGTACTACGATTTAGTGAACTAGCAGTATTCCTCTGAATATGGAAAGATTGATGGTAATACTTCGTTGTATCGAGCGGCTATATATTACATGTGACGTCATTGCATATCTCGGTTACTTTGTCCCGATGACTATCACTGGATTCGAGGAACAGGCTACTTTTGGAACCAATTCCTATTGGATTAATAAAGTGGTCACAAACAATAACTGGGCGAAGCCGAACCAAAAGCCGCCCGCAGGGCCTAACAGCAAAAACCTGCGGAGAGGGTTATTATTATAATATTATAATGCCTTGAAATAAGAAATGTAATAAGAATGTGTACGACTGGATTTCTGGCTGGTTTTTCATCCGGGCTTCGAAGGATCAAATGGCGCTTTTTAGTTGGCACCTTGTGTTTTCCTTGCAGAAGGAGATTTTATTTGCTACTCACTTTTGCAAATTAAAAACGTTTTGTATTTATCTGATCGTACTTTATATATTTCTTCATTAACATCCAAAATTATTACAATCTGGTTTGGTTTATTGAATGAAACATAATAATTTTTTTAATCAATTCAAAAAAAACAAGCTTTGTTTTTTTAGAACAATTTGAATTATTATTTGAATTACTGATAATATTATAATAAACAAAATAGTACCTACCTATGGCTTTATCAATTATCACAATTAATTAACCAGCGTGCGAAAGGAAAAATAAAAGTAGTACCTAAAAGCTTTCCACTTTTGCGATAGGTGTGCTTAGTGACCTCAAAATGATATTAATCTTACTTTAATCAATTAATTAAGGTACCTGCTTTAAATGCAGAGTGCTAAGGGACGTACCTGACTTACTTTAACCAGTGATTCTTGTCATTATTTGGAGTAAACAATGTAAATGAAATTTTGGTCTCCGGTGATATTTTTAATTTTTTTTTCTACAAAAACATGAAAAAATGGTAGTTGTTAAACAGTTAGGGGCGGATTAAGAGGTTGGGTGGTTACTCGGCTGAATGAACAGTGACGACATTCGGAAGATTTTTTTTTTCAAAATTGATAAATTACTTTGTTTTAACCACGTTTATTGTTTATAAAAAACCGACAAGTTTCAGGGTTTACTTAAAACTAACTAGAACAATAGATATAGACTTATCAGGGTTTACTTAAAACTAACTAGAACAATAGATATAGACTTATCAGGGTTTACTTAAAACTAACTAGAACAATAGATATAGACTTAACGGTGTCAATGGAAAGGTGGGAGTGGGAAGGGGGAAGAAGTGTAATAAGGCATAATTTACAAAAGGAACGAGTTTAATAATAGTTATTTAAAAATATTTTCTGATTTTTTAAATTAATTATAATTACGTTTTGTTTTTTTTTGTTTGATTGAAAAAAAGTCGTCGAAAAATTTATCGTAGACCAAAATTTAATTTGCGTTTTTTACTCCAACTGTACTAAAAGCAAAGGCAGCAATCTCCAAAATATCGGAAAAAATTGTAAATGCAGTTTCATAGTGATTCGGATTGAGAATCTAAATTCAATTTGCAAATCTGGTGAGTTACAAACTCAGCTTTCTCCCATCAAAATCAGAGTTTGAAAATATGTATCAAAGTCAAAGATATCAATGTGTATTTTGCCTTTAAAAAAAAACGAAAGTGGAGATTGCTGCCTTTGCTTCTACACACCTTTAATAATGTGAAGAATCACTGGTTAAAGTAAGTCAAGTAACATTATAATAACTCTGTTTATTATTATGTTACGATTTAGTATTTTACTAAATAGACATGAGGTTGAGTTTACTTATGGCTTTGGAATTTATTTTGATGCATTCCGGTTTGAGTTTATATTTTTAAATACATCTATTTAGATTTTGTTTTTGTAAATGAATGAATTAATGCAAATTTGAAAATGGAAATTAACCCACTTCCCAACATCCGATCGAGTTGAAACTCGGCAGATAGATTCGTTGTCGATTGCTAGGCTTTGAATTTGATGATTTCTGTTTTTCGTTTCATATATCTCCATAAAAATCTCAAAATCTTCAAAAAATAAAATTTTGGAAAAAAGATAAATTCTCTTATTTTCCTGATTCTACAGGTCAATTATTCTAAAGAAAAATGCTTTGAAGTAAGTGGGTATTATACATACCATTTTTTGTGAAAATTGAAGATTCGGTAAATAATGAACAAAAAATCGACATCGTAAATAAATTCGTCGTGAGGAATATCTCTGGCGTGAAAAGGTTATTTTACAAAAAACATCGCCTGATGACAATGCATTCTGTCATCTTTCGGTGGCACTTGCGCATATTCACACATTTTTCTGAAATTGGCTATATTTTAGGCATATCGATTGTATCGAAGGAAAAAAGCTGAGCCTTTTCACATATCTTTACGTAGTATAAAATGAAGTCGCTCCCGCTGTCTGTACGCTTAGGTCTTTTAAACTACGCAACGGATTTTCATTCGGTTTTCACCAATAGTTAGAGTGATTCATAAGGAAGGTTTTTAGGTATATAATTTGTCAAGGTTTTATGTAAATTGGTTGAAATATATAAATAAAGGGAGCGGGCTGGCAAGCGGGTGGTGTGAATTTGATATGTATGCAAATTAACAGATGGCGTTGGTTATGAAGGTTGGGTAATGGCGTTGTGTTTCATTAGCTACAGCAACGTGTGGCCGGGTCTGCTAGTTTTATATATAAATAAATTTTACTTGTACCGTTCCTTTTAGCCTTTATTGTATCAACATAATTTTAAGCCGTTACATAGAGTTGTCAGTTAGTACAGTTAAATATACATTATTTTTGACGACATGGAAGATATTAAAACTTTAAACCCCAGAACATCGCTAGAAATTCGCAATACGAAAACTTCTAAAAGCTTATATTCATAAATCATCCCTTAGCATTCCTTTGTTCCCCATTAGATAATACGGCTTTGCTCACTCAGAATTCAAACAAAGGCTGCCATATCCAGTGACAAAACCTCCAAACACAATATTCATATACTTTATTATATCAGAAAATTAATAGCCCAAATTGGTAAACAAATTTTGGCAGAGCTTTTGGGTACTTTCGTAAAGTTGTTGGCATCTTATGACAATGAAGTTAAGTAGTACTTCAGTTTGAGCGCTTTTTTATTTGCATACATTTATTTAGAGGAAACAGGCACTTTGATCAATTTGTAAGCATTTTTTTATTTATTTATTTACTACGGAGTATCCGGCATGCATTTCAATGTCACTCAAAGAAAGAAAATGTCAGTCCTTTCCCATGCATCCCCATTCCCGCCCCGTTCCCCTCCCGCGTTCTCTTTCCCTCCATCGTTCTCCTTCTATCTTTTCCGCCACCCCGCTCTCTCGACCCCCTCTCGCGAACCCGCCCCTTCTCCTTGGTTCCCCCCCTGCTGGATTCACTCCCTCTCCCACCTCCCCTTCCTGCCGCTAAACTATATGAAATACACACAATTTTTAAACAAATCGCGCGTCACCTTATATATTTTTTTAATACAAATTTCATAACGCCAGAGCTCACCATTATTTATAGACACACTAACTAGAAGTCAGGATTTATTTCAGTGCATAAATTCTGGGACTAACTACCATATGTATTCCTCTTTGCCCAGAATATTAATGAAGGGAAACAATTATACCAAGTCAGTGGACATCTTCAATTTATCTTTGTATAAATATAAAATATTGTTATTGAGGCAGTTCAGTTATGTACAATAAAATGTTTTTTCTATGCTATATATGTAAAAGCCCCGAAAAAGGGCGTTTATTTATAAATAAATAAATAAAATCACACGCAAATCACTAAATTTTCATAGCGGATGAATGGTATAGGAAATTTTCATAATTCAGATGAATGGTATAGGAAATAATTTCATGACGCCAGAGCTCACCATTATATATAGAAAACTTCACGGTCATGCGCACAACAAATTTCATACCAATCGGTTGGATAGTTTAGGAACACATAAGTGAAAAAACAAATAAATATTCATTTTTGTTTATATTCAAAGATAAAATAATATTATATATAAACAAAAATTAATTTTTATTTATTTTTCCCTTGTGTGTTCCTAAACTATCCAACCGATTGATAGTGACAGCGCGCGTGCGGCCTTTCAATCTCACTATTGCGTACGCACTGAGGGGCGCTGGACGCGTGAACGCGTTTAACAAATGCGGGAGGGTGTAGTATGGGGGGAAGTATTACTTATCTAGCTGTTCTCAATTACCCGCCGTTCTCAATTACCCCACCCTCCCCTACATAATAAAATTGTGAAATTATTCTTATGTAAATTTATATTGCTCCATATTTATCCATTAGTTACAATTTTAAAATTGAAGAATCTTTTTTGTTACTTCGCCAAAATATCAGCACTGATTCAAGTAGCAAAATTGCTTTACATCCATAATTCTCTTTACACGTCAAAGGTAACTTGCGCTTCGCTCCAGGGTACCTAATATTTTAGTTTCCCATTTGCCGACGCAAGCGTTATATGGAAATATGAATTATTTTATGACTACAAAAATACGTTAGTAAATAACATGTTTCTTCATTAATTTTGGATTAACTCTCACGGAAAATTTATAGGTAGTTGAATTTATGAAAACAACTTTCGTAGATTTTTATTCTGTATAACAGATTATGTAATAGCAGACCAGCAGTAACAAAAATAAAACCATAAAGTAATGTGATACATAAAGTATTCAACATAACATTCAACATAAAGTTAAGATGAAGACATACTAAATAATGCAAAATCATACAAAATCATATGTTTTTGTTTTGAAAATTTGATTTTCTTAGAAGTATTATAGAAGCTTCAATTAAATACAGCGTATAGAACATACCTTTTCCCTTAAAAACATCGGCCATTTTTTTAATAAGTCTTTTAATAAGCCCAGAAAAAAATAAAGTATTAGGTCTATAAAAAATACTTTCAAGTGCAAACTCTCAAACTTATAAACCCCTTTTCGGATAACTTCACAAAATAAAATAAATGCATTTTCACGTTGTTATTTCACAATACGGCCGGCAGTCAACGAATTTGTTTTTTCAAAGTGAACTCTGTATCGTCCACCGAAGAACTACTGACTAAACCCTCTCATTTTCTGTCATTCTGCCCTCGGCCGGAGCGAGGAATAGACGTTGTAGGCTCCGCGTCACTTAGTTCCGAGAAATCAATTTTAAATTTCCGTTTTGTTAAAAAAACAATGCATAAAAAAGGAGTTAATGTATTTTTCAGGCCTTTACGAAATCAACCTGTAATAAAAAAATTCTCAAATACCTTTTTCAACCTTTCCAAAAGCTTTTTCTCAAGTAATTTTAAACTCCTCCCATAAAGAGGCGTGAATTCCGATTTCAATTTTTCCTGAACTATTGGATCGACTTAACCATATTTTTTGTATTTTAAACATTATTATACTATCATTATGTACACGTGTGGGATTGCACTATCCTCCCTACACCCCAATAAAACATTATTATTGTGTTAGTTCATGTTTACGCCACTGCCAACCTTTACGTGTAGCAGCACTGTAACTCTCTTATTTATAAGTTCGATATACGGTGTGATTTTAGATTTTCACGGCCAAAAGTATTTTCGTTATTTTCATCTGCCCTGATGACGGACACTGTATCGCTGTCTGAAACGTTGGCTAAAGAAGGAGGTAAGGCAACACGGCATAACACCCCAAAAATAAATAACTAAAAAAAAAGTTCGATATTCGTTCATTTACAAAATTTAAAAATCAAATCGCTGAAGCTATACGTGAAATCCTATTTACATTCATCTTTACGACGAATCGGTTTACAATGTGAATATCAAAAAATATGCTACGGATAAATTGAAGCTTTTACTAGGTTTTCTATATATTCGAATTACAATAAAATTATTAATTACATAACAAAAAATATAAGCGTAAACCACTAAAAAAAAAATTATTATTGTTTTTGGGGTGTTATGCCGTGTTTCGCTACCTCCTTCTTTAGCCAACGTTTCGGACAGCGTTACAGTGTCCATCATCAGGGCAGATGACCTGTGATGATGGACACTGTAACGCTGTCCGAAACGTTGGCTAAAGAAGGAGGTAACGAAACACGGCATAACACCCCAAAAACAATAACAAAAATACTTTTTGGCCGTGAAAACCTAAAAACATACCTCACTAAAAAAAATGTTTTTTCATGACTTAACTATGAAGTAATAAGAAACAATTTAAAAAAAATACCCCCTTATGGCTAAGACTATTTTTGAGGTTTTGTATGTTCTTACTCTTTTTCATTCTTATAAAATTATGCACAAAATAAATAAAAACCACTTTTTCGCTTACTTGCCTCGTGCAAATACGACGCACGATTTAAAATTTTGTATGACATGAGAATCGAAATATTTCTAGCGTTTATTTTCCTCTTAACTGAATCGTCGAGTTTCAAAACCCTGCCTAATGGATTTTCTTTCTTTCGATGAAGATACATGATTTGGGTGACCCAAACTCGTACAACTTCAATACCTCCTTTGAAAAGTCATTAAAAGTGATAAAAAAAAAAATATAAAAAAATAGTTTACGTTTTGGGCTATTTTTCTTTTTTACATAACTTGACTTTTCAAAGGGGTGTTGAAATGCTGCTTTGTTGAATTTTCGTGGAATCCATTATTTGCATGTCTTGTAGCCTATTAAGGTTTTTGTTAAAAATATCAAGAGAGGTGCTATTAATTTAGCAGTACCATCATACAACGTGTCGTGCTGTGCTGAGTCAACACGTATGTGGTTTACACAGCAGATCGTGGTGCCGCCTCTTGCAATAGTTGTTTGGTATAAACAACTTATAGCATTCCAGAAAGTATGAACTATCTATCAAATTATGCATAATTGTATATACTGTCATTGCACGTGGGACTCCTTCAAGAAGGAATAAAGTAAAGGACCATGAATTTACCTATCAGTATCGCCCTGATGATAGAACACCATTCAGAAACGAAGTGTTGCTCGAACCTGCTGTTTTAACCTTGTTTAGTGACCAAATCTGAATAGCCGTGTACATCGTCTGACGGCCGGCGTAATCCAGCGGTAAGGCTCTTGACTCGCAATCCGAAGGTCGCGGGATCGAATCCCGGCGTGGCAAATAAATTTTATTTGATTAATTTTTGTTATTTCACAATTTATTCATTTAAAATAATATATAGTATGTTTGCGGCACGTTCCGGAGTGGAAAATACTCTCAGTATCGCCCTGGTGTAAGGACCACCATTCAAAATTGAAACGTTGCTTGAAATGGCTTTAGCCGTGTTTGGTGACCAGATCTGAATAGCCAGGTATTTCCCCACCTTCTTCTTCCCCATCTCCTTCCTCTCCCCACTACCTTCAGCCCCACAACATACCCCAATTGGGGATATGTTGTGGGGCTCACTTTCTCCAGACGGGAGCAGTTGGGACTCTTGTGCGGTATTCATATAAAAAAAATTAAAATCCTAAACTTTCTCTTCCCCGACTCTTCTCCTTTCAACCCTTGACTCTGTGCAGAAGCGGACGGTCCGTTTGATAGATTCTCTTTTAGAGCATGGGCGTCAGGTTAGAATGTCGTCCTTGTTCTACAAGTCCTTGGTCTTGTTCTACGATACCTTGATGAGATCGGCTCGTTTCTACCTCTGTGGGACGGTTTGCCGTCCTCTGTGTTTCTTCTCTCCTACAAAATAATTCTCTTTAAGAGACCTCATCCCCGCCACGCCCCAAAGATGACATAAACCGCGAGGGAAATTATTTTCCTCAGGGCCTCATGCGTGGAAATAATGTTAAAAAAATCTTGTGTGAAAATAATGTTAAAGAAATCCAAGCATGAGGCAATTCCCCGATTGGATTATGTTTTGAGGTTGAAAGGAGACTTGACTTGACTTGACTTAACCTTTGACTTCGGGCGGCTGGAACTCCTGTGAGGCACCTTCCGACTGGCGAAGACAATTTTTATTAATTTAATTATATAGCTAACCTCAATTTTCTTCTATTTCAGGGCCGCCCTACCCGTTCGCACACGGCTGCTGTCCCGCTCTCGTGCCCCCACGCCCGAGGTGCGGCCGCGCGCCCCCGCCCCTCCAGCTACTGGGCCCCCCGCGCCTCCGGATGACGGGGCCCTGCGCCTGGAGCGTGCCGCGCATGGCTGCATGCAGCAGGACATAGTGGCCATTAAGGCTATGCTGAACAAACTGAAGAAGGTGCTCCAAGAGGTAGAGTTGTCATGAATTTAAAAAACATTATTTTGATCAGTTGGTCATTTTTTATACTTACCATACCAAAGTTATAGGCAGCATGATAATTTATTACAATTGTTTTTATGCTTATTCAATATTGTGAATAGATATTTTATAATAATCTTAATAAAGAAATCGTTTCTCCCTGCGTTTCCTTTCCCATTCGTTCCGTTCCCCTTCCGCCCTCCCTTCCTCTCCCGCATCCCTTTTCCCTCATGCGTTCCCACTCCGCCTTCTCCGCTTTCTCTGCCTTCCCTCTCTGCACTCCCCCCTCCCGCTTCCTCCGACCGCGAACCCCCCTCCGCATTCCCTTTCCCCTTCTTGCGTTCTGCAATTTTTTTTAATACAAATTTCATAATGCCAGAGCTCACCAATATATATATAGAAGCCTTCGCGGGCGTGCTCACAACAACTCACCAAAGATTCATCGCAATTGGATGAATATTATAGGAAATAATTTCATAATGCCAGAACTCACCACTCTGTATAGAAACCATAGCAGCCGGGCGCACAACAAGTCACCAAAGTTTCATCGCAATCGGGTGAATGGTTTAGGAATGCATAAAGGATAAACAAAAAACATTCATTTTTATAAATTAAGATTGAATTCATATAAGCATGAATAATTTTTGGTTATCAATCAATGGTCATGTGCATCTCTTGAGACCTCTCAGAGAGAACGATACCTCAAGAAAAATTCTCACAACATTAACAATCGACAATTTGGAAGGCGGGTATGGATACCGCCTCCCCGGGAACCATTTGTTGGATAACCAACATCCCTGTCGTAGGTTACTCCAAGGGGTTCGCTACGTTTGGTGACTTAGCTGATATTGGGTGCCTGGGTTCATGGGGTGAGGTTTATCTAAGTCTTGGTGGAGGATGGCCGGATCAGAAGAGTCTGGTTCAGGGAGACCTAACCTAGACCTCTCCAGCCGGATTCTCTCAACCCATCGCCTCATACCGCAGTGGGAGGGATGGCTGCATACGTCTGTCACTCCTGGACACATTGACCCCCTGAATTCCACCTCTCATACCTTTGTCTTTCCCTGAACTTCCGCTTCTTCCTTTCCCCAAAAAGATCCTCCACGCGGCATCCCCAACGATGAAACAAGTCCTGAGGGAAATTATTGAAGCTAATGTAAAAGAATGTCTATACATCGTGCAATATTATAAATATGTTCTCAAACTTCAGTTGAAAATATCAACAACAAAAACTATTCTTTTGTGATTAACACCTAATTTGTGTTTGTGATTAACACCTATATTGTGTTCATTGATATAAAAGTATTAGAAAAGCAGTCAAAACATATTTAAATAATATACATTATCATTTTATTAGTTTTTCACTAAATTATTAATATTTTAACTAATACTATCATCATTGCTACATTTTTCACTTCACTTATTTTGCCTATCATGTTTTATTATTTTATTTGTTTTTGTTTTTATTTCATGTTATTGATTTGTTTGCCGTTAACAACCACAGCCAGATGAGGGACATAATATGATGAGGGTGAGACATTCGCATTATCATTTTATTTATTTTATGTTATTTCAAATAACATTATTTTCCTACCAGGGTACTTTGCATTGCATGCCTACAAATCATTTCAAAATTCACGAACATCAAAAAAATTGCTTCTTATGTAGTTTTAAAATAAATTTAGATTTAGAATTAAAAGTGAAAACGAGAAAAAATAATTGGATTTTCAAAAAAATGTAGGTATCTTACATATTTTTCTTGACAATGTCAAAAAAATTCTCCATTCCTTCTTCAAATAATGCATTCAACTTCAAATTACTTTTTGGTTGTCCTAATTTCATTAAAAAGCTATATTTTTATTGGTGACCGGACAACTCGGAATGAAACCAACTCGGAACCATCTCAGATGAGTCATTTAGAGTGATAAAAAAAATATATACATAAAAATTATTAAATAGGTTACTTTAGGTTAGGGTTACCATATAATTTAAAATGATTTTTTTCATAGCTTTTAATGACTTTTCAAGGAGGTGTTGAGTTGACTTTATTCTCAGTTGGCATGGAACCATTTTTATTACGTTTTTGAAAATACTGTCAATACTAGCTTTCACATTTGAGTATTTATCTTTTCATTAAATATGTAACAGTAAATTTGTTCTGAAAAGTGATTTAGTACTTATACTGGATAAAATACAGGTCCTTGGTCCACAGTTACCCACCAAGATTCGAATTATACCAATTATTCAACAAATCGTCGCCTTAGTTCTTAATTGTCCAAACGATCATTTTAGTTTTTGTTCAATCTCCATTTTAAAATTAAAAATAAAGTATAAAAAATGATAGTTAACCTAACTAATAAATATTTGAACTAATGAGATCTTTATCTTTACGAAAATAGCTTTATCTTAAAGACCTATCTTAATGTTTTATTGAAATAATGAAAGAAGACCTTCTCCTCCTGTAAAATTTTCTAATGATCGTTTGGACTAAGGCGACAAAGTCATCGGACTACCTAACAGCAATTTTTCATTTTAAAAATCATAATTTTTAACTCTTTGATTGTTGGTGATGACCCAAACGTGAGGTGTGTAAAATTGCGTTTTTAAATTAGTTATGTCTGTTTGCTTAAATTGAACATTGGTTTTCCATTTCAGACCGAAACTCTCAACCCGTTGGACATTCAGCGTGACCAGTCATGGTACTCGCTGAAGAACGGGCCGTCCCTCCATCTGCTGGGAGAGCTGGGCGAGGCATCTCCTCCTCCACCGCCACCGGAGCCACACGAGGAGGTTGCCGATCTACGGAGACAGCTCGTCTTCCTGCAGGTAACGAACATAGATACACCGAACTCTCAATCTGTTAAAATTCAGCCTGACCAGTCACAAATAAACCAAACCATAACTCGGCTTCATCTGTACTATCAATTATTTTTCCCAAGAGTTAAAAAATCTAAGTCTTGCAATATTTGATTGTGTCTAGTCTTGCAATATTTGAATGTTTCTAGTCTTGCAATATTTTATTGTATCTAGTCTTGCAATATTTGATTAACAACTGTTTCTTTAACAGAGCCAACTTGAAGAAAGGGAAAGAATGGTGAAACTTCTTCAGCAGCAGATGAGCAAAATATCCCAGGATAACTCCCCCAATGGAGACCACAGCCGCTGCAACGGCATCCCCAGTGATGACATGTGCAATGTGGCGACACAGACAGAAAGGGTAACTTGAAACATACTAAAAATCACATACCCTCAATCAAATACTTGATTTTCGCAGTATTTCGTCTGCGTAGAGGCCGTAGGACCATTATGCTGTTCACCTACTATAATATAGTGATGATATTATCATCTTATTACTTTGACAGTAGTCTAATAAAGTTCACTAGGGTTGTCATTGGATATATCGATATCTCCTAAGGGGCGGTTCTGGTTCTTCAATTGTGGAATTGTACTTAACATTAAAATGAACGACCTTGTCGTCAACTACTGGCAATTCCGGTTCTCCAAAAAGATAAGGAATTGTCCTTAACCTCAAAATGAACAACTTTGTCATCAACTACTAGCAATTCCAGTTCTACATAAAGATAAGAAATTGTCCTTAACCTTAAAATGAACGACTTTGTTGTCAACTACGGGCAGTTCCGGTTCTACACGAATATAAGGAATTGTCTTTAACCTTAAAATGAACGACTCCAGTTAACTTTCATTATTTGCGATTCCAGTCCTCAGACGACCGCGAATAAGTTGCCAATTTTAAGGTTTAAGAAAATTCCTTATCCTTAAGTAGAACCGGACTTGCCCTTCTGGGTTCCGCAATGTAAAGTCTGAGTCTCCTTGCCATCAAAGCGAAACATTGGAAATTATTGAGACTGTAGATAAATTGTCAAAATTATGGAAAATATTTTAACTTAGACTGTTTATTTTTAGCAAGTCTCGATGACTATATGATTAGTGATTGGTGATGTATTGATACACATTGAGGATATCCCGGTATCACAGCGGACGAGAGTTTTAATTTATATTTGTTAGTTTATTTATATTCTAATTTATATTTTTCAGTTGCGGCCTCTTTCGCAAGGACAGAATTTACTTCAGAGCCTCTCTTCCGACACCCACACTGGAGGACTAGTCAGGTGTGTAGACAATTTGTTCAAAACATCATCCCATCTTATATAAAGCTAACCCCATTTAATTACAGATTTTAACACTATCAGATAATACTGTTCGCCATTGAGTAAAGCATAGTTCTCATTCATTTTAGGTTTTTGGGACGAGCTTATCATTTCATTCACGACTCTATCTCTCATCATATACCACACTTTGCCCGTATTCCTTTACCGCATTGCAGTTTTACCTTTGCACCGAACTCTGTCACTTACCGAAGCCATCTTTTCACCTTCAACTACCATCTTCCCCTGATCAACAAAACAGTTGACTTAAGGATCGTTGGACCCAGAAATAATGCGATCCAACGCATTATACAAAAGGGAAGCGAACTTATCAATCAATTGAATAATTTCATATCATCAACTTTTAACTCATTTTCAATCATGAATCTGCTTCCTCTAAACATACGAAATCTGATCCCTAGTTTGCTGTTTTGATTTATTTTATCATTCATTATTATTAAACATACGCTTATAACTTGAAACTTTATTCAAAGCAGCTTTTCATTATTAAAATCATCATCTTTTAACCCTTGAACGCTGGTGATGGCTCAAATATGAGTCAAACCTTTGTGAACACAGCAGGCGTGACTCATATGTGAGACGCGTCCGTAACTACCCGATGTAAATTGCGTTTTGCTGTATTTGACCACATTTAATACGAGTCGCACACATTGTTTAATGAAACTCCTGTAATATTCTGCACGCTGCATTGACGCCCAAAACAAATATAATTGGATTTGACAAAATAAAACACGTTGGGGACATGAAATGAGCAGTTTTCACCTCGGGGACGACTCGGCTAGAGGAATTCGAGTGCAAAGTTCAATGAATCAGGTACAATGGCTCGATTGCTTGCTCGCTGTCTGCCTTCTGTGTTCCGTGAACCTCCTGTGCTTATTGCATCTGTTTTACCATTCCTCAAATCTGTTTAACGACAGGGACTCTTGCTACAAGGGATGTGAGGAGAACTAACCCTTAACCCTTGACCTCTCTATACTAACTATTACAACACCTGCGTGTGCCTTTTAATTTGTCCCTATTAAAGTCTTCTAACAATTGATTATACCGACTCTCTTGGTTACTTTTCAAGTTTTCTGACATTTTTGTCATTTTAAACTGTTTATTACATAATGTTACGAAAACAGAAACAAAATTTTATAAATGTTTTTTGCTCGGTTCAATCCAGCAACCAGCTTTGCTTTTACGCTTATTTATTAAACTGTTAACAAATAGAAAAGATAATAATATTATAATTGTCAATGATTAAGAAATTTGTCAGTGTAATAATTCGTCGTTTCATCAGCAATATCTATTAAGTGACAATTTCAATTTTAACACGTTACATGAAAATTTGTCACATAAAAGATATTCCTGATTTATTATTTTATCTGGACAAACTTGGTATGAATAGATTTATGTGAAACCATCTCAACCGGTGCCTTCTGTAACGCGTGTGATATATCCAGAAAAGATGAAATCTTAAATATTTATTTCCACAGTTAATTTTTTAAATATCAGTAGCTACCTACGCTTAAAGACCTAGCCCTTAAAGGAGTTAAATGTTAGTAAAATATTTTAAACCAAATAACTACATATTGTGTATATATAATTCAAACAGGGATCATCATGACCAAGAGTATAAGAATGTATTAAGTGTGACTTAATTGAATAGGTTTATTATGCGTATTTAATACAATTTCTGATAGTTTTAAATTTAAATAACAATCTTAAAAAATAATGCTCATTTTTACTAACTGTAAAATTTGTGATTTATAATTAATCATAATTATTAGTAATATTATTGCATTCGTTAACAAAGTACTCTAGTTAAATATTCCGCAATGTATTGAAGCTTTTGTGTGTTTTCATTTCAAAGTACCTAATTACATATATTGTGTTTTAAATAACACCTTTTATCCATCAATTAACAATGTCAACAATAATAATTAAAAAAAATAATAGTTAATGTACTTGTGTTAGTTGAGAATTGTGACGAATATCAGGTCACAAACCATGTTTCGTTATTTATTTCTAGGTGAGGATATATTTCTAAAATGTTTTGATATCATTTATGCCAATGTTTTGTGTTTTTTTTTTACTTGTTTTTAAAATTATCTAAAAGTTTGATCATTTTATGAAATTCAATATGTTTGCAATGCAAACTAATATGAAAATTATAATTTTTACACATTTATTGCGCATTTGAACTTGATTCGTCATACATGTATATTTTTTATGAGTTAATGTGCATTAATTATAAACCTCCTCTGTAAGGAGTGCAATTTTTTAATAAAACTTTTAACTTTTAGGTGTTTAGTTGACATGTTTTTTAATAAGTGTAAAGGCCTGTCTCTTGCGAGCTCCGCCATTAACTTTTGCTTTGACATTCCTTTAAACATCACCATTGACATTGCCACATCACTATAAACATTGACAATTCTTGTTGTGTTTCAAGCTTTCCATTGGCAATGGAAAACATTCCCCTCCCGGGTGAAGCGGGAAGGCAGGTGGGGGGGGGATTAGTTAATTTTTTTACAGCTACCGTGCCGAGCGGTTGGTAGCGGAGAATAAATCGAATGAGATTTGGGATTTTGTCAACCGCGCGAGCCTAATAATTATGACTTTAAATTGTAAATAAATACTGTCGTAATGGATGATTATTTCTTTCGTGAACTCACTTGTAAATAAAGTCTTTTAATTTATAAATCGGTTCCAGAGACACGGAATAAATTGACCAATTAAAATCGGTATTCTATTCTTAATTCCTGATAAAAAAAATACCTAATAAAAATTTGAGGTGGGTAGTAAGGCCTAACTTGAATCTGCGTGTTCTCCGTAATACTTCGTCTACAAAATTTCACATCAGAACTCGACTTTTGACGTCTACGTAATTAATCACGCTCTCGAAATTCTTAAATAGTAACTTAAGATTGTGCAATAATCGATATTAGTCGGAAATCTTTCCTGATAAATAAATATATATTAAAATATCTGTGTTTTCTCCATGATGTAGCATCTCTTCTTCATGAGAACGCATTATAACATTCATGTAAACACCAAACGTCGAACGTTAAGTGTTCGGAGCATATGCGTGGACAGGTCCTTATCACAGTCTAGCAAAATTGTGTGTGACCGCGCGAACTTCGCCCCGGTCTTTCAACCATGTTTCAACAAACGGAGGAGACGAAAATCAGAAAATGTTTATAGTAACGTTAAAGCAATTGTCAAAGCATTTGTTTAAGTCAATGCTCGGAAGAAATCCGCCTTTATAGTTTCAGTATTGGCTAAACTTAGATCAATTAATATAACTTAATATGAAGATGGTGATGTCACCAGCCATCAAAAAGTTTCCTTTTTTTATTTCTCCTAAACATGTCTTAATTTTTTTTCATCTATAATTTTTTAAATAATTATTGTTAAAACTCTAATTTGAAATGTTTGAAGGACATTATGATATAACACTGTATTATATGATGGTAAGACTGATTATTTTGGTCATGGAAATATTTTTGTGTGTTACACGCTGCTCCCTCAGGCCGTAAGGGTAAGTGAAGTAGATCAAAGATAAATTTTCATAATAAAAGCTGAAAATTCTAGATTTTGTTAAAATTTAATAAAATTATTTAATAACATTATAACTTCAAAGTTCTTCAAATAAGTGCTTCCATAAAAAAAATTCTTTAAAATCAAAAATTCTCCTTTTTTATTTGTTTCAAATTTTATTTAAATTATTATTATTTTTTAGTAATATTTAATAATAATGGACCAATAAAGTGACCTATAAAGTACATTGCATTATACAAAAAATATTATCACGTTAATCTAACTATCTAATAACAAAAGTTAAATTTTTGGTTTGATGTGTTATGTACCTTCTCTGTGCTTGTGAATATGTATTATTTGACATTTTAGTTTTAATGATAATGTTGCGAGTGTCCTCTAAAACCATGAAAATTGTAATGTGTTTTTTGCCTGACTAAATCTGATGCATTTTACAGTTGGAATGAGCAATGGAAACCTAGCAAGCTTTCTTCCCCGAATGACTACCACCAGCCTCCACCAACCGGCAGCTCCACCCCTCGACTGAGGAAACCATTCTCCAGTTCCGTCTCCTCCCCCAACAACAGTGACTGCGAGAAATCCACCCCTTCCTCCTACACCCGCTCCCCCAATAGCACCCAGAGCTACCCAGACTCTGCCACCAACACCACAACGCCAACACCAGACATCTCAATTCACGTCAAAACTAACTGCCGAATCGGATCTAGATACCTCCAAGCTATAGCCAGCAAACAAAATGGCCAAAAGAAGGAACCCACCGAACGATCGTTAAGAAGTCGGTCTTTATACTCGTCCAGATCAAAATCAATAGAAAACTTCAACAATCACAATGTCTTTAATAATAACACAACCGTCAACACAGAAAATAAGACTAACGGATTCAAACTTGTCTTCAATAATCCAGAAACACCCAGGTTAAATATAAGGATACCCCTCAATGAAAGTGACACGCGTTCAACCAAACATCACAATTCCCATTCAAACATATTCAACGGACACAGCAATAGTATTGACCACAATGAATGCAACTACTTCAAAACTGACGGCAATCTTCTGAACGGGTACGGCAATGGAAACCACACGGACACCGATGAGAATTCCGACAGCGGATACAAATCTCTACCTCCTGTCATCGGCTTGTCCAACAACAGAGTCAGCGGCATTCCGAGGAAATCGCCGCGAAACGAAATGAGATATTCATCTTCCAAACAAGCACAAACTAATAAATGTTGAGATCGGTCGTCATCGGAACTGTACAGCTAATAGTTTACACTGTTACTACAAATGTATTATTGCTTATACAGCATTTACTATTTGATATTTTACTTGTAAAACTTATTTATTTCAATGAAATAATCAATCATCTAATTTAATTAAACATCATGAATCATCCATCGTTATATTTCCTATACCTGTTAAGTATAAAGATCTGAAAGTAGGCATTTGCTTTACCTTTGAACAAACTGTTTGCGTAATTTCTTTCAAAACAAGTTTGCATTTAATTCTTCAATAATTTGCTGCCGTTTTTAAAACTTTTTTAAACCATTTTAATTTGCATTTTTTACCTATTGAACCATTATTTGTTTCACTGACATTTAGCATAAGTCAATGTTTACGTTTCTGTGTATTTTAATTATTGTAAATATATTTCAGTGAGCCTCGGTTAGTTTAAATAATGTTTGCTTCTCATGCTGACATTTTATATCCTCTTAGGAATTTATAAATTTGCCAAAATCATAATGTTAAGTATTTAAAAGATGTGATATCATTTTTTCTTTCCATGCAATTTGGATAAGTGTAATGTAGCTGCGTTGTTTTGTATAGTTTCTATCAATTTTACTATTATCCCCATATTTCCTTTCATTTTAATACCTTTTTTAAATAAATAATTAAGGACCTTTACAACCGCTTTAGCTTCCTACGCTCCAAACCTTTTTATTTATTTAATTTCTTTTCACATTTTGCAGTAGCAGGAATGGAGTGTGGGAAAAATAATAATTGTTATTGTAAGAATATTATTATATGTATACAATAATATTCAGGTATTTATTAAACTTTGTCCCATAAAACACAACATACTAAGCAATTCACAATTCGAGTAATTTAAAAAAATAGTTAAAGATCGACATCCAAACAGCACCAAAAATGCTAATTATCAATCCATCGGACAAAGCATAATTCTGGACCACGTATCATATCAATTCTCGTTTACAAGTTATGATTCATGTTTACAAGTTATGATTTAAAAAAATTATTGCTCCAATTGAACCTGTAAATAAATTTGTATCTTTAGCATCGTTTCAGTATTCCGATTGAAGTATTTAATAATTATAATTTTAATTTTCAAGACTAATTGGTGCAGTAATGTAAAGTTTTTAAATCGTGAAATGTTTTGAACATTTGCTAGTAGAATAAAATAACCTACCTGCATGTACGAACAACTTTGACGAGGGTATGGAAGTCCTCATTAAAATTTGCAGTCTATGCCTCCTGTCAAACATCGTTGCTAATTGCAAGCGTGTTAGCGCTGGTTTACCAATTGCCGATAATGTTGATAAAAACCTTTATCCTGTCAATATTGACATTAAGCTGGTCGTGTAATTCCCCTGATCTATAACACAGAAGGAGAAAACTTTGTCATGTCTGTGTACTAGGGTCAGTCAAAAAGTAATGCCTCCTATTTGTTTTCTCCTTTTTGTCAAGAAATAAAAAATGCAATTCATGGGTTGAAAACCACACTATTGACGATTAATTTGTTACTTTTAAATTTAATCTCCGTCCATTTCCACGGCTTTGGTCCATCTTTTAACAAGGGCATGTATCATAGTGTTGTAAAAAGCACGGTCACATCAGAACACTGTCGCCATAACTTTTCCCGCCCATTACACAGTTTTGAATTTGTTGTCCTTGGTGAGTTTGTATGATGCCATTCCATTGACTGCCTCTTTGATGCAGATTTAAAAAAATGAACCCGCATTTCGTCTCCGCTCACAACTTTTTCCAGAAATCAAGCACTGCAAGTGTTGTGAGGCTATTGTTTTTCTTGTTTATTTATTCTGGCCGGTTAGCTTTCTTGGTACCCACCTTGCACAAACTTTTGTTGAATAATCAGTTGTCGAATAATCGTCATCACACTGACTTACTGAGGGAGAGAATGTGACATCTGTAGTTATCTGGGGTCATCACGAAAGATGACATCAACTCGCATGCAATCACTGCAATCAACGGCCTACACTGTTCCGCTTTTGTCAACCAGCGTGTTTGTCTTTCAGCTTCGTTACAGCGGCGAACCCAACATCAGCAGTGCTGACATCCACTGTTGCATCATGGTTTTCAGTCTTTCATGAATGCAAATGGGCGTTTCCCTTCTACACTCAAGAATCAATCACAGAACGCTGTCTATTACGAACATTGATGTCGGCCATTTTGCAACTGCACTGCTGCCACCTGTTGAAGCAAAAAATTACTTTTACAGTAGATTGTAGAAGAAGGTTTGAGGAATAGCACCAAATTCAAATTTTTCACTTAACTAACTTTATTTAAGTAGAAAAAAATAGGAGGCATTACTTTTTGACTGACTCTTGTAATATATTATTGATATCTGAAGAGTCGTCCATATTACACTGGTTCTTTTAACAATCCTAGTTTCCTTGTTATGGTGTGTTTTATGTGAGAAAGAACAAATGCATAATTAAATATGTATCCTGTGATTATAACAATATATATGTATTTGCCTTAAAAGTAGTTGACGTCTTCTAATCCAATTTTTAAAAGAATTATTATTACGGTATCGCCTGCCAAAGATACACCTGGTTTTGATGATATGTTATTAAGTACCTAATATATGTGCAATTATTATTTAAAAAAATTCAATTTTAAACTGTAACATGAACTCTTTTCATTTTATCACAGATGTATAATTAATTGACTTGATATGTATTTATGTAACTTACCTTAGGTTTGTACTAAATTTATTATAGTACTTATTATTTCTTTAACCATGTTCCTTCTTACCGTATTGATTCATTTAGATTCTCTCATAATATGGAGCTATTATATATTTTTAAGACGTAGTGAATAAAAACATTAACTTAACAAAAGTTGTTGTTTTAATAAATTATCTTTATTTAATGCTTTGTTTTATTGATTTTCTACAGCCTAAAAATAATATGTTGCGTTTCCTTTGAGTTGAAAGAATTTTTTTTTAAATCATCCTCTCCATTTTCTCAAAAAAAATTTTTACGTTAGCTCCACAGAGGAAGCCCTGAGGAAAATAATACACCTCAGGCCTATGGACATCTTTGGAGATGATGCTGGGTGGAGGGTCTTTTAGGTAAAGGAAGGAGAGGAAGTTCTGGGAAGGAAAAAAGTATGAGGGGTGGGTATGAATTTGGGAGTCAATGTGTCCATTGATGTATGAACCCATCCTCCCACTGCGGTACAAGGCGACGTGTCGAGAGTCTGACTGGAGAGGTTTAGGTTAAGTCTCTTTCAACTTGTCTCTCCCGATCTGGCCTGCCATGCAGTAAGTGGACAAAGGTATTCGCCACCGAGACCTAGACAAATCTCACCCCATGAACCCCGACACCCCTGCTAAGTCATCAAACGTAGCGTACCACTTGGGGTGACCTACGGCAAGGGTGTTGGTTATACAATAGATGGTTCCCGGGGCGGCGGTACCCATACTACAAATATCCACATTAACTGCCTTGCAGGAAATGTGGATATTTTCCACATTTCCTGCAATGATTTTAAGCGTGAAATAGCGCTTATTAAATAAATGTTTTAACTGTAAACGTAATGATTATGTATCTTGTATAACCGTTTTTGCAAAATATTGGTGTAATGCTGTTTTTGCTAATGGATAAATAAATACCCTTCTCCAAATTGCGATCAAATAATACCCTTTCAGAAATTCTAGTTTCTCCAAAAAAATTGGGTTCAAAACGCAGTACAGAGGTTCTATTGTCATTCAAAGAGACCCGTTGAACTGTTTCATACTTATTTTTACACAACCGTACGTTTTTTGTACAAAGATTTTTTAGAGTACCAGTATGAGCAAATGTTCTATTTTATTACCTACGACATTACATATAACATTTAAAAGACAATTCAAATTATAATCTTGTTGTATTTTTGAACACAGATTTATGGGAGAGCTATGACGTCCGCCCGGCTGTCACCGGAACAACTACCTAATGGTGCTAGTTTGAATACGGAATTTAGTTGATTTTTCGAAGTTGTGCAGTAGTATTAGTCAACAATGTAGTTTGAATACGGAAAGAATTCATTCATTTAGTTGATTTTTTTAATGTGTGCAATAGTATTGGTTAAAAATATTGGCGACACCAGGAAGCGCAGTCCCACCCAGTAAAAACTAGCCCATCTTCTGTTATTTCAATATCTTTGGGGCCGACAGACCTATCTATAAAAGCGCCAGCGTTATTTGGCTTGGCATATTTCAGCGCATTGCTCGCCATACATTCCCAATAGGAATGTATGGCGAGTGATATACCGAAATAGGCCGAGTCAAATAACGCTGGCGCTTTTATAGTTAGGTATGTCGGGCCCCATCAAACATAGAAATATCTAATTTAAATTAAAGCTTAGTTTTACATGTTTGAAAACATAGGGTGCAGGCTAAAATCGTTAATTTCATTGTTAGTTTTTAAATTACAGAGTCAAATTTGAAGAACAACCTAGTATTCCTTTATTATATACTAGCTTCTACCCGCGGCTTCCCTCGTATGGTGTTAGGGAGAAATTACTGTAGCGCTTGCACTTGTCAATTATCCCTCCCCCCTCCCGTAAATTTATCACCCCCTCCACCTCCCTAACCCCACCTCTCCCCTCCATCCTCCCCCCACCCTCTCCATCCTCCCGCATTCCACACACTCATTCCTAGTATATTCAGTTTTCAAACAGCTCGCATGCCACCTAAACTTCATAATGCCAGAGCTCACCAGTAGTAAAAAAAAGAATTATCTATTTTGGTGCAGTCATTCGGAAGTTAGGCGCTTTCATTTTTATTTGTATAGATATATAGATAGAAATTAACTACGATTTCCTGCAAATATATCAACATTCCACAACAACGATTTGTTTTCTGACATTAACAATAACCCACTTTTGTTAGCTACTTAAAAAGTATAATAAATATGATATATTAATATTTATAATTTCATAATGCTAGAGCTTACCTTTATATACAGCCTAAATTACTCACATATAAAGTTGCTTTAACTAGCTAGTTCTACTTATTAGTAGCTAGCAACCAAAAAGTAGATTCACTTTTGCTATCGAAACAAAACAATAAACATTTATGCAAATGGTTTATCGGAATTATCGAGTCCTGGTTAGTGGATGATGGTCGTCCACCTGAAGAAGGGGTAAAATTGTATAAGCCCACCTCATGGATAAGGCTGGGCGCATACATCCGATTTGGCTTTCCGATTGTCTGATCAGACAATCGGATCGGATTAACACCGCACACATCCGATTCGAAAACTGGATGGGTAATACGACCTAGGCCACGTCCTTTGTCAGATCGGATTGGATGGCCGGCGTGGAAGGGCGTGGCCTATTTTTATTACTGATCAGGTTTTCGAATCGGATGTGTGCGGGCTTTCATAAGAAATGTATGGCGCGAAGGCCTTCCGGTTGTCTGATCAGACAATCGGATGGAAAAATCGGATGTATGCGCCCAGCCTATTACGGAACGTTTGTGTTGTTGAAGTTTGATACACGGATAATGCGGAATATTCCTTTTTTAACTAAAAGACAATCAAATATGACATTTGTCGGAAGTACAAATCTTATAAAATAAATTCTCGTCAAAATAAGAACAGAAAAGTACCTACTTTGAATTATTCCTGAGTTGAGATTCAAGCTGCAAAAGCTGGATGTTATCATAATTTAGATATACATCCCAGGTTTTGAATGGTTTGTTTGGCAAAGCAGGGTTTGTTTAACCGGTATGTGTAATTATTCTATTGGCAGCATTGATTGATGATTAATTATCTATGAAATGTAAACCGAAAAACGATGAAAATACAAATGGCGGTTACCAGGCGAGTGAAATAATTTTAACATAATTATATGCATAGTTTATGCGTATTTTTTCATCCCCCCCCGATGTAAATACTCACTTTTCGTGATAATAAAGCTAAATTTAACTGTTTGAATAAGAAATATTGCGTAATAACCAGTAAGCGGAGTAAGACAAAAATAATGAAGAAGGTAGAGGTCTAGAAGTGATCAGATCAAGGGAGTTGATCTTTTGATTTGATTATAATAGGATTACATAAATCTGTAAGTAATACAAGTTATTAAAAATTAATAAAAATTCTGAGCTTAATAATTGACATATTAATTTATTTTAGCGTATTTGAAATTGTTTGCGAAAAACTCGTTTTCTTGCACTCTCCTCGGCATCTGCACCTACAGTCAAGATCTAAGTCAAGGGTGCCCATCCCTTTTTGAATTTGAGAATGACATTTTGCAAAACAATGATTGTTAAATAAAAATTCAATGTTCAAAACTCTTTAAATTAATTAATTAAATTGAAGTACTTACTCAATAATTTGAATATTTTAAATAGGTACCTAAGTATGGTACCAAATTGGTGTATAATATACAAAAATTAATATTTGTAATATATGAAAAATGAAAATTTGAATTAAAAAAGTAATATGTGGTACGCGAGCTGTGTGAAAACTGAATGTACTGGGACTGAATATATGGAACTCGGGGTTGGTGAGATGGGGAAGCGGGAGAGGGGAGAGGGAGGAAGGTGGAGAAGGTGGAGGGGGAACGCGGGAGGGAAAGGATGGGGACGCGGGAGGGGAACGGGGAAGCACGGGAAAGAACATGCAGGGAAAAACAATTTATTTCTTTGAATATGGCATTGCAACGCATTTTGGGAACAAGCTAGTATAATATACATGTGATAAATTTATGAGAATGATTTTTTCTTTTTTGTATGAATACTGAAATCCAAACCATAGAAAGCTGAAAACTTCATTTTGGGATGCAAAAAACTTCAATTGGGCCGCAGGTTGGGCATGCCTGGTCTAGGTCGAGGATCTTACCGCTCTGTTAAGTCATCAAGTATTGCATCATCTTTCTGGGTAAAAAAACTATTAGGACGGGTTGTTTCAAAAAATTTGATGGATTCATCAAATATTTGAAGTTGATTTTCACGTTCTGTGCAAGTTCTATTCAAGTTCTGTTATTACATCGTTATAGGACAGTTGCTTCACAAAACTGAAATAATCACAGAATTTGAATAGAACTTACACAAAACGTGATAATTAACTTCAAATATTTGATGAATCCATCAAATTTTTTGAAACAACCCGTCCTTAGTTGTTGAGGTACTACTATTAAAAAGGTATTGAATTGAAAAAATGTCCTTTCGTTAGTTCTTCTTGTAACTGCCAGTAAACTTGTTTGTAAATTTGTACATATGTGTAATATTGTAAGTGTGTACATATTGCAACCATTGAACCAAAGTGCTCAGTTGCGAAACGAAAATCACACTACTTTTTACCCACCGTTGTGAGACATGGTACCTAATGCGAAATTATGAAATCAAGTTAGAAGTCTTTCAGATAAAATCTTTCGATCTGCGCTACAAATTGAATTTTGCAGAATAAAGATGAATCATGAACTTGAAAATCTAATAGATCTGGAGACCACTGTAAGGTTCAGTAGGTTCCAAAGACTGCGATGAGCTTGGTCACTCGGAAAGAATGTCAGATGATAGGACGCCAAAAGTTATAACTGGGTGCTCCAGTGGAAACGACCCAGAGGCAGATCAAGGTAGAGTTACCGAGGCTAGTTTGCATGTAGGAGGATGGGAAGGACAGAGTATTAGAGGTGAGGGACAGTGGAAAATATTTATGGAGGAGGCTAAATCCCACTCTGGGATGTAGCGCCCTGATGATGATGTTTATTATATATGTTTTCCAGCAAAACATCCAATAATTAATATTAGAAATGTGAAAATGCTCGAGTTTGTTTATGACGCTTTCGCGTCATAAACAATTTTATCGTTTTACGCGTGAAAACGCGTAAAACGATAAAACGATTTTGAAAATTCTTTCACCAATAGAAAGCTAAATTATATGCGAAGACTATAGGCTGTATATGATGGTAAGCTCTGGGGTTATGAAATTATAAATTTGAATATATTATATTTGTTATACGTTTTCTGTCGCTAACAAAAGCGAGTTTTTGCTAACGTCAGAAAAAAAATCGTTTCCATGGAAACGTTGTTGATATATTTGTGGGCTCTAAGCTGGTAGGTTGATACTCAGCCCCCTACCTACTGGTCGGCTACTGCTCCAGAAAATTCAAATATTAGAATATGTTTTGTTTTTTTTTGGACAAGCTTCTGTTTTGAAATAAATGTCAGATGAGAGTTCCTACATTAAAAATATAATCCGTAATGATTATAAAGACTGAATAATAGTTTAATTTTGATAATAAATAGTCTAATTTTTTACTATATTTACAAACCTCCAAATATTTAAATAAAAATAAACGTCCGAAATGTTTGTAAGCGCATAAATTCCGAACGAATGAACAAAATTGGATAATTCTTTTTTTCTTTGAGCTATAGCATTATGAAATTTAGGTGGCAGGCGAGATATTTGAAAACTGAATGTAAGGGAATGAATGTATGGAATGCGGGAGGGGGTGGGGGTGGGGGAGAGGGGGATAATTGATAAGTGCAAGTGCTACAGTAATTTCCCGTAATACCATGCGAGCGAAGCCGCGGGGAAATGCTAGTATACATATAATAAAAAAGATGCTTGAAATGGCTACAGGCGTAATAATAATATTTGTATCTGTCAGGAATAGCCTGAGTTTATGATAAAACAGTTTTCTGTTGTGGAAAAAAAATGGAGTTCTATCCTAACGCATGGCCGTAAGTAGTGGCGTAGCTAGCATGGGTGGCACCTGCGGCGGATACGTGGTGTCACCATCGACACCAAAATCAGAATCAACCGTTGGGTGACCAATTTGTACCTAGCTATCTACCTACCTATCTAGTATTACAATTTTTTTTAAATATTTCAACGAAATGAACAAGTTTAGTGCATATGCAGTGTTATATGCAAGTTTATTGTGTAAAATTTTCAAGTTGATAAAGTAATTTCCAATTCAAAATCAATCCTTCGAGTACCTGCTTACCTACAGATTATGAAGAAATATTCTCAAAGCAATAGATATGTTTTATTTGACTTGACACAAATTGACAGTGGAAAAAAAATGTTTTAGCCTGCAACTCCATAAACCGCTTGGATTAAACAACTATTGATGATTTAAAACTGCTGTGTATGTATGGAGTATATCAGGGTATGTATATGTAGTGTACTTATAGTAAAAGAAATAGTCCACAGGTCTGCATCTCGCACCCGTGTTCTGCCGCCGATTGCGTTCGTCTCGTACACAGTTCGTCGATGGTTCGTCGGCTCGCCACAATAATCGAAAATCCGATTGCAAACGGCCGTCGCATCAGCAATCCAAATATCCGAATTCATTGGACGTACCATCGCACTATCTACTCCTAATAAATCCGCAATGCTGCCAATAAATAGGTAGGTATTACCGCGAAACGAACCACGAATTATGGGAAGGGAACGAAACAACCGGAAGCGGTATTTCGTGCAGTCTATTTAGAAGAGATTATGTCATTCTACGGGTGGAAATCCTGCGGCCTCCGTGGTCGAAGGGTAAGACTCTTGACTCACAATCCGAAGGTCGCCGGATCGAATCCCGGCGTGCACAAATAAATTTTATTTGATTAATTAATTAATGCACTAAATGCATTCGCATTCAAAATATATCTATCTTAAATTTAATTTACAGAAAATCACACCGTGTGAAAAGAAAATCATTCTGTTTCTGTGCTAACTGCTAAACGCCTAACTCTGCTGGAATGCTGAAAACCTTCAAACACCTGCGCTAAATCCAGTCTCTTGCCCAACTTGCTTAATTAAGAAATCGTATGCTCTGCGGACGCTGGACAGTACCTGCATAATTAGTACTTCTGTAACAGTTTTAATAATTTTCTCTTATAGGTAATAAGGCTAAATCTTCTCTGAAATTTTAAGATTTGTAAGTAGGTACTTAAATACCTAACAACATTTTTTAAATTTTCAAATAAGGAATTGTTCAATTTGTCCAGATGATTTTTGATGCCTCAATGACAATTCGTTTTTCAAACTTTCTTCGGATACTATTCAATGGATACCTAGGTATGTAGGTAGGTATCATCATTTTTTTTAAGCGAACAAGAAGGTCCAAGTAAACACCACAGTTTCACTTATGAAAAAGAATCTTTGATGAACTATTTATTAAAACAGCCCTTTGAACGGAAAGGAAACGTACAAACAAATTTACAGACAAACGAAATGTAAAACGGTCGAGTTAAAACAGTACTTCACTATCAAAAAACTTTGTCAGTTTGGGTTTAAATTAAAATAAGGTTTAAAAAAGGTTGTTAGGAAAATGTTACTTTTTAATACCTAACAGGTTGTATGGGAAGGGGAAGGAGGTGGAAATGAGGAAGGTAGTGAAGTACCTGGCTATTCAGATCTGGTCACCAAACTCGGCCAAAGTCGAGCAACGTTTCAATTTTGAATGGTGATCTTGCAACTGGGCGATACTGAGAGTATCTTCCACTCTGGAACATCTGGTATCGTATTATTTTGTGTTTGTTGAATTAGGGATTTGATTTAAAAAAAAAGTATGTAATTTAATTTTTATATTTATTTTATCTTAATTTAATTTAATTTTTAATTTTTAAATTAATTTAATTTTTAATTTAATTTAATTTTTAATTTAATTTAATTTTTAATTTAATTTAATTTTTAATTTAATTTAATTTTTAATTTAATTTTTAATTTAATTTAATTTTTAATTTAATTTAATTTTTAATTTAATTTAATTTTTAATTTAATTTAATTTTTAATTTAATTTAATTTTTAATTTAATTTAATTTTTAATTTAATTTAATTTTTAAATTAATTTTTTTTTTTTATATATTTGAGACAGTGCTGAAAACCAGCTGCATTCCAGGAGAAATCCTGAATTGTACCTGAACAGTGACTTTTTCATCAATAGACTCAATGATAAAAAATAAACCAAATGTATAATACTGTAAAAAATTATATTGATACACAAACGTTATTTTATTTTATTTATTATACTAAAAACGAAAATTTTAATAAAAAAAATGTAATGTGGCACGAGAGCTGTTTGAAAACTGAATGTACTGGGACTGAATATATGGAACACGGGAGGGCGGTTGGCGGGAGACGGAAGGCGGGGAAGGTGGAGGGGGAACGCATGATGGCAAGGGGACATGAGAAACAATTGTGACTTCGCAACGCCTGCCGGGAAATCGCTAGTACCTACCTACAACAATAAAAGCTGTATATAATACCTATATTTAAATGTATGCTTCTTTCTTTTTCCTTAATTATGGTATGTTAATTCCAATTAACTTGTGTGATCTGGAGTCAAGTGCACGATGACTTATAACAATGGATTACTCGATTGGGTATTATTATAAAGTTAGAATGATGCCGTATGACGCGGTAATCAGATGTTGTTGGTATTGGATCTTGATCTTGCAACAAGGATAAACAAAGTTTATATTATATTGTCTTAAGGATAAATAAAGAATTAAGTCTGTGTTAAGGATAAATAAAGAAATAATATTATGTTAAGGATAAATAAAGAAATAATATTGGGTTAAGGAAAAATAAAGAAATAATATTGTCTTAAGGATAAATAAAGAATTAATATTATGTTAACATAAATAAAGAAATGATTTTGGGTTAGGGATACATAAAGAAATAATATTGTGTCCAGGATAAATAAATAAATAAGATAGTGTTAAGGATAAATAAGGAAATAATATTGTCTTGAGGATAAATAAAGAATAAATATTATGTAAAGGATAAATAAATAAATGATATTGGGTTAGGGATAGATAAAGAAATAATATGTGTTAAAGATAAATAAATTAATAATATTGTGTCAAGGATAAATAAATAAATATTTTAGGGTTAAGGATAAATAAATAAATACTATTGTGTCAAGGATAAATAAATAAATATTATAATATTAAGGATAAATAAAGAAATAATATTGTGTTAAAGATAAATAAATAGATATTGTAGTGTTAAAGATAAATAAAGAATTAATATTATGTTAACGATACATAAAAAAAATATATTGTGTTAAATATAAATAAAGAAATAATTTTGTATTTGTCAAAGATAAATAAATTAATAATAGTGTTTCAAGGATAAATAAATAAATATGATAGTGTTAAGGATGAACAAAGAAATAATATTGTCTTATGGATAAATAAAGAATTAATATTATGTTGAGGATAAATAAAGAAATAATATATGTTAAAGATAAATAAATAGATATTGTAGTGTTCAGGATAAATTAATAAACAAATTATATTGTGTTAAAGATAAATAAATTAATAATATTGTGTCAAGGATAAATAAATAAATATTATAGTGTTACTGGTAAATAAAGAAATAATATTGTCTTAAGGATAAATAAAGAATTAATATTATGTTAAGGATAAATAAATAAATAATATTGTGTTAGGGATAAATAAAGATATATGATATATATCTTTTTTTATGTCAATACCTCACAACGGCTCCCGTCTGGAGCCAGTGATACTATGGTGTCCCCAATCGGGGTATATTGCGAAGATGAAGGTAAGTGGGGGGGGGGGGAGGAGATGGGGGGAGGAAGGTGGGGAAGTACCCGGCTATTCAGATCTACTCACCAAATCCGGCTAAATCTATTTGAAGCAGTGTTTCAATTCTGAATCGTGGTCTTAAAGCAGTTAGAGGGATGGATGGGACTCACCGACCTGAGATTCCTACCCACCCCACTTTCCTTTTTCCTTCCCCGAACTGCTTCTCTTTCCTTTCCTTTTCCTCCACACAGCATCCCCACCACGCCACGGAGGAAATATTTTCCGTTGGATACATCTGTGTGGAGTTAAGTTTAAAAAAAATTGTTATTCCAAACTGTAAAAATACAGTTTAGAATGTATTTTTCTCTAAAGTTATAAACGAACGCATAGAGATATATATTCAGATCGGTAACCTGCCTATTTATAAAAATATCGTGTTCCCAATAATTACAAGCGAGTACCAAATTTTTATTATTTTATTTAGTTATTGTACTCGTACGGACGTCATCTACGATCGTCCTCTTCCTTCTCAAACGTCTTGTTCGAAAACGAAAAAGACAGAAGATACTTGAACGGTGATTTCACTCATCTCTCGTTGGGACTAGTAAATATATATTGAAAATTCTCACTCTGTAAAATTATAAAGCTCCTTTCAGATAGTTTCCCGCAACCTACATAACTCCAAAGCTATGCGGTTAACCTAACTCCAAAACTAAGAGTCCCCAAATCGCTACGTGATCTAGTTTGGGTTTGGGTGGGACACTTTTTATTAGTTTGTCGTGTAAAGTTTTGTTATGAAACTATAGTGTACTCATATCAAACTAAAACAAAAATATATAAGTGTCAGTATAACTCGTGGTACAGGCGGGAAACTGACGAAACTACATTACATTTGGTAAAATAGTGACGGTGTAACTCGTGGCAAAGCGGAAAACTAATGAAACTACATTACATTTGGTAAATTATAGTGTCGGTAATACCGTGGTACAAGCGGGAAAGCGATGAAACTAAATCAATTATAGTGTCGGTATGACCGTGTTAGAAGTGGGAAACTGATGAAACTACATCATATTTAGTAAATTATAGTGTCGGTACGACTCGTTGAACAAGCCGAGAACTGATGAAACTACATCACATCTGGTAAATTAGTGTCGGGTGTCGGTGTACCTCATGGTACAAGCGGGAAACTGAAGATGGTATAATTTGGTAGATTATAGTGTCTGTATAACTCGTGTTAAAAGCGGAAAACTGATGAAACCGCATTATATTTGATAAATTATAATGTCGGTAAATATAAAGCGGGAAAGTTATAATGTCGGTAGATATAAAGCAGTGGTTCTCAACGTGAGCGATAACGCCCCCTTTTGGGCGTTTGAGACCTTCAGGGGGGCGGTAGAAGACCCAGAGAAAATTGGGGGGCATCGAGATGGCCCAAGGGGGCGTTGAAAGGTAAAAAATATGCTCTAAAAAGATATAATACAAAACACGCTAATCACGTACTAATAAAGCAAAGTAAACTTTAATGTTGGTTAATTTTTGTTATTGTAATAATTTTTATCACGTGTGCGTAAAAAAATTCGTATTTCGATAGTTCATAACACAGGTGAAGTTAATAATTATTGCGCTAACTTTGCTATCTGAAACAGCTATTGCACGTTTATATCGTGGCAATAGTTGTTTCAGATTCACAACGATAGATGGTATTTAAAAGCAGTTGGGGGGCGCTAGAAAAAAAAAATATTCTCAAAGGGGGCGGTGGGCAAAAAAAGATTGAGAATCTTTGATACAAAGCGATAAATTATAAAGCGGGAAACTGCATTATACTTGATAAATTATAGGTTTTATTATAGGTCGGTATAACTCGTAGTAAAAGCGGGAAACTTATGAAACATCACATTTGGTATTTTTTAAAATTATTTGAGCATACATTATCAAGTAAATAGAGTCGGAATTGGATTTTTTTCAAAATATTCTGGGGTTGTTATAGCTCTTTATTTTCTTTTCCAATACGTCAAGCGTAGACCGGCCTTCAACAGTTTTTTTGAATTTGAAAAAATATTTAAATCGACATAACTTACGTATTTTAGGATTTTCTATGGCTGTGTGACGCAGATTCACTAGTTTCCAGCTTGTACTCTCACATCTGACCCTTTCCTACCCAACCCTCATACCTTTTCCTTCCCAGAACTCCCCCTTCTTCCTTCCCTCAAAAAGATCAATCTCTTAGAAGACAGAGGTCCTGAAAGAAATTATTTTCATCAGGAACTCCTGGTGGAGTTATTAATTCGTACTATTTTGGGTTGTAAGCGCGTGTTGTGATAGTTGTGAAATATTCCTGCACATAGATTTCTAAAATTGGAACTGATCCATTCAGACGAGCGCTAAAGTAGATTCAAAAATATTTTATTTTAATAATAATTTTGTATTTGAAATGTATGCATCTTTTAGTTAAATCATGTCAGACAGACCTAAATCTGGATCCCTAATGATTATTTAAGTGTTCATTCGAAAGGTAATTCCGATTGATTATCGACTTACATTAAAATTATTTGACAATAAAAATGCATTTATATTACAAAGCAAATTGATAATATTTGATTGATTGGCAATGATTCTGAAGCAAATAATTTATAAATGCTTTCAGCTTCACAAATCCCTCAATAATAATATAACTCCTTTTCATGGGTCTGCGCTAATGCAAAAATAAAACACATCGTTGCTATGACATAATGGATTTGCGCATTGAACACTCGTGGTCTTTGTTCGATATACCTAATTTAATTGACATGGCTAATGATTCACCTGTAATATGTAAGATTAAACACACAATAGCACATTATTAGGAGTTATTAAACATTGGTTTGACCTGACCTTCTATGTATAAATCTTATCTGTAGATACAGCATGTTTTTTTTTGTTATTTTCCTAAGTATCATTGTCATGTTTGCAAAACCTCCAAACACGTTTTCATTGTTTGTTTAGTAGTCAAATTTGAATAATCTCAACAACCTCTCAAACCTATGAATTAATTAAAAAAAAAATTAAAATCGATGTATTGGTAAAATCTATTTCAACGAATTATGAAATTCTGATTTATTTTTTTATTTTGATCATTTCCTTTTTTAGTGACCCGCACCATAGTCCATACTAATCGCTCTTAGAACTATATTCTCGTTTCTTGGTACAGTTTCTGTAAAAAAAAATTGTCTCAGAATTAAAACCCAATTTGGACCTGCTTTAAAACAATTATAATAATATTCGACGGTGGCTATATACAATTTATTAATTTGAATGTTATTTTTGGAATATCACTCTGTATTCTTTGTGCAGTAGTTGCACTTCAACTTGTTCTGGGGAAACAATAATTGCATTAGAAATAGTGTACACATGTTTGGTTTATGCACTGCTCGCTGCAGTTTCCGACATCATTCACAGTCAGTGAGTCCGCAGCTTGGCCGCGTGCCGGTACCGAGTTACCAAGCCAAGGTTTCCTCAAACAATCACCCGTTCACCGTTAACAAACTTTTCGGTCTTTGATTTTCATAAGTGGGTTCTATTCGTAAATATGGGGAAACCCGCGTGCTTCTACTGGAGTAAATTCACACTGTGCATCGTTCATCAGGTTGAAAAGTGTTTTTATACCCTGGGGTTCGCTGTCGCAACTCACCCTTGGTGGACTATTTGGCTGTGCTTTCTGCTTGTAGCCCTCAGCAGTCTAGGAACGTTGAACTTTTATCAGGAAAAACACCCATTAAAATTATGGATACCCGCAGATTCAGACTTCATCAAAGAAACTGACTATTTGGTCAACACGTTCAAAACTGGATACAGACCCCAGTTTGTCATCGCCACAGCCCCTAATGTTCTCGAACCGGCAGTTCTCGCCGAACTAGCAAGAATAGACCGTGAAGTGGATAATGCAAAGGGCATATTGAATAATAAAGAATACTTGTGGACCGATGTATGTTTTAAGGTCCCCGTTATTCCCGATATGGCCATGCGAAGAAAGAGGGCAATCGGTTCCTCTCTGTTTATGGACAGTATATTTGGTGATGAAACGGAACCAACCCCGGCTCCAAAACCTTATGAACCCAGCATCGATGTTGATCCAGCGATATATTGCGATATAGTAAACAGCTTTGAATTAGGATGCGTTAAAAAGAGCATCTTGGATTTATGGAAGTATAACATAACTACAATAGCGAGTTTAAGCCGAGAACAAATTATCGATAAAATTAACTCTACAAAGATTAGTCCTGTTTTGGGACACGATATGGAATACGCCAGTTCCCTCGGAGGAGTGGAAAGGGATAACGACGGGAAAATTATATCTGCGAAGTCTATTATTTTAATTTGGTTCTTACACGTAAACTTTTCAAGTGTAGATATGCAGAAAACTGGAAATAATGCCGGAACAGAAGTGTGGGTTAGTGAATCGGCTCTGGCCTGGGAAGAAAAGTTCGTAGAAACAATGGGAAAAGCCTCCTCCAATCCTCCTCTTGGCTTAAAAATATTTTACGAATCAGGAAGGAGCTACGGAGATATCAGTGAAAATACTATGTTTGGAGAAATTGATAAAATGGCTTTAGGAATCATCACTATGTTTGCCTATATCGTCATCATCCTTTCCAAGTTTAACTGGGTGGAGATGAGGTTCGTTCTCGCAATATTTGGACTTATGTGTATCGGAATGGCACTGGTGGTAATGCTTGGACTTTGCTCTCTCATCGGCATCCCATACGGCCCGGTGCACGCATCTCTTCCTTTCCTGATAATGGGTCTCGGGATCGACGACATGTTTGTGATGAAGGGTTGTTGGGACCAACTCACTGAATCTGACAGGAGACTTCCCCTTGCAAACCAGATTGGACTGATGCTTCAGCACGCCGGAGTTTCAATTGTAATTACGTCATTTACAGATGTTGTGGCTTTTTTGGTGGGGTCAATCACAATTCTTCCATCGCTGCAATCATTCTGTTTCTATGCTGCATTCGGTGTGATATTTGTGTTCGTTTTCTCTGTAACGTTTTATGTTGCCGTGATGGTGTTAGACATTAAAAGAATGCGAGAAAAACGAAATGGAGCCATCTGTTGTATCGTCTATCCAGACTTCACCCCTACCGACCTTGAGCAGAAATCAATATCTCAGTCTATCTTACACCAATTATACGGTAAGGTCATATTATGGACCCCAGTCAAAGTGGTGGTGATTTTATTAACATTGACTGTCGCAGGTTTCAGTGTTGAATCCTTATTGCGATTGGAACAGAGATTTGACCCAGCTTGGTTTATATCTGAAAATACATATTTCAGGAAGTATTTAAATGAACGCAGTATTTATTACCCAGAAATGGGAAATGAAGGAAGTATATACGTCGGAGCAATTAATTATACTGAAGAATTGCCAAAAGTATTTGCCTTGATTGCAAACTTAGAATCTGAAACAGATGTTGTACAAAACATCGAGACATGGACAAAACCATTCAGAAATTACGTTCTCACGTATTTTGAAAAAGATGTTGCCAACGAATCGTTATCTGATATGGAACTGCATTCATATCTCTCCAAGTTCCTCTTTAGCCGCTCTGGTGCAATATACCAACCGAAGTTTAAGTTTTCCAAGGATTTAAAATGCGGAGAGCCGGCGCCACCGATTTTGGTATCGAGCGTAGAATTTAGATTTAATCAGTTTCCTGGACCAAGCGTCTATCTTCCCGCCATGCACAGGATCAAGGATCTTGTGAGAGACGCCAATTTTACAACGGGTGACAAATTTGCCACAGTTTGGGCAAGAATCTTCGGCAATTGGGTGACGGATGAGATAATCGCCTTGGAAGTTGAGAGGAATTTGGAGCTGGCTTTGGTTTGCGTGATGGGATGTACGGTGCTTCTGATAACGGATATCCAAATGTGCTTCTGGATCCTGATGTGCGTGCTGCTGACGCTGGTGAACGTGTGCGGCATGATGCAGCGCTGGGGCCTGACGGTGGACACAGTGTCGTGCGTGGGGCTGGAGCTGGCTGTGGGGCTGTGCGTGGACTACGCGGCACACGTGGGGCACACTTTCCTCACGGTGCAGGGCAACCGGCAGGAGAGGGCCTTCAAAACCGTCACCTCCATTGGGGCGGCTGTCCTCTACGGAGGGGGCTCCATGTTCATCTCCATCTCAGTACTTTGCACCTCAGATTCGTATATCTTTTCCACATTTTTCAAAATTTTCTTTTTGGTAATTGTATTTGGGTTGTTCCATGGTATTGTATTTTTACCGGTAGTTTTGAGTCTCGTGGGACCGAAAGCCTATGTAGAAGAAACAGCGATAAAGAAAGTTGACCCTGAAAAAGACGCGGTCAACGGGAAGGAGTTAGTTCATTTGACTTCAAAGGAAGATGAACCTGTCAAAAGGCGAGATCCTTTATAATGCATTCGCATTCTTGTTTCTATACTTTACAGAATGGTGAAACAGTGTAAGTAGTGTACTATAAGCAGTGTATTTCTTAAGTTTTATAAAAACGTTATAGTATAAAAAATGATTTATACAATATTAAATTATGTAGGTACCAATATCATTCATTAATCGTCAAGTCGTCCACTTTTATGAATATAACTTAATTCGTGAATATTTTAGATAAATTTGTATGTGGCTACAAATAATTATTTTAATAACGACTTTAGAAAACTGATATCCTTGCCAAAATTGTAAATTAATAATAAAAAAATATTAGCATAAATAAATTAATTAATTTGATTCCACAATTTGTAGCTTTATATTGTTATTTAGGTAGATAAAAATTATTAATGTATATTTATAAATATAACGCTTCACAGTTTTTGTTAATTTTTCTCTGGAAATTCTGTGATATTATCATAGACTTCCGTTATAATAATGTCGAAAACGTAACCAATACAGATTAATTTTAAAATATTAGGTCTTTTAAATAATAAGTATGTACGATATATCTAGATATAGTAAGTATGATGCATGTCAACTTCTTTTCTCCACAATTCTTCCTACAACATTCAATTTCAATATTCAATTACAACATTCTACGTTTAATTTGAAACATAATAATTCTGTTATTATGTTTCAAATTTCTGCGCAGGAAAAAACTAGTAGGTAGATAAGTAAAAAAGTGGAACCATTTTTTTCGCTTCGTTTCTCTCCTAAATACACGGTGTCCGGAAATTCCTTGTGCAATCAGAAACGTACATTTTTTTTCGATAAAAGCTTTTCAATTTTTTAAACATTTTTTTTTATGTTTTCGGCAATCAAATGGATAAAAAACCACGAAATCGTCTCCAAATGAGACGTAGATTCACCGGTTTATGATACACAATTGATATCCATTAACGTCTCACCCGGAGATACTTGGATTTTACGCAACCATAATAAATGTAATTATTGCTGTTTTATTCAATTGTTTACAACCATCTTTGTTTATAACCATTATTTATTAAAAATTGTTGACATGTTTCAAACCCAGTGGTTTCAAACTTTGAAGAAGGAATGAAAAAAAAGATGTGTGAGAAAAAACGTTATAAAATATAATTTTTTATTAAGTAAAATAATATATCGATGTGCGCATATGAATATAAAATGCATGGCACGTCAAATTAATATAACGGGAACAATATAATAAACAAATATTTTTATAAATGACGATGTTATATAAATGTGGATGAAGGCAGAGGTGTATCTAAAAGTTGAGTTGTTACATTCATATTGCAGACATTAACGCTTTGAATATATTTTTTAACATTTCTTAACTGATGTTTGGTTTCGGAACGAAATAACAACAATAGCAATAGAATAATAACAATAGCAATAGAATAATATGTGGACATAATAACATATAGATGAAATTACACTCGGATAAAATTACACCTCCTGGAATAACACGTCAAAAAAAAAACTGAAGTTTGTAGTATTTAATTGTTATGTGTAATTTAGTAATGTAAACAGCATTTTCAACCCTCTCCACGTCGTTAGAGCAAGTTTGAAATGCTGTAAAGTGCAATAAATCCAAAAATAAATTAAATATATCATTTATCTCCGTTATTTTCTCTTTCGAAAAATAAGGGCCTCAGCTCATGGAGAAACTGAAAAAAAACAGTTCTCGACGCAATTGCAACCAACCTCCTTAACAAAATCGATATTTTTCTGATCTGACATGTCAAAACTTGACAGTTCGTGAGCTGTTACTTCGGCAACCTGTCAACAATGCAACTGAAAAACCAACACTGCTGGTCGCCGCGGCAGTGGCGTTTCAGTTGCATTGTTGACAGGTTGCCATGGCAGCGGCTCACGAACTGTCAAGTTTTGATATGTCAGATTAGAAAAATATCGATTTTGTTAAGGAGGTTAATTGCAAGAACTGTTTTTTTTTTCAGTTCCTCCATGAGTGGAGGTCCTAAGTCTTCAACGCCGTGCATTTTAAGAAGATTTTTCTAAAAAATTAAAAATTAAATAGTGTTATTAAAGAAATTTATTTATTAAATTCTGAATCTATTCAGTGTTATTTTATAATAAAAAAATATTATTGAAGATCTTCAAAAACAGGAGTTTTTTGAAAAAATGAAAAATTTCTTTTCGCACAATGAACGATAATTGACACTTTTTCCTTTACAGCATTTCAAATTTTCGTGATCTATGTGATTTACATTTTTCATGATTTCCTGAAATTTTATTCAAAGAACAAAATTCAAGGGGCATAATTAGATTTAAAAAAATATGAATTATTCTTTATGACGATGTTTATTTATATTTTATTAATTTGTTTCTGAGACACGTCACTTTTAGACTCTGTACTCCTGTACCTACACCAACAATGGCGATAAATTGCTATTATTTATTGAAAACAATGCAAATGCTTGGGTAATAAAAGGATTAATGCTGATTTAATTCTTCATTAAATTATCAACTGATTAATGGGATTACCTGCTAATTGATTGCGGTGATTTTTTATCGAATGGCGTCAGATTAAAAATGTGAACTCAGAAATTATGTGAAAATAATTTAATAAATTACTTAATATAACTTCTTCAGAGCAAATTCACTTTAAGGCGTAATTTTTTATTAAATGAAAAAAAAAATACTTTGTATAAGACCACCATATCAATATTATCGACACGCATTAATCTCTTATCCTGATGAAGAAAACTTTGTTTTTGAAACAGGTCGATAATATTGATTATATTAAAATCACATGTTCAATATAATAATTATAAAATATTTAAAATGTTGTGTTTTGTCGTATCTTTTAGGACTGCGAAGTGTGGAATTCCTTTTCTCCATTGCTCGTGAATTAATGGCGTTCTTTTCATCAAATTTATATTTGTTACTGCACAGACCTATAACACAGCTTGATATAGCTTCAAAAATCCTACAATAAATTGTATATTAGATAAATCTGAAAGTATTTATAAAATATTTGCCTCAGGATAATATTGTAAATATTGCCTGGATCGAATTGGATTTTATTGAATTATATTTGAATTGAATTGGATTTAATTGGAATGGATGGGATTATATTTACCTCAGCATTACATTGGAAAATGGTATTACCTATATATATATATTTATATTTTGTTGACAAATCAAAGACCCTTTGTCTTTGAAATGAACGTAGTTAACATGAAAAATCACGAAAAAAATTTAAACACGATAATACACATTTCAAATATAGAATTGTTCATTAATAAAAATGAAATAATTTTCTAATACAGGTAGATACCAACTGTATCGCATGTCTGAAAAATCAGTTCCAATTTTCAAAATGACTTTAAATTGAAAGCAAAACATTCACGCAGTGATATCCGAAATCAGTATTACTGAATGCAAAAATTAAAAAAATATATTTGACATCAATGTTTTTAAAAATAAAGTATTAAATACTTTTGTATTATATAATATTGTATTATTTAATATTGTATTCTATATTATTGTATTATGTAATATTGCATTATTTAATATTTTACTATGTAATATTGTATTATGTACCTACAAACATACTGTATTACATAACATTGTTGAATTAAGCTCGTGGGCTAATAGCAATTAGCGGGTAAAAATTCTAATTACATGAAGATAATATTTACAATTTTTTTAAATTTATGAAAAAAATGTATTGTCATCGTTCTCTGTTAAATGTATAACTTTTGCCTTATTTTTACGTTAAACTGGGTAAACAGAATTATTGCGTATTCCTCAGAGCGATTTAGTGGATAATATTGTATTACTTGATTTTAGTTCTGATAAAACTATGATTTTTTTCTTTAAAGATTTTGTTTAATATTGAACATGAAATAAAAAAATAATCACGAAATAAAAATTTAATTATTAATCGCCAGTTTTATTTTTGTTAACACCACTGCAAAAGTTCCACTCCTTGAATCCAGTTTAACTACGACAACTTTGATTGGGAAATTTTGAGATTGAAGCAATATACTGACTGTATAAAATTTTGAGAGGGAAGCAATATACTGACCAAATATATTGAAATATAAGGAGATGGGCTTACGCCAGTTTTTACTGGGTGGGACTGTGCTTCCTTAGGTGGGTTGTTCTTTTTAACCTACATAACTTTTACCACTATGTCACATTTCCACCACTCTGCCACATTTTGTTTTTACTATAAATGAATTTCTCTGGATCTCAGAGGGGAAATTGTAGCAAGGGGGGAAGGAGGCCTAAAATGCCTATTGGGGGTGACAAACAAACACGAGCTGCGTGTATATCTATTTCGAATGAAAATACACGTGACGGAAGTGTCGACGACATAAAAATTGTAGGAGACAAGTTTATGAGATTTAAAAAAATATTTTAATAAACATCATTAAAAATAATAATCGCTGTTACTTGGTAGGTTATACCTTTTGAAGTTTAAAAATAGTTTTATATTTTATATCGTAATATCATTTTTTGTAACATTATAGAATACACGCAAGTCGAGATGGCGGAAAACAGTTGTGATTTGTATGAAGTACACTTCCATCACGAGGAGTTACACCTCTGTCACGTAAGTTTTACTACAAAAATATAAACACAATTTTTTTAAACGCACACAGTCGTTACGTCTTTAGTACGGAAGATTTTAAAGTAATTATAAGATAATAATATTGGTAATTCTGTTTAATTTTTCTCCTCTAACTGGTGGTGACAACTACACAACGACCTGGGTCGTTCTTCACCGATATTTATATCCAATACTACTGCACACCTTCAAAAAATCAAAAAAAAACCGAATTCTTTCCATATTCAAACTATATTGTTGACAAATCCTACTGCACACCTTCTAAAAATCAACTAAATTCCGTATTCAAATTAGCGCCATTAGACCGTAATCTGCCGACAATCGGGTAGACATCATAGCATATCTCCCAATATTTCAATATCTTTGATACTGACAATATAAAACACAGGAAATTTTGAGAGGGAAGCAATATACTGACTGTATTTAACACAGGAAATTTTGAGAGGGAAGCAATATAATGATTGTATAAAACGCCAGTCTACTAGCAGCGTTCCTGCTAAGGGGCCATCCATAAATTACCTCACACCTCAAGGGGGGGGGAGTAGAGAAGTGTGACATTGTGTGGTAAGTGGTAAGGGGTATGGGGAGGGTCATCAGCTCTGTGACGTCACATGTAAAAATCTAAATGATTAAAACTCAAAAAAAAATTAGATATAAAATTGCAAAATATGTGACGTCACACTAAGGGGAGAGGGTCTCAGAAATGTGACGATGTGTGACAGGGTCGGGGGGAGGGGGTAAAAAAATCATGAAATTCGTGTGACGTAATTTATGGATGGCCCCTTACAGGCACATTGTTGGAATTTTCTTTTTGGTGGCATAAATAATAGTGTATCTTGCTCTGGTTCCACAGTTTTCTATTCAAATACTATTTTAAAACTTACTTTATTTAGGTAGGTAAACAGATTTACGTTTTCATTTAAAATCAAAAATTTGAAGAGTGATTTTTTTTTCCTTTTTCGCTATTTTTCAAAGCAAAAATATTTTCTTTTGTGAATTATCTTTGCAACTGTGTCAACAACAACCGAGACTCTACGGAATATTATTGTATTGCCATAGCTATTCATAACTAATATTATCAATAAGGAACTCCAGTGAAAAATATTATGGCTTTAAAAAAATATGTTCATATAGACCAATAAACGCTGATTCTGAATATATAAGTTTTATTAAATAATATTAAACGTAGAGTTTTAAAAAAATATTAAAAAGTCCATTTTAAAACGTGTCACTAAAACACCCTGTCAAGTTGGTATTGCTGGATTTTGGCGGCGTGACGTCACCGCGCCGCGTCACCTGGGTCAAAGTTGTATAGAAATGTAAGACGCAAGCCGTTCGACTTCCGTGTTATTGGTATAAACCTCTATAAAGAGATTTGGACATATAATAATAGTTTTTGTTTTTATTGAAACATTATTTAGGCCTAAATAATTCAGTATCAAAAATAAAGTATCTCTATTAGTTTATCTATATTATTTAAAATATTCAAAAACTCTAACTGTACAAAAAACGACCACAATGCCCAGTAAAACGCTCCAATGCTGAAATTCAAAATGGCGGGAGTCGAACAGCTGATTCAAGTTCCATACAAAATTCATACTTCGGTTGATCATGATGACGTCACACTAGATTCGGTGGTTTTCGGGGGATCTTGAAAATTTAAAACTTTGAAATTTATTTTAACTATTAAAACTAACTATAAAAATAAAAATAAATATGCAGTTATTAAAGTTAGAAGGTTATTGTTATTGAAGTTAAAAAATTGGACTGGAGTTCTCTAATATAATATGAGTTATGAATGAATAGCTATGACAATAAATAGATGTGACAGAACAGTGTTCACCTTAATTAAAATCTTAGCATGAGTAATGCTTTATTATCTGAATACGTTCAAAAGTTTTTTAAGACCTTCGTAGGTGACGGCCTCCGTGGTCGAGGGGTAAGGTTTTCAACTAGCAATCCGGAGATCGCGAGAATAAATCCAGGCGCACGCAAATTAATTTTAACTTCGTGTTATTTCACAATTAATTCACTGTATTTGCGGCACAAAATGGGAGACATGGTGTAAGACCACCATTCAGGATTGAATCGTTTCTTGAAATGGCTTTAGACGTGTTTGGTGACCAGATATGAATAGACTTCTACTTTCTCACCTTTCTCTCCCCCCATCCTTCCTCTCCATACTACCTCCAGCCTCACAAAATACCCCAAATAGGGATGCCATAGTCTCACTGGCTTGGGATTCTTATTTTTTTACATTAACTCCACACAGGTGAACAATATTCCTCAGGGCCTATGTTATATTTGGGAATGCTGTGGAGAAAACGAGAGAGAGTAGAAGTTCTGACAAGGAATAAGACATGAGGGAGGGGTAGGAATCTGGAGTTCAACATGTCCAGGAATGACATATGCTCATTCACTTAGAGTGGAAGATACTCTCAGTATCGCCCTGGTATAAGACCACCATTCAGAATCGAAACGTTGCTTAAGATGGCTTTAACCATGTTTGGTGACTAGATTTGAATAGCCAGGTACTTCCCACCTCGCTCTTCCCCATCTCCTTCCCCTCCCCACTACCTTCAGCCTCACAACATACCCCAATTTGGGATGCCACAGTCTCACTGGCTCCAGACGAGGGCAGTTGGGACTCTTGTGCGGTATTCATATAAAAAATTCACAATTTTTTTTTTTAAATCAAATCGCTTTACGGAGTCAAATAATCAATGCATTATTTCGCACTTAGGTAAATACTTCAATAAATGCAATAGAAAATATTTTCCAATATTACGACTTTATTTCATAGCACATTTTATATTTTATTATTATTATGGTCTGGCAGGTAATTGGTATTTTAGATTCATTCTGCAGAAAATTACTGCTTTTTCCTCTCTTCCATATTTTATTCAACAGCCTTGACATACTTATATCTGCAGGTGGCCTAAAGAGGAACTAACGAATGAAAGAACTGAGAATTTTTTTCAGATTCGTCAACATTAAGCAATACCATTAATATGGTTATTATTTAATGACGATTTTTTTATTGTCTAATTTACTAAGGACGGGTTGTTTCAAAAAATTTGATGGATTCTTCAAATATTTGAAGTTAATTTTCCCGTTTTGTGTAAGTTCTATTTAAGTTCTGTGATTATTTCAGTTTTGTGAAGCAACTGTCTAATAACGATGTAATAACAGAACTTGAATAGAACTTACACAGAACGTGAAAATCAACTTCAAATATTTGATGAATCCATCAAATTTTTTGAAACAAACCATCCTTAGGTTGTTTTGTTTCACAGAATTTGAACAATTCATCAAGTTTCAAAGTTAATATTTAATATCCAGATTCTATGAAAGTCGTTCGTATTCCAGTTCTATTCGAATTCTAATCGAATGAAAACATTAGGGCCATTTTCTTGCTTCAATTTTAAATTGGGAGGCGGAGATGGGTACCGCCGTGCCGCGAACCATTTATCGGGTACCCAACACCTCTGCCATAGGTCACCCCAAGTGGTTCGCTACGTTTGGTGACTTAGCAGGGGCGCCCGGGTTCATGGGTTGAGGTTTTTTTCTAGGACTTGGTGGCTGATGATCTGGATACACTGAACCGCAGATTCCTACCCACCCCTCATACCTTTTTCCTTCTCAGAACTTTCTCTCCTTCCTTTCCTTAAATGTACCCGCTACAAGCATCCCCAAAGATGACAAACGCCCTGAGGGAAATTATTTTCCACAAGGTATTCTATGCGGAGCGGTTCCATGCCAACTGAGAAAATAGTCAACTCAACACTTCCTTGAAAAGTCATTAAAACCTACGAAAAAAATAATTTAAAATTAGCCGATAACCCTAACGTAGCGTAACCTATTTTACCAATTTTTTATATATTTTTTTTTATCACTCTAAATGACTTATCTGAGAAAGTTCTGAGTTTGTTTCATTCCGAGTTGTCCAGTCACCATGCGGAGCATGTGGAAAAAAAGGAATTCAAATGTAACATTGTCAAAAAAATATGGCCATTTTGTTTTTTGACATTTGAAAGGTCCCTATTAAACCCCGATTCTATGTGTATTTCATCTTTCTGTCAAATTGTAATAAACTGACAAGCTTAAAAACATGATAGTTGTTCTCTTCTGCCTATCACAATTTATTCAAAAGCTTTAATGGACTTAGAATCGGCGTTTAACGGTGACCTTTCAACTGTCAAAAAAAAACAAAATGGCACTGAATTTGATGAGAGTGTTACATTTGTACTTCTGTGAAACAACTCATCCTTAGTATTTCAGATATATGTAAAGAAAAAGTATTGTTATGGTGTCGGTTGGAATGAGAATTGTTACTCGCTTTGTTAGTCTATGATTTTATTTGTAAAGTGTCAGTTTGTTAGAAGAAACCATAAAAAGAAAGTGATATAATAAACATCAATGTTGTTTCTACGTTACACAACTGCAACACAACTGTTTTATTTATCAGTTAAATTAAGGAATTAAACCTCTATATTATATATATTACCTCTCTTCTACTTTATTTATTTTCTATGCAATTAAAAATCATAATTTATTATTTTTATTTACTTCAATGAAATTAAAATAATATTATACATTTTACAGGTTCGTAATAGTAAAGGAAAATTAATTCGTAATAAGTTAAAAATGACATTCATTGTTACTTCCCAGACATACAAAGTCTTATACACACAATTTTTTCTAAGAATACCTTGGATCTATTAATATCTATGTAAGTGCCCATTTGTTACTGTAATCCATTATATTATTATCATAAGTAGGTACTTTGCGTGATAGAATGTTGCTGTAATAATGTACCCAATGCAAGAAGATCCATAAAATTAATGTATTCAAAAATATTATCATGATTTTACTATTGAATTGCTATTTTGATGATAATTTTTTTAATAATATTGTTATAAAAAATATTCTATTAAATAATATTGTGTGGTGACTAAAAATGTTGAATTGTATAATATTGTATTATGTGCCTATACAGATATTGTATTATGTACCTGTAAAAATCCTCGTGAAATTTTTATTCAATTGATAAACGACCGCGGAAATGATAACATTACTGATTAAAAAATACAAAAAAATTTTCATGGAAAGACTGCTTACACAGCAAGAGGGGGTAGTTTATTTGTTGTATACGTCTGTTGTATTAATATTTTCTGAACAAATTTTGGAATTTTTCCAATATATTTCAAATTTCTTGTATATTTCTTATTTTTGAAGATGTCGTAAAATCAAACTAGAAATTTAAATTTATAGAAACTAGATAAAATTACGTTTATATTTTTGTATCTAAAATATACTTCAGCATTTGAAAAATTGCAGTATTTTAAGCTTCAAACACGACAAAAAGCTTACAGTAAACATATTCTATTAAATGGTGGAAAAATTTCGCAAAATTCAAAATTTAAAAAACCCAGTTCTCTTATTTAATTAATTTGGAAAAAAACTGGCACTTCGCTTTTGTCTCTTCATATAATAAAAAATTTAAAAAAAAAATTGAACTTTGGTTTTGATTCCAAAAAATTAACATTAAAAAAACTGAAATTTTAATGCATTGCTTGCACATCTTAAGATGTTTATTTCTTTGATACGTTTACCAACACATGTATTAGATATTTAAGTTATTCAGAAAGCATCACCTTCAAGAAATTCTCTTAAAATAAAGACCCTAAAATATAAATTTGATTATTTATTTAACCTATAAAACCATTTTCTGATAGTTCAACTTCCAAAATACGATTATTGTGCAATAACTTGACTAAAACTGATGAAAATCCATAAAAATAACAGTAAATATATTAAGTATATGAATATACGAGGGAATTGGTCATTGTAATAGAAATTACAATCACATATAAGTAAAATCACAACACACATTTAACAGAGGCAAATTTTTTCGCGGTTAATGTCGTTTAAGCGAGAAAGATGAATGCGCAGTCGCACTAACCAACGCCACCTTGCGGATATGAATGAAAACGACAATTTAAATAAGCCCACTATAACCAAATACAACGTTGCCATCTCTAAAATACAAACAATGCGTTTTTGCAGCACGGCCGCGGAGATGAGTTTGTTAGTAACTGATCGAATGTATTTAGTCCCTAGAATTTATTTAGTACCTACAAACATAATGTGGTATATAATATTGTATTATGTGCCTATAACCATATCGTATTACATAATATTTTTGAAATAAACTTGTGCTGACAAGTAACTTGCACTTGGCGGGTACACATTCTCAATGCATTACAATAATGGTTTCATGACAACCCAAAATCATGCAATTTCAACACCCCGTTGAAAAGTTATTAAAAGTTATATTTTTTTTTTAAATAGCCCATAATTTGACTTAACGTAACCCATTAAACCATTTTTTCCTTCACTTTTAATTACTTTTAAATTGCGTGATTCTGAGGTGTCCGGTCGTCACACATAATATTTACAATTTTTAAAAAATAATTAAAAATGTATTGTCAATATTCTCTTAAATGCATTATCTTTGTCTTATTTTAAAACTGGATTAATAGAATTTTCACTCCTTTCTCAGTACTCCCCATTCAAAGAAAATTAGTGGAAAATATTATTTGAATATTATATTACACATAAAAAAAAATTGCTCTGATAGAAATACAATTTAGTTATTTTAAGATTTTAATTTCAATTTAGAACACGAAAGAAAAAAAAATCGTGAAATAAAAATATGGTTAATTATTATTTGAAGTTTTATTTTTTTTAATACTACTGCAAGAGTTCCTCTTCTTAAAGCCAGTTTGACTATGGCAACCCCAATAAGGAAAATTTGATGCTAATCAACGTATAAAACGCTAGGTTACTAGCAGCGCCTCCTACTTATAGGCACTTTGTTGGAATTTTCTTTTTGGTGACTTAAATAATAGCGTATCTCGCTCTGGTACCACAGTTTTGCATACAAATACTTATTTGAAACTAAGTTTATTTAAGGAGGTAAACAGATTTATGATCTTACATAAAACACGACATCTGGAGAGGGATGTGTTTTTTCCCAATTTTCTCGATTTTTCAAACCGAAAATGTTTTTTTGTATTAGCTCCACACAGAAGGCTCTGAGGAGAATAAATCCCTGTCATTCTTGGGGATGATGTGCGGGGGGTCTTTTTAGAAAGGAGGGAAAGGATGTTCTGGGAATGAAAAGGTATGAAGGGTGGGTAAGAATCTGGGGACACACCGCTGTGTCCTAGGACATTGCGGTGCTATGGGATGTGTCGAGAGAGTCCGGCTGGAGAGATCCAGGTTAGGTCTCCCTCAACCAGTCCCTCAATCCAGTCCGCCACGTAGTAGGTGGGCAAACACATTCGCCGCCAACACCTAGACAAACCTCACCCCATGAACCCGGGCACCCCTGCTAAGTCACCAAACGTAACGAACACTTGACCTATTGCAGGGATGTTGGCTATCCAATAAATGGGCGGTACCTACACCCGCCTACCAAATTTGTAAATTATCTTTTCATTAGTCTGCAGCCGTGAACAAACTACGGAAAATTATTGTATAATATTACAGTTTACGGCTATTAATACCTCATATAATGGTCGTGATATTATTCAGTTCAGTTACTCAACTTAGATTTCTCGGAAATGGTAGAAGATTAATTTATTCTTAGATTTCTTCGGCAACACTTTCCTGGTTTCTATGATGTTTTTGTTTATTTATTATTTATTATTATCATTATTTTGTGTTTCAAAGAGTTAGGTTAGTGAAGAGGTTATTCTGTGGTTTCAAAGAGTCGATTTGGATAGAACAATAATTAGGATTTCACAATAACTTAATGACATAATTCCTATTACAGCCACAGCAAAAGGTTAACCCATACGGGGCGTTAAGAGAGGTGGGGGAAGGTCGGGCATAGTGAACAGCCCAGGCAAAGCGGATACCCTTCATTATTTCAAAATGGCGCCCTCAAGTGCGCTCCCATTGCGCCACGAGGTGCTTCCCGAGCCCCTCAGTTGTAAACAAATAGAGCTAGCGCGAGGACACATGTCGTTTGCAAAAAAAATAATAAAAATTAAAAAGTGAACATTGCTTACAACTTTTCAAGGTGCGTTATTCTGTAATTACTCAAGTTTGTATAGTACTACTGTATTGGCTTGATTCTATATTCAAAGTGCATGTTTTTTTGCAGAAATGCTGCTAATTTTATTTGGAATTTGTTTCTAGATTTGATTTTAGGTTAGGTTAAATTCAACAAGTACCCGCTGGTCAAAGCGAACATGGGTAAAGTGGACACCGTATCCATTTTGCCCAACAGGTGAATTTACAAATAGAAAAAACATGGTATTGATGGTACCAGGATCTACAATGTTGATGAAACTGGAATCCAAAGTCAACGACGGCCTCCGTGGTCCCGAGGCAAGACTCTCGACTCACAATCCGAAGGTCGCGGGTTCGAACCCGGCGTGCGCAAACAAATAAATTTTATTTGATTAATTTGTGTTATTTCACAATTTATTCATTTAAAATAATATATAGTATATTTGCGGCACGTTCCAGAGTGGAAGATACTATCAGTATCGCCCTGGTGTAAGACCACCATTCAGAATTGAAACGTTGCTTGAAATGGCTTTAGCCGTGTTTAGTGACCAGATCTGAATAGCCAGGTACTTCCCCACCTTCCTCTTCCCTATCTCCTTCCCCTCCCCACTACCTTCAGCCTCACAACATACCCCAATTGGGGATGCCATAGTCTCACTGGCTCCAGACGGGAGCAGTTCCACCAAAGTTAAGAAAAAAGTTGAAGCAGTATGAGCCTATCCACTTTACCCGGTGGATTGGGCAAAGTGGATAGCGGTATCAATTTTAATGTGATTAATAATTTTATGTGAAGAACTGATGTTACGTAGTTTTTTGTTGATTTTATTAAAAACTTTAATAAATACTGTTTCAAACTCAGTAATTATTTTTTCTCTATGTGTATCAACTCCCTTCCCATAGCCCGCCAAGTGTTAAGGTGTCCACTTTGCCCGGCCTTCCCCTATATATTAGTAGCGGTCCTTGACTTTTCAATGAGTTAGAGTGGTAAGATTAAAACACGACATTTATGTTTTTGTTGTAAGTGAAAACATTTTTTTTTTCAAAATTTCAATTTTTCTATGAATATGTTTTTATTGCTGTGCTTTTCCAAACTAAAAGAATCCAGAAAATCTTTTAAAAAAAAAATCATAATTAAAAAAATTAAAAACATAATACGCCAGTGATTCCCAGCGAACCCATGCCAACTCAGATTCAACTCAACTCAACACCTCTTTGAAAAGTCATAAAAACTATGAAAAAACTTTGAAAAATAGCCCATAACCTAACCTAACGTAACCTATTCAAACATTTTTTTACAAGGTTCATAGAAAATGCGTAGCAAGGTTAACTGATCGGGGAGGAAGAGTGGTGATTGGCTAAAAATTCGTGACGTAGCTTGAAGTCCTACTGTGAAATTTGAATTAACTGCAATAGAAGTAAATAAATATCATTTGTTTCGAGACTTCAAACTACGCCATGCGTGCGAAATTTCAAAGCGGTCCGACGAGTTTTTTTTTTTCGAAAAAGGCCCGTACGAGCTAACCTTGTTAAACGCATTTTCAAGGAGGTGTTGAGTTGAGTTCATTCTGAGTTGTACGATTAAGGGCCTTCGCTCATGGCAACACAATTCACGGCACAACTCAATTTATCAACCTCCTGAACAAAATCGATATTTTTCTTATCTGACATATCGCAAATTACTCGAAAAGTTGACAGGTGGTGAGCCGCTACCATGCCAACTTTTTAACATGGCAACTGAAACGCGACGGCCGCGGCGATCAGCACTGCTAGTCACCGTGTCATCCTTGACAACTGGTATTTAACAAGTTGCCTGTGTGCGAACTGTCAATGAAATTCACAAGTTCCCTTCCTGTGGATAGCGATTGAGTTCCCAACTATTTTTTTTTTTCAGTATCTCCATGAGTGGATGGCCTACGGGTTTACAAGTGCTTTGAGGGGCGATTTTATTTGATTTGGTGGACGACAGGCATTTTTTCTTTATTTTTCATTCAACCTACTAAAGTATTTTTGTAGTTTGTCAGCAGATTTTTTTAAAAATAAAGACAAACATTCCCGGGTTACGAATAACCTGACAATGTTTGAAAATTTCCTACAACCACCACAGCAGAAAAGGTTGCTTGTGTTGTGATGGAGGACTTGACCAACCGAGGAATCGAACACGCCCGGTGGGATCTAAATGTGATGCCAACTCAGCCACTGACCTGCCATGATACACGTAGACAACGTTATACAACAAAATAATAACATGGATAAATTAATAGAATAGTCAAGTATAAATATATAAATAGCAGTTTAGTATAAGCGTTACATAACAAAGAGTAATAAATAAGTATTATAGATTCTATAGGTAAGTATACGAGGTATGTAATATAAAATTACAAGTCTTAATGTTAATTAGCAATACAAGGGCTTCAGTAGGGCATTCATATAAATCATCTGCATCTAATAGCCAATTTCTTAGATTATGTTTGAGGTCAACAGTATAAATCGTATTATTTTTAATTATCATTGGCAATTGGCAACAAAAACAAAACAAAGCTATGTAAAACCTTCCTATGTAAACAAGCAGCAGTTAACTTTATGTAATTAGGGGGGTATTTCACCATCCTCCTCTTAGCTTATCCACACACATAACTAATATTAATAAATAAACAAATAAATACTTGCAATTGGTAAAAAAATCGGCTAACTTATCCTATACATAGCCATTATTCATAGGTTCAAGTTCCGAATAGTAAACTCAGACTTTTTAAATAAATAAATCTTGTATAATTAATCTAAAATGTGCGCTACCCTTTGAATAATCTATGAGGAGGATGGTGAAATACCCCCTAGATATTTTATTTTATTCTTTCTCTTTTTTATTCATATTTATATAAACAACAGTTACCTTTATTTTTATATTTTAATCCTTTACTGTAAAGTATGTGTACCTTTTATTTTAATATTATTTAATAACTATGCTAAGCAATCAACAGCCATATTCATTTGGTTATTATATTTTATTATTTCTCTTCCGGTTCTAGTTCTTATTATACATCTACTATCTTTTTTTAAGAAGGACGCTAAAAAATCAACAATTATTTTTTAATGTTTTTTTTATTGTTTTTCCCTTCTTTTCATTTTCTCCATTTTCTTTTTGTTTGTACAAATATGTTCCATATGTTCATACTCATCCTAATTTGGCTGTCCTAAAACGGGAATCCTCCTAGTTGGACAGTCAGAACATCTTATAAATAATGTATAACAAATGTACTAAATCAAATAAATAAATAAAATAAAATTTGTTAAATATTTTGGGTACACGATGGTTAAGGGTTCTTTCACCGTATTTGTTGGTAAATTTCGGAACCACCATCCTTCACTTTGCCTGAATCTTATATTATGTTCATGATAAGCTCTTTCCTACAGGGAATCGGACAATATAATATGTTGACTTACAATTTTATAAAATAATAAACCTCTTGCAGGTAAAACATTCAGAGACTAGTATATCAATTTAATGTTACTTATGCGAGCATTGGTATATTTATGGTTTACCAATTTCGTAATGGAGTTTTGTAATGTTTGGATGTAACTTATATTAGTTTTACAAGAATGTCCCCAAGAAGTAATTCCATATAGGATAGTGGATCAAGCCAGAGATAAGTAGATTAATTTTAAAGTACTTATAGGCACGACATATTTTATTTTATAAATCCTACCCATATTAGTAATGCGTACATCCCATTTCATGTAGCAGTCAATATATACACCCAATACACATAATTTTTAACAAAATCAACGGTTTAACATGAACAGGGATGAGCAACATTTATATTTATGCAGTCATATGTGTGTGTTTATAACCAATACGTTACGTTATATCCGGCGAGTGGAGATCTTATGTGCATAATTTTAGCTTTTTTGGCATTTATTATAAGGTCGGCGTCATGAGACCATTTCAGGTGAGCATAGTTTGTACATTTACTCTGTCATAATCATAGTTTTTCAGCAATACGTTAGATGCAATTTAGAGATGTCTGTTTCACAAAATTCCAAAAGATTTCGATACAAAAATTTTCTTTTGAATCTTACTTTCAACAGAATTTTTAATTGGTTTGTAAGTACTTGGGCTGAGTAAATAAACTTGATTCATCGTTTATGAAAATGTACAGTGGCGTAATTTGAACGGTGAGCGGGCTACTGGAATTTTATATCATACACGTGAGTGTACTACAGTATATGTAGGAGTGTAATTTATGAGTATCTGATTAAAAATCTGAAATTTAAACCTTTCCTCGAGTATTCTTCTGTATAGAATTTCATGAATAACCATAATAATATGGCGTAGAGGAACAAGCTTTTGGACGCCGAATTGTAATTTAGATTCTAAAATATTAACTATTTTCAGTATTCCAAATCGGACCGTTTATGTGTGTTGGTTTTCTCAAATTATTTGTATCGTATCTAAGTATACTTTAAATATACAGAATGTTAATGATTTCTTACATTAGGGGCCATCCATAAATAACGTCACACCTTAAGGAGAGGGGGGGGAATAGAGAAGTGTGACAGGGGGTATGGGGGGGTCAAAAAATCATGAAATTCTAGGGGGGAGGGGTCTCACAAATGTGACAAGGAGGGGGGGGGGGGGTCGAAAAATCATGAAATTCGTGTGACGTAATTTATGGATGGCCCCTTATTTGTAGTAAATAATATGAACAAAATTTTGGTCTCAGGTGACATTTTTCAGGAGGTATTGGACAGATAGGATTGATGTGTGGCTTAAGGGGTTGGGCGGTTACTCGGCTGAGTGACGTATAGAAGAAAAAAAATTGTTAGGTTTTGGAGAAAATAAAAATTAAACATTTTTTTACTCCAAATGATGTTAGGAATTACTGGTTAAAGTAAGTCAAATAAAACCCTGTATATTATAAGAGTCAAGGATTAGTTTTCATTGTAGATAATAACATGTTTTTTTTAATGCATTATGCCGTTAGCTGGAATTCTGCACTGACACAAAATACATGTTATTTAGCAAGAAGCTAGTTAATTAGTACTAAGCCTATACATAAAGGGATCATTACCCGATTAAACGTGTGCCTGAAGACATAAGTATATTTTCCTTGACACGCCACTGCGCAGCAATCATCATTTGAACGGTTATCATCCCATGACGGATAAAATAGACCTGTTGTTGTCAAATACAGGTAAATGTAATGTGACGAAGGTAAAGTAATGGTTTATGTATAAGTGGTGTGGTACACGGTACACTTTATCTGTACCAATTTAAAGGTAATTTAGACTGTTATTATCTCTCTACGTAATCTGTGTGACGTACGAAGTCGCTTCTATGATGATGGGATATCCGGGAGTACATATTATATGAGTATATCTATACGATATCTATATTTCACTCAACAGATAAACCAATAAAATTGTTTTGGGAGTGTTCGGACCCCTAACCCGGTCGAACGAAAAGGATTGCATCGATAACTTTCGATATCTTCTCATATCATCGTTCCCTAGGACAATTGCAGATCGCTAATATACAAGCAACAGTTGACGTCAAATACAAAGAACACCTAGGCGTTGTGAACTGTTATTTATTCGTTGGTGATCTACAGTCGATTAGAAGTTACCGATTAGAAGTTACCGAAAGTTATCTATCGACTTTAACAAAATTATTCTTGGCCTCACTTACTTAACTCAAATTTTGTTGTCTCTCTTTTTTTTTAAATTGTTAATGGGCACCTTACTTGCTTATTCTGTTTTATCTTTTTTTTTTTATAAAGAAAGACAAACATTCCCGGGTTACGAATAACCCAACAATGTTTGAAAATCTCCTACTACCCCCACAGAAAGCCGAAAATGTTGCTTGTGTTATGATGGAGGACTTAGCCAGCCGAGGAATCGAACACGGGACGCCCGGGCGGGACCCAAACGCGATGCCCACTCAACCACTGACCGGTTATTGTTTGTGCTTTGATTTAAATATCGTTCCCTTATTGGACGGTTTGTAATTATTAATTGTTTTTTCTTTTTAATATTTTTATAAATTTGTATTGCATTCTGTTGTACACATTAATAAACAAAATAATTTTTTTTTAAAACTAGTGGTCGCCCAATGGTCGAAATTCGACCATAATTAATTTAATGTGTAATGTTTTTTTTATTGATTTAATGTATTTTTTATGCATAATTTTAAAAAAATATTAGCATTCTGCACTCCTTCTCTAATAAACTATAAGTGTGCGAAATTTCATACTCCTCCGTCCGCGCAATTTTCGTAAAAAGGGGTACAAAGTTTTTGCTTCACGTATTAATATATTAAAATTAAAATTAAATAAAATACCTACCCCAAAACCGATACGTAAACTGTAGCGTCATATTAAATAAGCAGCTTTGCCGAAAAAAGTATTTCTATAAATCCAACGCCGTATTCGAACTTTAGACAGGAGAGCAGTACCTATTGAAAACTTTTTAATTGATACCTCCTTAGATATTTTTTTATGGAACGGATCCAGGAACTCAGAAATATCTTGAGGCTTAACCCGGTTTTCCTAAACAATCCACAAATCAACAAAATTAGCGAAATCAGTTGCTAATTTGTTCGAGAAACTTTTTATGCTATTTTAGAAAAATAACACCTTTTTCTAAAACTAATATGAAAAAATGCAGGTCTCTTCTGATACTCACCCAAATTTGCAGGACTTCATTGATCTCTCTCTCCGATGACGCTACAGCCCATATATCCAACTCCTCCTGTCCTCAGCGGCTGACTTCCAGTTTGTTATCTGGAGAAGCTGTGCTGCATCCCCTCTTACCTCGTCTTCCCACCTCAGTCTGGGTCTTTCCACTTTTCTCTTTCCACCTGGGTGTCCAGTCAAAATTCTTTTTGGGACGCGTGTATCCGGCATACTCTGTACATGTCCAGTCCATCTCAACCTGAGGAGTCTCATGTGGGCTGAGATGTCGGGGGCCTGATATATATCTTACAGTTCTTTGTTGTGCCGGATGCGCCACTGTTCCACCTCTTTCACGGGTCCACATATTCTTCTCAGCACTTTTCTTTCAAAAGTATCTAGCATTTCAGCCATCTTTACCATCAGTGACAGCGCCTCACATCCATATGCCAGTTCAGTTCTAACAATGGTCTTGTATATGGTTATTTTGGTTTTTCTGTGGACGCTACGTGTCTTAAGGCCCCGTAACCGCTCTCGAAAAAAGAAAGATGGTATGTAATTACGAATGTTGGAGAGAGCGCGCTAATATTTAAATCGATAAAATTGAAGCGAAAATTACGAAAAAGCTTAATAAAACATGACTCGTTTAAAATAGAGCAAAAATCTCGCGGAACGTATCTTAAGTATCATTTAAAGAAACATTGTGAATGTTTTCACAAATATAACTTGTGAAATAATAGAAATAGACTTTTTTTATTTAATATAGATATATAAGTTTACAGTGGGTTAATATAAATTACATATTGGTTCAGAAATTCTTTAAAATTGCAGTCTCACCAAAGAAGAAGCTAGTTCTTGTGCTTGATGAGCGAGTTATATGAGAACATATGCAATAGGTTATATAACATTATATAATGGGAACAATTGAAACTTCTGGATCATCTATATGTGAAGATGTACATACAAAGGGATATGGTTACATACTAAAATATTGTGCACTTTAGAGAAATTCGAAAAATCTAAATTATATAGAAATAAATATAGATTGACAATAAATAGAAAGAAAGAGAAAAACAGGTAATTATTTAATTAATTATTCCTGATGAAGTGTTGCTTCAGTTTGAGTTTCAGTTTATTGATGTCTTTGATTTTTTTATTTCAATCGGAAGATTGTTGAAATACTTTATTCCTAAATAGATGTAATTGTTTTGCATTAGTTTGGTATTAAATTTTGGTATTTTGATGTTGTCTTGATATCTTTTTGATTGGTGGGTTTCAAATTTTTTGACGATATTATCTTTGTTAATTTGGATAATTGCATTTTTCTTGAAGATATTCTCTACTCGAGGCACCGTGAAATCTTGTCTTAAACTTGTTTTAAATAATTTTCGGAGCATACTTTGCTATTTTTTTCTATCGAGGGAATTTAATATAATTTGCGTTTCGGCGTGGAAAATTTCTAGATATTATCTTCAAAAATAACATATTTTTTTAAGAGCTTAAAAACTTCAAATGTTTAAGGGAGATATGTAAGAAATCAGTCGAAATTCGAATAGCGGCGGCTTAAACACTGGGAGCAAATATAAGTATGTTTTGTTGACTTCATTGATATCCATTGATATTTCGTAAATCTTACTAAAACTACCAGCATATTGCCTTCTTTGCAATTTACCCGCAGTTTGTATGTCATCTATTTTTACGAGTCGAAGTTATAATGCAATAACAAGTTAACACACCACTCACAGCTGCATTACTCAGGCCTCAACTAGGCATGCACCATGCACCATGCAGTCAGGTTCTAGAAGTTTGCACATTGCACACGCAGAGTATCAATTATCGAGTATTTCTACCTAATCTAGGTTTTAGGAATTATACCTGAAATCGCAGGCTCAATCGAATGGAAATATGCGAACCTTGAGTTCATTTTCCGAACTGCCGTTTGCGAAAGCTGTGTGAAGCTGTGGGACTGGTTTCTCGAACTGCCATGAACCTTGATGGGTGGAAATAATAAATGGCATTAATCATTTTTTCTCTAGCCAAGCAACGCAAATTGGAAAATTTTATCCGCCAGGTGAAAATTAGAGTCTTAGCGTTTTTTAAGAATAATTGAGTTTCAAAATGAGATACGAATGATAATGCAACACAATTACTGCAATTTTCAGAAACAATTTCACGTAAAAAGCGCCCAGATAAGAAAACTTTTTTTTTATATGTTGGCATTTTTACACTAAATTAAGTTTAATTAAATTAATTAATTCTACACGACATTAAGCGCATAAAAATACGTACATATTCCAGGCGCTAAATTCTACGAAGATATCGATCATCCAGTTGATTAGTCAAACATCTCCAAACACTAAGTTTTGAGATAATGAGGAAAGCAATATTCAAATGCTCATCATAAATCAAATATTATTTACACATGTCTGTATTTTACATACTGAATATGCTTTAAAATAACACTAGGAGTCAAAATGATCCGGTATATTAGTATGATATTTTGAAATATGCTTCTAGTAACCCAGTTCAATTTGGGAGGCGGGTATTGGTACCGCCACCCCGGGAACTTTTTATTGGATAACCAACACCTCTGCCATAGGTCACATCGTCTTGCACCGCAGTGGGAGGGATGTATTCATACGTCCGTCACTCCTGGACACACTGACCCCCAGATTCCTACCAACCCTTAAAAACCCTTTTCCTTCCCAGAACTTTCTGTACTTCCTTTCCTAAAAGAACCCTCCACACAACATCCCCAAAGATGACACGAGGGAATTATTTTCCTCAAGGCTTTCTGTGTGGAGCTAACGTAAAGAAACATCAATATTTGGTTTTATTTACTACAAGTTTATCTGCATTATAATTGATTTGGTGGTGTTTATGATTAATCTCAGTATTGTACCAGATATAGTGTACATTTTTACATATAATTCCATACTCAACTCAAATTTCGATTTTTCGAAGATGTCTGAACTGAACGATGTCTTTTTTTAATCAACTGAACGACGAACGTGTATTTTATACACCTGATATGACTTACGGTGGTATAATGCTTAGTTCACACTGAGCTATATATCTGCGAGCAGATATCTGTTGATTCGCGAGCGCTTATCTTTTGTCCTTTCACACGAGGCTATCAAATATTTCTTCCTGTGGTAGGAGAGGGGGTCAGTCGAATTAGGGAGCGGCAACGGAACGCATATTTTTGTACTGAAATCTGTCAACTTGACATCTGTCATCCACGGGTCTAGGCAGCTCCGTAATTACAATGACCCCCTCTCCTGTTTTAGTCGGAGAAGGGGAGAGTTATCTTCTGGGATATCGCGTCTGGAGCGGTTACGTCTGAGATGTGTATTGTCTATGATTGATCTGCACTTAAAAACGCTTAGATGTGAACGATCTGAAGGGATTGTATGGAGAGCGTTATTTGGCGTGCTATGATCTTTTATTTTGATAGCTGAGTGTGAACCAGCTTTAATATCATAGCTCGTTTTAGGAACATCTTCCGTTGAAATTCCGGTAGAACTACACAGATTCTTAAAACTTATATACGGGGAATTTAAAAATAAATTGAGGAATCGGACAAGTTTTTGGTTTTTAGAATAAAAAGGAAAATTGAATTGATGTTTGAAATTTTTAAAAGTTACAAAATCTGTTAATGTTTTCAAGAAGGTAGGATTTATCAGCAACATTACCCACACGTGTTTTATTTGAATAAAAAGAAAGCCTTCCCAAGCTCTTTCTTTGAAGTATTTACTGTATAATGATACTCGATAAAGAAATAGTTTTTCAAAGTAAATTATATGTGTAAATACTTATCTATGGTCTATGAATGAATTGTTAAGTGAGAAGGTACTTAAGTAGATAATATAATATTTGCCAATATAATATTTGCAAATATTATATCATGAATCATGACATATATTCTTTGTTGAGGTATTTTGTCTGATGTTGAAACCCCCAGTAGTATTGTACATTGTATGCACATTTTCTCAATCCTAATACAATGGGTCGGATAGGAATCGGTCAAGTATTTATTGAATCAATCATTATTTACTTAAATAAATTCTCTAAAAAAGCCCTGGTCAACCCAAATTGCACCCCGGGCCGCATTGACGACCTAAAATTTTCCCAAGGGTCGCACATACAGGCATTATATAAAAAAATAATAACATTTTTTTATACCAACGAATTTCATACTGTATCTACTCTATGTAAATTAATTATGTAACATGTGCTTTATAAATAAATACTTATTTATTTTTTGTAAGTATTATAAATAATTTGAATACAGAGGTAATCTGAAAGTACAATCAAGATAATTGTGAAAAAAAAATACTATAGCCAGATGTGAAAAGAAAACACACATTGAACAACAAAACATGTATTTTTATAGTAATTAATATTTTTAACAATGAAAATTATTAATTGAGACACATAAATCAAACTGTATTCAAAAAAATTATTAAATAAAATTAATTTGATCAATCAATTGACGGCCGGCGTAGTGCAGCGGTAAGGCTCTTGACTCGCTTTCCGAAGGTCGCGGGATCGAATCCTGGCGTGTCAAATAAATTTTATTTGATTAATTTGTGTTATTCCACAATTTATTCATTTAAAAAATAATATATAGTTTATTTGCGGCACGTTCCAGAGTGGAAGATACTCTCAGTATCGCCCTGGTATAAGACCACCATTCAGAATTGAAACGTTGCTTGAAATGGCTTTAGCCGTGTTTGGTGACCAGATCTGAATAGCCAGGTACTTCCCACCTTCCTCTTCCCCATCTCCTTCCCCTCCCCACTATCTTCAGCCTCACAACATATCCCAATTAGGGATGACATAGTCTCACTGGCTCCAGACTGGAGCAGTTGGGACTCTTGTGAGGTATTCATATAAAAAAAATAAAAAAATTTATCATGACCACTTCTTTCAGATTTGAGTTTCTTTTCGCTTACTTAATTTTTCTAAATATATTTCAATAGTTAAAGTTGCATAAATTAACTGGCTTTCCAGATTTACGTCTGTTATTGACGCACTATTTTTATTATTATTATTTTTTATTTAACGCCATTAAAAAGCTTTTACATTACAATGATAAGATTATGAGTTACAGTGGCACAAAGAAAAGTATCACTAGTATTAAGAACAACATAAGAATGAATGAGATACACATACTATATAAGAGATACATTTGTTTTTTTTTTTTTTTTAACTCAACAGTTGGTTTTTTTACAAAAAATCTTAATATATATATACTTCTTCTGTCCGTGTGTATGTCACTGAACTCCTCCTAAACGGCTGGGCCGATTTTGATGAAATTTTTTTTGTGGGTTCAAAGAAATTCGAGAATGGTTTAGATTCACAATTTGGTCCACTAGAAAATGTTCTTTTAATTATTTTTTTGTATTTCTAAGGAGTTGTTGATTTTGAAATGTTTTACATTGGATCCGGCAGACTGCGCTACCATCGCAGTATCGAATATTCAATATTATTCTATTTTAATTTTAGTTTGTCCCGACAGTTGTGTACAGGACAACGTCTGTCGGGTCCGCTATAAATAAATAAAATAAATTGTGGAACATTCCAGATAGGGACACGATACCGAATATTAAGTATCGATACTGTACTCATGAGTAGTATCGGAAAAAAAGTATCGTACTCGTAAAAGTATTGAAACAAAAGTATCGAGTACATTTCAAATGGGACTTGATTTACAGCTCTGACCTTCAAATTCAGGAATTTGAAAAATTCTGATCCTGGGGGGGGGTTGATACGTAGTTAGCCCGATACGGGCCAAAAAGGCCGAAATTTTTAAAGGTATCGATACTTGTCAAAAAGTACTCATTGAGTAAAAGTATCGGTATCGAAAGAAAAGTACTCGATACCACAAAGTATCGATACTTTTTTCGTGTCCCTAATTCCAGAACACTCTCGAATGTTGTCCTGAGCGAAGCCGGGTAACCCAGCTAGTATAAATATAAAAATAAATGTGTACTCGTGTAATAGTTGTAATAGCAGAGAACATTCTATATTAACAGAATTATTAGAATATGTAAAGAAAGGTAACTTGATAGCAAGTATAATCATGCAAAATTATCAACATCAACATCTTTTCATAAATTAGCATTGTTATTTGCAAATCTTTGAGTTCTAGTATTGGCTTGTAAATAAAGTAATTTAAGTATTGAAATTATTGTTACATTCAAGATTATGTTCGCTTGAAATGGTTCATTTTGGAAAAAAAAGCTTCACAAACGTTTGTAGATCCAAAGGCACTAATAATTTTTTGGGCAAAACATCTTATATTAGGAAATTTTATTGTGTACTTACTTACTGTACAGAAAAGTTGTTATGTGTAAGTTAGTAATAGTAATATAAAATTAAATTTTTGGAATCGTGGGGTATATATTTTTTAGTTGAATATTGAATTGAAGGTCGATTAATTCTATTTGTAACGTTTCTAAAACAGTGGAAACATCAACACCAAATGGAGAACTGAACATCTCAAATGCTTTCCCATAATTTACTAGTTCTTTAAAACGACAATAAGGAACTCCAGTCCATTTTTTTTAATTTTTTTAAATGAATAATGACCTTTTAACTTAAATAACTGCATATTTTGACGGCTTCCGTGGTCCGGAGGCAAGACTCTCGACTCACAATCCGAAGGTCGCGGGTTCGAACCCGGCGTGCGCAAATAAATTTTATTTGATTAATTTGTGTTATTTCACAATTTATTCATTTAAAATAATATATAGTATATTTGCGGCACGTTCCAGAGTGGAAGATACTATCAGTATCGCCCTGGTGTAAGACCATCATTCAGAATTGAAACGTTGCTTGAAATGGCTTTAGCCGTGTTTGGTGACCAGATCTGAATAGCCAGGTACTTCCCCACCTTCCTCTTCCCTATCTCCTTCCCCTCCCCACTACCTTCAGCCTCACAACATACCTCGATTGGGGATGCCATAGTCTCACTGGCTTCGGACGGGAGCAGTTGGGACTCTTGTGCGGTATTTACTGTAAAAAAAAAAAAAAATTTTTACAGTTAGTTTTAATAGTTAAAATAAATGTCAAAGTTTTAATTTTTCAAGATCCCCGAAAACCACCGAATCTAGTGTGTCGTCATCATGACCAACCGAAGTATGAATTTTGTAGGCAACTGGAATCAGCTGATCGTCGCCGGCCATTTTGAATTTCAGCATTGGGGCGTTTTTATGGACGCGGTGACGTCGCGCCTCACAAATTCAATAATACCAACTTGACAGGGTGTTTTAATGAACTGTTTTAAAATGGACTTTTTAATATTTTCTTAAAACTCTACGTTAAATATTATTTAATAAAACTTACATATTCAGAATCAGCGTTTATTGGTCTATATGAACATATTTTTTTAAAGCCATAATATTTTTTACTGGAGTTCCTTATTAAAGGCTACTATAAGTTTTCTTATTTCGTCCGAATATTTTGAAAAATTATTATATTAATAAAATATATTCGTCATACATGACCGCGGGCCGCACGTAAGAGCGCCGCGGGCCGCGGGTTGGCCAGGGCTGCTTTAAAGTATTAGGTAATCTGAGTGAACACAGGTGAGATGGTCCTGAGATATGTTTTCTTCCTATTTTTTTAAAACACAATGTTCTTCGAACCTGATGATGAATTTAATCAGTGTTATTGTTATTTTAATCCATGGAGCAGGTGGTCAGAAAGAAGCATCGAATTGGTCGACAAATATAAGAAATTGCAACTCGGGCTTCATTTTCTAAAAGGCTCTGTTCTGATTTTTTTTACTGTAGAGGTGACAAATTAGAGAGATATGATGTAACTTTTTCCGCTCATCGTAAGCTAATGTTTTTTTTTCTTTTTATACGAGTGAGTATCCACGCCTGACAAAACAAGAGTCCCATCTGCTCCCAAACTTCTGGATCCAATTAAACTATGATGTCCCCAATTATTTGTGAGGCTGAAGGTAGCGGGGAGGGGAAGAAAATGGGAAAGACAAAAAAGGTGGAGAAGTACATCAGATGATCAGATCAGTTCTGGTGACTAAACACGACTAAATCCATTTCAAGTAGCGTTTCTATGCTTTCGATTTATTCGCCAGGGCGATACTAAAAGTATCTCCATACCCCTCTGGAACATGCCACAAGTGTAGATACTATATAACACCTGTATATTATGTTAATAGATACATTGTAAAATAACACTAATTAGTAAACTTACCATCACTTCAGTAATGTGAAAATATGCAGGGTTATACCTTAAACACATAATAAAAAATTCAATTGAATCTAAAACTGCAAGTTTTTGCGTAGCTTTATCGTTTATATGCTCGTAGTAACATTATATCCTAACCTAAACTAAACTAACGTTCCTCTTATTTCTGTTTTCCCCATTTGACCGATTCCCTGGTACACTAAACTTTGCACGCACTTTTTCAAGAGGCCGTGTTCCTTCAGGGCCTATGCCATCTTTGGGGATTGGAGGGGACCCCACCACTTTCCCAACGGCTGTGTGAGGAAACTGATTGTTTAACCTCCTTAGCCGCACACGTCAGGACTCTAATTTTTTTGTAAAAGGAAGCTACATTTATTTTTAAACGAATCTAGACCCTCCAATGTCCCTGCATGCATGATTGTTAGTAAAAGGAAAAATGTATGCATACTTACATTTGCAGTAATTTACAAGATGAAGACACATCATAAATGTGTTCGCCTATTAGTTCAGCATCTAGTTACAGTGAAATAAAAACAAAATATTTACATGTGTAAGTATGATTAAAACCAAAGAAAATATATAAAAAGAAAGATATCGGGGGCAGTTTGTCCCACTATCGCGGGGCAGTCCCGGCGAGAATGAGCGGGCAAGTGGCCTGGCCGCAACGTGCCCAAACACCCGCGTCTCTTAGACGGTTTCCCAAAAATACCCTTGAAGAAGCGTTTGTGGAACGAGGGGAGATACTCCCAAAGACCCTGGGAAATGAAGTGAGCCTCGGATCTCGAATCGGACTCGCGCAAACATTCCTCAGGCTCGCTCATGACGCCGGGGGAGGCACGGGCGTCAGTGGGACGGCCCTACTGGAATTCTGCCATCTGACTGGATGCAGGGACCGGGTCTATCCACCCCCATGATGGGGAATTAGACAATACAGACGATGGAGTTCAGTACAGCAACCTAGTCACAAGTCAGTGTGTTAGTAACATAATTAAACCAAATGAGACAGATAAAAAGGCAGAAAATATGTTGTGATCAACAACAAATTGACGCAACATTATAAAGAAATAAAAGAAAAAAACAAACGCATTAGTAAAGAGCAAAAAATAATAATGTAGGTATAACATTCATTATAAATAATAAAAATAAAAACAGAATAATAGATACAGTGTGATCATGCCACCAAAGAAAAGTAAAAACAAGAGTATAATAATATAAATATAAAGCAATCGGGCATAGGCAATAATAAAATTGAGATAGAGGAGTAACCATAGAGAGACAAGAGCAATACGTTTGGCACCTGAAACAAAGATGATTTTAATCTAAGTCAGCAAATCTAAGCACAGGCCATCTCTCCACCCACGACTTTACAAACTTTTTGAAGCATTCAAAATTATCTCCGTTCGATACCAGATCGGCATTCCACGCCGGTCTTGTAATCCCTCTCAAACCATCCGACATTTCCTCTCTGGCATCCTTCATCAACTCGCAGTGCCACAGAATATGCTCGGCTGTCTGGTTAGTGTCACCACATGCGCAGTTCGGATGAGGAGACAGTGCCAGACTATGTAGTCGTCCCCTGAGCTCCCCATGACCGGACACCAGTTGCGTCATATAGTAATCCAGTTTTATGTGCGCCCCTTCCATTCTGCTTTTAACTGAGGGGAAGAAAGAGAAAGTCAACCTACCCTTCGTCGACCTATCCCATCGCTCTTGCCATACACTCAGCGTTCTATCTCGCATCGCTTTCAATAAGCCAGGGAGGGGCACCGCTCCGCCTGGTGCCAGTTCGACTCCCAGATGGACAGTAGCCCTACCTCTCCTCAATGCCTTTTTTGTCAAAACTTCCCTAATTTCCAAGTCAATCGGCAGAGTACCGGCCAGAACCGGCAATGTATCGTTAGCCACAGTTCTATATGCGCCCGAGAGCGCCAGCAGGGGAGTCCGTTGGCCCCGCTTGAGAGCCAGGTGGATCAATGCATTATCTAGCCGGTGCTCCCATACAGAGGCGGCATACGAGACTTGCGCCACGTACACACACTTGTACAGGAGGCGAAGTGCCGGAGTCCGCAATCCCCACATCCCAGCATCTTTGGGGATGCTGTGTGGAGGGTTATGCTGATAATGATAATGAAGTTTAGGCGAAGAGAAGCATGCACAATACGATCGTCAGCCAGCCGATACAGCCTCAGAAACGTTTGAAATTTCGATTATGGTTTTTGCACGCCATTTTCGCTTGCATGTAGCACAAAATTAGCATTTTCTAAATTCTCAATTTTTTTATTATTTATTATACCAATGCGGAAAATCTTTCCTTCCCTTATAAACTTTGTTTTTTTTTTTTTACATGAATACCGCACAAGAGTCCCAACTGCTCCCGTCTGGAGCCAATGAGACTATGGCTTCCCCTAAATGGGGTATGTTGTGAGGCTGTAGTAGGGAGGGGAAGGAGATGGGGTAGAGGAAGGTGGGAAGTACCTGGCTATTCAGATCTGGTCACCAAACACGGCTAAAGCCATTTCAAGCAACGTTTCAATTCTGAATGGTGGTCTTACATCAGGCGATACTGAGAGTATCTTCCACTCTGGAACGTGCCGCAAATATAGGTACTATATAGAAATAACACAAATTAATCAAATAAAATTTATTTGCCACGCCGGGATTCGATCCCGCGAACTTCGGAATGTGAGCCAAGAGCCTTACCGCTGGGCCGGCCGCCAAAACACACCACAAACCTTCCTTCCACTCATCCTACGTTGAGTAAAACTCTGGCGCATATCTAATGAACTATGGTGTACCACAGGGATCCAATTTAGGACCCTTTTTATTTTATTATAAACAACATTCGCAAAAATACCAAATTCATTACAATAATACACAACACAGTCTAAAGTGAAACGCTGAACTTAATCTACACAACATAATATATTTGTCATATTACTAGGAATGTCGAAGGCCAAAAGGTTACACGTTTTTATTACTAACAACCTTTAATATAAGTACTTATTGTGTTTATAATACTTCATGCCTGAACAATACTGAATGCGAATAATAAACTAGCGCAACATATACAACACGGATAAGAGAAATGTTAAACGAACAGAATTTTATGACGGTGTAGCAAACTATATATATATTAATGTATATTTGAATGTATACAGGAATGATACCACGTCACAGGAGGGTTTTGACCAGCGATTCCGAGTATATTAGGAGTAAAAAACGTAGAGATGTCATTTTGCTATCCGTTGATATTTTTTTTCGTTTAAAAACAAAACAGGTATGTGTTGCCTGGAGCCGGGACACGAATATTTTATTTGATTTTATTTGGAAAACCAACAGTTACAATAATTTATAATTTTTGATGAAATATATGCAAGTTATTTAACCAATAATAGGTTTTCACTGAAACAAGAAACAAGAAACAAGAAACAAGAAACAAGAAACAAGAAACAAGAAACAAGAAACAAGAAACAAGAAACAAGAAACAAGAAACAAGAAACAAGAAACAAGAAACAAGAAACAAGAAACAAGAAACAAGAAACAAGAAACAAGAAACAAGAAACAAGAAACAAGAAACAAGAAACAAGAAACAAGAAACAAGAAACAAGAAACAAGAAACAAGAAACAAGAAACAAGAAACAAGAAACAAGAAACAAGAAACAAGAAACAAGAAACAAGAAACAAGAAACAAGAAACAAGAAACAAGAAACAAGAAACAAGAAACTAGAAACTAGAAACTAGAAACTAGAAACTAGAAACAAGAAACAAGAAACAAGAAACAAGAAACAAGAAACAAGAAACAAGAAACAAGAAACAAGAAACTAGAAACAAGTAACAAGAAACTAGAAACTAGAAACTAGAAACAAGAAACAAGAAACAAGAAACAAGAAACAAGAAACAAGAAACAAGAAACAAGAAACAAGAAACAAGAAACAAGAAACAAGAAACAAGAAACAAGAAACAAGAAACAAGAAACAAGAAACAAGAAACAAGAAACAAGGAACAAGAAACAAGAAACAAGAAACAAGAAACAAGAAACAAGAAACAAGAAACAAGAAACAAGAAACAAGAAACAAGAAACAAGAAACAAGAAACAAGAAACAAGAATTACGGGAAAATACCGCAAATGGCGCGAAATGCCGCTTGCGGTTGCTTCATTCCTTTCCATAATCCGTGGCTCGGCTCGCGGTAGTACCTACATGTTTGTACGCAGCATTAGAAAATCAAAACAGAAATAATTAATTTTCGTCCCAGTAGCACCCGGTACCCGGTCCGCACCTAAGAATTCGGACCCGGCACCTGCTCCTAGAACTCGAAAAGGAAGCACGCCTTGGAGGCTTCCGGCAAAATGCAGAACTCACCCATCTCTAACTCATAGTACAAGCGAGAAAATGAGGAATCTAGAATCTACATCACTAAATATTCTATTTTGTAGTATAACTGTTTATGAATTGAGCTTTCGAGTAAATCGAGTGCAAAGTTGGAATTTTTCTGGTCAAATTGGAAATAAATCGGAGGTCAGCTGTTTAATAAATTTTGAAATGCGTTGGTTGGGGGTGACCAGGCCCCAAAAGTTTTTTAACACTCCAGTTTTTTTACAATTTGGGAGGCGGGTATGGGTACCGCCGCCCTGGGAACAATTTATTGAATAACCAACACCCCTGCCATAGGTCACCCCAAGTGGTTGGCTAAGTTTGGTGCCCGGGTTCTTGGGGTGCGTTTGTCTCAATCTTGGTGACGAATGCGTTTGTTTGCTCACATATTGCGTGGTGGGTCGGACTGCTTGAGGCAGAAATAATTTTGACCTCTCCAGCCAGACTCTCTCGACCCATCGCCTTGCACCGCAGAGGAAGGGACGTACTCACACGCCCTGGACACATTGACCCACAGATGTCTACCTATCCCTCACACCTTTTTATTCCCAGATTTTCCTCTCCTTCCTTTTCCTAAAAAGACCCTCTACACAGAATCCCCAAAAATGACCTAGACCTTGAGGATTTTTTTTCCTCAGGGCGTCCAGAAGAGCTCTCTATCTTGTGAGATCGCGATAGATCTCAGGTGAGATCTTCGCGATTTTATTTGTGTGATTTTCTACGCCTGTTAAATGAATAAATAATCATGCGTACTTGCAGGAATTCGTGTTTAAACGACCTTAACTAAAATACGTGACAGCTCACAGCTGAAATTCTGACATCGGCCCACAGAAAAAGCAAATAACAACCGTAGAAAATCACACAAATCTGACAGGAGATCTCGCCTGAGATCTATCTCGATCTCACAAAAGATAGAGAATAGCTTTCTCTTCTGGGTGAAGTTATTGTAAAAAAAAAATTGCCGAAAAAATGGAAAAAGTTTAAAAAAACTCAGAACGAAGTTGATTGCTCCATGCGATAAAATGCGATTGAAGATATGTTTAAATAAAAAAATTCAGTCATTAATGTTGTTTGTAATAGGAAATACTTAAATATTGAAAAACATGTTTGCCAAATATCAAAATATTTTACTCTGTACATTAGGGATCATCCATAAATTACATCACACATTAAGGGAGGGAGGGAGTAGAGAAGTGTGACATTGTATGACAAGGGGTATGGGGGGGTCTTCAATTATTTTACGTCACATGTAAAAATTTAAATTATTAAAACGCAAAAAAATTTTAGATGTAAAATTGCAAAATATGTGACTTCACACTAGGGGGGAGGGGGTCACACAAATGTGACGATGTGTGACAGGGACGGGGGGGGGGGGGTGACGTAATTTGTGGATGGTCCCTTATTAGCACGCACGATGATGTGAGTTAACTCGAGATTAATAAATAAATCAAAAATTTAAAAAAATAAACAATAATTATTTGGGCAAAGATAAACAATCTTATCTACTACAATATTCATTGTTCTTCTCGCCTGGATTAACTACAATATAAATCAGGGTATTAGTCGACGGGTGTTGGGATTGAATAGACGACGGGTGATAACATTAATATTGTTTTAATGGCTGTGATTTGTTCAGTGAAATTCTCTCGTGTGGATTTGCCTCATAACTTCGTAATTCTTTTATAGGTATACTTTACTTATTCATTTTATAAATCTGATCTCTATAACTATTTTAGGCCACATTGTACACATGATTTTCTCGGATATAATCTATCCAATACCATTTTAGAGTTATGGGAAAAATGATTTCCAGAGTAAACACAATCAGTTTTAAGGTACCAAAATCGAAATGACCGATTTAGTGACTAACTAGTTCAATTGTATAGAAATACTACACACATATTGATCGTCCTGTTGATTAGTCAAATATCTCCAAACACAAATTTTTGAGACAATAAGGAAAGCATTATTCGAATGCTCATCGTAAATCAAATATTATATTTAATAAAAAACAAATACCTTTGTATAACACCACTATTTTATTAACAATATCAACATGTTTCGAAAACTATGTTTTCTTCGTCAGGATAATAAGTCAATAATAAATAACAAAAGACAAACAAGTATAGACTAATTAGAACATAGACAAAATATTAGAAAGGAGAGGTGATTAATTACCTAAAATATATCATAAAAAACAATTATATAAAATAAAATATAAAAATTATTTTAGAATGGGTAAAAATTACATTAACATAATAAAAAATCTTTTAAAAGGAAAACAAGAAGTCTAAATAACAAAATAAATTTTATGAAAAATTTTATGAAAAACAAATACCTTTGTATAACACCACAAATAAATAATAATAATTAATAATATTATATAATAATTTTTGAAGAAATAACAAAATAAATTATTATAAATATAAGTATTAATACGAAAATAAATTTAAAAGATGGCTATTTTTAAAAAACGTTTGGTTATTTATAATATTTAATTTACTATTAACACTTTTTCTAATTTCTAAAATTTCTAAATTATCTAATTGTATACCCGTTGTGTTAGTGTGTAAAATTTTTAAACCTTTATTAATATCAAAAGAATGACCTGTTTCCAAAATGTGGTTAAATTAATGATGACACCCCAAAGTAAATATGCCTATTTTGAAGAAATATTATATACCTAAACGTTTTACATATTAAATATGCCATAAAATAACACCGTTAGTATAACGGTCCGGTACATGAGTACGACATTTCGCAATATCCTACTAGTGACCCAGAAAACGTCATTGTTAAATTCATTACAAGTTTTTTGCATTATAATTGATTTGGTGGTGTTTTTGAGTAATCCGAGTATTGTACCAATTAGAGGGTTCACTTTAAAAATAACTGCGTACTCCACTCAAATTTCGATATTTTTGAGATGTCTGAATAATCAACTGGACGATCGATAAACAGATATGATTTAGTGACTAACTACCTAACTGCATACCTACCTATGTAGAAATGCTACATATTTATATATAAATGACCGATTTATTGACTAACTATATACCTACATAGAAACGACCGATTTAATGATTAACTAATCTAACTATATACGTTAATAGCAATGACTGATTTAGTGACTAACGACAGATATAATGACTAACTATAGTATAGAAATACTACATACCTATACAGAAATACTACATACCTACATAAAAATTACCGATTTAGTGACTATCTACATACCTACACAGAAACGACCGATTTAATGACTAACTAGTCTATCATTGAAGAAGAAGATAACACTTATAATCTAAATGAAAATATGAAAGAAAACAAGACACAGAAAAACAGAAAAAACAATGGGACAATGCAACTGGGACTCGAACACAGACCTCTCGTCTAACGGGGACGTGCGCGTTTTCCAATTTCGCTATTGCCACCTTCTGTCAAACCGTCATATTTGTCAATAGATTATAAGTGTTATCTTCTTCTTCAATGATATATTACGTTGATGGGAATAAACTTCAAAAGTTATAAAAAAAAAGAGAGTTTTTCTCATAAAAAAAAAATAAAAAAAAAACTAACTAGTCTAACTATATACGTATATAGCAATGACTGATTTAGTGACTAACCCGCCTAACTACATACCTATATAGAAATGACCGATATAATGACTAACTAGCCTAATTACATACCTATATAGAAATGACCGATTTAGTGACTAACTAGCCTAACTGCATGCCTGCGTTTGTTTATCTAATTTATCTAGATTGCCTTCACCTAAAATTAGGGTTGTTATAATAATATGTTAGCACTGTGATGAGGTGGAGGGGACTGCTTTTTGCGAATCTTGAGTGGCAGTAAATCTTCGTTGTAAATTATTTTACTCGTTAAAAGGTAGTTTATTTATAGTGAAGAGTTTGACCTTAGTTACGAATTGAATGAAACATAAAACACTCGAGATTATTATGTATAAGATGTGCGTCTGATATAAATATGAAACTGCGTCAAATAGTGTGAGATTTGTAAAGAAACATTACTATTTACGACATTGTATTATTTTATTGTATTGGAGTATTGATTCCTACTATTTATGACCAATTGTTCTATGACCTTGTGTTATCAAATAAATCTTTGATGTAGTACAAAAATATTATTTGGATCATTTTCAAAGGCTCGTTTTTGCGAAAAATCACCTCAAGGTTGGTACAATGGTTTGTTTATGAACAGTTGAACAATGTATATTCATATTGTGTATGAACAGTGAATATTCATACTGCATATGAACACTGAATATTCATTTTGTATATGAACACTGAATATTCATTTTGTATATGAACAGTAAATATTCATATTGTATATGAACAGTTAATATTCATATTGTATATGAACAGTGAAATTCATCTGCAGGCGCGTTTTAAAGATGATTTATTTATTTATTTTTTAGGTTGGTTATATTTATTCTTAGTAGCATTGAAATACTTTTGTATCCATTCAGTAAAGTCAATCAACACCCAGAACTGGAAGGACTTTTATTAAAATGAAAACAATTTTTTTTTTTTTTTTTTTTAAATGATATTAAAATGAAAATTATTTTATTTTTTGTTTACGCTGGACAGGATTCGAGCCTTCTCCTGCACCTTCAGACTCAAAGTTAAAAGCAAATTCCTTAATACAATCTCTAGGTGACGGAAATTAGTCTTATATATTAAGAATATGCATTTTCCTCAACGATCAAAGTCCAGCCTAAAAAATACACTCTGAAATTTGCAAACGCGAGAAATACTACGAGTGGTTTACTTCAGCCATAGGTTGTTAGGGTAGTAAAAGGTTTCCAGCGAAAAAGTTCTTAGACTCTAAGCTTTTAAGCTTTATTTGGTACTAGCTTTTTTTAGTATTAGGGGGAAATTACTGTAGTTTTGGGAAGAAGGTTGAGGTTGCGTAGGGTTCTGGGGGTCAAAGTGTGCAGGAGTGATGGACGTATGAATCCATCCCTCCCACAGCGGTGCTTGATGGGTCAAGAGAGTTCGGTTGGAGAGGTCTAGGTTAGGTCTCCCTCGACCATTCTCTCCCGATCCGGCACGTCACGCATAAGACGGACAAACATATTCGCGGCCGGGACCTAGCCAAACCTCACCCCACGAACCCGGGCACCACTGCTAAGTCACCAGACGAAGCGAACCACTTGTCGTGACCTATATCATATTTGATTGCTTTTCAAGCTCTTGCTGTAGTATTGCATGTAACATAATTTTTTATTTTTATTTATTTAATATTTGCATGTTTTTACAATAAGTATACATTTTTTTTACATGTTAAACAGAGTTGTAAAATGAACATAACAATAGCATTTCCTCATCATAAAGAGACAAGGCTCTTGTGTTTGGTGAGGGAATTCAAGCTCAAGTATATGTAAAATTTAGTAGAAAATAATAATATTGCATCTAATAACAAATTATTAATAATTGAACACATTATTTTTCAGATTACTCAAAATGTGCTTCTCAAAGAATGTAACGGCATATATTTTCATCGTCTGTGGAGCGTCGCTTGCGGTTGGATTTTCCACTATGGTTGCTTATTGGCAAAGTATATTTTTTAGCGTTTTGGAGGAAGTAAGTGTGTAAAGTTATTTATTTATTAAACACTAGCGAATTCCTGGCATGCGTTGCAAAGCTACTAATAAAGAAAATGTTTCTCCCTGCGTGTCTTTTCCCATTCATCCCGTTCCCCTTCCGTCTCCCCTTCCCCTCCCATGTCTTCTTTCCCTCACGCGTTCCCCCTTCACTATCCCCGCCTTTCCTCTCCCCTCTCCCGCGAACCTTCATTCCGCGATTCCCTCCTCTTTCCCGCTTTCGAAATTTTCAATCCCGCTACATTCAGATTTTCAAACAGCTCGCATACCTCTTATTGTAATTTTTTTTATAAGTTTTAATTTTTCATATATTACACACATTCATTTTTGTATATTATAAGAACAATCAATCAAATTTGGTATCTTACATAGGTACCTATTTAAAATAAATATAATTTTTGATTAGATTCAATGTATTCGAATTTGTTTAGTACCATACATAGGTGAGTACTTCGAATAAATTAATTTTTTTAAAGTGTTTATTCGAAAATTGAATTTTGATTTAACAATCGATGGTTTGCAAAATTCATTCTCAAATCGTGACATTTTTGACAGTCTCGTAAGAGTTTTTGTAATGATTAAAAAAACTTTTCAGATGTATTGTCATGTGGTTATTATAATCCAGAAACCTTCGCGAGGGTGGAAAAAATTTATTTTGAAAGTTTCAAATATTTCCTACGCTTAAAATAGACAAATCACATACGTAGAAACATATAGATATTAATTTTTATTTATATAGATACTGAACTCACTGACATTGAGATAAAATGGAATAAATATATTATCTCTGAATTGATATATGTCAAATGATTCGTACGATTTGTTCAGGAACGATAGAATTTTGTTGTTCTGTTTGTGAACAGGTACGGACATTTATAGCAAGAAGAAAGAATGTTTAATACTTTCTGATGCCTATGCAACGACACCAGAATAACGAAACACTTAGTTTTAACTTCTGTTAACATAAATAATTGTTTTTTGGAACTTCCTTCATCAGGATACCAGATACAAAGTATACTGAAAATTAAAATGACATTCAAGGACGAAAATAAACACAATTTTCTTTTCGGAGCAACTCATACAGGACTCATATAAATCCTTGTACCTCCCTCAATAACATTGTTAGAATTATGATTTAAACGGTGCTAGAAAGAAAAAACATCACGCTTTATTTTCATATCTAAGAGGTAACCACAAAATAATTTAAATACCTACATGAAATCAAAGTTTCCGACCGCAATATGAAGAAAGTTTAAGAAACTTTGATTTTTTTTTATTAATTACTAGCGAGTTCCCGTCATGCGTTGCTATGCCACTAAATAAAAAAATTGTTTTCCCTGCGTGTCCTTTCCCATTTGTCCCGTTCCCCTTCCGCCTTCCGTTCCTCTCCCGCATCTCCTTACCCTCACGCGTTTCCACTCAGCCTTCTCCGCGTTCCCTCTCCCCACTCCCCTCCCCCGCTTCCCCCGTCCCGTGAACTCCCCTCCCTAGTTCCCCACCCCCCTCCCGCATTCCATACATTCAGTCCCGGTACATTCAATTTTCAAACAGCTCGCGTGCCACGTATTGCAATTTTTTTATGCAAATTTCATAATGCCGGAGCTCACCAATATATGTAGAAAACATCGCGGGCATGTGCAATGCGCACACAGAATCCCCAAAGTTTCATCGCAATCGGATGAATGGTTAGCAAAGCACAAAAATCTCATTAATCCCCAAACACATTTTGATTTTTATATATGTATACAGATTTTTAAATGAAACGACAAAAAAGTGAGTTAATAACTTTTATAATGAATACATATGCCTAGTAAAATATGTGTGTTTTTAATTTTTTCGCTATCGGTAATTTTAGTAAAGCTTAGAAAAAACGTAGGGTGAGACATTTTAAAAACTTTTTTATGTTTGCATTCAAAATTTTATGATTTATTTTCAAAATCACCTCTCAAAAACAGTTTTTAGATCTCGGATGCGTTCACAAATATTACATTTATTAGGATTTTATTGCAAAATAGACCCCAGGCCTGAGAGGTTAAAATAACAACAATCGTTGGTTTCTTTTAACATGTTTTACCAAGAGGAAAAACTAGCGTAACGGCTTTATTTATTTGCGTGAGAAAATGTCGTTTTTACAACTTGTTCTCGTGTTCAACAGCTCGGCTGTGGAAATATTCGTCGTCCTTTGTGTTCTCTTCCTGTTAAAACATGGACTTCCTCAATTCCTAGACACCCTTTCCTCGGAGATTTTCTTTCGCACAGCACCTCCAAATATGATATCATTATTTCTTATTGAATTCAATCATTCATTCCCAGATCACAATTTACGTGACAATATTTTAATTCTTCCTACTACCGATGTTATAATAGGTGATGGAGGTGTTGACCAGCAGAGGATTTAAAAAATTTGTTTTCTTCATTCATATATAACCTTATAAAAAAAATACTTTACGATGTTTTCAGTAAGGCTCATAATATTTTGCACAGCATTATTTTTCACACGATTTTCGACTACCAATATACATTGGCATATGCCGTATATAATTCGCATAGAGCTGAAAATTAGTATAAATGTTGGGAACACAATTATAAATTAAACTTGAAAAGTCCCCATCGATCTCACATCAGCAAAAAAATTATTCAAGGTCAAAGTTCCCAAATATGGGTTTTTTGCATTTCTAAGCCGAACTTACCATAAAATACTTGAGACAAAAATTGTAGATTATGTCATTATCTATAAAAATTGTTCTTGCATTTTTTTTACCTAAGAATCCCTATTTCTCAGATATAGCGATTCAAAAAGTTGTGTTCTCCATAATATGCCCTCCTTTCCAAGCCACCTGTGAGGTAGTATGTACTAGGCGCGTTTTTTTTACGTGGGTTCTCCGGTAGGCTTATTTCGCGATCCTGTTTAATTGAATAATATTGTATTCAATAAAAATGTCACTATTGGAAATGAGGTGTGTAGAAGAAAAGGCAGCAATCTCCAAAATATTGTAAATGTAGTTTCATAGTGATTCGAATTGAGAACCTAAATTCAATTTGCAAATCTGGTTAGTTACAAACTCAGCTTTCTCCCATCAAAATCGGAGTTTGAAAATATATATTAAAAGCAAAGATATCAATGTGTTTTTGGCCTTTTTTTCAAAAAAACAAAAGTGGGGATTGCTGCCTTTGCTTCTTCACACCTCAAATGATAAAAGCGGTGTGAATTATGAGTAATTGGGGAAAACTATTCATCTGATCTGACTTATCTACCGTGCAGACCACGCTAAAATTTATCAATCTTCGATCGGAATATCTGTTACACTCGTTTACCGTGCTCGCAAATAATAGTAACTGACCACAGATGACGGATTTGGTCAATATCGTATTGATATAGGGTTTTATAGATCGTCCATTCTAGACATTTTCTTTAAAATCTGTAAAGATCGCGTTTCTGTTGAAACTCTGTTCAGTGGTGTTTTCCAATCTACTTATTTTATTGCATGCATATTCGTGAATCATTATGTTATCACGCCATCTAAAGGTACATTGGGTAGGTACCAGGTGCCTAAAATAATTGACATATTTGTCATCAGTCAAGCGTTGCACATTATCTTGTGGTACCAGCTGAGTGTACAATCATCAAATAATACTTCTTATCTTTATAAAACAAGCCCCACCTGCTAATACCCATGCATTTAGGCGATGTGAGTAGGTACCTACGTAATACATATGCAAACTATTTACTCGTTGATAAGGCATCAATAACGTGTAATGGCTTGTATTTAGCTAAGCACCAAATGAATAGTGATTCGATGAACAAATACTATTTGCTCTTTGATTATGACCCCGACAAAAAACAATCTTTTCATCGAAAGGTCGGCAGCTATTGATAACAAAGATTTATAGGTACCTCAGATCATAGAATGTATTTTAGAATAGAATAGTTTTTTTATTTATTTTAGTATTATTTTTATTTTAGCTTTCAATTGATTCAATTCTAAAATCTTGTAGCTTTATAAATTAGGTTAATAATGATAAAAAATAATAACAAAATTAAAAAAAATAACTTATATCATTGATATCGCTATTCCAAATTATTCAAAAATCTGTTTCCGAAAAAATAAGAAAATAAGAGATTAACAGAATTTGGCATTCTTAGACTATAAAAATATTACCATTAGTTATTTCGGCTACTGGCATTTATACCTAGCTCTCTCATTCAAAATTTACACTTATTAGATTTGTCAAAGAATTTATATATTTTTATAATATGTATATTTTTTTTAAAAATCGTTCTTAAAAAATATATTTTTATAAAAATCAATCATTTTAAACACATTTTTTTAAATATTTATATTGAGGGATCAGTAGAATTTATCGGTCCAGTTATGAGTTCTACCGAGCCGAACCCTCTGATATGAAAATATCTGGAGTCGGTGAATTATTTTCCCATTTGGTCTCTGGTAGGTTGACATGTTGTTCTTGTATTGTTTTGTATTTATTATACTTATACATATAATACACTTGCATAGCGTGGATTGACTAGATCATGGGTCGGCAACCTTTTGGTGTAAAAGGGCCAAATATTTTACGTGAGGATTAGTGCGGACCGCACTTGAGTCACATGTCATTACAGACTTCCTTTTTTTTTAAGTGAATACCTCACGAGAGTCCCAACTGCTCCCGTTTGGAGCCAGTGAGACTATATCATCCCCGTATGTTGTGAGGCTGAAATTAGTGGGGAGGGGAACGAGATGGGGAAGAGAAAGGTGGGGAAGTACCTGGCTATTCAGATCTGGTCACCAAACATGACTAAAGCCAATTCAAACAATTTTTTTTTTTTACTTTTTTTTTTAAAGAAAGACAAACATTCGCGGGTTACGAATAACCCAAAAATGTTTGAAAATCTCCTACTACCACCACAGAAAGAGACTACTACCGCCGAGAATGTTGCTTGTGTTGTGATGGAGGACTTGGCCAGCCGAGGAATCGAACTCGGGACGCCCGGGTGGGACCCAAACGCGAAGCCCACTCAACCACCGACCAGTCAAAAACGTTTCATTTCTGAATGGTGGTCTTACACTAATGCGATACTGAGCGTATCTTCCACTCTGAAACGTGCCGTAAATATATTATTTATGATTTTTATTGCATTAATTGTGAATTTACACAAATTAATCAAATAAATTTCATTTGCGCTCGTCGGGATTCGATCCCGTGACTTTGCGAGTTGAGAGCCTTACCCCTCGACCGCGGAGGCCAAACAAAGATTTTTGTGGTTGCATTTGACTTGCAAGTTTTTTTTTTATATATTAGCTTGCTTTTTTGAAGTAGCAACGCATAGCATTGCGTCTGAATGTGAATCCGGTACCAAACATCCCCCTTTGTAGTACATATATGTTTCTTTTCCCCCGCTCCCCTTCTCTCCCTTTCACTCCTTTCTGTATGATACGATCGTCAGGTGCTTTGCGACGAGAAGCTTGCGGGCCGCACCAAGACGCCTTGCGGGCCGCACGCGGCCCGCGGGCCTCAGGTTGCCGACCCATGGACTAGATGATCATTTGTGGAAAAGTGTGTGGAAGGGTTTAGTTTTTCCTGTGGAGAAGATTTAACCCGGACATAACGTCAAAAAAATTTAATGATTTGTACAGCGCCGTTTTTGTAAAAATCACCTCAAGGGCACTGTACTAACTTATAATATATTTCTACAATGTTACTTCCAACTACAAACTAGACAAACAATTATTATGGCTAAAAATTGCATCCACCAGTTCATCGATCATTGATACGAAACTAAATATATGTACAATGATTTGGCCAAAGAACGCGATGCTTCGTTAAAATGTACATATACTGTTTTATTCATTCCCTGCATAGACCGAAAAGGTTATATTGAAACAACAATTAATTGTCAATTTTTACCTAACCTAAGCATTTATTATAAAAAAGATAAGTTTATGTGGGGCCGAGTCCCAGCAGTCCAGAATCAAAGTAACAAAGGTATTCCCAATTGGGTTATGTGGTGAGGCTGAAGGTAGTGCGAAGGGGAAGAATATGGAGAAGAGGAAGGTGGGGAAGAACCTGGCTCAAACACACCAAAAGCCATTTCAATCAACGTTTCAATTCTGAAAGGTGTCTTTCACCAGGACGATATCGAAAATATTTTACATTCTATAGAACGTGCTGTAACATACAGTAACTAGGTATTTTAAACAAACTAATAATTTGTGAAACAAATCATTAATCACACTATTAATTAAATAAATTTTACTTGTGCGTGTCGGGTTTCGAACTCGAATTTGAATTTGTAGTAAAGTCTCGACCACGGAGGCCCTAAAACAAATCATATCTGGTCACTAATCACGGATAAAGCCACTTCTTGCAACGTTTTATTATGTCTTGTGGTATTCCTCAGTGTATCTACAACTCTGTAATCTGCTGAATAACATTGGTTTTGAAACAAATTAAAGATTATGTTTTACTTCAGAATTTGAAAAACGACGTAGAGTAGTTTGAGGTTTTTTATCCTTTACCATTTGAACCGTATTGGTATGGCCATTTAGAGAAATTTGAATATCAAATTACATTGTTTAAAATTTTGGATATACTTGGTCGAAGAATGCAGCGCCCAACATTTTTCTCGACATTTCGTTGTCAAACTGTATATACAATATTATCTTCTCCATTTCTTGATATGTTTACTGTTTCCAGAAATTGATCGTGGCTGAAGATACCTTGAGTTACGACGTTTGGAAAGAGACACCGTTCCCCATGTACCTCGAGATATTTCTCTACAATTTCACAAATAGCGATGAAGTGATGAATGATAATTCAGTTAAACCGATCTTTGAAGAAAATGGGCCTTATGTCTTCAGCGAACATCACATAAAAGTGAGTTTCTCGAAACCTAACTAAATACCAAGTTAGCCAGTGTTAACAAAAAAATATATTGTACGGTCGTGAAAATTTCGTGAAATCGTCGTGAGAATCCCTGACTGTAATGTAAACATAATGTCAGAATGTTAACATAAAATTACCATACATCACTAGATAATTATTTCTGGTGAATTTGTACCCTTGCCAGTGGGTATGACTAGCATTTCTGTGGACAGCAGTTCTTGAGTTCAAAAAATCTTGTTTCTAAATCAAATCCAAAATTTCTTCTGAAATTTGTAAGTAGGTACTTAATTTATTATAACCCATGTATTCTATGTAACTTTTTATATTTCGAAGAAGGAATTATGGAATTTGAATGAAATGTCACTGTCTCATTGAAAATTCATTTTTCAAACTTTTTTCAGGCAGACACGTACCATAATTTTGAAAAAATGTGAAAAGAAAGTCCAAATAAGCGGGCGGTTTCACATTTGAATTTGATTTAGAATTTTTTCGGAAAACGAAATGCAAAACTTCAGAGCTAAATCAGGACTTCGCTAAGTTCGGTCAAAAAGTGTTTGGTTTTCTATCCCAACATTCTAATAAGTCTTTGTTTTTTAGGTGAACCTAGTATGGAACCCCAATGGAACAGTGTCATTCTTTCAAAGAAGAATCTATATTTATTTGCCGGAAAGGTCGATGGGATGTTTGTCAGATAACATAACTAATATGAACATGATCGCAGTGGTAAGTTTACAGTGGGTTTGAATTATTGTCATATAATTTTGTTTTGTATAGTTGATAAAAATTGGCAAAGCAAATGGGACATGAGATTTTCATAAAAACTGTGAAAGTCCTATACAGAGCCGAGTTTTGGATATCAATGTTTGTTATCCTTAGAGGGGGGACATTGTCATCAGCATTATCATATTCAGGAGAAGAATCATCGTCAGCATCATCAGGGGGATCATTGTTATAGTAATTATCAACATTAATATCTTCAGAAGCAGAATCTTTGTTGGCATCACCATCACCATCATCAATGTTCTCATTACCATCTAAAGGAATATCGTCGTCGTAATTACCGTCATCGCGAGGGGAATGATTCTTATGGCCATCATTTTTAAGAGAGGGGGATTATCATCGTCATCTTCAGAAGGGGATCATTGTTTATATCACAATTTTTAAGAAGGGGATCGCCGCCTACATCGTCATCAGGAAGAGGATCATCATCACCAAGGGAGGGATATTATGAATAACATCTTCAGATCAAAGATCAGATTTGTCTCCATTATCATCTTCAGGAGAGGGATTATTCTCATTATCATCATCACCATCATCGTTCATTCCTCCTGACGATGATGGTCAGGAGGAATGTCATCATCACAAATCCTCATCTTCGGGAGGGAATCATTGTGATCATCATCATCATCTTCATCTTTAGGGGGGGGAAATTATTCTCATTAACTATCACCATCATCGTCAGGAGGAAGACCAGTGTCATCATCATCATCTTCAGAGGGGGGTTATTACTCATTAACATCATGACGTCAGGAGAAATATCATTGTCATCATCGTCATCGTCAGCCCTGCAACCCATGGAGACATTAAAAGCCTTCGCCGCTTCAAGGAGGAAAGACTCCACTCCTTTCAATTTCTCGCTGCTTCAATTCCTCTACCTAAGGAATAAGGGTTCGCCTTCGCATCGACCTGCCACCTAAGTATATGCCTTCCATCTGCAGGCTTATTATAGAGGAATCTTTTTTAGCTGTCGACGAAATCATTCATCCTTCCCCGCTTACAAAAGAGTCTCACGTCTTTATTTTTTTCAGAGTGCGGCCTACTCTTCCCGTTACAAGTCTACTATCGAGAAATTTGCTTTGGATAGAGTCCTGAATTTGTACGCGGAGGGGGTTGTGGTGACGAAGACCGCGGGCGAACTACTGTTTGATGGTTACGAAGATCGACTGCTGTCTCTCATAGATTCCCTGAATATTTCAAGCATTGTGGATATCCCCTACGATAAATTCGGTTGGTTTTATGCGGTGAGTTAAAAAAACATCCCCATCTGTAATATATTATATGAACAGGTGTATGTTTGCTTGTTTGCTTAACTTCTAGTTCAAACAACATGGCATCTTTATTTTATTTTATTTACGGACAAATTGACAACATAACAATAACACGAATAAAAAAAGAGATGACAATGAAAGGAGAGTACATATAAATTAAGAGCATTGACAATATACATATAATAAAAGTACATATAGAAGATAAGTAGCTTGAAGATGGATTCAAAGGGCTTTAAAAATTACACATTGCATATCGACTGCCGAAAGATATTTAAACTTACACCAAAAAATTCAATGCTTTGACGAGTCTCGATATTCTGGATAAATGAGAATGATATATCCATAATTAATTGAATGTTGATTGAGGAACAGCAATTTATTATTTCGGAGTCTACGGTAAGGGATGTTTAACTGGGATGAGTTGTAACAAAGCAGATATGTCAGTGATACTAGTTATAATTTTGAATATGTAAATTAGGTCAGAGAACTTTCTACATTTTTCTAAAGGAGAAATGTTTAAAGTTTGTTCAATTTGGTACTGCAGTGCCACCGAGATGTTTGAAGAAGGGTGCGTTCCCGGATTCCGAGCACTAATGAAAAAACGGATCACCAACTACAGAACGCGACTAGCCTCGAGCGAAAATAGTATTGTGATGGCAGCATTCCACTTCTTGCAGGGTCCCATCTACAAGCGATGGATCCACTTCCTGAGGACATAGATTAAAACAAAAAGTTTTTTTTTTAAATTTTTTTTTTTTATTATTTTTATTTTCTTTTAAATTTCTTTAACCATGTAAATATTTTTTTTATGTATCCTTTTTATATCTTGTTATCATTACTTGATTATTATATATGTATAATATGGAACTCGTGGGACTGCACCACCCTCCCCGAGATCTGGAATAAATGATTAAAAAAAAAATTTCATCATACGAGTACTCGCCTTCTTGTAAAAGTATTACATTGAATTGTAACCTCTCCATCTTTTTCATGACGCATTTTTCAAAAAGAGAGACAATAACGGAGCTTTTAGGCAACACTTTGTTGTTTATTTAAAATAGCAGGAAATTATAAGCATGTCCTAAACACGTGGTAGTATCAGAATATACAAATGGGGTTTTTGTTGGTGAAACTAACTAACTGTCAAACAAGTCGAAGTTTTGGCACACACCTTGCTTCGGTCATATTTATGTATCGTCGCGTACATCCCTTCTGTTGTTGGTGTAAAGTTTTAAAATGAGATTAATTTAGTTTTTCGTATTTTCTAGCGTAATCTCAGCGATACATTCGATGGGCTATTCAATATGCACACTGGATCTGCAGACATCTACAAGTTGGGGGTGCTTGATACTTGGAATGGTGATGACAGGGCGGGGTACTATGACGGGGAGTGCGGGGAAGTGAGGGGTTCGGCTGGCGAACTGTTCCCTCCTGGTGGGAACCCCGACACCATTGAGATTTTTGCTACCGACATATGCTCGTAAGTTAATCGAACAATCAATCCATTCATCAAATGTTCCATCAATCCATCGATTTAATCGTGTGTCAACTTTTATAATGTCTTCTTTTGGCGATAAATCTACGTTACTTGTAAGACTACGGTTGTTCCGATAATCAGCAGAGATTGAAGTAGATTAGGCGGATTTCCCTGATGATAGTCAATTTTAAATAGTAAATGGCGTCTGTAGAAGAAAAACTAATGAGAACGACCATAAACTTAATGACGCAGATGCAATGATAGCCATGTTCAATAGCATTATAAGAAGTACAAAAACAAATTCGGGTGTTTTTCATTCTAGGAGGTACGCTTTACACCTGTTTTACCTGTGCTTTGTATTTTATTACAATATCGTTATTCTTCATTCTGTTAACACAAAATTGCAAAGGTGTAATATACCTATATGCAATTCTAATTTTGAGATCAGTGGGTATCTATATTGCAATGAAAAAAATATTTTTTTCACTTTTTTGCCTTTTTTATAAAAATATAAGTTTTACATTATATTATACATTATATTACGTTGTATTATTATTATATATTTAGTATTGCCATTTGAACCGCAGTGGTGCCCTCCTATGTTTCTACTATTATTTGACAAACTGTACGCTCAATTATGAAATTACGAAGGCTACTCAGATGCAGATGTTTAAATTATGTGCATAAATTTGAAAAGGAGTCAATAATATTATTATGTCGTTAATAATAATCAGTGGCGTTTAAGTCAGTTACACGCTGGCAAGGGTCAAGGGATTCTCCTAATCTTTTCACTCCTACCCTCGGTTTACAGATGACGCCATAACTATTACTAATTATTGTCAAATGTCAATGTATTCATGACCCCTATTAAAACTTATGAGGTTTTTAACATTATGAGAAGCAGTATACCTATTTTAACTGTAGAAAAATTAGCAGAGATCGACAAACCTATCTGGTACAGTCACTTTCATTCTTCCTCTGCCAATTCCAAGCCTCACTTTTCCGAAACTGAAACTGGAACTTCTTTAGACATATAAAAAATCTATTGTTTACTGAAATTTGGCTTATTTTTTACACTTATACAGACAGTTAACAATTCACTTGTTACTTTATTACCGCGTGTTAAATTAAATAAAAAACAATAATTGAAGTATGTGAAAAAATAATATACTTTTTTATATTACTGCTATAAAACAAAACAAACTTATTGGAACAAAAATTTGTTAATAATCAACACTTACATTATAAAAGAAGGACCTCATTAATTGAGCTTCATAATATCAATTGCGTTTACAATCACAACATTTTTATTACCCGTGTTGAATGAAATATAAAAAACAATAATTGAAGTATGTGAAAAAATAATACATTTTTTTATAATAACTGCTATAAAAGAAACAAAAATTATGCGCGAGAAATAACACATTAATTTACAACACAATCACGCCGGACCGGCCGGCGAACTCAGCTGATGATGGCGGATGACACACGAGCCACGAACTCACCCGAACTCAAGTCAACGCAGAGTTTCGGTGCGGCCGAAGGTTCGGCAGATTATCTGCCGAAACCGAAACTGATGACGAAACTAGCTTTGTTTGCCGAAACCGAAACCGAAATCGAACCTTCGGTCGGTCACTAATCATTGTGTAACATTCTTAACGTATTACTTTACGCTTTTGTTCAATTCTGGCATTTGCTCAATTCTACTTTTATTCTTCTCTTTCCAATGTATTTCTGTACCCAAGTGTTACTAACAAACATTTAAACCTTGATACAAAGTCGAGTTTAGTAGTAACATGAAAACCAGTTTGCACTTTTCAAACTAGTAATCATTTCATGGTAAGTGTCTGTCGCAACCAATGGCAGTTTTCTCTCAAGTGCGTTTGTGCAGTGAACTCCCTTAAGGCAATTTTTTACTTCATATTTCCAATGTTTAAATATTTAAAATTTTCTACTTAAAAGGATTTTTCGAAATTCGCATTATTCTAAAAGTTATAACAATTTTAACGTCGCGGTTTAGACGAAATCTAACCAGAATCTAAATAGAGCAAAACTTTAAACGCGTGTTTCTCGAAACCACTTTTTTCGAGACGGTTGACACATTATCTCAATTTCTACGAAACCAATTTGGTTGAAATTTGGTGTGAGCTTTCTCTACACATTACTATACCGCCCCTACCAGAATTATTACAAAATTTCAAATTTTAATATTTTTTTAAAATTCCGAAAAGTCAAAAAAGGGGAGAAAAATGTATTTTTATTTCAGACAGCCGCCATTTTGCGAAAAAAAATTTTTTTTTTAATTTTCCAAGGTAGGGGCCATAGCTGCATTTTCTGGATTAAGAATTAATTTGTTTTTTTCTTCTGATTATTACTAGATTATTACTAATCGTGTCAACCAGGGCGCGCCATTGTTTTGAGACCCCCCCACTTCAACACCCTGTAACTTTTTGAATTTTTTCGTTTGATTTTTTTTTTAATGTATTCTTTAATGTGTAGTAAATATTTGGTAAAGTAATGGCTGGTAAAAATATTATTGTTTTTTTTTATTGTACCTGAAAAAACACCTACAATTCATGCTTCTAGACTAGAATACCCCCTTATAAGAAAATTAGACACACATTTAATATTGCCACACTTTATAAAGCGCGCTATTCACATCCCGTGCTGAAAAATCTGCCTGATAATGTTAATACAGCTCGAGAGCGAGTTCGAAATGAATTCCATACGTGCGTTATAATTTCAGCGACAATGGGACTCTCTGTTCTAAGAAATAGTTCACACGGTACGATATACTCGTAGCGCTTCAGCGGAAAATCGTGCGAGCGTTCAAACCTTGGGAATCTGTTAACTGCCTGGGTGCGCAGCGACTGTGAGATTTGTTACCACCAATTTTTTTACTGAATAGTATTATATAAGAATCAATTTTTTCATCAAGCAAAATATTTAGGGTTATAGCGTTTTAAGCTTCTATTTAAATAATACTAAGAGAAAAAAATATTATTAACTACTGTCAATATGGATTCTGGCGGAACCGCTCGTGCGGTGATCTACTCGCGAATGTGACTAGTGTTGGGTAGGAATTTCAGAGAATGTGTTTTTTTTACATTAGCTCCACGCAGGAGGCCCTGAGGAAAATAATTCCCCTCAAGGCCTATGTCATCTTTGGGAATGCTGTGTGGAGGGTCTTTTTTAGGAAAGACCCTCCACAAGACCCCTCCTCCCTCCCCACCCCTTCCCCCTTCCCACTCCCGCATTCCATACATTCATTCCCTGTACATTCAGTTTTCAAACAGCTGGCGTGCCACCTAAATTTCATGATGCCAGAGCTCACCTGTAGTAAGAAAAAGAATTATCCAATCTGTTGCACTCGTTCGGAAGTAATGCGGGTACAAACATTTCGTTCAACACAGATAGATAGATTTAACTACGATTTCCCGCTTTGTCTACATCGTTTCCACGGCAACGATTTGTTTTCTGACGTTAGCAATAACTTGGTTTTGTTAGCGACAAAAACGTATAAAAAATATTATAAATTAATATTTATAATTTCATAACGCCAGAGCTTAGCATTATATACAACAGCTTATATTACTCGCATATAATTTACCTTTCTATTAGTGAAAGAATTATTAAAATTATTAACAAACAAATACATGCAGTTTCGCATTTATAATATTAGTATAGAAATGTATATTAGGGTCACGATTGTATGGGGAAAAAAATTATTGTTTTGATTTGTCTAATAGGGTGTTAAATGGAGATATAAAATCACGTAATTTTTTTTAATAATATTTGGATATAACCTTCTTCCTCCGGATTGACTTTGAAATTTCACATAATAGAGAAAAACCCACCCTTCTTAAATCTTAAAAAAATGTTCGATAAACCATTAAATAGAACTTTTTTTAATAGAACACAAAAAAGAGAGAATATTTTGATTTATTTAATATATTTGAATATAATTCAAATTATTTCAAGACAGCGTATTCTAATACCAGAAAAATCCTTCTTACTCTCAAATTTCGGCATTATTTTGCAAGACTCGATTTTGTAAATGATTTTGTCAAAATATACTTTATTTGTTATGGAAGATTACAAAAAATATGCTTTGAAGTGAATCTAGAGGAAGAAGATCGTATCAGAAATTTGAAAAATTTGAAACACGTCGTTTTGAACCCATTTGGCACCCTTTTATCGCTCTTAGAATTTAAAAATAACATTTTTTGTCAAATGACCCACCTTAATGTATACAGGATGTTAAGGGACGTACTTGACTTACTTTAACCAGTGATTCCTGACATTATTTGGAGTAAAAAATGTAAATAAAATTTTGGTCTCCGGTGACATTTTTAATGTTTTTTTTTTTTTGTTTTTCTACAAAAACATAAAAAAATGATAGGTGTTGGACAGTTGGAGGCGGGGTAAGGGGTGGTTCGGCTACTCGGCGGAGTGACCAGTGATGACATGTGGAAGAAATTTTTTTTTGTTTGATTTTGAAGAAAAAAATTTTGAAAAAAAAAAGTCTCCAAATAAAGTCACCGGAGACCAAAATTTCATTCACATTTTTTTACTCCAAATAATGTCAGGAATCACTAGTTAAAGTAAGTCAAGTACGTCCCTTAACACCATGTATACTGCGGCCAAAAAACGCGCGCTACACATAGCGTGGTCTGAAACAGGCTACCATTTGCACAATAATTTAATTAAAGCGGATAAAAAATTATGATTAAGGGAAAAAATGTATCTCTTAACAATGATGATCATTAAGTGACAGGTATGCAACGCTATTGGACGGTAACACGCACTTTTGAGTGGCGCAATTGTACACCATCAATAAAATAGTCATAACAACGGTCGTAATATATTCTTATCTCATAAATAATTGCAAACAATCAACCTACCCCGGATTTGACCAATCGTATTTTTCAATTACTGTCGGAGTTAAAATATATGGACAAACTGGCATAATTAATTTTGAAGTCTTACGTTTTCAATGTAAACATGTTTTATAAAGTTAGTCTTTTTGAAGTGAAACATCTTTAGCGCCGTTGTGATTTAAACTTGGATGGAACGGAAATGGCACTAAAAAGAGACAAACACATACTTTTATAGGATTTAGCCTGCGAGAGAATGAGATAGAATGAAACCTTACCTAAGAAGCGTAGCGCTGGCCGCTTTGGCCGCTTGGATTATGATATCACTTTTCAAGGCTCTTATTGGTTGATATTGTTTTGGTGAAGTTTCGCTGCTACCGCGTGAGAACTGCACTCGATTTTTTTTTTATTTTGAGTCTTTTACAAGAGTCTCAACTGCTCACAACCCTCGGGAGCCAGTGAGACTGGCATCCCCAATTGGGGCATATTGTGATGTTGCAGGTAGAAGCAGGAGGGGAAGGAGGTGGGTAAGAGGAAGGCGGAGAAGTACCTGACTATTCAGATCTAGTCACTAAAGTCCATTTTGATCAATTTTTCAATTCTGAATGGTGGCATTACACCAGGACGATACTGAAAGTATCTTCCACTCTAGAACGTTTCGCAAATACACTGTTTATTATTTTTAATGAATAAATTGTGAAATAACACAAATTATTCAAATAAAATTTAGTTTCGCACGGTGGGATTTGAACCCGCGATATACCGCGAAATACTTGTTATACATTCTATTATCATGATTTATTTTTGGGTTATTATACCGTGTCCTGATACCTCCTTCTTTAGCCAACGTATTCTATTGTATTCTAATAATCCGTGAAAATGTGTTTGTTAATACTGGGTATCGAACCCCCTACGTCTGGATCTATGTCTAGAGTGAATCTAGAGTCCAGAGTCTAGAGCAGTGATTCCCAACCAGAAAAAAAAGTTTCGGAACCTCTGATCTAGAGTCTAGTCTAGACTCTGGAAGTTTGCTACTCTTCCACGAGTGTCGTGAAATGTTACAATGGGCTTTTACAGTGACATTATAGGCATAGATACTTACACGTGTGCAGAGTAAGTATGTACAATCTAGGATGAGAATAGGACTCATTGCATTAACATAGGTAATCATATGATCATTAACAACAATATTAATCATTAATGTAATTCCTGAAACAAGCGAACAATTCCGCGAATATATTAAACAATAATTTATTATTGTTTCAGTTCGCTAACGATTCAATAATATTTACTTAATCATGGTAAATCAAAACAGAATTGATAGCTAATTATCACGTTATAATACAAATCTGCATGCTCTGTAAACAGCTGGGAAGCTACCAGCATTATTATCTAAAACAAATCTATCAAAACCAATGAAAAATAACTGCGTTAACTTAATTCACGACAAACTACTTTCCTACCAAAATTGTATTTTCTTCTAAATTTGTACACAAAACCAAACTTCGTTTTTTCCAAAATGTTACATGTATTATATAAACAGTATTAAGGGACGTACTTGATTTACTTTAACTAGTGATTCATGTCATTATTTGGAGAAAAAAAATCTTTTGTCCGGTGTATTTTTTTTTTTTTACAAAAACTTATAAAATGGTAGGTAAACGTTGAAGGCGGGTGAGGGGTTGGTCGGTTACTCGCCTGAGTGACCAGTGAGGACATGTGGAAGAAATTTTTTTTGTTGATTTTGAAGAAAATAAATTTGAAAAAAAAGAAGGCATAAGGCCACCGGAGACCAAAATTTTATTCACATTTTTTACTCCTTAAAATATCAGGAATCACTGGTGAAAGTAAGTAAAAGTTCCCTTCACCCTGTATATATATCTAAAAATAAGGACCAGTAATAAAAAAAAATACAATTGTGCTGTTCACGCACGCGATAGAAGTGAAACCTTCGGGAAACTAAAGTAGATAAGTAGGGAGGAGACCGATATTATATCTCATTCTTTTGTAGGCTAATAACCGTTTTACATCATCTCTTTTTTCAGCTCGATTCCTGTACAGAGACCAAAGACAAAATTTTTCGCTGTACACGATCGCTATTTTCATCTCTATTTTCATATCTACGATTTCAGTAGGCATCGCTACAAACAACGTGGTTCATGTGTTGTTCGTAGCGATGCCTACTGAAATCGTAGATGTGAAAATAGAGATGAAAATAGCGATCGTTTAAAGCGAAAAAAATTGTCTTTGGTCTCTGTACGGGAATCGGGCTGAAAAAAGAGATGGTGAAAAACGGCTATTAATCCTATAGATGTACGTGTTTGTCTCTTTTTAGTGTCGCTATTTTCCGTTTCATCTAATTTCAAATCACAACGGTGCTAAAGACGTTTTTAGTTGAAAGAAATATTAATAATCAGTAACTGTGTGTTAGTGGTTTGTAGAAGTATTTTGTGAACACCTAACTAGGAGAATCTGCCCTGAGGTGTTCGAATGTTCGAAAACACAGCATCGCCTTGAGACCCTCATGGAGGATACTGCGGTTCCACCTACGGTGGCAGTATTTTATATAAATTTAGTATACGTTTAAGTACATTTTATAATAAGGAACTCCAGTGAAAAATATTATGGCTTTAAAAAAATATGTTCATATAGACCAATATACGCTGATTCTGAATATATAAGTTTTATTACATAATATTTAACGTAGAGTTTTTAAAAAAATATTAAAAAGTTCATTTTAAAACGTGTCATTAAAACACCCTATTGCTGGATTTTGGCGGCGTGACGTCACCGCGCCGTGTCACTGGGTCAAAGTTGTAAAGAAATCAATAGAAATGTAAGACGCAAGCCATTCGGCATTCCGTTTTATTGGTTTATAAATAATTGGACATACATTTAGGCCTAAATAATTCAGTATCAAAAATAAAGTATCTCTATTAGTTTATCTATATTATTTAAAATATTCAAAAACTTTAACTGTACAAAAAACGATCGTACTGCCCAGTAATGTCTATGAAAACACTCCAATGCTGAAATTCAAAATGGCGGGAGTCGAACAGCTGATTCCAGTTCCCTACAAGATTCATACTTCGGTTAGTCATGATGACGTCACACTAGATTCGGTGGTTTTCGGGGATCTTGAAAAATTAAAACTTTGACATTTATTTTAACTATTAAAACTAACTTTAAAAATAAAAATAAATATGCAGTTATTTAAGTTAGAAAGTCATTATTCATAAAAAAAAAAAAAAAATTGGACTGGAATTCTCTATTATGTAGCACAATGTAGATGTCCAGTTTATGTAATAATGTTTTACTTTATTTTCCAATAAATAAATAAAATAAATAAATGTTGTTAGAATGCAGTGAACAAAAAAAATATAAATAAAATAATTTTATTCATATCAAAAATTGTCCAAATGATTATTGTTATTCAACATTGTAAGTCAACATTATATTGTCTGATTCCTTGTATTTATTTATTTATTTATTTCTATATATTACAGTATTTACCTATATATCAATTTCGAAAACATTTTTACATAATATATTTTGTAATTTTATTATGTTGGGTGTAAGGTAGGTTTGTGAAGGTGAAACTGTGGATAGGTATTGTTGTATGTTTCGTGAACACCCCACTAGGAGAACCTGTGCTGAGGTGTTTACGTGTTTATTTATGTTTATTTATGACAAGTATTTATGTGTTGTATAGGGAAAGAGTTTACCATAAACATAATTCAAGATTCACTCAAAATGAAGTGTTGGTGGTTCTGAATTGTACCAATAAATACGTGAAAGAACTATTTAATAAACTACCAATGACAATTAAAAATAATAACGTTTTTACTTCTAAAGTGAAATAGAGTCTAAGGAATTAGCTACTAGATACTGGTGATTTATATTGATGTCCTACTGAAGCCTTTGGATTCCTAATTGGAATTCACATTCGAAGAAAATCTATTTCCTTATGATTATCCAAAATCGTTGTGATTTTGTAATACCTCATATGAATGTAACTATTTGTGTATTTGTTGATTATTCATTTGTTCATATTACATTATTTTTTACTTGTTTATATTTATACTATTCTGTAATGTAACAAATTTATCTAATTGTTATTTTATCTTCAACATTATACATACACCGTTTGAAAAGGTACCATGTTATTGCATAAAATGTTGTCATTATGTACCACCTGCTGACAAACTACTCGTACATAGGTAGCATAGCAGGTTCAAATGTTGATAAAAAAAAATTAAAAAGTTTAGTCGATTAATTTACCATGAATTTAGAGCACCCATTTACAGTTTTCGTCAATTAAATTTGCCGCCCCTACGCAGAACTGCATTTGCAGTCTTCCCGCATTTCTATAGATTTATTACATACTTTCCTTAACCACTTTAAGCTTTTAACCTCTCCACGAGTATGGACGAAACGGTTCGTCGAAGCGAAAAAATGCTCAGAAGAGTATGGGCGAAACGTTTCGTCCGCGGCTATTATTCAAATACCGTAATATTTAATGAAACTATTTGACTTCTACTGTGGTGTGAAGTGGCTTCTATTGACATCTGCGCGTAGTTTGTTGAAGTTTTGAAAGACATACCTACAATACCAACTACACAGTTTTAGTTTGAAAATTCTTTTTGCGTCATTTAGCGGTCGTCAGAGGAAGGAAGCAGTTTTTTTGTATGGACATGTTTTTTTTCGATGTTGGTTTATTTTTTGTGGATTGATGTCGACGACGTTTTAATTCAAAATAAAATATTATTTTTAGTTAATCTATGATAATTTATAAAAAAATATTTTCAAAAATAAACCAAAAAAAACTCACTCTTCACGTACAGTTTTGTTCGCCAAAACTCACTCGCGGAGAGGTTAAAAATATATGTCATTCTTGAAGATAAAATCTACACATTTCCCACGGCAATTATGTAAAATTCCCTCGATAGAAAAAAATCGCAAAGTATGCTACGAAAATTATTATAAACACATTTTTTTCAGTTATTTTACAATTTGTATGTATGAAAAAATTCACAGTGTTTCTTAAGATACGAGATTTTTGCACTATTTTAAACGAGTCGTGCTTTATTAAACATTTTCACAATTTTCGTTTAAATATTATCATCTTTAATATTAGCGCGCTCCCTCTAACATTTGCATTTACATATCTCTCCTTCTTCTTCTTTCTTGAGCGGGTACTACAGGGCTACCTAAGTATTTATTTAGGCTTTGGATATTACTTTACTGAGTTATTTAAAGTTAAAAATAAAAATTTAACTTTATGAAGTATGGTAATGTCTACATGTTGGCTACAAAAATGTATATGTATTCATAGAAGTTTCTTGCCAGCCACTACGGAAGTTTTGCAATCACGCTCTTAGAAGTAGGAACCTTTCAATTATTGTGAACTTTATAATATCAATTCCAACAAAAAATGTTGTTAATTGCTTATTTTCTTATTTATGATAATTTAATCGCGATTTACGTCAGAAAGAAGACGCAGTAATTAAAAGCAAGGAACTGTTTTGCATTAGCGTGGTCTATAAGCATTTAAAGACAAGCATAAGTTAAAAAACGTAAATTAGAACGCGAACATAACAGTGCGGGCCTTTGAACTATTATTGTGCTATAAGACTTTATGTAAGTGTGATAAACCTTCGTGTATTAGTGAACCTACTTATGTAGCTACGAGTACAAAATATAAATATATTTACCTGCGTCTTGAGTAATTATCCACACAATGCTGTGTTAATATAATGATTTGTGTTAATATCTTCCATAGGTGCAAAGATATTTGTTAAACAATGCTCAATGTTTATGGAGCCAGAAATCTGGTTAGTGATTTTTCATCCTCGTTTGTCGCTTAAATAAAGTAATACAACGGCACTTTTTAATTTGTATGTTAATAATAACAGGATTATTTTTATATCACGGGACCTTTCAGAGTAATCTCTTTGAAAATGTGTCAAAACGTGGTTTAGTAATCGTTCATAATTTGATTACGAAATTTGGTTTTGCATAGTTATAGCAGGATTTTTCAAAGGCCTGACATCAATACTCAAGATAAGACCCAGTTAACATTTGTTTATAAATATTACTTGATGGCGTAGATTGTTTTTGTTTACATAAAATATTTCAGAACATTGAACTCGGATACCAATCTCACGACAAAGTTTGGAGAAAGGACCATGTCAATTTTAATTTAAAATTTTTAATTTTAAATATTTTTATTTATTTTTCGCTTGTTGAGGTCCAATCTCAAGTCTCAAGTGGATTTTTAGTCGTTACATTTCAGAGGGTGTCCTTTAAATTGTACACGGAATTTGTGTACAAACAAAAAAATAATAATTTTACTTTCGTGGTTAGGTTTTTTAATTTAATTTGATTAGATATTTTACGGATCTTCAGATCCAGGAGGAGTAAGAGGAGTACATAATATGGTAGTTGGTCCCAGAGTTCCTACATTGAAATAAATCCCGACTAATCCGAAAGCTTGTCAACGCAAGCTATTCTGGACTATCGACTAAATCATTTAATATTTCATGTAGGGATACCATATTCATATCATTTAAAAGAAATGAGTACATCTTGACGAACTTACCGACAAGCATACAATAAATAAAGGGAAAAAATCTGAGAGAAGATCTTTTCCAAACTTAATTGACTGATTCGAATATTCAAGAATAAGAAAGAAGAGGTTAAAAGAAAAAATCAGTGACATTTCAATTGACAGTGAAAAAAACAAGGAGAGCCACGAAGAAGAATATGCAGGGGAAAATATGAAGAACCAAGAAAAATCGATAAGACGCAAAGTTTTTTTTTCAACTAAATACGCTCGAATTACTTAGTTTACCCAAACTAAGAACCTATTAACCTATTTTGGACATGTAAATAGTTGTTTCTTGTAGTAATTGTTAAAATGAAGTGTAATTTCCGTTGATCAGTGACATTTCAATTGACAGTGAAAAAAACAAGGAGAGCCACGAAGAAGAATATGCAGGGGAAAGTATGAAGAACCAAGAAAAATCAATAAGACGCAAAGTTTTTTTTCCAACTAAATACGCTTGAATTACTTAGTTTACCCAAACTAAGAACCTATTAACCTATTTTGTGCATGTAAATAGTTGTTTCTTGTAGTAATTGTTAAAACGAAGTGTAATTTCCGTTGATCAGTGACATTTCAATTGACAGTGAAAAAAACAAGGAGAGCCACGAAGAAGAATATGCAGGGGAAAGTATGAAGAACCAAGAAAAATCAATAAGACGCAAAGTTTTTTTTCCAACTAAATACGCTTGAATTACTTAGTTTACCCAAACTAAGAACCTATTAACCTATTTTGTGCATGTAAATAGTTGTTTCTTGTAGTAATTGTTAAAACGAAGTGTAATTTCCGTTATCTCTGCCTAAAAGTGCGGCGGTTAGTGGAGTAGTTACCCTAACGTTACTATAAAATTAAAATAAGGCACTGTAGATAATTAAGTAGTGCCTTTTTTGATCTACGAGTGATGCAATTTAAAGTTTTCCGTTTCATAAAATTCCAAAAGATTCTGCGACTAAAATTGTCTTTGAGTGACTTTTCGAATGATACAAATCAACAGCCTTCTTTGGATATATTATACCTGCTATGATTGATTTTTTGAATGATTTCCGCTTTTTAAGAGTACGCAACGAAATGTTATTTGTACTTTATATAAAATGTGTATGGAGAGGGGGACAACGAATAAAAATATACCAGAAAAGTGGACAAAATTTTGGAAACCTCTGAGGAAGGTATTTACTCAATTCCATTAAGATTAATTATTTTTTACTGCTACATTTAAATATACTTAAAGCATAAATATACACAGGGAATTGCAGCATTGATGTTCTAACATCAAAACATGCGATTTATGTTTACAGAAGACACATTGAGTTCTTGCTTGTGTGATGGTTTACTAAATCATATTAGTAAGACTACTGCGTGGTAAGAGTGTCTCCAAACCATTTCGAAACAATTTCAACCACTATGCATTAAAAAATGCGCCCTTAAAAATATTTGCCTTTACTTAATTTTAAAATTATTTTATTAGTCTTTTTAGTACCTAACTACCAATATTTTTTTCAATACAACACAATTTCACATTCCATTTTTTTCTAAATCACACGAATTTTTTTTTTTATTTTCGAAAGAGATAATCACAATAAGTCACAAAATCCCAAAAAATTACTTAAATTTTAACAGTCGTGCTGTACTGCTATACATAATAGATGTGTGTTTATCAGAAAAATAATTATTTTACAAATATATTTTACACGTGTAAACGTGATAAAAAAAACTGGCATTATCTTTTATAACTTTTTTAAAAAAAGATACACGTTCCTGTGTTATGTATAACCTGACAATATTTGAAAATTTCCTACTACCATCGTAATAAACGGGAAATGTTGCTTTTGTCGCGATCGAGGACTTAAGGCGTTTGTCTACCGCCGCCGTCACCGAGAAACGAGTTTTCGGACCGAGTTCAGAATCATGTGACGTGACGGAGATAGTGTGTCCACCGTGACCGTTCTCGGTATTTCAGTCTTATGTAGGTTTTACACCATCTCTTTTTGCAGCCCGATTGCCGTTTAGAGACCAAAGAAAAAAAAAATCGTTTTATTAAAATTTTCATCATTTTCATATCTACGATTTCAGCTGGCATTACAGCAAACAACATGGTTCATGTGTAGAGATAGAGAAGAAAGAGAGAAAGAAAAGAAATAATAATAAAGCATTTTAAAGCTAGTACATTAATTTTAGTGCAAATACTTACATTTACCATGACATCATATTATCTTACAGCTAACAAAATTAGGACATGTTTTTTTTTAAATATACGAGATACTGTATTTGTATAAATATACACACATGCGAGGCGAGGTATATAGTATCTATCTAGATAATAGTATGAACAGCTGAACTTGTATAAAATATTTAAAAGCAACGATGTATTTTTATTATTTTCTAGATATTTAACGCTCAACCGCTACGGAACCAAAGAAGTTAAGGGGATTACTGGCACCCTGTTCAGCGCAGACGATTCCCCCTTCGACAATGGGGCCAACTATCCGGAGCAGGCCTGCTTCTGCAGCGAGGGATCGTGCCCCCCCTATGGCTCCAGGAACGTGACCCTCTGCCGAATGGGGGCCCCGGCCTTCATCTCGTTCCCGCACTTCAATCTCGCGCACCCCAGTTACACGGATAGAATCGAGGGAATGTTCGTTGATGAGTAAGTAAAAAATTCTAATGTTACATAAACAATAATGCTGACAGATATGACAACATGACAGTTGTTCTTTTCTGTTTATCACAATTTATTCAAAGTTGAAACGGATCTCGAATGGACGTTTAATGGGGAAATTTCAAATGTGAAAAAACATCTGGCTGCATATGTTAAAGTCAATTTTTAAGAATAAAATGGCTAAAATACGCAACGGTAGAGGAAGTCGGGGATGACCTAGAAAAAAATGGCATGATCGAGTGAATCAGATACCTAGGTCGTTTTGTAATCAAAATAATGGAAATCAAAAAGTTTAAAGTACCAATTTTTTAATTTTCAAGGAAACTTGCATATTTTGGACATTTTTATTTTACATTTTGGATAAATATTTTGACATTTTTTGTGCATATCGTTCAGTTGAGTAGTCAGACATCTCCAATTACTAAGTTTTGAGAAAAGGAGGAAAGTGATATTCGAATGGTCACCATAAATCAAATATTATTTACACGTGTCTGTTTTTTTACATATTAATTATGCTATAAAATAACACTGGGAGGCACAACGGTTCGGTAAATTAGTATGACATTTTGAAATATCCTACTAGTGACCCAGAAAACATAAACATTTTCTTAAATTCACTACAAGTTTTTTTTGCATTATAATTGATTTGGTTGGTGTCTATGAGTAATCTGTATTGTACCAGATGGGGGTAAACTTTTACATAAAACTGCATACTCAATTCAAATTTCGATTTTTCGGAGATGTCCGACTAATCAACTGGACGACCTGGTTTTCTTTTTTGTTTTGAATGATCAATCATGGACTCGGTGGACTTACAAACAAAAAATAAATTTGAGAACTTTCCGATTACCGGGCAAGTCCGGGTATGTTCAGCTAGTTTACCATATTACTTAATGTGCAATTTGTTAGACCAACCGGTATTTTAAATCAATTATAAAGAAATTAATGATGATGATCTTTGATTGTTATCTCCCGGTGATTATGGAGAACATGAAAATAACATAAATACCAGTTTTACTACCCGGCCTCGTCTGAGAGACTGAAAGGTACCTAATCATTACATGAAATGTGGTCTACCTTTACCTATTTTAAATAAGTCTCAACGCAAATTGAGCACGATAACTATTAAAATACATTATTTACCATTTCAGGGAACTGTAATTTTGCCACGCGTGAAAAAAAACATGCGGATCCGCGCATGCGCCTCTCTACCGAAATTTTATTCGTATTAATCCGAAAAAGAAAATATACAGTATTGATACAATATGTAACAAAAGCACCGTTTAACGGTTATGAAGTTTTTTTTTTATAAATAAGGCTGCTGATCTTTATAATTTGTCATTTTATACGCAATCGACGAAATTAAAAAATATTCCCGAATGCGAAGAACGCCGCAGATTTTAATTGAAATTATTATCTGACAAAGCGGTTTTTTTCTATTAAAAGCCCGTGTTTGCCGTCGAAATTTATAACATGGCGGTCCCAAACGATGACATTTCGCATTTATTAAAGTTTAACAAAATATCTATTTGAGAAGCGGGTACCACGGGAACCATTTATTGGATAATCAACACTTCTGCCATACCTAGGTCACCCCAAATGGTTCGCTACGTTTGTCTTAGAAGGTGTGCCCGGGTTTATGGGGTGAGGTTTGTCCAGATCTTGGCGGCGGATGCTTTTGGGCACCTAATGCACGAAGGGCCGGATCGGAAGAGACTGGTTGACTTTTGAAGAGAATTGGCTTTTGACCTCTCCGGCTAAAGATCCTCTACATAGCATCCCCAAAGATGGGTGATCCAACAATTGATCAGACGACAATTGGTCCGCCTTCAGTTGGCCCGCCGACAGTTAATCCCTCAAACAGTTGATCCCTCTGCCAATTAATTCCTCGGACAGTTGATCCCCTAAAAGATTATTTCTTCAAGTAAGTGTGCAAAGAGGACATACAGCCGAACCCCAAAGATGTCATGGCCCTGAGGGATTTTTTTTTTCTTCAGGGTCTCCTGTGTGACGATAATGTTAAAAAAAATACGGTTGTCATTTATGACACGGCGGTCCCAAACAATGACATTAGTTAACAAAATAACGAATAAAAATCATAATTTTCCGTTTTCGGAAACGCTCACTTCTAATTATTTATAACTACTACAGAATTGTAGAATGTTATTTTTTTAAGTACCCAAATTTCTACCGATTTCTTACATATCTTCCTTAAACATTTTTTTTCAACAAGTTTTTAAGCTCTTAAAAAAACTATGTTATTTTTTAAGTTAATATCTAGACGTTCCCTACGCCGAAACGCAAATTGTATGAAATTCCATCGATAGAAAAAAATCGCAAAATATGCTCCGAAAATTATTATAAACACGTTCATTTCACTTATTTTAGAAGTTTAAAAAATGAAAGTATGAAAAATTCAGTGTTTCATTAAATGCTATTTTAGATGTTCCCCGCGAGATTTGTGCTGTATTTTAAACGAATCGTGTTTTATTAAATATTTTTACAATTTTCGCTTCAACTTTATCGTTTTAAATATTAGCGTGCTCTCTCCAACGTTCGTAATTACTAATTACATATCTCTCCATCTTCTTCTTTTGAGCGGGTATACGGCGCCTTAAGCGTGCTCCTATTTTGTAAATATTGTTTTATCCTTGTCAACCGCAGTCCGCTTCCGATTTCCCCCCGTGAGGTGCAACCCAATGTTTGGTGATGGGTATGATGATTATAGACAAAATTCTTTAATCTTAGCAAGGTGCAGTCCGTAATAATTGTGAGAAAAATATTGCTCATGAACATGAATTACACAACACTCCCACAATGCAGTGCTTGAGCCAGTACCTACCAGTTGGAGTAATTAAAAGCCACTGCACGCAACACGCACGCTAAACTTCTACTTCTTGGAATAAACAATTAATTTTTTTATTATTCTTTGTGTGCCACTGAATAAATAAACATAAAAATTCCTTACAAAATTTATAGATAAAAAACATTTTAATCAAAATATTTGTTGTATTTTTTAACATTTTTTATTTTATTTTATTTACCTATTTTAACTCAACCGTTTTTCATTTGTTTGTGCGTTCCTGTTCCATTTCAAGATGGTGGTCATTTTACTGTTCCTGTAAACATTCTTTTTTGAAATGTGACGTCGCATTTATTTTAACTTACTTATTCGCATTTTTTCAATATTGTTTTACCTACCCTCCTGAAGAAAAAGAAATAACAACTTTTTCAACAACCAATAGGTAATAATTCCCTTAATCACGTAAATCACAATGTACGAAATAAATGAGAATGACACAGGTGACAAGCGAGGTGAAATATTTTTCAGGGAAGTCCCCAACTGAGCAATAGTAAGAGCTAGGAACGAAATTATAAATAACAGACCGTGTAAAATATTTTTGTGACAATATTCTTAGTAATTTTATCCCACGGTCGGGTGTCACCCCTCATATGGCGTTCTGTATTGGGTATTTGTGTTTTTTTTTTCATAAATTAATTTTATTTCCAGGAAAAGGGACAGATTTCAAATGGCACTGGAGCTCAGCACTGGAGTTCCCCTCTACGTGAAAGCTCAACTTCAGATTAATATCCAAGTTCAGCGCATTCCAGGAATAAAGTACGTATAAAGATAATTATTTATTTGCATTTCGTTGTATAGTTTTCACATATATTTTTTGGCAACGGGAATGATTTTTTCGGGGTAGAAATGAATTTCTCTAAAATTATTTCTTTTCAAACTGATTTTATTTGAGACTCTCACGGAAAATGAAAACCACTTTTTATAATATTATCTCGCTAAACTTCAAGGTATTTCCAAAGCAACACTCTCCGTATAAAGGCCCAACGCCAAGAAGCGCCACTAGCGGCAGTTGCGTGATTTAATTATGTACCAGTAAGCCATTTGAGAGTTTTATTTCGCTCAATCTTCGTTCTTGCTTTTCTTGATATTTTCAGAATGGTTAAATTACTTAGTGTACCTACTAAGAAATCCACAGTGGATTCCTGACGTTTGTGAAAAATCCCTCCCCACCACCTTCAACCTCACTACATACCAAAATTGGGTTAGTCTCACTGGTTCCAGACGGTTGGGAGTAGTTGGGACTCTTGTGTGAAATTCAGATTAAAAAATATATATTATATGCAAGTAGGAACCTTTAGAGGTTTTTTGCCAAGCTGACTGCACATATAAGTATGTCGTATTTTATTATTCGACCGTATGGGATCACCTTCGCAGAGTCGAAATTATTGTAAGCAAAAATATTTTTACAGCGGAAGATTCCTGCAGATATATAAGTATATCGACTTTGGTTGTACGGCCGTATATCCTCTTTAGGCTCTTTGCATACTTACTTGAAGAAATAAGGGGGTCAACTGTGGGGGGATCAACTGTCGGTGGGCCAACTGTTGGCGGGCCAATTGTCGCCAAATCAATTGTCGGGTCACCGGAAAATACATAAGAAAGAGATATAGGTATACATTTTCAATAGTTATTAATATTTTTTTTTAATTATCGGGCAATCGACATTTTACCCCTGAGGAGTAAGTACCTATTAGGTCACGGGAAAACGGTTTTCCAAGAGTTAAATCGACTTATCGACTGTTTTACCTCGTTTTAATTCAATTCCAGGTACTTCGACAAGATGCCAGATAACATCTACATGCCGATGCTGTGGTTCCGCCAAGAGGTTATAATATCCAACGATCTGGCCAACGAGCTCAGGCACGCACTGTCACTAAGACAGTACCTTCCCATACTCTTCTACTCCCTGTCAGGATTGGGACTGGTGCTTGTCGTGATTGGGATTATTGTCAGGCTATGGAAACCCACACCACCCAACGCCAATTGATACAAAAATAATTATTGGTTTATTTCATTATAAATATCGTTATCGACTTTTTAAGACAGTTAGACGTAGAATAAAGAAAAACACAAGATATACCTATAATTTGGGCGTGTTTCGTGAATCAAAAGTCTTGCCATTCTTTAACTAAATTTTATAAGCAGAACTGTGTTTCACTATCATCATTATAAAATAATGCATAGGTACACGATACTAGATGGGCTGAAATCAAAAGGTACCTTCTTTGTCAGTTCTGACGCTGGTTATCATTCAAATTTACATGGAAGGCATTATCTCTAATGTGTAGATACTGTCTATAAACTGCTTTATAGTTCAAAATCTCATATTTACGAACACTTTTTCGGTTATAGTTTTATTGCATAATGTGGAAAATTAACTTCTTTAGAATCGTTTATGATCGTAGAACATTCCTACAATTAATAATTACATGAAACAAAGAGAGAAATAAAACAGTGCTATTCATAAAACATGATTTTTATATGCTTTTGAACTCCTTTTCCCAGATCCCTGTTATGACGACGAGATCATAAAGACACAGAAAAGTATAGGAATTACCCGTTCTTTTAGATAATAAAGTTCATTCAAGAAAAAAGTTAATATTTTGTTTTATTTCGAACTAAAATCTATGCCTAGGGAGAATTGGGTATACAACGAACACAATATTGGTATTATACGAGAGGGAGATTAGATAATTCAAGGGAGACTGTTTGAAATAATTTTCACTAATCACCCAGAGCTTGTACTTTACAACCGATTCGGTTTACGGTACTTTCAGCAAAAAATCACAATGGCGGAAATGTCTAACGGAATAATGAACAACTAGCTTTTGCTGAAAGTTGAGAAGAAAGCCGATTTGAATTCAACCGATTCCGTGATATTGCACATCCCTACATTTTATCGGGGTGCGGCAAGTCGGCAAGTGACAGAAAGGGAATCAGCTGTTCGCTGTTCGCAAATACCGGTTGCTGTTTTTCGGTGGCTTTTCGCAACTTTCATTGCTAATGTCAGATCAAATAATTGTTTATTGTTTGCTTCCACACAATTTTACAAGATGCTTCATTTAAAAAGGCAGAAGATGCTTTCTCAGGAGAGGATTGTGATGCATACCCACAACTTAGCAAGTAAATGCACGGACATGCCTTGCTTTCCCGACGTAAATACTCCGATCTATTTTTAACATAAATCTGATATATTTTTATAACCGTTTGAAGCGGAAGGGTGCTCTGGATCTAAGTATTACTTACATAAACATTCGCATTAGAAGATGCCCTGAAGCCTGGCTTGAACACGCATGTGTGATATATTTAAACATATGCCAAAACAGTAACAGTTTACAATGCTTTCTGCAGAATTTTTTGATAGAAGTTACAGTTTAAAGAAGAAATTTAAGTATGAGTGGATTTCCTCGCTGGCTGGTTTGATTTTCACAGCTTCTTTGCCACCCATCCATATATTTTGCTTGTGGTTCTTTTGGCAAGACTACGCGAGGGATGTGGATAAGCGAACCTGCACTTGTTCCTGTTGGGATACTGTTTTCAAAGGTAACTTGCTTGTGTTATTGATTTATATACATATAACCCCACTTTAGCACAATCAAAGCGCAGGATAGTTTATGTTATTCCATACTACAATAGAATCTAACTAATCCGGTACCTAATTCATAGATTTGGTAATCCGGCACTTTAAAGAGAGATAAGAGATTATTTTTGTAAACAATAGAAAAGCATTAGGTACATATTTTTATTATTTGTTACCTATCCATAAAACAGAACAAATGTAGATGAGATTCTGCTGTGTAATCATGATTTGGGAAAATAGTATATCTTTCTTCAAAATAGGCATATTTACTTTGTGGCGTCATCATTAATTTAATGACAAACAAATACCTTTGTGTAACACCACTATTTTAAATAGTATTTAAAATAGTGGTGTTACACAAAGGTATTTGTTTGTCATTAAAAAAAAAATAGTATATCTTTCAGTATTATTGTTTTCTGTCCTGTGACGTATAAGAATTTAGCAAGCTGGTTTAGTAAACATTAGTTTTGTAACTTCCCAATTATTTGGAAGATTAAATTACTTTTATAGCTAAGTCCTCCATTATTACACAGCTGATAATGATGGGAGTAGGATGAATTAAAATATTGTCAGGTTATCCTTAACTCTTTGAGTGCCGGAAGTGCCAATCAGCCACGAAAAATGTATAAACGTTGAACGACACTGGGCCAATAGACACTTTCAAAACATTCTTTATTTTCACAGGATTTTGCATTGTAAAAAATGTTAATAGCTTTCTAAATTTAAATCTTGTTCGATTGGCAACAAAATAAATAATAATGTAGGAGTTCTTGCTTTCGTTTCGTAAAGAGCAACCATTTTAAAATAATAACATAGTTTTTCCTGCGTCATTCTTCAACGCGGACGCCTAACGCGCAGTTCTTGTAGTCCGTTGTGTTTTATTTATTTTTATGTGAAAAAGACTTGCTTAGGTTCATGGAAAAATAATAAAAACTTCTCTGAAAATATGTAGCTATCCTGGGGAAACTAATTATTGTAGATTGTATACTGTTTTTATAAATGTTTAAACACATTTTTCGATGAGACAATACAATTTACAAAAACAACATTATGAAAAAATAAATAAGTTTTTACAAAAATAGAATAAGCTGTCGCACGGCAAGTCATGCAAAAGTTTCGCAATGGCACACAACGGGGTACTAGTCGCAGGAGCTCAGCTTTCCAAAGGTTAACCACTTTATTCTGATTTCTTTTAATAAAGAAGACTAAATTAATAAGAAAAATATTTTATTTATTTCAGGAACTTATGAATCTGGGATAGCCTCATACAAGCACTTTTACTTCAATTCCACCGAGAACATGTTCAAGATATGGATCCTTGTGGCCATCTTCTTGATAGTCCTGCACGAGTGTGTGCGGTGGCTGGTCACCCTGTGGCTCACCTGCCGTCTCCGGTACTCCATGGCACTGCTGTTCTTCTCATCCCTCTTCTCTCACTACTACTCCTGGTGGATCTACATCAACTATTACAACGATGAGTTCTTCTCCCAGTGGTACCATCAGTTATTCTTTACTGTAAGTACAAACAATCATTTTATACTATCTAGTGCTTAGAATAAAGAATAATGCAAGAGTGCCTTGTGGGTGTGCCTTCTGACTAACGAGATGAACGAAATATCTAAAGAAGTGATCGTGGTGGTCAAGAGGCGGAAAAACTCGAAAGAAATAAAAAGCGTTCTATACCCCTTTACACACAGCTTCATCACCTAATGAAATTACATGATATTGAGTTTATCTGAAAAAATTCTGACAGAAAATCAATCTGTTTTTGGGAACGGAACCGATGCTGATCAAATGTACGGAAGTTGCTTCTGTAGGGTACCTTCACAAGTGTTTCAACCAGTAACTTGCCCAGTCCTATGGGATCCTAACTAAGAGCTTTACTAGTGTAAAGTTTTGTTTGGCCCACCACAATTCGGAAATTCTTTCCTTGTTGCAAAGAGATATGGGTGCATGGTACATATTCCAAATTCTCGTTATGAAGAGGAAGAATGCCATACACTTTTTCCATGACTCTTAAAGGACGCTATTCGATTTCAAACTAATTTGAGGATGTCAAAATGTACGATTGTAAGACTTTACACCAGAGGTTCCCAAACTTTTTTTTCTTGTAGACCACTTTCAAAATTTTACCAGTTTCAGTGGACCCACTGCTGTTACATTTCTACCATATTCCCAAAATTCGTCAAAAATGTGAAGATTAGATCTAACAATACAGTTCCAACCCTAAATTCGGAATGGTAAAATAAAAAGAAAATTGGTATATTTTCTTGTGTTCTATTTTTTAAAATAATATGATTACAGACTTCATAGAAAATTTTTTTCAAGCCCGTGGTCCAAAAAAAAGCAAAAAATTTGCAAAATAATTTTTTCGCGCTATCTGTAAGGATTGCATGAGAACCGTAGCACCCAAAAAAATTTTGCCAAAAATCTGAAAATTAGAATCTTAAAGCTTCAAAACGCTTTTTTTAAGTCTCAATATGACAGCCTGTCAAAAATCACCGAAACATTTGGAATTTTTTTGCTTTCTTAATTTTCTTGAGTAGTGCTCTGCCTTGAGTAGTAGTGCTCTGCCTATATTGATAGGTAAAGCCAAGCCAATATTTTTGTTCTTTACTATCGAAATCAGATAAATTTTTGTTGACCCCCACTTAAAACTTGTGAACCCCCATTTTTTTATCATGCCAGCGTAGAACCCCTTCGAGTCTCTGGAGGTCCATCTGGACCACTTTGGGAATCACTGTTCTACACTAACGAGAGTTGCTAATATTATCTTCAATGATTAAATATTACAATTTGAGGTTTTGCTCAATAAATTCTCCCAAAAAATAAAATAAAATACATATATTTTCATGCTTTTCGATTTTTGTTCAAATAACGAACATCGTTGGCAGTTCTCGCATTAATTAATCATTCACTGTAATCCAGATGGTTATTCAAAGCACATAGCAACATAAATTACTATATACCTTCGTCTGGTTTTCAGCTATCGGAGGTCCTGTCCACGCTGGTGGTGTTATGGCTTGCTAGCCGAGATCGCCACGTGACGCTTATCCCCGCCGTTACCATTACGGGTATTGCCGTAATGCATGTGGTGGCCGCTTCCAAAGACCAGTTCCTCGTCAATGTTTTGCAAGGAGAAGGACACGCTCATCAGGTTACTAAATTATGTTAATATGTTTTTATAAATATACCAACTTTCCCAGGTTATGAATAGCCTGACAATATTATATATCTCCGTATTCCATCTTCGAAATCTGACTTTTTTGATGGAGGACTAAATTTAACATCGACTAGCGCGTACCTGACGTGCATTGCAACGCCACTCAAAGAAAGAAAATGTTTGTGTTTTAATTCTGTTTATTGAAGTGCTGGTGCTTACACTAATAAATCAGCAGATTTTCCAACGCGTGAGCAGACCACATATGGCTGTCCGTGTGAGAAGTATGTACTTTCCAAATTTATCCCCTAGCACTACACTACCATGTTTCATTAGCAAACCCTCCCTCTGCCCCTACCTTATCCCCCACCCCTCCCTCGCATATCCTTTCCCGCCCTTTTCCCTTCTCTGTCCCCTTTCCCTCCCGCATTTGCCTCCCACTTTCCCCGCCTTCTGCACCCCCGCGTTCCCCTCCCACCTTCCCCGCCTTTCCTCCAGCCTTCTCTCTCTGCCACTAAGCTTTATGAAATAAGCCACCTATTGTAAATTTCATAATGACACCCTTAGAACCATATACACCTACAGAAACCTTCAAGGGCATGGGCACAACAAATCACCTAAGTTTCATCGCAATCGGATAAATTTTATAGGAAATAATTTCATAACGCCAGAGCCAACCATTATATGTATATAGAAACCTTTGCGGGCATGCACCCAACAACTCCCGAAAGTTTCATCGCAATCGGATTAATGCTACAGGAAGGCATAAGGGACAAACAAAGAAACATTCATTATATATAAAGATAAGAAGATATGCATGGCTCCCTTACGCACTCAGACCATGAGCTAACTCCCGTGTTTACCTTCAGTAAACCAGTCTCTTTAATGAAGTTCACCAGGGGTATCATTGGGTAGTCAGTTACGTCTCCTATGTCCACAATGTATTTTCCCAGATATCTGAACTTTCTTCCCATCGCTTCACATTTTCTACAGCTATCGGTGCTCACTGCTTTCCACTCCCAAGAGCGTCTCCTGAGGTGGCAGTGTCCTGTCCTAGTCCTAATGCTCAGTGAGTTTCTATCAATGTTTTGAGAAATTACAATTACATACTTCTTTTACAGGTTGTACGTGATATCGGGTTTATGATACCGGACCTTCTCCACGTTGTCGTTCCACTTCTGAGCATTCGTCGCAGGACGTGTCTATAACTGTTTGTAAATCATCGCATCGGCCCTCATCGGTCTTTCGATGAAATTACCCCCAAACCAACCAAAGAGAAACAAACCAAAAGAAGCAAAAAAGTCATTAAAACAATGCACAAATTTAAACAGCAGCCGTAAGTTTTACGAAAAGCTGATGTTCGTGCCAAAAAGTTTATATACGTAATTAATAATAATTAGATAACATTTTCGTTAATATTCAAAGTGAAGCAATCTAAAATTTCTTAATAAATTGAAATGTTTACCTTTATCAATAAAATTATTGAAGACATATGTAATGTATATTTCGGTGCTGCCAAAATTTTACTCTTGAAGAGAATGCGAAACACTTTTGTTTCCCCAAACTTGTTAATCTTAATAAATAATATAAGACAATACAGATTAAAAGGAAATCGTCTCGAAATTAATAAATACTTACAACACACTTGATGATGGCCATTTTACCAACTTTGCTTAGGCAATTCAGAATTCGTTGTATGTATGTATTGCTGAAAATGGTCTTCGTGTCAACCCGATCCTCCAGTGTGAGTAATTTGAAATTGAATCGCCTTGAATGGCTGAACAAGAATATAATGCTGTGAGTTATATGATATGCCTTAGAAAGACTTATGATAAGATCCAAAGATATATTTTGTATGCAACCTATATATTTTAGAATAAAATTTTCGCCAAGTCAAGTTTTATAAACAAAACTCTTTATTTATTTTGATTTACAATCTGGCTTATTGAGAATCATAAATTGAATTAAAAAAGATCTTGAGAAACAATACTTTAAAATTATTGTTAAATAAATTTATGACAATGAATTTTTTAACAGTTTTTGTAAATTTTAATTCAAAACTTGTAAAATCACTATCGCTGATCTGGATGTTTTTTAACATGTATTAGTTTTATTTTTTTCCTGGATGCTTATGTTGTTTTGATTGGCGATGTCTGTTATCATTCATTACATTAGATGTTGTAGAACTATGAAATAGAGTCAGAACAAGTAGATACATAAGTTTAATAATAATATTATGTAGATACTTAAAACGTCTTTAGAATCCTTTTAAATTCCCTTTATTATAGGATCCTCAGCTTTCTAAATAAAATGAAAATTATCTAGAAACCATCATTATTATTACATAATATAGAAAGTACCCACTTCTAAGAAGTGTTGTTAGTCGTTCTCTTCCTTTAATTTATAGTAATACATAGTATTATTCCAGAAGCGAGTGAAATCCTAAAATTTTCTTACTTTTACATATAATATAATGTGTTTTTCTATTTCATTTAAAAAAAATTCATTAATTCCTCCATCACGACTCGAGTAACATTTTCGGCTTACTGTGGTGGGAGGAGGAGATTTTCAAACATTGTTAGGTTATTCGTAACCCGGGAACGTTTGTCTTACTTTAAAAAATAAAAATAAAAATGATTATGTACATAAGACTTTATTAAAATCCGTTTTCTAAAGGGCAGCCATCTTTGATTAAAATACAGTTTTAAGTTTTTTTTTGTTTTGTAAGTGATGTATCCCATCTTGTTGTAAATGAGTTTTGAAATGAAAACATTTTTGTGTTTAAATTATATAGTAGTGTCCGTGGATAGATGTTTTCTGCATTAATAATATTATTGTTTTAAAACAACCAAAGCTAGTCTAGAACTTGAAATAATTATATATTATTAAGCATTAGTTAGTACTGATATGTCGTATCCCCGTAGTCATTTTAGAAGTAGAAAATAAAGTGAAATTTTAAAATAGGTTTGTGATAACGTGATAAGTGTTACTAACAACAAAACATACTTAACATATTGTTGTTGGGCATTTTTGCAAGTTCTTTTAAGACTTTCCTAGGTGACGGACTCCATGGTCGAGGGGTCTCAATTAGCAATACGAAGGTCATGGGTTCAAATCCCTGCATGTGCAAGTAAATTTTATTTGATTAATTTGTTTTATTTCTCAATTTATTCATTTTAAATAATGTTTAGTATATTTGCAACACCCCATACCATTGGTTGTTGTGGAACCATTGTGTTGACAACCAAAAAAATTCACCCTCAACCCTCTTGACAGTTTGAAAATTAATAATAATAATAATGTTTGCATCATTTCTATAGCACTGTTTTCGTAAGAGGCATCAAGGGTGCCAAGAAAGGGCGGAATTTTCCATAGAAACGTTATAGAAGACCAACCAAACTAATTCTAAAAGTTTACAGGATATATTTCAAGGTTTCAACCGTATAAAACAAATAGATTAATTCATTATATTTGGCGAAAAAATTATCACAGAAGCAATTTATTTTATTTTGTAATAATTTTTTCGTATCATGAATAAAAATAATGATAGAATAATGTACGTGTAGAGTAATTGGTGTAGTGTGAACTGTGATAATATAATAGATGGCAATAGAATCCATCAATAAATAACCAGAATAAAACGGATAAAAAAGAAACAATAATTTTTAAAAAACCTACATGATTTTATGTGTCTTGACAACAATGTGTTAATGTGACAACTGAAGGCGGTTCTGTATCTTTTGTGTTATCTTTTGCGTTAAGGCAGCTCTACGAGACAATTAAGACAAAAGGGCAAAATCAGTCGGATATCGGAAGGCGTCCGTCATGTCGGCTGTCAAATTTCTGTGTTGTTTTGTGGCTTTCAATGTCCTGTCTATGCTCGTCGTGTTAGACGGATTAATTACCTACATAAAATCACAAATTACTTACTCTTAGTTATTAACCTATTTGAGACAAGCGTCATGTATACATGCCAACCGATCGCGTGCCTAAAAGACGAGCATCATCTATAAACGATGCATATTACTTTATTATAATTGTTTAGATAACAAAATGTTTGATTGTTGGATTGATTTGTTATCTTTGAACTGTTTAGATTACAAATATGTCTTTGACTGTTTTTTAAGTGATACTATATTCAATTAAAATGAGATTTATAAATCGCGAAAAATCTGCCAGTCCACGGATATTGCAAATTCTTTAACGACATCGTTGTAAAAAGGTTAATACTACTTACATACTAATAGGTGTTCATAAATGACTATCCGTCTGTCACATTATTTTGATATTTGTAAACGATGACATTCGATTTGCAAATTTTCCCGCAACTGACACTTCTTAATGAGGATTTCGCGGCAAAGTGCCTCGTCATCTCGTGCGTTAGTTTTAAGAGTTGGTGTCTTAACACAAGCTCAGTACTTAGGTCATTAGCGCGATACGAAATACCTTTCTTAGAAAACTGTCAAAATGTGTCGTGTATGGCTGATTTAACACGCCTTACGCTGTCACAAAAGATACAAAATCACCCTCCTGCTATCTGTTTTCTCCTATTTTAAATTAATCTGTAGTACTTCTACCAACATAATCCATAATCTGCCAATGCATTTATGATATTTTTTAATTTCTAGTCAATAATTAACTCAACTTTATAATTAAAAATAACATGGACTCATTTATTTAATCGATGTCTGAGCAGTAATAATTTTTTTGGTTGTTTAGTAAACTAAGACCACTTTGTCACATTATAATAATAATAATAATAATAATTGGATGATTTATATAGCGCCGTTTTTGTGAAAAATCACCTCAAGGGCGCTGCGATGTCTCTCTGCGATAATCTCTAGTTTTAGTAATAATAGTACATTTCAACATATCCTGTTGAAATTACAAATAATAATATCCATAACTAGATCTTCCAAAACATATTTGCCGTAGACTTTAAAACTAATCAGTTAGAATGGTTGTATTTTAGATCTTAGACTTGTTAGATTATTTGTTAAAATTAAGCTTGTTTGTTTACATAGATAATGAATAACACCTATGTTTTTAATAAAGTTGTCAATTTTATAATGTTATTATCAGTGTTAAGTGTAATGATAATTTGTTTTCACTGTGTTTGTTTAGGTGTTAAGTCCAGGAAGTAAAAATTTTTGGGTTGAATTGAAGTAACGTTTTTACTTTGTTTTGTTATAATCAACAAGCAATTTGAATACACAAATCTAAATACTATTCATGTTGTCAAAAATGTTGACCAAATTATGGCAAACTATTATGTGAATTCGATGTATGTAGTTACTTAGTCATTATGGAAGTAGAGTTTTTAGTTTTATGTACATATTGGAAACAATTTAAGAAAGCTTTAATATAATTTTTTGATCCTTTACTGTGAGGCCTCCTAAAAGAAGTATGACTGCTAGGCAAATGCCTACTTCGTCTTTTGGGTAATCCGGTACTTGTTTATAGACCGCATTAATTTAAAAAGTCCTTTTGTAACTTCTCAGCCATAGACAAAGTCATTCGACAGTGGAAAAGCAAACTGACTAACAGCTGGGAAAAAAATGGCTTGTTTGTCATTTTGCCTTTCCACCATCGATATTAAGTCATCAAAATATTCCCAATTACAAAAAATAGATTAGCAGTTTTTGAGCATATCCCAAAATAAAATACTGTTTTTGAATGCAGAAGAAATACTCTTTCAGATTTTGATTTTACAAAGGGACATAGCAATTAAAAGCATTAAAATTTTAGCGCAAACGTAGTAAAAGTTTTTTAAATCGCTTACCGATGGGTTTTTTTTTCTTGTATGGTTTATTTATCACTTTAAACAAAACTAAAAAACACATTTAACTAGATAAAATTATTACAAAGGTTATTGTCTTTCCCTTTTTTTAATTTTTTATAATAATTATTATTTTAAATATTGACCGCGTGAAATGTTTGGCTGTTGTCTGTTTTACAAAAGAATTTTACCTACCATTAAAATTTATATTTTGTTTCCATTGATGCCTGGAATCCATTATGAGAGAGAGCTAGCTCTTTCACCCTTTTAATTTCCATTTTGCGCGTGTTTATTCCCTATATTTGCCCTTTTATTCGACTTGCCACACTTTTTCTCTCCACTGACAACACCAATAATTATTTCAAAATATCTGGGACCTTTTATGGTAAACTTTAAATGCAACGAGAAAACTTGGTGTTCTCTTTTTCTGAATCTGTTTATATTTATTATATATCTGACCATGGTAGGAAAGGAGATAGAAGGATTTTTATTTACTTGTCATTTGGTGACAGCACTACATTGCCGGGTGAAGATCATTATTGTTTTATTTATTTAGTTATCAATTATGCCAAACCCTGTTTATGAACATTATTAAGTTCCATTAAGTGTATTTTGATTTTGGCTAAGATTATTCTAAACTGAATGATATCTATAAGAATTAGATTGTGTAAGTATACGTGGGATCAATAGCTGGAAAGATTGAACAATCGGGATGGTCCGACACTTTGTCGGGAACCCACTTGCACAGCACGGGTGTAAATTACATGCTGGAATAAAATATTTTTTTAGTGTGAAAATACCATGAAACAATAAAATTATTACTATTCGCACAATTAACACAACATGTATACTGTTTTTTTAAAGAGCTCCGTCTATTTTTCCGTCTTCGACAATGCAGCTAATATTTTAATATAAATGTCTGTTTACTATTTGTATGTATGTATAATATAGAGGGGGTATTTCACCATCCTCCTCTTAGCTTATCCACACACATAATGAATATTAATAAATAAACAAATAAATACTTGCAACTGGTAAAAAATTCAGCTAACTTATCCTACATGTAGACATTATTCATAGGTTCATGTTCCGAAAAGTAAACACAGACTTTTTAAATAAATAAATCCTGTATAATTAATCTAAAATGTACGCCGTCCTTTGAATAATCTATGAGGAGGTTGGTGAAATACCCCCTTAATCTCTTTAAGTGTTGGTTAATTTAGCAAAATGAATCTTAAATAATATTGTAAGATATCATTGAAGAAGAAGATAACACTTATAATCTAAATGAAAATATGAAAGAAAACAAGACACAGAAAAACAGAAAAAAACAATGGTCGCAACTGGGACTCGAACCCAGACCTCTCGTCTTACCGGGACGGCGCGTTTTCCAATTTCGCTATTGCCACCTTCTGTCAAACCGTCATATTTGTCAATCTCATATTTAAAATATTTAGAATCATTAATATTATCTTCAACTAGTTGATGGGAATAACCTTCAAAAGTTATTAAAAGAGAGTTTTTCTCATAAAAAATTGAATATTGTAAGAGTTTACATTACTGCAATAAGAAATGTAAAAAATAGTTTCTTATTTTTTTTGTGTGCGAAACGTATGCAGAACTAGATGTCCTTATTAAAAAATGAATACTGTGAAATGTTGGATTTTAAATGTTGAATGGTAAGTTAAACTTGTCTAGTAAGAAAAATTTTAACCAAAACAGGAGTTGGAGGGTATTTTGCGAAGAGTGAAAATATTTGTGTGGTAAAAATTCAATACCAAAAGATGGTTTGATTTTAAAGTTGGTCATGAATTAAAATAATCTTGAATAAATAATAATAATGTCTGGCCTAATTATGTGATAATGTTGAATTTATTTGTTTTTTCGTCTTTTGATAACCAAATAAAGCTGATTATAATGTTGTAAAATTGTAACAATTTGTGCCAAAGATACATGATAAATAATAATTTATATGTTATGTTTTATAATACATAATTACCATGTGGTTTTACATTTCGATACATTTTTTTCAGGTTTGTGTAATTACATTTAGTAATCCTAACCCTTAGAATGTTCTGTATTAAAAAAATTAAAAGTTTTTAACAAGAAATATACGTTTCATGTTTACTTTTTCGTACCTCTTCCCTGCTATATTCCGTCTTAGGACTTTTTTCCAATGAAAAAAATTGCCTCCTATAAGCCCTACAGGCCTGGTTTTTGGTTATTTTTCTGGAGAATAAATTTTTAAAAAATCTTTCGGTTCAGTTATTTGAACCCCGTCATTAGCAGCATTTTACATTTTCTTAACGAAATGCAAAAACCTCACTAATTTGTTTCTATTTTAATTTTTTGTAAAGTTATGGTAAAGGTGTTTCAAACTATATCACATTTAACCTCTCCGCAAGTGAGTTTAGGCGAACAAAACTGTATGTGAGGAGTGAATTTTTTTTTGTTCATTTTTTTATAAATTATCTTAGATTAACTAAAAATAATGTTATATTTTGAATTAAAACATCTTCGACATTAATCCATGAAAATAAACCAATATCGAAAAAAAAATATGTCCATACAAAAAAACTGCTTCCTTCCTCTGATGACCGCCAAATGCAAAAAGAATTTTTAACTAAAACTATGAAGTCGGTATTGTAGATATGTCTTCCAAAACTTCGACAAACTACGCACAGATGTCAATAGATGCCAATACAAGTCAAATACTTTCATTAAATATGACGTCATTTGAATAACAGGCACAGACGAAAGGTTTCGGCCATACTCTTCTGAGCATTTTTTTGCTTCGCCGAACCGTTTTGTCCATGCTCGTGGAGGGGTTAACCCATTCCCTCCGAGCGGCCACAATTTGTGGCCGATATCCAACGACACGTTTCCTCGGGGCGGCAATAATTTTTAATAATTTTTAAAAATAAATCTCTACTATTTATAGAACCCTCATAATTGACATTATTTATTTATATGTATCTGTATCTAGAATCTGAATCTTCAATGTCAACATAACATTAAAACAATATATCAAATAAATATTTGATACCTATAATAGGACAATAGGATAATAGGACAAGTTTGGACAAAAATTAATTCAATTGCTGTGGTCAGTTTTAATCAAATAACTTCGAATGGGATGGGTTAATGACCATCAAATGGACGATTACATAGTGCCATTTTGAATTTTTGACATTAGAATTGCCACCACTAAATGCTGATTCTGACCCATTTCAGCTTAGAATTGTGACCAGCTATCAAGTATAACGATCATGTTAGCATGCATGGCAGCTGATCACAATTAATTTTATCACAAGTTGAAATGGATCAAAATCGGGACACATTCATAAACTTCAGGTACATTTGGGTTTATATCCATTTTTTATTAAAGTTTGTCACTGCTTTGGATAAATAATGTGATCTTCTTTCCTATTGTGGGGAGGGGGGTCAGAGGGGGACATCTAGGTCTGTGAGCCAGTCAAGGGCCTCAGGCGTCGCCCGGTGGACCTCTTCAATCCTGTCGGGGAATGAATGGAGCCGGCATTCATTGACCACATGTTTGGTGGTCGGCACCATTCACACATCACGGACTCTTTAAGGCTCCAACTATACATTATGTGGGCACAATGGCTACAGGAGCACCTTTTCCAACGGACCAGAGTTTACGAGGCAATGAAAACCCAGGCTGTCTCTCGTGGAGTTGTGTACCAGATAGGCATTTGCCACCTATCTTCTGGGGTGAGAAGTAATCGGAAGAGCCTTTCCTTCCATCCAGAAGGGTTTTCAGGACTTCAAGCAGCATGTCGGGTGAGAAATGACATGGTTGTGCAAAGGTATTGCGTTTTTTGCAGAGCCTTTATCCCCTCCCTTGCAATCTCGCGCCTGATATTTGGCAGGTTATATTGGAATCAAGGGAAGCCAGGTAAATATTTTTTTCCATCAAACTAAACACAGAGAACGGCATTCGCCTGTGAATTGCTGAGATGGAAGCTGTCACAACTATTTTTGACCCTTCTGGCTTTAGTTGCCAATTGAGGAAATATTTTTCAATAGGCTTTTGATCAGAATTAAGGATCTCTTCTGTTTAAAAATTTATAGGTTTTGGCTTGGGCTGTGACGGCGATGTCATCTGCATTAGCAAATTTTCTGCCTTCAGTGTGGGGAAGGTCTCGGATATAGATTGATGTTAAAAAGCGATGGGGCTAGCACTGAGAGTTGATCAAAGTCATTATTGAGGGATATTTTTTTGCTTTCTTGCCTCCCTAGAAAAACCCTGAAATTACGGCCAGTTAACAGTTGCTCAATAAGTCGTACTATGTTGCCATCCTCTATGGTGTCGTAGAGTTCGACAAGGAGACCTTTGTGCCACACCGTGTCGTAGGCCGCAGAGAGAACAGTGAATGTTACCGTAGTTTTAAGCCGTTTCTGGAAACCAGATTCAATGTATGTTGTTAGTGCTAACACCTAGTTGCAGCAGTTACAGTTTGGTCAGAAGCCAGCTCGTTCTTAAGGAACCACTCTTCAATTGGAGTAAGTCTGCGGAGCACAACAACATAAAAGCGAGATAGGCCGGTAGCTGTTCGGATCCTCTAGAGCAGAGTTTCCCAACCTTTATTTCGCCGAGCCTCCTCGAACCAAAAAAAATATTTTCATGCACCCCTTAATTAAGTTGAAACAAAAATAAGAAACACATTTTTTATATTGACCAAATTATTTATTTGAATTTCAAATAGGTACAATACAGATACAATATATTTATTTATTATGGATCTTTAATAAAAGAGTAGGTACACTTTTAATCATTGATTACTTTAATATTTGCATTTCTTAGTTTTCTTTTAATTATACATATTATTCTATTATTATTTTTTATTTATTTAAATAATATTTTTATATAGATAATGTCTAACAATTTTCAAAGTAATTTTAGAACAAATAAATAAAAACTTTTCAAGTACTAATGAGATACTTGAGCTTGCATGCTCTGTACCCTTTGGTCGATGTCTGTACCAGTTGGTCGATTATTTTTTCGGAAATGCAAATGTACCTATTACGCCCCCCCCGACATTTCTCTACGCCCCCCTGGTTGGGAAGTCCTGCTCTAGAGGCTTATTGAATTTGAGAATCGCAATAACTTTAATGTGATGCTAAAAATGCTCTAGAACTCTTGAACCACAAAAAATATTTTACAATTAAAATATGCTATTAAAAAATGTATTTAAATTACATTAGGGGAGGGGGGTAATTTTTTTTGAAGTGAATACTTCTTTAGCAGGGCCCTGATTTGGATTTCGGATGAAACGGAAATGAGAATTAGTGCACGTGCGACGCGCCAACTGCTCTCATCGGCCGCTTTGAAAATGATGTCACTTCTAAAGGCCCCTATTGGTTGGGATATAAAACGGAAATTACGCGAGGTCTGCGCTCATTGGTCGCTTTGATTATGACCTCACTCTACAAGTATTGGTTGAGATTGTTTTGATAAACTTTTTCAAACGCGTTACGTTATTTTGTGGCACCATTTTAATTCAAAATTAGTAAAAATAAGACCGGTGGTTTCAAATTGTGATACTCCTAGCAATAAAGTATCATCAGTAATTAATAGAATTATTATAAATTCACACATTTTTCATCCTAAATACACAATTAAAAAATCATTTGATTTAATTGAACACTTAAAACTTTTGGAAATCCCTGACAAAGCATAGTTATTATTAGTATCATTTGATACTAAATATAACTATAAAAAATAAAAATAAAAATATTGTTAATTTATTTTATATTTCCACACAGGAGGCCATAAGGAAAATAGTTTCCCTCAGGGCCTGTGCCATGTTAGGGGATTCTGTGTGGAGGGTCTTTTTAAGGAAGAGAAGGATAGGAAGTTCTGGGAAGAAAAAAGGTATTAGGGGTGGATAGGAATCTAGGAGTCAGTGTATCCAGGAGTCCCGGACATATGAATCCATCCCTCCAACAGCTGTGCAAAGCGATGGGTCGAGAGTGTCCGGCTGGAAAGGTCAAAAGGCCTCGTTCAACCAGTTTCTCTCCGCCATGCAGCAGGTAGGCAGGCACATCCGCCGCCAAGACCTGGTCAAACTTCACCCCATGAGCTCGCTCACTCCTGTTAAGACACCAAATGTAGCGATCCACTTAGGGTTACCTATGGCAGAGGTGTTAGTTATCCAATAAATGGTTCCCGGGGCGGCGGTACCCATACCCGCCTCCCAAATTTAAATGTCACACGTCTTCCTCGGGCGTCCCCGACTGCTCCTACAATTCACATTAACGTCACATTCTCCTTACACATATTCTCATTACACTCATTCGCTTACGCCTCAGGGATCTCAATTCTACAGCATTCAGTCTACTTTCCTTCATCTTGCTTCCTCTGCCAGTTCCATGCCTCACTGCCATACATCAGGGTAGGTACCAGCACTCTATTATGGACGGCTAGCTTCGCTTTTTTGGACAGTTTTTTGTTGGCACCAATTGAGTTCTATCCTCCGTTAGTGGAGTTACCTACATTTACCCTTTTTCAATATCTCTATCAGCCTTCACATCTCCCGTAAGCATACTTCCCAAATAAAGAAACCTGTTCCAAGTATTCATCATTCTAATCCTCCACATTATATATAATAATTCTATCCACTTTAGTCTACTTTAGTTTTCTGAAGTTTCACTTCTACCGCGTGTGAGTTGCACACACTGATTTTTTTTTTGAGATATCAATAATGTAGGTTTATTTATTTCATAAACACTTTATAGTATAACATCTGAAGTATCTTTGAAAAAAATTTCAATTAAAAATATCAATAAATAAGTCCGTGAGACCGAATTTTTGGAGGCGCCTCGAAAAAAATTGTTATGCGGTGAACTCTATAACTCGTTACCGGTTTCTGGATCAAAAAAGTCGAAATGCATTTAAGGTGATATGTTTTCTTAGGTAGTGTTTTTTTTTTGAGGAAGTGTTTTTTTTCGATTTCTTTTTTGGCAGCATTCTGAAATGAAAAACGCGATTTTCGCTAAAAAAATTGGGTGAATTTGTTATTATAAAGTGAAAAGAAAATGATAAAAAAATTCCTCTGACTACCTATTGATTTATGTGTAGAAATAGTGTACAAATTTTCAAAAGGATCGGTCAAGTAGATTTTAAGTTGTGATGTTCACGAACTTCAAAAATGCTGTTTGCGAGAAAATCGATTTAAAGTGTTTTTATACTCAAATCGAGTATGAGGCCCGGTCGCTTGAAACGATGTATCTTCGTTAGTTTTGCTTCGATCTACTTGAAATTTTGACACAATACTCTCGACATGTTGTACATTCAGAAAAAAATTTAAAAATGCAAAAAAAAGTTTTTAAACCTTACCCTCCCGGTAAGGTTTTAAAACTTTTATTTGTGATGGTGAATATTGATCTAACAAATATTTTGAATTTGCCGCTGACAAATTTGTTGCACGCCCTCGTCCGTAAGTGGCGATTTTTGCAAACTCTGCCTTCTATCGTGTGTCGGTAAAACAGCGTCGCCGATAAATCAAAGGAACCATCATTTCGATAAAGGTAAAACAGGCAGCGTGGCGCGGCGTGCAGGGATCTGCATTTTCATTTACAAATAAGTCGATTTCTCGATTACCGATTCGCAATGAAAACCTACGGCCGGAAAAAGACAGAAGACGATAATGACGTGATTGTCAATTTGGATGATCTTTGTCGACTCTGTTTGGCAAAAGAAGAACAATTAGTACCGATTTTCAATGATGACGAACCCATTCCTCTGCCGATTCGTATTATGGCATGCGTTGCGTTGGAGGTAAAATTATTGCACATAAAATATTATTTTTGAGGTTATTTTTTTCCTTTTTATGTCCTCCGGAAAATGTATACTTACTGTATTAAAATTTCAACTATTGCGCATCAAATTGATTGTTTGTTTTGTTTATTTAACTTCAAAACTTTTTGTCCCCTATTTTAGATTGCCGCCAATAAATATGCAAATTTGCCGACTGTTCTAAAACGGGAAAACTTTCCAATCTGACAGTTAAAAAATTCCAATATCTATGTAAATAATAAAAAAAAAAAAACTATATCTGAGTAAGGAGTCAGCTGTGACACCAAGTTTATGCTGAACTATGTAACTTAAAATTTAGTATTTATTGACACGAATTTGCACAAAGATTTACCAAGAAGACGTGTTGGTTCGATGGAATGTCGGTTTTGTCAATATTTTGTATTTACATTTCCAGGTTTTGGAGGACGATGGTTTACCCAACATGATATGCCACCCGTGCCGCTACCAGCTAGAGAAGTACTGCATCTTCCGGAAGAAGTGTGAGACCTCGGATCTGAAGCTACGAAGGCACCTAAGACTACTGTCAGGAGCCTCCAAGAGTGAAGATGAGTGCGACCAACTGGGAAACTTGTCTAGTGACCAAGTCATGGGATCCAGTGTTACTTTTGTTATTGTGAGTCTTCATTTTGTGTGTAAAATTGTGAAGTATTACATTTGATCACTTTCAATCTTTTTAGTACTGATCTGCCCGGGCCACACAATACTGTATTTAAAGCCAGGATAGCAAGCTATTGCTAGTAACTCTAGCTACTTCTAGACAGAACTAGCTTTATTTTTAACCTAGTAAGCTACTGAGGAAGCTTGTAAGCTAGCAACTCGAGTCAGGAAAGTTTAAAAAGGATGGGGTTCTACTATTTTAGCTAGTAGCGCCCCTCACCACCGAAGTTAATATCCTGGCTTTGTGTTTAGCTTCATGTGGCTGCCCGAAGCTAGTACATGATCGGCTGATGATGCGCTGTGTTTTTTTTTTTTATGTTTCTATGCAAAAATGCCATAACTAAGTAACAAGATTAATTTAAAGTTTATAAAATAATTGTATTGTGATAAAAAATATCTGTGGAAGCTAGTATTCAATCTTATAAAGACAAGTCTATGCATAATTCATCACTACAAAAAATTTCTGCCAAATTAATAACAATCGGCATAATAATGGTTACTAAAGATATTTAAAATAACATTGTCCACTGTCTTGTCCAAACACATTTTTCTAGCAACTCTTCTAATAATTTGTCCAATGCAACTTGACACAGTTTCTGAAGCAACTGTTTCGATTTTGGTTTTGTGTTTCTTCTACGTAAGTTGTTCAAATTCATTCTGAATGCGACACCCGTTTTCTTTACATAGTAAAAAAAATCGTATTGTGGTAAATGTGGGAGAACGATAATTACAATGTACTGAATGATAATACCAAACTTCTGCCCATTTAAATGATTCAATAAACATAAAAACAGCTTCGTGTTCCATGCGTTATTATAAACTTCAATTTCCAGACAAAATGCTGCAAAATTAGTATCAAAAACATTCAACTGTTCTGAGTACGATGATGATTATTTGCGGTAGAAAGGTGGAGTCGTATGCAGCTTTTCTTACGTTATATCCAGTCTCGTTTCCGAATTCAAAATACATTTCTCTTTGCGGTTTCATCTGCTGAAGCATTTTAAAGGAAACCATTCTAATGTTCCGAGTGCAGTAAAAATTAAAGTTTCTGATCATAATGCTGCAAAAAATCAAAGGAAAACCATTTGCGTGTTCTAATTGCTGTAAATGAATACTGGGGGCTGATTCAGAGATTCGCTCTTAAGTTAAAACCAGTTTTGTGTTCGAAATGTAAAAATTGAATTCCAGCTGCGGATTTATCTGCTGACGTATTCGAAAGAAACCATTCTCATGTTCCGAGTAAAATTATAAAATTCTAGTTCCAAATAAAATGCGAGAAAATTCAGAGGAAAACCCTTTGGTTGTTCCGCGTGTTACAATAATTTAAGCTTGTCGACTCTTATGCAGAATCACACTTAATTGTAATATCTTTGCATTTCGAAGGAAACCATTCTCATTTCAAGTTTAAGTGACTCGTTCAATAATCTAGTGTTCCAAGTGCAGTATAAACTGCAGCATGAGCTGAGTTGGCAAAATCTGATGTTGATCGAATCAAAGTTCGTTTGGCGGCTCCAACTTATAAGGCTGGTTGAGTGATGATGAAATTGATGTTGGTCTGAAGTGCCGCAAGTGCCTATCCAAAGAGCCACTCCCCTTTGCCAACTACTGCCCTGGTCACTTCAAAGATACTGGCTTAAAATTTCCCAGCATCGTGTAAACCGCCGGGATCTTGCCAGGATAGGACGCCAGCATGCTAGCTTACTATCCTGGCTCGAAATACTAGCCTTGTGTGGCCCGGGCATAAGAGTTGCCACCTGACAATTTTTGCCGTCAGTTTTTTACAGCTGTGAATTTTAAAAACGCCTAGATGCTGAAGTTAGTCACAGGAATTTGTTTTAAACTGATATATCTTTGAAAATAATACAGTAAAACCCTCTTAAGAAGTTTTCCAAGGGACCGGAAAGAACAAACTTCTTAAGCAGGAAAACCTTATATGTGGGAAAAATTGGGCCAATTTCGGGCCGAGGGACCAAAAAACCAAACTTCTTAAGCCACGAAACATCTTAAGAGAGAACTTCTTAAGAGGGTTTCACTGTAATTCAAAGAAGCTTGCAAATAAATAAAGACCTTCACAAGCATTTGAAAATGTAAAACTTCGATTTTTCACCTTTTGCAAAAAGTGACCCGCCAAGTCATGGAAAATTCATTTAAAAATATTCTTGAGTAGCTAAATTAATGAAACCATCGGTTACATCAAGAATGATATTGGCGCAATCGATTCTGACCTTGTCCTTCTTACAGTTTATTTATACATAAGGGTTAAAAAAACATTTTAAAAAAAAAACAATAAAAAAAAATTGTGCTTTCCGGCAAATGACAGATTAAAAAGCAACTGAAATACTGAGATTCTAAGAGAGTTTCATGTACAATGTTTTTGGCATAAATGCTTTTATAGATAATTTATTGCTTTAGCCTGAGGAAGGAGAAGCGGAAGTGGACGGAGAAGAGGAGGGGGAAGGTGAGGAAGGCAGCCGGGAGGGCGGCCGCGAGGAGGGGAACATCTCCCTGCCGCAGCCCAGTCTGGAGGACCCCAGCCACCACTGCACCCTGAAGAGGGAGCTATCCGAGGAACACGAGGATCAGCTCAAGGATGTAAGCATCGCTCGGATTAGTCTGCCTACCTATAATATATTTAACCAGAAAAGCTATTCCCTAAAATTTGTGATAAGAGATCGTTCTCCCGCGAGAAAAGCTGTCAGATTTGTGTGATTTTCTACGGCTGTTATTTGCTTTTTCTATCGGCAGATGTCAAAATTTCAGCTGTGAGCTGTCACGTATTTTAGTTTGGGTCGTTTTAAACACGAATTCCTGCAAGTATGCATGATTATTTATTCATATAACAGCTGTAGAAAATCACACAAAACTGATAGCACTTCTCGCGGGAGAACAATCTCTTATCACAAATTTTAGGGAATAGCCTTTCAGATCATCATTTTTATTCTATATGTATTTGAAATATGCATCTATATTTATGGCTACTTTCACAAGCCATTTTTAAAAGTGGAGTTAAGCTTCCAGTCTTAGATCTTTTCGGCGATCAAAGTTCTACGCCTGTAGACACTTTATTTATTGTTGATCTCAATTTGAATCACATTGTCTTTCCTCATCCGACCAAATAATACTGCCCAATCTTTATTTCCTTCCCCTCACCACTCCCTTCAGCCTCACAACACACTCCGATTGGTCCCACTGAATGTGAGCAATTGACACTTGCGGTATTCACAAAAAAATCATACAATTTTTTCTCATCGTTCTGCACACATTCTTGTAAAATCGCTTTTGGGGTATCATGCGTCGTGTGTTCAATTCCTCGGCTTACTAAGTCCTCCATCACGACACAAGCAATATTTTCCACTTTCTGTGGTGGGTGGTATGTAGTAGGAGATTTTCAAATATTATTCTAGCCCAGAAATGTTTGTCTTTCTAAAATTATAAAAAATTATACATTGAAACCCTCTTAAGAAGTTCTCTCTTAAGACGTTTCGTGGCTTACTTTTCGGCCCCTCGGCTCAATTTTGGCCCAATTTTTCCCACATACAAGGTTTTCCTGCTTAAGAAGTTTGTTTTTTCCGGTCCCTTGGAAAACTTCTTAAGAGGGTTTCACTTATTTATTTATTTATTTCTATATATTACAGTATTTACCTATAGATCAATTTCGAAAACATTTTTACATAATATATTTTGTAATTTTATTATGTTGGGTGTAAGGTAGGTTTGTGAAGGTGAAACTGTGGATAGGTATTGTATGTTTCGTGAACACCTCACTAGGAGAACCTGTGCCGAGGTTTTTACGTGTTTATTTATGTTTATGTATGACAAGTATTTATGTGTTGTAATAGAAAGTTTTATATGTATTTTTTTTTTCAAATTTTAATATTTATTGTACATTGGTTATTTAGAAGAGCAAAAAAAAGTATTTAAATATATTAAAGGAATATAAAAAATATATAAATATATATATATATATATAAACATACACATCCATATAAATACATGTACCTGCACACATGCATATAAATATATATATATACATGCGTGCACATACGCATATTCTCACTGTATCTTCTGTCTTCTTCGTTTTCGTGCAAGATGTGTGAGAAGGAAGATTTTTATGTAAGCATTTTATAACGATCATACAACCTCCCCTAGGTCTAATATACTTTCTATCAATTTCCATACTTTCTTTTCTAATTAACATTTACTAAATAACACTTCAGCCCTGACATATTTTTTCCTTTTAACCCTTTCCCAATTTTTTATACTATTCCAACAGGCCTTCCAATATGCTTGGTGTAACTGTCAGTCCGGTCAGTGATAGAGTGGGCATCGCATTTGGGTCCCACCCGGGCGTCACATGTTCGATTCCTCGGTTGGCTAAGTCCTCCATCATGACAACATTTTCCGTTTACTGTGGTGGTAGTAGGAGATTTTCAAACATTGTTGGGTTATCCATAACCCGAGAATGTTTCGTCTTTCTTTTAAAGAAAGAAACTCTTGGTGGAACAGGGACACCATCGAAGCCAGAGTTAAGATAGCCTCTCAGGAGCAGGGCGTACTGTACAGGGCCCGCAGAAACTTTAATAGCACACAACTGCTAACCCCGTACAAATCACAAGCGCACCCCAAGGTTGAATTTGACCGCCAACTCTGGTCCGGAGCCCCAAAATACCTGAAAAAACCCTTGATTCTGTGCAGAACGGGCGGTCCATTTGGTAGATTCTTATCTTAACAAACGAGCTACAATCTTTAGTGTCCTTGTTCTACCGGTATTTCAATCGAAGATGCTCCGAGGAACTAGTAATTGATTCCTTCGGCACCAGTGCACATGCCGGGAAACAAGCCAAACATTTGTAAAAAAGGTTGATATTCGTCACATGAGAATGGGTTGTTTCTACAATTCGTTCTTGAATTCGACAGCTCAGCTGTGGAACGATTTGCAGGTCTCCGTGTTTCCTCCCTTCTACACAACATGGGTCTCTTCAAGATCCAATTTCACTCCTTCCTTTCCACAAAAAGACTCTCCATTCATAATCCTCAAAGATGTTAGGCCCTGAGGGAAATTATTTTTCTCAGGATGTGTGGAGTTAATGTAAAAAAAGTTAATAACTGAAGATGTTAAAAATAAAAATAAATATAAACAAAAAACGTTTCACATTCGAGGATTAGATTAATCTCAACGGTTTTTCTTTCAGGACGAGCACCTCGCCGATGGCCTTGAACTGGAAGCAGTAGCCGCAGCGGTGCGAGCATCTCTGGTGGCGGGGGCAGAGGACAACGGGGGCGAGTGCGGGGGCACCGAGCTGGAGGGCGGTGATAGCGAGAGGGGTGGAGAGGGGGGTGAAGACTCCCTCAGTGTGAGACTGCTGCCTGCCGCCACGGGTAGAGCTACGCACGTTGAGGTCACCACAGAGGATGGCTCCGTGCTCCTGATGGAGCTGACCACGGAGGATGAAGAGGTACCTAATTTTATTAAAAAATATCAAGAGGATTGCGCTTACTAAGAATTCTATAAAAACATTTATACCAATAGAACTTTAACCGTTTGAGTGCCAAAAAATGCATACAGTTTCTTGTAAAATGCCACCAAAAAAACATCATTTTTTATGAAACTATATATTTTTTTAAAACCCCATAAATTCTTTAAAAAAAAAAAATGAATCTGAAATTTAAACGGTTTACTACGATCTTACAACTATTAAGATAATATTAGAATAATATTTACCAACGCCGCAGCACCACACCCGACGTACGCGCGAATCAGAGTACGACTGACGCAATCGACGGAAATCGACGATCGGCAATCTTCGTTAAAACACGAATCGACGAAAGTCGACGATCGGCAATCAAACGGTTAAGCATAATGAGAAGAAATGAGTGTTAAGAATTGAAATAAAAGTTAAGAAATTAATTTGACAAAAGATTTGATTTCCGAAACGTTGGCTAAAGAAGTAGGTACACAACACGGCATAATACTCCAAAAATAAATCACCATAATTTTAATTATTTTCGCATTCAAAACTGCTGCTAGTGACTTTAACTCACTGTTTTATCAAGGAAATTATTTCTCTTTGCTTTTATTTATGCCAAGAATACTCCATATAAGGCAGTTCCCTTTTATTTCAAATTGCCGGGGAACCAACATCTTTGAAATTAAAGGCTGCTCTGGCCTCTGCCTTATTAAAATTTAGAATAAAAAAGAATATTGCATTTCTACCTAAATATAAATAATTCAGTGCTTTTTTAATTTATACAATGAGTTTGATGTTAATACCCCATTTCCAAGATTTAAGTTTTCATTTTTTACTTGGTAACATTTTTTAATTTAAGTTACGCGCCAACAACATACTCAGAATCTGTAAATATTTTCAGCTAGCGATAAATCTCAATTACATTATGCTCTATGGAATTTAAACAAGCTAACTTAATGTGGTGAAAGTATGTCTTAAGGTATGAAAGAGACAGGCGAGTATGAATGAGACAGCATGAATGAACGCATAAACGGGTGTGTCTGTTATCCATTCGTCCTCTCTTGTTATACAGAATTCACGGAAGCAAAACCTTGTACAGCTTTAAATAAAAGGAAGATAAGAATACCCACATCTAAATATTGACAATTTAAACAGAAGAAATCTTAGTGAACGTCAAGTAATTGAGCGGACAATCTTGTTCACGGTTGAAGCAAGAAGTATGAGATTGAGCTCTTTTAGGTCACGCAACTATCCTGACTCAATTTTTTGTGTAACATATGTTCCTACACTCTGTCCATCCAATTCTCCATGCTGATTAAAATTCTTATCCGTTTTACCATGATTAATATTCACTGTGTTGATCTTGTGACTCCTGTAGGTGAACTCTGACTCGGTCCGAGACGTGAACGGGGAGTTGAAGGTGTTCCAGTGCACGCAGTGCCCGCGCTCCTTTGCCCGTATTGCCCAGCTACGAAGACACTCCTCCATTCATTCCCAGCAACGAGGGTAAGACCTCTTAACCTAACCTAATTGTACCTTTTGTAATAGTTAAATCTGGGTTAGTTCAGTAATGATGTATCAAGAAGTATTAAAGAGAAACATGAATTTATGCATCAATTATACAATTCAATAAAAATGTTAAATAATATGAAGTTTATTGCAGTTACGAAGTTGAGCATATAAATGTTAATTGTGAGGATTGAGCTACTGACTCTTTTAATTAAAAGAACATCTCTGGGATGGGCTCATATTCGAAAAGATTGTTTCCATTAGGTTGTTAACAAAAAAAAGTATTTAATTAAATGAAGACATTATGAGCGAAACTCAATCGAAAATCTGGAAACAGAAAAATCAGAAAAAGATATTGGCACCTCTGGGACTCGAACCCAGGACCTCCCTACTTTCCGGGTTGGGCGCTCTTATCCACTGAGCTAAGGTGTCGATATCCAATTCGGTCACTTTTAACTGTACCATACTTCGACTAAGAACCACCCATATTATCTTCATTTTTCTTAACGCATATTTTTATTGGCTGCCATCTTTATGAATGATTGCAAGATTCAACTCGAACTAAATGCAATCTAGATGGTGTCTGGATAAATTATTATCCATTTTATTTAATGTGCGACATCTATTGACTCTTCAACAAGTCTGGGATGAATATTATTATTTATTATTTTAACTTTATGAGTAAAACCTCAAACTGTAATATTTAATTAAATGAAGACATTATGAGCGAAACTCAATCGAAAATCTGGAAACAGAAAAATCAGAAAAAGATATTGGCACCTCTGGGACTCGAACCCAGGACCTCCCTACTTTCCGGGTTGGGCGCTCTTATCCACTGAGCTAAGGTGTCGATATCCAATTCGGTCACTTTTAACTGTACCATACTTCGACTAAGAACCACCCATATTATCTTCATTTTTCTTAACGCATATTTTATTGGCTGCCATCTTTATGAATGATTGCAAGATTCAACTCGAACTAAATGCAATCTAGATGGTGTCTGGATAAATTATTATCCATTTTATTTAATGTGCGACATCTATTGACTCTTCAACAAGTCTGGGATGAATATTATTATTTATTATTTTAACTTTATGAGTAAAACCTTGAATTGAATTGGATATCGACACCTTAGCTCAGTGGATAAGAGCGCCCAACCCGGAAAGTAGGGAGGTCCTGGGTTCGAGTCCCAGAGGTGCCAATATCTTTTTCTGATTTTTCTGTTTCCAGATTTTCGATTGAGTTTCGCTCATAATGTCTTCATTTAATTAAATATTACAGTTTGAGGTTTTACTCATAAAGTTAAAATAATAAATAATAATATTCATCCCAGACTTGTTGAAGAGTCAATAGATGTCGCACATTAAATAAAATGGATAATAATTTATCCAGACACCATCTAGATTGCATTTAGTTCGAGTTGAATCTTGCAATCATTCATAAAGATGGCAGCCAATAAAAATATGCGTTAAGAAAAATGAAGATAATATGGGTGGTTCTTAGTCGAAGTATGGTACAGTTAAAAGTGACCGAATTGGATATCGACACCTTAGCTCAGTGGATAAGAGCGCCCAACCCGGAAAGTAGGGAGGTCCTGGGTTCGAGTCCCAGAGGTGCCAATATCTTTTTCTGATTTTTCTGTTTCCAGATTTTCGATTGAGTTTCGCTCATAATGTCTTCATTTAATTAAATATTACAGTTTGAGGTTTTACTCATAAAGTTAAAATAATAAATAATAATATTCATCCCAGACTTGTTGAAGAGTCAATAGATGTCGCACATTAAATAAAATGGATAATAATTTATCCAGACACCATCTAGATTGCATTTAGTTCGAGTTGAATCTTGCAATCATTCATAAAGATGGCAGCCAATAAAAATATGCGTTAAGAAAAATGAAGATAATATGGGTGGTTCTTAGTCGAAGTATGGTACAGTTAAAAGTGACCGAATTGGATATCGACACCTTAGCTCAGTGGATAAGAGCGCCCAACCCGGAAAGTAGGGAGGTCCTGGGTTCGAGTCCCAGAGGTGCCAATATCTTTTTCTGATTTTTCTGTTTCCAGATTTTCGATTGAGTTTCGCTCATAATGTCTTCATTTAATTAAATATTACAGTTTGAGGTTTTACTCATAAAGTTAAAATAATAAATAATAATATTCATCCCAGACTTGTTGAAGAGTCAATAGATGTCGCACATTAAATAAAATGGATAATAATTTATCCAGACACCATCTAGATTGCATTTAGTTCGAGTTGAATCTTGCAATCATTCATAAAGATGGCAGCCAATAAAAATATGCGTTAAGAAAAATGAAGATAATATGGGTGGTTCTTAGTCGAAGTATGGTACAGTTAAAAGTGACCGAATTGGATATCGACACCTTAGCTCAGTGGATAAGAGCGCCCAACCCGGAAAGTAGGGAGGTCCTGGGTTCGAGTCCCAGAGGTGCCAATATCTTTTTCTGATTTTTCTGTTTCCAGATTTTCGATTGAGTTTCGCTCATAATGTCTTCATTTAATTAAATATTACAGTTTGAGGTTTTACTCATAAAGTTAAAATAATAAATAATAATATTCATCCCAGACTTGTTGAAGAGTCAATAGATGTCGCACATTAAATAAAATGGATAATAATTTATCCAGACACCATCTAGATTGCATTTAGTTCGAGTTGAATCTTGCAATCATTCATAAAGATGGCAGCCAATAAAAATATGCGTTAAGAAAAATGAAGATAATATGGGTGGTTCTTAGTCGAAGTATGGTACAGTTAAAAGTGACCGAATTGGATATCGACACCTTAGCTCAGTGGATAAGAGCGCCCAACCCGGAAAGTAGGGAGGTCCTGGGTTCGAGTCCCAGAGGTGCCAATATCTTTTTCTGATTTTTCTGTTTCCAGATTTTCGATTGAGTTTCGCTCATAATGTCTTCATTTAATTAAATATTACAGTTTGAGGTTTTACTCATAAAGTTAAAATAATAAATAATAATATTCATCCCAGACTTGTTGAAGAGTCAATAGATGTCGCACATTAAATAAAATGGATAATAATTTATCCAGACACCATCTAGATTGCATTTAGTTCGAGTTGAATCTTGCAATCATTCATAAAGATGGCAGCCAATAAAAATATGCGTTAAGAAAAATGAAGATAATATGGGTGGTTCTTAGTCGAAGTATGGTACAGTTAAAAGTGACCGAATTGGATATCGACACCTTAGCTCAGTGGATAAGAGCGCCCAACCCGGAAAGTAGGGAGGTCCTGGGTTCGAGTCCCAGAGGTGCCAATATCTTTTTCTGATTTTTCTGTTTCCAGATTTTCGATTGAGTTTCGCTCATAATGTCTTCATTTAATTAAATATTACAGTTTGAGGTTTTACTCATAAAGTTAAAATAATAAATAATAAAAAAAAGTATTCTTTTGCATGAATAATATGTACTTGCAAAAGTCAGCAGAAATCTACGCTGGAATCTAATTTAATTTAGAAATAAAGGGAGCCATTATCATCACCATCATGATAAAAATTTGTAAAAGGATTAACATTTGGTAAATATTTAAGTTAAAAGCTATTACCAGCTAAGAATCATTTTTGTATTCCAAGATTCGTCGCCTGCCAACTATCCATCGGTCACAATCCTTCCTCCAAAAGCACTTGTCAGGAACTAAACCAGAGATTCCTTTTGCAATGGCACCAGAGTGTCATCTTGAGTCCCGGCATTTTATGGCGTATCGATTTTTGTTGAATCAACATGGGGTCTGTTGTTCAATCCACTGCACCTTTGAGAAGAACCCAAATCATTCTCCTTATTCATTTTAATAATCTGTTGCATTCAATATGATAAATAATTTCTCCAAAGTCATTGCCACTCCAATTGCCCTGATGAAACAGGCTCTTCCACACTTCTCGGTCCTGTCCTGCATTGAGATACAAATCATCTGTGAAACTTGACCAATTCAAGGCATCGGTGACCTTTCTCTTTGCTAGTGACCGTGAGCTTCCCCAAATGCGAGTTTTCGAAGTATCCAAAGTATCTTGGGATAGGTTGCAGGCAGACGTTGACAGCCTATTTTGGATGCCTACTAGCTCTCCAGAACAGATAGATTGCCAGCCTTGCTGTCTGTGATATCCTGATCATTAACCTCCAGCACCACATTTCCACCGTTAATTGATACATTGTGTCCCCATTGTTTGCAGAGTGACGTGTTCAGAGTGTGAGAAGTGGTTCCCATCCCGCTCGGCACTGACGAGACACGAGCGTATCCACACGGGAGAGAAGCCCTTCCAGTGTGGCATCTGCCAGAGGAGCTTCGCACAGAAGGAAATCCTCTACCGACACTTCCTCATACATTCCAGTGAGTTTGTACTACATACATCAATACATCAACCGATACCATATATGTATTCCTAATGGATGTACATTGTACATACTTATGTATTTCCAGAGTCATTTTAAAAACCTAACCTAACCTTTTTAAATGATTCTGAATAATACCTACTCATCTATATGAGTATATAAGAGTATAGCACGAGAGAGGATGTATAAATATAAATAAACAGAATTGGAATTCGTTAAATAGTGGGGATTCTTTGATATTTTTAGACTCCACACTGTCTATCAACTATATATAACATTGTCCATTTTTCATTAGTTGATTTTCAAATTATTTATACTTGGTGTCCGGAAACCTTAGTTTAAGCGCTGGTAAATCTACGTTACACAGAGAACCTAAAAAAGATTTTGATTTTATTTATCTTTACTTTTTTTCAACAACTTGGGTTAAAAAAAATTTTGGAGCTGTGCGGAGCACACTACAACGCATTTTAAAGGATATTAAACAGCTGATATTAACCCTCTCGCGACATATTTAAAAAAAATTTAACTTTAAAATTTCCTCGATTTACTCATAAACGATAGCCAAAATCAAGAAAATTCATACCACAGAATCGACTCCGCAATGTAGAATCGTCAGTTTCCCGCCCGTTCTATGAGTTTCCGGACTCGGTGTATAAAACATGTCCTTGGGCGAGATATTGCGCAAGTGATAAAATAAAAGTGTATCTGGTCCAACAGGCTCGAAGCCCTTCAACTGCCCGTCTTGCCACAAGGGCTTCACGCAGCGTGAGGCCCTGCGCACCCACCAACTCAGCCACATTGAGCCGCGCCCCGCCTTGCTGCTGCACCGCTGTAACTTGTGCCCTAAGATATTCTGCCACGCCTCAGGTAATACCCTACATCCTAGGCAAGCTATGCTGATATATCAGCTGGACGCTATATGCTCCTTGACTGCGGCTTACACTTTGTGCCCATTTATAGACTCGGCCGTAGAAAACATTTTGCAAACTTGGTCACGTCAAGAGGATCAAGGTATCCCTGTCACCTCATTCGACATTGCAAATACTATTGAGAATTACTTTTTTACTCGGCAAATAAAAAAAAATTTCAGTAAATATAATAAATAAAATAAAAAATTGTTGGATTATTTTTCCTCAGATTGTTGATGAAACAATAAACACGCCTAAAGCCTCAATTACATCAAACGAGTTTACAAGCTACTAGCCAGTCAGTTTAAAAGCGGGTGAATCGGCGAGTGAGATTGTCATGATGACACACAAAACTGTCTGCTCGCTCAGTAGCGACAGTAGCAGCTAAAATAACGACTCCCGCGCCAAGCAATTCTGTCGACATTTTGTAGAAAACTTGAGTTCGCAGCTAGAGCCACAAGCTAGCCAGTAGCGAGAATAACGACTCCTGTGCGAACTAATTCTGACAGTTAGGAAATCAGCTGTTGGTGGGCCGCCATCTTTAGGCAAACGCTAGCGAGTAGTGAGTAAATTTGACCACCTTTCTAATTTTTTCGTAGATTGTCCACAATCTGCTAGTTAGCAAGTAATACGATTACACTGAGCAAGTTTACTAACAGATAGTTAATTTCCCCGCTAGTAACTTGTAAACTCGCTCAATGTCATCGAGGCTAGCATTAATAACTCTAGTCAAAAAATTCCTTTAAAAATGACATTCTTGGTCCGTTTTTGCTTTTGATCAAATTGTGATCAGCTGTCAAGCGTAACAACATGACGTTAACGTGAAACGTCACTAAAAGGGCCAACACTGACGTTTTCTTCTGTTTAATTTTTTTTTTCGATACGATTGTATCGTATCGTATCATCATGGATCCCTTTGTATGGTGACATTTGTTCGTAATAGTCAATCTCCTCTCCTGGCTGCAGGTTTAAGTCGACACCTGGTGACCCACACCGGCCGCAGCTATAAGTGTGCCGACTGTGACAAGGCCTTCAATGACAAGAGTTCCCTGCGAAGACACCATCGCCTCACCGGCCACCAGTCGCATTTCAACCCTCTATCTTCTGCCAATATATAATTATTTATTTTTTTCATTCAGGGATTTTTTCTATGGCATTTAAATTTCTTATAACTTTTTATAGTGTTTTGAGACCAACAATTTTTTTTGTAATTTTGATGCTTTTGATATATGCACATGTATGTTTTTAAAAATCCTGACATTATTATGTACATGTTTGGTACAATGCGATGATATTAAGTTTATTCAACCACTGGAGTGACAGTGCAATTTAAAACTTTTTTCTCTGATTGCTCGACAATTTTTGGTGATCATTTTGAATATTTTCCGCCCAAATTAAAAAAAAAATCATACCTCCGATTTATAATATGGAGACATATAAACTGATTATAGTTCTATATAGCCAATGAATTCATATATCTTTTGTCGATTATCATATGTTCGTAATATTTAAAAAATATATTATAAAATCGTAAACTTCTACTTAATTATTTACAAATAAGGGAAAATTAGCCAAAATTAGCAGCAAAGCAATCCGAGGTATTTTAAATATTGCCACATTGTGACAAAAAGCGCTCCAGTGGCTAACGAATCTTCAATAACACCTGTGTATCATAGTATTTGCACATCACTGAAAAGATCCATTAGAAGTGTGTTGTGAGTGTGTTCGTTTGCCTAAAACCAAGCTCAATTTTTACTTTTGTTAAAATTGAGCAAACATTTCCAAATATTGAATTTCTTTATTGAACACTAGTACCCGGCATGCGTTGCAACGCAATTAAATAAATTGTTTCTCCCCGCATTTCCTTTCCCATGCGTCCCCGTTCCCCTCCCGCATCCCCTTTCCCCACGTTCCCCTTCCACCTCTTACGCCTTCCCCTCCCTCGTCATCCTTCTCGCTAACCTCACCTCCTTCATTACCCTTTCCTCCCTGCCGCTAAAATATCTAAAATACATTCATTTTCATTTATACTAATTTCATACCGCCAGAGCTAACCATTATATATAGCCTTTAACCTTCGCGGACATGCGCACAACAAATCACCAAAGTTTCATCGCAATCGGATGAACAGTATGGCAGCGCATAACATACGAACAAACAAACAAACATAAATGAATTTTTAAATATAAGATGTTGTTGATTTCATTGGCCTGTTTGGGCCTAGGAGGTTGTAGTTTTTTTTTTTCAAATCAGTGTTGATCACACTTCTTGATGATCTGTTTAGTATCATACCAATATTACTTCGACATTTCTGTACAAAAAAACTGGCATTAGAACCAAGGACCCAATCCAATTATTATTGGCAGTTTGAAATTGAACCAAACTTTTGTCTACAAAATCAATTCTTATTACGTTTCTGGCTTGAAGTGATGTTTAGGTTTTTTTTTTTTGTTATACTCTTTTTATAATAATATAACATTTTTATAAAGTCAGTTTTGTGCTATATCAATTAAGTGCCCTTTACTATTGAAACATTCATTGATTTGTTATTCAGTTATCGTATTCTTAAAATTACTCCTACAGTGCTCCTAACATTTTGTCCGATTGTGTTGAAAATGGAAACAGCCCAGTGCGTGAATATGGTGAAAAAAATCATAATACTTCAAGAATTTCCCTAGATTCTGAGTCCCACCATAATACAGTGAAACTCTCTTAAGAAATTTTCCAAGGGACTGGAAAAAAAACTTCTTAAGCGGGAAAACCTTATATATGGGATAAATTGGGTCATTTAATCTCCAAGGGACCGAAAAAACCAAACTTCTTAAGCATGAAAACGTCTTAAGAGGGTTTCACTGTATTAGAAAAAATGTGTATGAATTTTCCTGCCACTACATATTCTGCAGCCATATCAAATTTAAATATGTACAATAACAGATATAGGTTAACCTCTTAAATGCCAGGGAAGAAACTCGAAAATTTCGCGATGTTTTGACTTTGACATAATATTTTGCGGATTTATTTTATGCTATCGTATATAATATTTACCGAAACACGTTCCCTGATCAATAAACTATGCTTACAAATAATATTACTTGAGTTTATTTGACAAATTGATAGTTTTATCGATCTTTTCATGACATGCGACGCTCAAAGTTTGACAGCTCAAATCGCGGCAGAAATGTCATTTCGAAAGTCATAGATATGTGCAAAGATGATTATTTGAGAGGCTAGGTGTGTTCCTTATATCTGTTATGTCAAGAACAAGAATGCCCCAAGCGATGTCTGACCTTGTCCTTCATACATTTTCTTTATACATAAGGTTTAAAATCGCATCTCAAAATTTTTTTTTTTTTTATGGCGCGTCCTGGGCGCGCAATCGGCAAACCAGAGGTTAATGACGGGTGTATAGTGTAAGGAGGTTTTCCTACCACTCTGCATTAGCAACCAATCGCCTTTGAATTATAAATTAATGTAATTAGTTCTTGTCATAGAATCAGTATGTGTAGTGTAAATGCAATAAGAAAAGTTTTGAAAATTGACTGGGAGGACTTTGTACTTAATTTGGCTTCGTACACAGAACCAGTCACAAGAGTTTGATTTTCCATACTTACATTATTAATTGTTCAGGAGAAATGAAAACGAATTGATGCTTGCTAAATGGAACAAAACAAGAGATTGACTAATAAATTCGCAATAGGGTATATTATTATGTACGTACATATGTAATAATTTATTGTCAATGTTTTTTTTTTAATTGGTAGATTAAAGGGACTGTAAATTATAGTAACACTATAAATTTTAATTAACACAATTTTACCAATTTTTGTAAGTTTGTATGTACATAATTTTCTATCTAATTTTGTGTTTTGTCTCAAAAATCAAAATAAGCAAATTAATAAATTTTTTTTTAAAATTTTAATGATGTGTCCTGTGTATATAACAGTAAAGTACCTAGGTACCGTTTTTAATTTCATTTTACGAGTTTCCCGGTTTGGAAGACCTTGTACACTAAACTAGATTAGTATTTTTCAATGAAAACACATTGTTTTTTGTACTAAAATAATAAATTATGTTTTAAATTACTACACATTAGAATAATTAGATTTAACCCAATGTACAGAGATAGTGTGTTAAGTTTCGTACAGTAATGTTATAACAATGTATGCAATTAAAAAACACCAAAATATATTTTTTTTGTTAAAATAAATATCTTTCAATACAAAACCACCTTTTTTGAAACCAAAACTACTTACCTAATTGTAATATCCATTTTTTGCACAAGTTCTCTTCTTTTTAAAATTATTTAGAAAATATTAACACCAGTCTTTTTTTTTCATTAGCTCCATACAGTTTTTGGATTATGGGTCTTTTAGGAAAGATAGGAGGGAAAGTTCTGGGAAGGAAAAAGGGATGAGGGGTGGGTAAGAATCTAGAAGTCCAGGAGTGACGGACGTTTGAATCTCTTCCTCCCACTGCGGTTCAATGAAATGTTCCGAGAGAGTCCTCCTGGAGAGGTCGAAAGGATTCCCTCAATCAGTTTCTCATGATCCGACCTGCCTCGCAGAGCTGGTGGGTAGATGCATCCACCGCCAAGATCCAGACAAATCTCACCCCATGAACCCGGGCACCCCTGCTAAGTCACCAAATGTAGCGAACCACATGGCATGGGTTACGAATTGCTCAACAATGTTTGAAAATCTCATACTACCACCACAGTAAGCGGAAAATGTTACCTGTGTTGTGATAAAGGACTTAGCCAGCCGAGGAATCAAACTTGCGACGCCCGGGTGGGATCCAAACGCGATGCCCACTCAGCCACTGACCAGTTGAGAATTATGGCAATAAATCGATTATTTGACTTCACAAAACCATGGCTATTGGGTGTTTTTTATTCAGTTAAAAATTTGGATCGGGATTATACCTCTGTATTCAATAAAAATAGATAATAATAATTAAGCTCACTGCACTTTTGATAATATATAATATATTTGGTTAAAATTGATAATGCCATCGGTAGGTAGGTACTATTGTTTTATATCATAAAGGTAGGTACTTAAAGCCTTAGATAAGTACTATTTTGTTTATTTTAATATTTTTCAGTAATTCAAATTCGAAATTCAAATTGTTCCATAACAAAAGAAGCTTGCTTTTTAACTTGATTTAGAAAAAATTGTATTCCCTTTCCCTTCTAAAAACAAGCCACATTGTAATAATTTTTGGATGTAAATGAAGAAATATATAAAGTACAATCAGATAAATGCAAAATGTGTTTAATTTGCAAAAGTGAGTAGCAAAGAAAATCTCCATCTGCAAGGAAAACAGAAGGTGCCATCTAAATAAATATAAAGATAGAAGCTAGTAGGATTCGCAAATACATATAACATTTAGCTGTCATCGAGTGTTTCGTTTTCTTCCGTCTAATATTAATAATCCAAAACTGATCTTGATTCATATAAAAAGTATTGTGCGCTGAGGATTCTTCTCACCTCTGGTCATCCATCACTTTTCAGTGCTGATTTTTTTTTTTTAATCCTGGATGAATCCTTTTTTTTAATCCTCCGTCGAATCCACAGGCGTCACAAAAGTAATATCGCTGTCTCTTTTAAACGGTGCATTCGAATGTGTCGTCTCAGCTAACCAACTCAGTCGCCATTGAGATCGCTGCAGTAGCACCCATTCAGCAGGTAAGTAATTTAGTTTTTGAGATACTTGAAGCTTTGTCCATCGTTTCTGATGTTAAGTGTTGATGCAATATTTTGATAATCAAGAGCTTAATTCTGAAGACCTGGATGATGCTACAGCCAGTGAATCTGAAGACTGCTAGAAGATAATTGAATAGATGAAAATTGTGAACCGTCTGATTCCATGCAAGTCATGTAAGTGCACTTCAAGACTTGTCCCAAATTGTGGAACACATTCTTCCAAGAAACTCCAATATTCCTCCAGAAACCTCACAGACCAGTATCATTCAACTGTCTCAAGGGAACATACAAGGTAGCGGCTGATATGTTTGGGCTGCCACTAAGGGACATATTTCAACTAGACCCTCTGCAAGGAATATCATGCATAATTCGAGGGGACCTATCCGTTCATATAGAAATTTGACTTTAATAATTAAAGTACAACTAAAAATACACGTTGCTTATTTATAAACCTTTTAATAAACGGTAATGTAAAACATTGAATATTTTTTTTTTTATTTTTTTTTTTATATGAAATACCGCACAAGAGTCCCAACTGATCCCGTCTGGAGCCAGTGAGACTATGGCATCCCCAATTGGGGTATGTTGTGAGGCAGAAGGTTGTGGGGAGGGGAAGGAGATAGGGAAGAGGAAGGTGGGGAAGTACCTGGCTATTCAGATCTGGTCACTAAACACGGCTAAAGCCATTTCAAGCAACGTTTCAATTCTGAATGGTGGTCTTACACCAGGGCGATACTGATAGTATCTTCCACTCTGGAACGTGCCACAAATATACTATATGAAATAACACAAATTAATCAAATAAAGTTTATTTGCGCACGCCGGGTTCGAACCCGCGACCTTCGGATTGTGAGTCGAGAGTCTTGCCTCGGGACCACGGAGGCCGTCTAAAAACCGAATATAAACCAATGTTCATTTGTTCCTTTCCTCAAAAAGACACTCCACACAGCATCTCAGATAACATAGGTTCTGAGGGAAATTGTTTTCCCCAGGGCCCAATTTAAATTTTATATTACTTTTAAAATCTATTATATTTGCGGAAAGTTCCAGAGTGGAAGGTACTCTCAGTATCACCCTGTTTTAAGACCACCATTCAGAATTGAAACGTGGCTTGAAATGGCTTTAGCCATGTTTGGTGACCAGATCTGAATAGCCAGGTATTTTCTCTTCCCATCTCCTCCCCCACCCCATTACCATTGCCTCTTCAGGAGCAGTTGGGACTCTTGTGCGGTATTAACATTAAAAATAAAAATAAAACTTTTTCAAATACCTGTCGTTTTGACGGATGGTGAGCTTAACCCTTAGGACAGTGTTCCGCAAACTTTTTGTGTTCAAGGTACACCTACCAATTCAGAAATTTTAGAGGTACGCCAAATAAAAAAAATTAAAATCAATAAAATATGAAAAGATGTTTATTGAGAAATGTACACTTGCTTAACTGAGCACAAGTGATCAAAATTTGAAGCAATCGTTAATAATGTTGCTTTCATCTCTTCGTCGATCGGCCTCAGGCATTTTTTTTATTTTTATTTTTTTCATTTAATCGTAGTGATAGTTGATTGCAATCTTTACAGCACAGGCGTCGGGTGGGAATGCTATCCCTGTTCTACCGGTATTTCAATGGAAGATGCTCTGAGGAACTAGCGTCATTGATCCTTTCGGCACCGGTGCATAGTCAGGAGACACGCCAAACACGCACCCAACGTATGTACACGGTTGACATTTTTCACATGAGAATGGGTCGTTGTTTCGACTTGTTCTTGAGTTTAACAGCTCGGCTATGGAACGATTTGCCGGCCTCTGTGTTTCCTCCCTCCTACAACATGGGTCTCTTCAAGACCAATGTTCATTCCTTCCTCTCCTCAAAAAGACCCTCCACACAGCATCTCAGATGACATAGGCCCTGAGGGAAATTATTTTCCTCAGGGGCTCCTCTGTGGAGTTAATGTAAAAAAAAAAATTGGTTGTCTGTAAAGTCGGTTTACGGACGATAATTTTACGTGATAATGTCATGAGCCGAACGCTTAGGCCGATCGTGCCTCTCTATCGCTTGTTCCGCGCTCTCGTCGAACGCCTAGGCCGACCGTGCCTCTCTATCGCTTGTTCGCCCGCTCGGCTCAGACGGAACGTGACAATGAGTCATGCTTTTTCGTGCATGCATTCGGTGTTCATGGATTTATAAGACATTATCACGTCAAAAAACTTCATAGTCCCCACCAGCACTTTCTCGGTCTCCTCCAACAAACTTCTACTCCACTCATTCCCTTGGCCAGTATGTAGTGTACGCCCAAGGTTTGTAGAAAACGCGTTTAGCACGGTTAGCTCATCGAGAAAGGTGATTGGCTAAAAAATCGTGACATAGCTAGAATTCCATGTTCCACCGAGAGATTTTAATTAATTACAATACAAGTAGTTTTACTTCAAGCTACGTCACGCATTCGAAATTTCGAAAGCGGCCTGATGTTTTTTTTTGAAAAAAGGCTAACAAGCTAACCTTAATTAACTCTTAGCGGTATTTTGGTATTCCAGTGAAACACATACAAAATAATTATAACCTAGTGTAGCAGTGAGCTTTTTAAAATAACACATATATATTGAAGTAACTAATACTGCCAAAAATTTGCCATTGTCAAAAATTTCATATAAAATTTGAATAACATCATATTTACTGACATTTTTGTCATTCAGTTCAAAATTTTGTAGTAAAAAAGTCAAAAATTCCGCCAAGGGTTAGGCGCATTTTCTACGAACCTTGGTGCACGCCCATTTACCAAATAAACGCTGTCTTCTGGTTAATGCAACCACATAAATTCAGCTATTCCTGCATTAGCCTATTTTTACACATCTAGTTTGAGACTTGATCCAATGCGCCCAACACATGTCCTACAAGTGCTTTTTGTGGGTGTAATGGAGTCTGTAGGGTTTCTTCTGGATTGGTCTCACTTCATATGTGGTAGTTTTTCTCTTTAACAAACCTGTTAAACCAAAAATGAGTGACATCACTGAGCACAGTTTTGAAATAAACAATGGAAATTACATGACAGACAAACTTCTTGGGCGGCGTTTGTGTACATAAAAAAAAATTGTGTGTTCTTTATTTTTCCCCCAAAGCCCCATAGTGAAACCAATAATAATTTTATAAGGAAAGGTAGAATAAATAAAACAGATTCCATATTTTATAATTTTTTTTTATTGGAAAATAAATTCCTTCCTAAAGTGAAAAGGCAACATGGTATATAGAATAAAATAGAAAACATTAAGAGGCTCTGGCTCCGCTAAGAGTCCTATGGTTTGTTTGTTTATTTACAGTTATCATTGTTTGTTTGTTTGCTTGTTTGTTTGTTTGCAGAGCCCCTCACAGAGACACCGGGAGGCGGCAGACAACACCAAGATGGAAACGGAAGTTGAATGGCACTAAACATAAATTAAAATAAGGCCGTTAATACCGATATAATACTAAACGAAAGGAAGATAGTAACTTGGAATGCCTTCAAAATAAATTAAATGACCATACATAATACAAATTTAACAGAAATAATTATTGCAAAGTGAAGACGGATCACTCGCATCTGCCAATCCCTAATTAACAAGCACATCCCGCACTAAACCAGAGATACAATATCATACGGGATTACTCCCCATCCACTATCAACACGTGCACAAACTTAAAGGCACAAACTTAGAGGGTTTCTTCGAGTGATCCAATCTCTAGTGTCACTAGATCTGATATCTAAATGTCCGTTTTTACAAAGGAAGGCCACGCACTGTCATCCGTTCAATGCGATGCAAAAGGCAGATATTTGAGAACACTGCTACAGTAGTAAGTGTTCCTCCTTAGAATTTATTTTATATATAAAAAATAAAACTACATGAAAAAGATATATTTTTATATTCTAAAAATAAAATTCTCTGGCCGTCGCTCTACACTTCCAATCGAAAAATTCCAATTTTAAGTGTTTTTTAATCAACTTTTTCATTCTATCAAAAATATTTCAAACCTCCATTTGATTAAATTAACATTTCTGAAGGCTTTAAACATTTCTGCTGGGAACATAAGTTCCATCCTTACTACTTGAGCTTACGGTCAAATAACATAACGACGAATAACATCCTGACTTGCTTTATAATAATCCAACCGCTCCAAATTCAACAATGCTATCGCAAGTTAGCCAAAATGTTATTGATATAACAATTCTAATAATATGTACATAATAATATTGGACGTGGCAGATCAAAAACATGAAATGGCAAAAGTCATACAGCAATATAATTTGGAGCAATTGAGCTACACAGCATTCACTGAATCATATCTCTGGCTTTCTGAAGTGTCCAATTTGTCATTATAAATTTTCTTATTAGCAATACTTGTTATTCGAATTAAGTAGATTTTTTTTTAATAAACAGAAATAAACTTCTAAAAATGCAGTTCAGCTTGTTTTACAAAATTTTAAGTAGATCGGAAATGAATTGATGGATTGTTATGGTTACACTTTTTGGCTGATAATACTATTATTATTGTCAATGTACAAAACAACAAACACAAACTGGTCAGTGTAGCCATACAGAACAAAGCATTTAAAGAAACATCACGCAATTATCATCAATATCACCAAGTAACGAGCACCTCAAATGGGAGAATAGTCAGTATCGGTTGGATGGAGAGAATGTGTTGGGCTGGAGTGATGTGTGTTGGCGAGGTGGGTTGGCTGACAGGGTCTTTACATGTTCTCGAACTGGTCCACCCGCCTCTTGGTGTTGCCCTTGCGGATCTCCCTCAGGGTCTTGTACTTGTCCCTTCCCTGACGCACATTCTCCCGGTGGATCTTGTCCATGGCCGTCTCCTTGGTGTCGTCACGGGACAGCGCCAGGTCTTGCTTCAGAGCCTGCAAAGGTTTGTTTATTTGTAAACACTTCATCTATTAATATCTAATTGTGACTTTGTTTTTTAATATAAATCTACAGTGTTATTCCAAAATCAAAGAAATTTTACACAATTGATCATCAAAACAAGAGGAAGGTCAAGTCTTCAAGAGATTTCAAAAAACCACCCCATCCCCTAACTCCCACCCCTTGAAATAGAATAATGCTGGGTACTTCAGTTCTAAATAATTATTAATACTGATTATTCTGCTTTTGCTGCCTTTATGCTAGTCTCACATGAGAGCACCCTCTTAATATATGGGTTTGGCCTGTTTCACCACATTGACGCTGCATTTGCAAGACTGGCTGTGAGTTTTACCAAATTTTACAGAGGAAGCAAAAAACTTCCCAGTTTTGCATTCAGATGTGTCAACAAACTAAGTTTGAATGAGTTTTGTGCGATAACAGTTAAACTTATGCTGATAGCCGAGATTGGGCACGACTCCTTGAATTAAAAAAAAAATTTTAGTGTAAAAAATGTTTTTCTAAAATCTGGCACATAGCCAGCGCAAAGATGATATCGTTATGATGAAATGGTCCAATCCCACATGTCGATTTATTGCTTGGATATTGCAATTTGAATCTCAAATTTTGTAACACTATGTAGAAAAAACAGTCCTACCAGCTTTTTCAGTGAGTTATCCATATTGAGAAAAGTAACTGACCTTGAGCTGATCGTGCAGGCGTTCATTACGCTCGGCCAGCGTGCGCCGATCTTCCACAGGGTCCACCACATTGTCTCCAGCGCCCATCAGGTCACCTCCGCCCCCGTTGGCCAGCTCCTCCTCGGATCCCTCCTCACCATCCTCATTCTCCTCATGCACATGGTGGTGCGTGGGCGTGCTGGACGCGGCCAGGAGTGCTGCCGCTTCGTGCTGGAAATACATATTCAATTTATTTACACATGTTTGTTGTCAGTTGTTCAGGTAGCGGGTCACTCTTCTTTCTTTGTGACTCTTTCTGTAAATCCGGTTCAATGAACTCTAGAACTTTTGCTTTGAATTTAACCTATCGGAATAGGAAAAAGTTTTGTTCAAATATCGGGAGTAAACTATGTTTTCATGTTTTATGCGATTGTTTTTGGTTAAATAGATAACGTATCTTATTATCTATATTTATTTCATGATTATATCAAAAGCAGACATTTCCCAAGAACACTTTATCGAAAAAATTTCAGAGACACCGTCAAAAGCATTAATGCAAATATATATATTTTTTTTAAATGAAAGACAAACATTCCCGGGTTACGAATAACCTGACAATATTTTAAAATCTCCTACTACATCACAGAAAGCGGAAAATGTTGCTTGTGTCGTAATGGAGGACTTAGCCAGCCGAGGAATCGAACACGGGACGCCTGGGCCCACCCAGGCGTCCCGTGTTGGCATTGCGTATGGCCCCAGCCATACGCAATGCCAACTCAGCCACTGACAGGTCAATATAAACTGATTTTATTATTTCTATATAACCTACACGAAAAGATGTTTTCAAAGAAATAATGACCTTTATACTACTTTGAAAGCACGTGCGTGAGTGCCATACACAGTTGTAAAAAGTGGAGCGCACATGTGCTCCAAAAACAGTCCGCTGGTTAACTGTCATTTTTAAAATTGGGAGTGTTTGGAGAATTCGGACAACTCATAAAATATCTACCTACAAAATAAGAGGAAATACTTTTAATCACCATTTTCAAAATTGGAACTAATTTGTCCAGAATTCAGACCATCTGTGATTTATCACGGGTCTGGGCTAGTTATTTTTAATACATACATATTGCTTGGGGTTATGAATCATTTGGAGTAAAGTTTTGAGTCTCCCTCGGGCGTCCACAACTTCTTGCATTCAAACCAAACTTTGAAATTTTCAGCGAAATCTGAGTATTTTTGGGTCTAAAGGGCACCCAAAGGAAAAATGCCTCTTGTGTATATATTGTGATTATGATAATTGTAACCTGCTTGCGACGAGCCTCTTCGACCTCATCCTGCAGACGCCTGGTCTCTGTATCCTTCAGTTCCACCTCTTGCTGAATGCGCATCACCTCCTGCTGCTTGGACTGGATCTCATCCTCTAGTTTCTGCCTCTCGGCGGCCTCCATGTTCTAAAATACAAATTTAATAAATGAATAAATTTTATTAAAATAAAAATAAATCATAAAGTTTACACCAGATATAATACTTCATGGTGGTTGGAGGTAATGGTAACACCGCGACATGGTAAGAAGTATGTTCTTAGCATTGATATATCAAAATCTAGATTTTGTGTACAAATTTGCAAGACCCAATTTGCAGCTCCCTATCGAGTTCCATTGCCTCATTTCAAAAGACTGGCATCCTTGCTCCAAAATAACAAGAGCACAAAATTAAACCCAAATTGCATAATGTACTTGGTCATGGATTCATTTGGTTCGCTTTCCTATTGGCGCATCACAGGTTTGAAACTTAAGAATCCAACTTCATGTACAACTGTGTTGATGCGCCGCACGCAAAGCGATTGTTGAGCATGAAGTTAGTGACAAAACTACTGTAGTAACTAGATAAGATTGTGTGAGCATTTTTTTTTTGAACACTTTAAACAAAAGGATCCGAAAGACTCGTGTTGGAAAGTGGGTCACATACAAATCTCAAAGATCATAATTACATATTCAATAAAAACTGTAACACCAAAACAATTTTATTTTAAATCGCCCTGGTGTAAGACCACCGTTCAGAATTGAAACGTTGCTTGAAATGGCTTTGGCCGTGTTTAGTGACCAGATCTGACTAGCCAGGTACTTCCCACCTTCCTCTTCCCCATCTCCTTCCCCTCCCCACTACCTTCAGCCTCACAACATACCCCAATTGGGGATGCCATAGTCTCACTGGCTCCAGACGGGAGCAGTTGGGACTCTTGTGCGGTATTCATGTAAAAAAAAAAAAAACTCACTGGACATATTAACCTTTGAAATGCTGAGCTCCCGGGATCTAATACCTCTGTAGTAAGGTGAGGGTAAAAATCCCACAAACAGAAAGTATTATTTTCAGATTACCAATTGGATATGGTGGCGCTCATCGAATACAATTTTTTTGTATACTTTTGGCGCTTGAGAAGAACATACCTTAGTTTCCTCAAGGCGAGTCATCATGGCTTGCAATTCGTTCTGTCTCTCTTCCAACTCTTCCTTGGCAGCTTGCAGCTGTCGCAGCTGCTCTTCCAACCTCCGGATCATATCCTGGGCTTCCACAAGATTTGCCTGAAATAACACAAAATAATTAGAAATCTCACTTTTTCTTTCACACTTAAACCGTGCAATTATTAAAAAATATCTGCAATTTTATGTCGCTATGTTTATCCACTGCTCAAAATGAGCTAAATTTCTTGGTTGACTGGATAACAATATATTTAAATGCCTAAAAAGCATTTATATAAAAGTTCCACCCTTACACTACCTTCAGAAGGAATACTTGCATATACCTGACAATCTCCTCACTTAGAGCCACTTTGTAATTATTGAATCATTTACCTATTTGCATTGGCTCTATTTGTGTATAAATGTACATATGTGTGCATGTGTTTATACATATGTATGCAAATATATGTGTAGTGTGCACATTTATGCGTAAATGTACATATGTATACATACGTATGTATGTATTTATAATATTTGATTTGATCCTCCTTGTTTTATGTACCTACTTGTTATTTAATTTATTATTATGTATTAAACTTAGAGCCACACTAAGAATGCTGAGATGAATGGTGTACTCACCTATAATTGGAATCATCGCAATAACTATATTGAAAATGTAAATTATCGCAATAACTGTATTGAAAATGTAAATGTAGGTAGATAAAATTATAAAGTATGAACAAAATAGGTATATGAATATGATAAAATAAAAGGTTGGGTTATTTTTGTTGTTTGTCTCTTCTTTTACTTCACTATCCTTCAATGTTCTTTTTTGTAACTATTCTGTTTTGTAACCGTTTGAAAATATGTATTGTAAAAACATGAAGATATCTTCACATTTACGTCGATTCAATATTAAAATCTATTTGAGAAATAAGAAAAATGATGAACCTGTGATCGCTCCATTTCTTCCTGTAGACTACGCAGGCGGTCTTCGTATTCCTGCTGTTTGCGTTCCGCTCTCTCTCGGGCAGCAATCTCCAGCTGCAGCTTTTCTCTGAAAAAGTTAAACATTATTGATTAGTGATTGCCTGAAACTGGTCGGATTTCATGGCCAAAAGTATTATCGTGAATTATTTTTGGGTTATTTTGCCGCATTGCACTAACTCCTTCTTTGGCCAATATTTCGGACAGCATCACAGTATCCGCCCTGATGATGGTCACTGTCCGATATGTTGGCTAAGGAAGTTGGTAGAACAACATGGCAAAATAACCCAAAATTAAATCATGATAAAATGGATAAATGGGATTCCATCAAGTTACAAAAACAGACATTTTAAAAAGTGAAAACACTGATTTAGATTTTGAGAAGAGTAATATATACGAAATGCTACAACTACGTCAATTTGCAACCACTTTGAAATAAATATGCAGATCAAAATTACAATTCAACATGTCCTTTACATATCTGTTATTTACAGAAGAAATCTTACAAATCCGTTATTTACAGAAGATTGTAACATTGACAGTACATATATCACTAGGTAAATAATGATCTGTTCTGAGATAGATGGTCATGAATTAAGCGCTGCTAATAATAAAGTTAAACAAAAGAAACTTAGTATAATACATTGTCAATTAGTGGAATGGTGTTTGTGGATTGCTGACTGTTTTATAGGATCTCCCCGATTAGCGTCAGGGTGATAGATACTCTCAGTTTCGCCCTTGTGAAAGACCACCATTCAGACTCGAAATGTAGCTATAAATTGCAGTAATCGTGTTTAGTAACCTGATCCGAGTAGCAAGATACTTATCTAGTTTTATTTAACCATCTCCTTCCTCTCCCTGCTTTCTGTAGCTTCATAAAATACTCAAAAGTGGGGGTGCTGTGGTACCACTGACTCCGAGCAGTTGGGACGCATGTGCAATATTCACATAAAAATAGATACGCAAAAAGCACAGAATAATTACCTCTGCTGCTGCTTGGCGATTTTTTCATCCCTAGCCTGCGCCTTCATCTGCTGGACATCGATGGTGTCCGGTTTGCGGCGGCGCATGTAGAGCTCGTGATTGCCCATGCACAGCGCGAGGATGCGTTTGTTGATGCGCACGCGCGGCGCAAAGAACACAAAGTCGGGCGCCTTCTTGTCGATGGGCTTGATGATGAACTTGCGCTCACTGAACGAGATGTTGCGGATCTCTGACCAAGGGAAGCCGATCTTGGGAGTTAGCCTGGAATTCAAAGGACATAATGAAATTAACAACTTGTAGCATAATTTTGTAATACCACTAAAATGATAAACTTACAAAAAGAAGTATGTTGTGGGTGCGTTGTCTGTGTTCAAAATAAGATTAACTTTATCTTAAAAATATCTAAATCTTTCTTGAACAAATAATCATTTATTGGCCTGCTCAGGGCCTAGAGTTGAAAAGTCTTGTATAAATTGGTGTAGACCACACTTCTAGGGAAGTTTGCCTAATATTACATCCACATACACAGAGAAGATGGAAAACTTCAAAGTCTAACAATAAGTCCAATAATTTTTATCATTGAACGTATTATTGAGAATTTCTCTCCAAAATGCTTGATTGAATGGAAAATGAGTGTTTTTAAGTCTGCACTTATTTATTGAAAGGAATGCCAAGCTGTGTTTATGATTTTTTATGAGTAATGCCGTCAACCAAAACAGTGCCATGTTTTATAAATAAATAAGTGCTGCACAAAAAAAACATTGACGTTGTAAAACCTGTACCAAAGGTAAGAGATTCTAATTGAATCGCAAAATAATTTAAACCTTGTTTATCGTCTGTCTCACAAAAACAAATCTACCATAAATCATTGATACCAGACATTAGTGGGCCACACACATATTCAGTAGTTTGGATAATTGAAATTTGATACTTACTTATCATCCTTCTCGTAGATATTGAGTCCCAGAGCATCCACTCCTAGCCACAGCTCGGTGCCCTTCTTGTTACGGATCTCAAAGTAGTTGACTCCGTACATCTCCAGGTCCTGGGCGATCTTCAGGTACTCCATCATGGCGTCCTCGCGCAGCATGGCGCGATGTTCATGCCACCAGGTCGTGATGGATTGTTCCCATTCATCCTTGGACATCTTGTGCTGGTCCATTACTCTGAAATAGAAGGATTGTCGTTTGACTTAAATGTTTACCAGACAGTTTTATTAGACCATCAATTTGGAATGTAAACTTTGCTTGAAATGGCTTTAAGATTCCGTTTCTCATTCCGCTGCCCCTGTTTCTTCAGCCTCACAACTTTATCAAAACAGCAAAACCATTTGTATTACATAAGTTTTAAAATGGCAAAAAAAAAGCCATTGAAATTGTCATGAGAAATTGTCAAAAAATATCCGTGTTAGATATATCCTATAATAAAAATAAAATAGCAGATAGTTGAAATTACTATCAAAATCTCCAAGGAAGTAGCACGGCTAAAAAAATAACTTCTGAATTCCAATATCAATGAAAAGTATCCGTTATTGGGAAAAATCCGCTAAGGTTCGGTAAAACTGGGGTCATATGAGGGAGACGTATGTACAAAGCTGCCACCAGAAAAGGGCGTATGAAGAAAGCAGATATCAGACAAGATAATGAAAGGGTTTTACCTTTGCGGCAGCAGACGATCATTGGCCAGGAATCCAGAATTGTGGTTGGCCTTCTGGAAGTCCCCATGGCGTGCCTGCACCGCATACGAAGCTAGAAGTACGGACGTTTCAGGCGGGCAATATATCTCGTCTGACAGGATGGCATTCTTGACCTGGAATCAATAAAATCATCGTCATGTTTTGCACTTCGAGAAAAAAAATCACTCTTACACAATATTACAAACACTGCACATAGCATGAAATTGAAGTTGCTATATTGTCCTTTTACAATCAAATAAAATTTATCTGCACATGTCGGGATTTGAGCTGGCGACCTTCGGATCGCTAGTCGAGAGAGCCTTGCCCCTCGATGTTTATAGAATTCATTCATTTTGGCATAGACAACGCATCGCGTTTTTTTTTTTCTTTTAACAGGTTTACAGAATATCTGGTGGGGTCCGTCCCGAGAGTTCACAAATAATAATGCTGCATATTGGAGGTTTGGTCCCAGGAGTTCATAATATTGCTTTTTCAAACTCCACTTTTTTACGACACAACTGTTGCTGACCACAAAAAGAATTCACAAATAATAATGCTGATTGTTGGAGGTTTCACTGATGGTGCCAGGAATTCATAAGATTTAGCGGTTTTATACCTGAAGGTAGAACAGCCGGAGGGTGATATCTTGAATGAGTTCTTCAGCCACGTCCTCAGGGTAGAATTTTGCCCGGAACTTGAACTGCAGTGGATTTTCTTTTTTGACATCTTGGTTCATGACCTGGAATAAATAAACTTACGTAAGTACACCTCTAAGATCATACAAATAATACAGACATTTAAACAATAGAAAAAGTGGAAAATTACAACATTTAAAACAAGCGGCAATTCAAAGAAGCTTTACAATATTATATTATAAATAACAAATTAATACATTGTAGTAATGTAATGTTATTTAATCAACAAATGAGGGGTACCTATAGAAACGCAGATACCAACCTCAATAATTATTATTATACTATATATTATTATCTTGTATGAAACTAATTATTTACACACCCCAAAAGAATGCTGAATTATTAATGTCAGCAATATACAATAATAAATAAAAAGTTGAGCAAGCACACTACGCAAAATTTTTGCTTTGTTTAGTAATAATATATCTCTGTAATTTTTTTACACACAGCAATGACTACAAGCAAGCAGTGGCGGCTGGTGACACTTTTCATAGATATCTAAAAATTGAAGAAAAAAGAGCCCATTTTTTTTTTCTTTTTTGAAAAATCATCGTTTTGCACGAAGATTTCAGGTATTTAATTGAACACCAGATAACTGAAATCTTTATGCAAAAGAGAATCGGCAATACAATAATCCATAAAAAATGTTTTTATTCAACCTTAGCCCTAAAAAAATTCACCAGAAAACACTGTTCGGATGATTTGTTACTAACTACTTAATTGTTTTTACAATGCGACCCACAGCCAGGAGCGCATTAATGACTTTTAATAAAAGAATGACAACATATAGAATAAGTATTAATATTATAATCATGAATAAAACATTACAATAATAGTGCAACCACCGAGAGACTGACCGCAGTGACATCACAAACCAGAAAAAGATTGACAGATTTAAAAAAAATGTAGCTTTTGATTTCACTGTAGTCAATCACTTAGTGGGCGGAGTATAACACTGATTCCAGAATAAAATGCATAAATCAAAGTTTAAAAAAAGAACTGATAAATACTTCCAAAAGCAGAAGATTAACTTTGTAAATTTAAAAAAGGAACCGATAAATACTTGCAAAATCAGAAGATTAATTTTTTAAGTTTAAAAAAATAACTGATAAATACTTCCAAAAGAAGAAGATTTACTTTGTAAGTTTAAAAAAAGAACTGATAAATACTTCCAAAAGCAGAAGATCTTTGTAAATTTAAAAAAGGAACTAATAAATATTTCCAAAAGTACAAGATTCAGTTTGTACAATTAAAAAAAAGAACTAAGAAATACTTTCAAATGTAAAAGATTCGATTTGTACATTTGAAAACGAACAAATAAATACTTCCAAAAGTAGAAGATTCATTTTGTACATTTACAAAGAACTAGAAATAGTTCCAAGTGTCGTCTGTCGTATAATTGAATCAGTATGTTAACTGTCTCTTGGTGCAATGTCCATGATGCGCTCCTGCATTAATGAAAAGTACCTACTCTCTCCTTACCCATGAGGAAAAAGGCATAGACCCTGTCTTTTGCCGCCAGACACGCGAGCCAACGGAAGCAGTAAATCAAAACAAACAAAATACCATCATTTCATTTCAATAATATACAAATAAAAAACACAATTTGCAAAACAATGGGCGGATCTTCAATGCTAAACCTACATCATTTGCGAAAGAAAAATTACGAATGACGAAATTCGTAAAGAATGCAAGACTGATGTAAGGATCAATTGTTTGAATCATCGAAAAACTTCGATTCCGAAAATAAGCAAATTTGTAGTATTTTATGTCTATAGAAAAATTCCTGCCCTTTTTTCGTCGAAGTCATCGTCCGTTAGTAATAATTGATTTGAAACATCATTCAAGTTTCGAAATCTAATCGTACCACGCAAAAACTTTTCGCAAATTTATTTGTTCAGGTCAAAATATTTTCAATATTACTGTATTTTCGAAAGAATGCGCGGTGTCTACAACAGGACCAGTTTATAAATCCCAATAAATTATTGTTTAAATTAGTTGATTTCTAGAAGAAAGAGAAAGAGGTGAGCTCTTCTCTCATTGTAAATTATATTTTTTTAATCATTATAGTAATATTACTTGTCGGTTTAGGTGAAGAATATTGAATAATATCAAATTATTATTATCCATAAACCACAAAAGAAACAATAAAAAAGTTATTAACTGAATTCAAACCGTACCACATAACATAGGTTTATGTACCTGTATAATGTATTGTATGAATAATACAGTATCTACTCAAATAATGTAATACAACACCAGCAAAATTTAAGGAAAACTTTAAAATAAAATAATATCGGCCTAGGTACGAAATACGTAACACACACACAACGCGAAATTTACAGTATAAATTGAAATAATATTGTCATAAATATTTAAATGCGCGATTTTTCAGATAAAAATTCAAAGCAGGATTTAAAAAGTACAACGGGATATAATATTTTGAAGATATTGATAAATTTAGACCATATTTTGTGTAAACAAATAATGCAAAATAATTGTTCAAATAAAAAAAAAATCGGCTAGCGGTTGTTACACCGAATTTGAACAATTCATCAAATTTCAAAGTTAATATTCAAGTTCTGTAAAAGTCCTTTTCAATTATCAAAGTACCTACTGTGAAACAGCTGGCCCATAAAGAAATAATAACCGAACTTGAATAGAACTTTCACAGAACTTGAATTTCAACTTTGGTGAATTGTTCAAATTCTGTGAAACGATCCATACTTAGGACGGGTTGTTTCAAAAAATTTGATGAGTTCATCAAATATTTGAAGTTAATTTTCACGTTCTGTGTAAGTTCTATTCGAGTTCTGTTACTTTATCTTCATAGGCCAGCTGCTTCATAAAACTGAAATCATCACAGAACTTGAATAGAACTTACACAGTACGTGAAAATTAACGTCAAATATTTGACGAATTCGTCAAATTTTTTGAAACAACCCATCCTTAGGTTGGGTTGTTTCAAACTCTCGTCACATTTGATGAACATCAAATTACTGATCAGCGCCATATACATTCACATTTGAACTATCCCCGAAATGCAGATTCTCGGTGTGTTTTAGCTTTAAGTTTTTTGATCGGCTATCAAGAATAACGGACATGTTGTCATGATCACAACATATGTAAACATATGCTCAAAAGCTGGAACAACACCGATAAACGCTGTTCGGGCATAAATCAATGGTTTGGGGGCAAACGTCAACTTTCAAAATGGTGCTGACAGACGATTCTATGTTCAAGCTTAGTTAATTAATTGGTTAAGGTAATCTCTCTGCATACGCTTGAGTGAACAATTATACAAAATTGCTTTGTTCAACTAACACATTACGTAGCATAATATCAAGCGGTTTTCACACATTGATTAAGTATAATTGGTTATAATACTATTCGGTATACGGGAAATACAATATTACGCTTCGTGTTATCAACAGTATTATAGCTAAGGGGAAACAGTTTTGCTACCAGGTGATAAAGCATATATTTATGATTCGCAATTAAACGAGGATTTTTATTGATAGCGGCCATTGCAATTCGAAACAACATAGCTCCTGTGTTTACCGTTTCTGAAACCAATCTCAGTCAGTCATAAAATCGAGTTACTTTGTGTAAAAGCGAGCCAATCTACCGTAAGAAATACAAGTTCAGGTAAATTATGTACACGGTAGTGACGTGTCGTTCACGTGTGAAGCGCCTCGCACAGATCATTCCCCAATCTACGCGTCACAGATCATTCCGATTCTCGCGAACAAACCTATCATATGATCTGTGAACAATACGAATCAGAAACTTCATGATGAAAAATACACAAGTACACAAATACAAAAATACCAAATATACAAATACACGCTTCTTACGAAGCGAAGGAAAATCATTAATCATAAACTCGCGACTTCCAAAAGGATTTTATTATTACGTACATTTTATTACTAACTTCAGGGAGATAAAAATAAATCAAATTCAAAAAATTTCTAATTTCAAAAAATTTTAAATTTCAAAAAATTTCCAAATTTCAAAAAATTTTCATTTCCCAAAAAGGCCAATTTTCAAAAAGTTAACTATTGAAGATAAGCAAAATAGAACGTGAGAACGACTCCGAGACGCTCGCGAATCTTGTGAAAGCTTCACTAAAAGATGAACGATTTAAATGAAAAAATGTGTGTGTTGTGAGATATTGATACAGGAAGCCAACTTTAAAATAACAAGCTGCATATTATTTATATTTTTAATCGTCTTAAAAAAATGAGTAATCAAAGAGAGAAAAAATATCGACATGTTTTGTTTTGTTGACTATAAACATTTAATTTTATAGCATGCCTTTTAAATACATTTTATAACATGGTGAGCATACTTCTTGATATTTTTATTAACGTATTTCCTGAATGAATTCAATTTTTCACCTTATCCGATAAGAACTTTAATTTTTTGACGTAATTTATGGGGGATGGGTATGAATCTGAGGTCAATGTTTTCAGGACGTATAAACCCAACCCACCCACTGCGGTGCAAGGCGATGGGTCGAGAGAGTTCAGCTGGAGAGATAAAAAGATTTCACACAAACAGTCTCGCCACGAAGGTGTGCAAAGGAGGTGTGCATCCGCCGATAAACCTAACCCCATGAACTCAGACACCCCTATTAAGTCACCAAGCTCAGCGAACCAGTTGGGGTGATCTATGTCAGGGGTGTTGGTTATCCAATAAATGGTTCCCAGGGCGGCCGTAACCATACCCTCCACACAAATTGCTTAAAATAGTTGCGTAGAGCTAGAAATTACAGACCGAAAAACTATGCGAAATTTCGTGATATGTACACATACTTTCTGCTTTACAGTTTTAGCTAGCTAAAACGGTTTTTTAAATCAATACATTTTTTTCAATAAAATCTACATTACATCAATACTCGTCACTGTAAAGTTAAGATTGTCAATTTGTAAAAGCAGTACGGTCAGCTCCAGTGACGTAAAATTGAGATAGTTGTTATATTTCTAAGTTGATGGTAAAAGAAGATAAACAAGCAAAAAGTCTGGGGATAATCTACGTGTTTGTTCTACTGGGGTTGGCGGGTTCAATTGACACGGTACTGAATATTAGGACTGTACGAGGTGAACACGGGGTGGGGGAAGTTCTCATGATACCAGGTCATCCTCGATGTCGTACTCCGTCTCCTCGCGGTCCAGGCCATCGCTGGACTTCCATCTTCTCCACGTCTTGCCGACGCACTTCATACCCTTCTCCAGAATATTGTCTGGCTTTAGAGACAGAAAAACATCAATTGGGACTCACAAAGGCTAAATAACAAATAAAATAACGATCATTGTAGCTCTGATGTGTAGATCGAATGTAATAAATACATTTAGAATAAAGAGCAAAAAAACATTTATGATAAGAAAAACGTGGTATTACATCAAGAGGCCAAAGTCTCCACAATTTAACGTGTAATAAATATTCAGACAGTTCTCACATACACCTTCTTCTCCTTCTGCAGCCCTCTCATATCGGAGGTTGGTTATCATCAAGGCAATCTTTACTGTTGAGATGAACTAGTACCAGTCGCCTAACAGGCTTTTTACACGATGCTTTTTTCGTCCAGTTTCCATACGTCTTTTCGTGTGGACTCTAAACGAAAGACGTATTGTATTTTGGTACCGATTTTCGAACAGTTTAAGATGGCGGACATTATTTGACATCTGTCGCTTGTCATTGTTTTAAGTAACTAAATTATGTGGAAACGTTGCATTTATTTTTCGTTTTATATTAAAAATAATGATAAAAACACAAGATGTGTTTATTACTAATTGTGAACGTGTATTTTATTATTAGGTTTTGTGAATTTCGCATGTAGGTATATTTTTATGATTTATGACGGCGACGGCAAAGGCAAATGACAAATGCTTTCGTGTGGTCTACGGTTATGTTCCCCCCCCCCCCCTGACACATCGTCACATTTGTGAGACCCCCTCCCCCCCTAGTGTGACGGAGCCGTGAAATCAATGCTTCTTTCATGTTAAATGATTTTGCATTTGTTGCGCCCTTGTGACGTGACGAAGAAATTGAAGTTTCCTTATTTTTATATTAATTATAATTTCGAAATGTTTGGCATATATGAACTGTCAATACGAACAGTAATTGGTCACAATGACGCGCGTTAAATGGTAGAGACTTAGCCTCCCAGATAAATAAATAATTTACGGATTAATAATAGCAACAATTGAAGCTTGCAACGTTTCGTTGTTTCTAATGGCTTTCCCACACGCCGGATTTAACAGTTGTTGTTATGCATTTAGTGTTATTTGAAGGCATCCAAGGGTACCACGGCCTTTCTCTTTCAACAAGGTTGTCTGACCCGGTCATGATGGGCCCGCAAATTAAACGACCTCGAAGGCAGCGAGCAATGACTAACCGAGCCCTCCAAAAAAGGGTTTCGGTTGAAAAGGCGAGACACGAATCGTTATGGTATATTTCAAACAGTAATATTAATATATAATAGCTCCGCCTTAGTTATCAGAACTGGACATTTCAGAAAATACTCATTCACGGCAATCTATTCTTGGTCGGCAGCGTCATCACGTCATTAGCTGTCAGGCTCAGGGAACCAAAGCGCAACCTACTAAGTTAGCGAAAGAAAAGGCGAAACTTAAAACGCACCTCTTTCTAGATAATTTAAGGCGGTACACAACCCTAATAATTTTTGTTTGCTCAAAACTCACATTTTAATAATTTCCGGCGAATTCGTAACTATAATAACTTTTTTACTCCAACGGACCCCTGGGGATGTAAGTTATATTTAAAATTAATAAAAACATACCTTACCACTAATATATTTTACGTACAATTATTTTAAAACTTTATAACCAGTTTTTCAACTAAAAAGTTAGCGGTAAGCACCAGATTTTATTTTTCTAGACGATGAATTAATAACTTCGGGAGGTACTCATTTACAAACATCTTAAATATTTGTAACATGTTCTACAGAATGAATTAAAATAAACGCGGCGGAATCTCCAGGCCCACTTCGACCGTACGTTCGTCTAATACGACGTGCCGCGGGGTATATTTGTTTACACGCTTTCTTCATTTACGTCGTTAAGATTCCCATATTATTTGTCTTCTTTTCTTTAGGGCAAAATAGGGCAAATTCGACAGTAGGTCCGTCCAATCTTCTTCGTCCGCTTCTTTACTTACGTCGTTAAGATTCTGAATATATTTTAGGGTATATTGTCGTCTTAATAGTTGAAAACCTTTCATAGCTATCCCATAATGTCTAAATTTAATAATATAGAACTCATTTTCTTTTTGCAGCATTTTTGCAAACATGTTTCTCCTGTGTCCAAAGCTTTTCGCAGCTCTCAAAATTTTTTGTAAACGGTAATTACTAACTATTATCTATACTCGTGACTCGTACTTTCTTTTATAAAAAGTCATAAATGTCAAAGTGCTTTAAAGGTAATACTGACTTATTAACTTTTAAGTGTGTAAGGGCCCTTGAGATACAAGAATAGATTTTCAATTTGATCGTTCTATTATCCAACATGTTCGGTTTAATACATGTTGTAATTAACCACATTTAAAACGGATAACAAGTCGGTAGTCCAATCGACAAAGGTAATCCTTCAACACGAAGGGATTGACGGGTTATTAGTGTGATATCGTGCAGTTAAACTTTGCATTTCAATCATTAAAATTTAATGATAGCCAGTCAAGTCGTAGAAATGCAACCATCAAGAACTGCCAAGACTTGATTGCACGAACCATCATTAGATTTATACACAGTACCTTTACGCATACACAAGTAACAAAATATGTTTATATTTGAAAAGATCTCATCACAATATACAATGATTAATAAACATTTTTTTCTTCTGTTCAATTGTACAGATACGTGGTTCAATGTCATACACACAGCAAGTCGCAGAGAAAACTATATGTCACGTTGTTGTATAAGTAGATAGACAAGAAAACGTCTCACAAGTGAGAAATACATAATAATTACGATACACCGCGATTAACATACCAGCACATATGCAAATGAAGTAACTGTTCGTTTTTCATCATTATGTTTCGAATGATTAGAATATTACTCGACCTTCTCAGTTTTTGGTGCGATCAGTTGACATTCAAGGACATGGGAATAGTGACGTTTTTATAGCTTAAAATAAGCGGACTCTGACATTTCTTCGTGTAGCTGTTTTTTTCAGACGAATTAGCATAAAATAGGTAAACTTTTGGTAGCAAAGTTCGCTGGATAATTTATTTGTTAATTTAAGTACTTGTAAAGTAACATTCATTGAATTCAGACATTTGAATTGTATTGGTTGAAATCGGAAGTTTACATTACTGTGAAGGTAAGTTTTGTACTAATGTAAAAAATATTTGTTTATTAATTAATTTAATTTAATAAGGACTAAAATCTTCACCACAACAATAAAAGCAAAAAATTAGATAACTTAGAAGCACTTGAAATTAGAAAATCAATAAATAATAAATCTAGTATTTTGAATAACCAAATAAATTTATCTTTTAGTCCTATTTTAGACATATTTCCAATAAACCGCGTAATTCTTCCCGGAAATCCCTTATTACTCCTTCCCTTTTGTTCACCTCTTACTCAAACACTTAAAATGTATATATATGTCCGACTATACTCTATATCGTAGGTTAGCTCCAATATTCTCCTGGCGGAGGAAGGGTGCTTCCGAAACCGGTAGAGTGTGAATAAAATAAAATTAAAGTGGTCTATAACGAATTTATATGTTTTTATTGTAAAAATAATATATTAACTATTAAATTTTGGCAAGGACTAAATAAAATACATAAAACAATTTTAAATAACATGCTCAAATAAACGTAAGAGTGCGCGCAAACAAACAATAATGGCAACAATGTGTTGACTTTTCACGCCCACTATAAAATGAAGTTTTTTGATTAGTTAAAAGTGGCCTTGCGAAATCACCATAAAACTATAAGACTAATTTATTATGTTTACATCAATTATTTATCAATGTCATGCATTGTTTTACTCGGGTGAAATGTGGTTATAGCATCCATACCTTGTTTAATGGGCGTTATCAGAAAAATTAAGATAATGATTAAGGTAAATGACACGATTAATCCAAGTGACAAAACATGTTACTCAACTCAGATGCTTCAATAAGTTTTTCGTTTTAAAAATGATAAAAAAAATGTTGTGTAACAAACAATCTAATTGTTATGCATATTTCCGAACATATATTGATTAGTTCTTCGATCCCGAATACTTTCTCATTTCCACATCGCTTCGTCTCTTACCAATTGTTAGAGCGAGGGATGCTATTATTGATTGACTTCACCTTCTGCCGCTCAGGCTTACAGATGTGATCCCTGGAAGGGATGTCACAGCTGGGATGAACGATATAAGATCATCAACTCTAGAAAGTTGAGTGGCTTCCCAGTTCTTACCGCGCATCTTCAAGTAAATCTCTGGCAGGACTGGAATTCTTTCAGCTAACCCAGAGTGAATAAACTAGTTGAAACTCTTTGGTAAAAGGTAAAACGAGTAGTTAACGGAACAATTAAGTTACCTTTGGGAGTGAACCCATAAAGTTATTGTTAAAGTTTATTACACTGTCTTACTATAGTTGAACTGATCTAAATTGCAAAATAATTGTACCCAAAATAAAGACTAACTTAACCGCTCCGCAGGTTTTTTACTGCTAGGCCCTGCGGGCGGCTTTTGGTTTGGCCTCGCCCAGTTAGTTTTGGTGACCATTTTATAAATTCAATAGGAGAACTGGTTCCAAAATTAGCCCGTTCCTCGTATCCACTGTCAACCAGAGGTGGCTAGTCACCGGGACGGACAATGACGTCATATGTAATATACAGCCGCTTTATACAACTGAGTATTACCGTCTCTTTTCCAATCTTTCCATATCCGGTATTCCAGATCACAAATTCGTAGAACTTATACCTAGGGGGGTACTTCCCTATGGGTCCTGCCGACGGAAGTGGCGGCATCTTGTGACGGATTCTTGAATTCAAAACCTAATTAAAACGGTAGCTTTGTTTGAAATTCCACGTACACAGATGTTATTTGTGGCGCGGCGCGTATGCCAGAGTGGTACATACGCTCAGTATCGGAATGGAACGTTGCTCGAAATTGCTGTTTCCGTGTTCAGTGACCAGATCTGAATAGCTGGGTACTTCCCAACCTTCTCCCTACCCATTTATTTCACCTCCCATTCCCTTAAGCCCCACAACAAACCCTAATAAAATGGGCCTTTTTTTGAAGTGTGATAATTATTACTATTGATTGAAGCGGTGGTATCGTTTTATAATGTGAGCTTTAGAATCGATGCATCCTACTCACTGTCAGGTAGATTAGTTCACCTGGGTCACTAATGAGATTGTGGGTTGCCGACCCACATACGCGCCAGTCCCTCTGTCTCACTCTCATTCACCTGTCACCACCCCCAGTCACCAGTCACCAGTCACCAGTCACAATCCCCAATCACCACCCTACCTGTCTTACACCGAGTCGTAAAACCTACGCAAGTAATCAGTACTCATACAATATTAAAATAAAATCTATGAAAAATATAATTTGACGGCCGGCGGGGTCCAGCGGTTAGGCTCTTGACTCACATTCCGAAAGTCGCGGGATCGAATCCCGGCGTGGCAAATAAATTTTATTTGATTAATTTGTGTTATTTCACAATTCATTCATTTAAAATAATTTATAGTATATTTGCGGCACGTTCAAGAGTGGAAGATACTCTCAGAATCGCCCTGGTGTACGACCACCATTCAGAATTGAAACGTTGCTTGAAATGGCTTTAGCCGTGTTAGGTGACCAGATCTGAATAGTCAGGTACTTCCCACCTTCATCTTTCGCCTCTCCACCACCTTCAGCCTTACAACATACCCCAATTGAGGATGCCATAGTCTCACTGGCTCCAGACGGGAACAGTTGGGACTCTTGTGCTGTATTCATATAAAATAATAATAGCAACAACTATCAATGAAAGTATGAAACAGAAAAACAGGAGAAAATAAGAAGGTAAGACTCAACCCAGATCCTCTACCAATTGATTTATTGCTACCTAACATTTCTGCCATTTTCGTCAATATCATATTTCCATTTTTGAAGCACTAATAAATAATGTTTCTATATATTTTTATAGAAACATTATATTTTTTGGCTGCCATTTCTTTTGTGTGTTTACAAAGTTCTGCTCGAATATGTTTACCTAGATGGTGACTCGGATAAACCTACCCAGTTTTATATAAATGTGACATCTTTCGACTATTATGCAAGTCTAAACTGAATATTCAATTTATTCGAAATAACTTATGGAAGTTTATAAACCTCGAAATATTTTAATCATTGGAGAAGATCAACAACTCTTCATTGAGAGTTTATTTTGTGCCAAATATTACAATCAGCTTAATAAGTTAACCCAAATAATCGAATAAAAGTAAAACTTAAAAAACTTTATTACGTCCACGATGGACCCCTCCGGGAAATCGTTGGATGAATCAGGGATTTTACGTGGAGGGTCTTGTTGAGAAGATGAAGTAGTGAACTTGGGTCTTGAAGAGAATCCAGGTTGGAGGTTGGAGTGATGAAACACAGAGGCCGGCAAATCCATATTATATACTATAATATTATAAATGCGAAAGTGAGTGTGTTTGTTTATTACGCTTTCACGTCTAAACCACTAAACCGACTTAAAAAAATCTTTCACCATTAGAAAGCTACATTATCAGCGAGTAACATAGGCCGTACATAATGGTAAGCTCTGGGGTTATGAAATTTGTATACTGCAAATGTGTGTATTTCATATATTTTGGCGGCAGGGAGGAAAGGAATGGGGAAGGTGGGGTTCGCGGAGAGGGAATAAAAGAGGGAGGGGGAAGGCGGAGAAGGTTGTTACAGTAATTTCCCTCAAATACCATGCGAGCGAAGCCGCGGGTAAAAGCTAGTCAAATAATAATTTTCAAAAATCGTGTGTGATCAATCAAAAATTTTGGCTGTAAAATTTATTCTAAATTTATGATCATTTTTGTAGGATATTTCATTAGAAAACAAAATGTATTATTCTTATTATAAAACTAAATTATGTGAAAATGTTTTAGAATAAGATTTTAAGATGTATGTGACGAGTCATGTCGCGATAAACAAATTTTATCTTTTTTGGGCTTAGTTTGAAATATGGCCTTGAACAGAGTGCGTGAAAGAAGTTTACTCTTCTCGATAAAAAGTATTTTGGGTACCAACGTCACAGCGATCAAACAAAAAAACGGTTGAGAAATAATACCAGCCAAAAATGAAATGTTTGGTGAAAACAGTTTCACAAAATTGAACTTTTTAAACGTTATACACAATAAATACATTAACAAATCCAAATCGGATTCACTAAATAGTTAAAATGCTAGAGATTTAATTTAACGAATCACATTGAGGGTAAGAATTCACCCGGGGTCGTTTTCTAGCCAGCAGTAATGAACAATGGTGGCTAGAAAATTTAAAGGGTGGTAACTATTTAGTGGCTGAGTGGATAGTCCCCAGATGCTGCCAGAACGCGATTACTTCGATAATACAAATAGGTTGTTCTTCTTTTTAACCTACATAACTTTTACCACCCTGTCCACCACTCCGTCACATTTTATGTCTCTCTCTGGGAAATTGTAGCAAGGGGGGAAGGAGGCCTAAAATGCCTATTGGAGGTGACAAACACGAGCTGCGTGTATACCTATTTCGAATGAAAACACTCGTGACAGAAGTGTCGTACGACATAAAAATTGTAGGAGATAAGTTTTCGAGATTTTTAAAAATATTTTATTAAACATCATTAAAAATAATTATCACTGTTAATTGATAGGTTTTACCTTTTGGAGTTTAAAGATAGTTTTAAATTGTATGTCGTCATATCATTTTTTGTAACATTATAGAATACACGCAAGTCGAGGGGGCAGAAGACAGCTGTGATCTGTATGAAATACACTTCTATCACGAAGAGTTACACCTCTGTCACGTAATTTTTACTACAAAAAATATAAACACATATTATTTTAAGCGCGCACAGTCGTTACGTCTTTAGTACAGTAGATTTTAAAGTAATTATAAAATAGAATATTGGTAATTCTGTTTAAATTTTCTCCACTAACTGGTGGAGACAACTTTATGTAGGTTAAAAAGAAGAACAACCCAAATGGCGAAATCAATCTATTTGTTTGGAAAATTCTAACAAATAACCTACACCAATTCCTAGTAATTTTATAACGTGGAAGTTAAGAGGTTAATTTAATTGACCTTGGCACCAGGAAGTTCTCAGGAGATGGTAAGATCGTTACAATGGCGCTTAATGTCATCGAGTGTGAAATGTATTGTGAAATGTACTTTTTTGTAAACCTATAATAAAACAGAAAATAAAAGAAATACATAATCATATCTCATTACATGATTTTAACTTCGTGCTAAGGACGCTACAATAATAGGGGTAATTGTATAACTATTTTTAACTCACGTAATAAATGAAGTTCATTTAAATACATAGTAATTATGTTCTAAAAGTAAATGTTTTATTAAGTACCTCGAATTAATCGATAAGTTACGTAATTATTTCAGTCGCAAATGACAAAGACAATGTAGTATTTATGAGACAAGTTAAGGAGAATTACAAAACCTTGCTGAATGTAAAATGTAGTATTTACGCAGATAATGATGTAGTTATCTCGGTAATTGGTTATCAAACCATCATTATGTGGGGGTGGGTACTGGGTACCCGTTTGTAAGCGTTCAAAAATAGGAATAACGAGAGATATGCAAATACGTTAGAGGGGGCACGAATTATTGAATGTTAGAGGGGGCGCGCTAATATTAAAAACGGTAATAATTACTTAAGTAAAAATTGTGAAAATGTTAAATTAAACACGACTCGTTTAAAATAGAGCAAAAATCTCGATGGAAATGTCATAAGTAGCATTTGAAGAAACACTGTGAATTTTTTCGTACATATAACTTGTAAAATAACAGAAAAAACGAGTTTATAATAATTTTCGGAGCATACTTAGCGATTTTTTTGTATCGAGGGAATTTCATATAATTACACCGCTTCGGCGTGGCAAATGTATAGATATTATCTTCAAGAATAACTTATATTTTTTAAGAGCTTAAAAACTTAAAAGTGTTAAAAGAAAGAATTTTATAAATTGGTAGAAATTCGGGATGCCGAGTTTACAATGTACCACCTTCATGACTAGAAGATATTTGTAAAGATTACTCAGAATAATTAATGCATGTTTTATAATCAAGTCAATATGCTTTTTTATTTTATTTGATGTTAGTTTTATGGCCATGTTATACGGGTGAGCAAATTTGTGATAATTCTTATTTTGTATTCGAGTTTCACTCGTGTAGTAGTTAATTAAGGTTTATAATATTACAAGCTAAATGGCTACCAAGAACTTTTGCAATTAATGTATAAAAAACCGGATTGTTATTCTTACAGATTTAATAATAATTGTCGGTGAGTGAAACTAGCGAAAGGGAAACTTTTTACCCTATTATACTCATATTTGTAAATATCAATTTTCTTTTAATTTTATTGATATTTTTAAAAATTCATATAATTAATTATACGAGGTGATGATAACTTACAATGTTGCAAAGGTGTTTTAACTAGGTCTTGTCAGATATCTAAGCTCTGAAAAGTACAGTATTCAGGTAGATGTAAGTCTCTAATTAAATTTGCAGCACGATCCAGCATATAACTTGCATTCACTTTTTAGAAACGTATGAAAATTACTTTAAGGAAGTTCAAACATTTTTTGTGGAATTTGATTAGATACCGACGAGAATAACTGAGTTTCTAATTGAGATACGAATCACTCATTCATAATGAAACATAATTTCTGCAATTTTCAGAAACATTTTCATTTACAAAGAGCACAGGTAACATGAGTATTTATTAATATTGGTATTATAATGATTGCTACACAAAATTAAGCAGGTAAAAATACGTACATGTCCCAGGCGCTAAATTAGTAACAGTTGATTAGTCAGACATCTCCAAATACTAAGTTTTGAGGTAATGAGAAAAGCAATATTCGAATGCTCATGATAAATCAAATATTATTCACAGGTCCCGACCCGACAATTGATCCTCCGAAATGATATTTACTATAAAATTATAATTTTTTGTGCATTATTTACTAATTTATATAATATTCAGTTCGACTTCAAAAATACCCTTAATAAAGATTTGGTATGCATTTCAAAGGAATTTACACAGTTGATTTTTTATACTTATGCGCTGGTACATACAGTAAATAGAGAAGCACATTTTCCTTGATGCATTTAAATGAAAATATGTTTTATTATTTTGTTATTCGGCGGGACATCCTCCCTGCACATCCCTACGAGGTCACTTAGTTATATTTTGGGTAATTAGGTATAACGTATTTTCCCCAAAGCGATTGCACATTGTACGCCGGGGGACCAATTGTCGGCAGATCAACTGTCATGGAACTCATTAGTATATTTTGAAATACCCTATTAATGATCCAGACAACGTCAAAATTTTGTTTAATTTACTAAAAGTTATTCTGCATTATAATTGATTTGGTGTTGTTTGTGAGTAATCTGAATATTGTACTAGAAAGAGGGTACACTTTTACATTTAACTACATACTCAACTCAAATTTAGATTTTTCGGAGATATCTGACTAATCAACTGGACGATCGATGCGTTCAGAAAGGCGTTGAAATAAGTTCAAGAACTTATTTCAAGAACTATTATAAGAACTTATTATAAATTCAAGAACTTATTTCAAATATCATTCAAGTTCCATTCCATCCGAAATTTCAAATATTCGAGATCAAGAACTTATTTCAAATGTCGCGAAATCCATTCTATACGAAATTTCAAATATTCGAGTTTAAGAACTTATTTCAAATATTGCAAAATCCATTCCATCCGAAATTTCAAATATCCGAGTTCAAGAACTTATTTCAAATACCACAAAATCCATTCCATCCGAAATTTCAAATATTCGAGTTCAAGAACTTATTTCAAATATCATTCAAGTTCCATTCCATCCGAAATTTCAAATATTCGAGATCAAGAACTTATTTCAAATGTCGCGAAATCCATTCTATACGAAATTTCAAATATTCGAGTTTAAGAACTTATTTCAAATATCGCGAAATCCATTCCATCCGAAATTTCAAATATCCGAGTTCAAGAACTTATTTCAAATACCACAAAATCCATTCCATCCGAAATTTCAAATATTCGAGTTCAAGAACTTATTTCAAATATGGCGAAATCCATTCCATCCGAAATTTCAAATATTTGAATTCAAGAACTTATTTCAAATATCACGAAATTCATTCCACCCGTTTCAAATATTCGAGTTCAAGAACTTATTTCGAATAGCACGAAATCTGATCTTGATCCTGATCAAAGGAAAGTGTAGATTCTTAATATTATTCTTTAACAAAATGCAAACGAAATGAATTGTATATTATAACTAACTCTTGCTTCCTGTTTAGGTAAGGCGAGTATGCACGAGACCGGATGGAATGCTATGCAAGTACATCCGCCAAGCTTCCGGTTAACTACCTAGTACCTCCACACATGGAATCGTCTATCAATCATTCATTGCACTTTTGTTCATCGCACTTTTGTCGTTTCTAGAGGAATTTTGACCGTGGTATGAGGCATGATGGCATTGCACTCCCGCTGCAGAGAAAGTGAACTCACTTTCTCAACCTTTGTCCATCTTGAGTGCATCAGGGGGAAATTTTATATCGAGTGCAAGTGCAGTTTCTTTTCAATCACAACTATTAATACATACTATTTATTATACGCCGTGATTACGAAACACAATCATTGTCATTCATACATGGTGTCCGGAAACTAGTGGTACAAGTACTACTGGTGAATCTACATCACATTTGGAGTCGACTCACTAGATTCCGGACACCGCGTATAGGGTGTCACATAAAATATATAGTCCCATTTTTCGTACGTCCGGTTTTTCGTATTTGTGGTAACAATCATTATTTTTAATAAGCTATCTTTACATAGTATAAAATGAAGTCGCTCCCGTTGTCTGTACGCTTAGATCTTTTAAACTACGCAACGGATTTTCATGCGGTTTTCTTCAATAGATAGAGTGATTCAAGAGGAAGGTTTATATGTATAATACATGAATATAATAGTAGAGAAAAGCCGAGAAATTCAAAGATTCAATTCAGGCAGCGGGCTGCAAAGCGGGCGGTGTGGATTTGATATGTATGCAAATTAACAGAAGGCGTTGTTGTGTTTCGTAAGCCACAGCAACGTGTGGCCGGGTATGCAAGTTATTTTATAAAATTTATTGAACGAAGGTGATATAAAAAGTTTACAATCTATAAAAGTGAGGAACCTAGAATTAAACACGTTCAAAAATAAAATATTTGATCACGTCTCAAAATTGTCAGCAAAATGTCAACTTTGAATGCAAATTTCTTGGATTTGAAATTTAAAAGATTTATGATTTGAAATTATGGTTCAAAATTTTATTGTAAAATATGCCGGTGGTTATGTTGTTAGAAACTTTTAAAAACACTAATGTATGTATATCATAAATTGGGTAACTACCAATAATGGCAATCTAAAATCAAACAGAAGAAAGTAATTGCATTGCGATTGCAATGTCATGTCATCAATCAATAAATTGGGGTAATGTGTTATTAATTTATTATTTTAGGATAAGTGTTTGGCCTTTATGTGGGGTCTATGTAGGGTCTTTATGTGAAATATAATAACTTATCTAAATGATAATGAGTATAATGACAAAAAGGATGGTGGATGATTAGAGTTCATCGGCTTGTTTGATAATATAATTGGATATCCATCGGAAACACTATCTTGGGTTATCTCCACAGCCATCGAACACAAGTGGGGCAAGTGCCGGAAGAGTGTGATAATGTAAACAATCGTACCTAAAATAGTAACAATAGTTGTAGAATATAAGTCAATTTACTAAAGGCCGGTTCGTTACGCTTATGTTTCGCCTGATAACATTTTTAAACCTTTGATCCCTAAATATAGACTAAGTGGACTTTTATACATTTTAAATTAATTATATGTTATTTGTAAAACTTCTCCAATAGGGAAAATTCCTCCGGTACATTTTTATACCGTCAGGGTAACAAAAAGTAAAAGTAACAATTTATCTTAAAATTGAATTGTTTTCATTTCTTTAAATTATACTTTAATATGGTTAACTGTTGACTTAACATTTTTGGTAGATAATGACATTTTTGGTTTACAATACGTTTTATCTCATTTTAACATCTCGAAAAAGGTGACCGGACAACTCCGAATGAAACCAACTCAGAATCACCTTAGAAAAGTCGAGTGATGAAAAAATATATAAAAAAATGGTTAATTAGGTTACGTTAGGTTAGGGTTATGGGCTATTTTGAAATTATTTTTTTTCAAATCTTTTAATGACGTTTCAAAGAGTTTGATTTTATGATAATAAAACCAACTGATAAGTTGGTATGGAACCCTCGAAAAATAATTCGAATAACCATGTGACGACCCAACGTAAAACCATATCTCCTGGTGTTCGTTTTCGTAACTAAAGTTTAAAAAAAATTGTCGACCTATAAAATAAAGTCCAACAATGAACTGACAGGAACAATGTGTAAAATAATTGTTTTTGGTTAAGAAGATACATGGAATTTTAAAGACGAGTACAAATTTGTCCCGTCAGGGAGCAAAGGGTTAGGGAGCAGGAGCAGATGAGCTAAGTGGCCAGTTATATTAATGACTGTATTCAAAGTTTCAGTTAAACAATGTCATCTGGTCTATTTTAAAGCTAAATTATCATTCATCCACCAGACAAACCAGAAATTCAGTTATACCAAAGCTAAACAACCATTATCACTATCAAACAGTGATAGTGACAACGTGACTGTTTCATTTAAACAATGTCGTTAGGCCTATATGTTATATGTTAGGTTATGATTCATTCATCAGATAGTAGTCAACCAAAGCTTCAGCTATATCAAGGATGAAACAACCAGACCTTAGCCAGTACACTGTAAGAAACTTGGTTAGTGATATTATCTCTCGATATTTGGTCTATTTTTAAGCAAAACTCAGATTCATTTTCCAGAAGATAAACGCCGACTTGAAAGTTGCATAACAACGGAGACATTGTACATGAGTTTCACGAAAAGATAAAAGATAACAATGCAAACAGAGTCTTTTGATAAGACCGTAGTTAAAAATTAATTACGCATAATTAAATTAAGATGTTAATTTGTACACGAATAATTATCATAATTTCCCACCATTCAAGGGATTCTAGCAAGTAAATAATTATTAGGTGGTGGGAAGTTGGGGTTGGTATATTTCATTGTGTTGGTTAAGTTTTTTGGGTTAATGTGCCTTGTTATTAAATTTTAAGTCTGCTCGACGAAATGTAATTTAATCAGAATAATAATACCGTTGTCTGCGCAATGTCCACAGATAAGAGAGAGCAAAAAAATACAGCTTGCAATATTTTTAGATAAATTTTACAGTATTTTAACAAGAATAACCACTTGAGATAATAAGAGGTGGAAAGAAAATACTTCAGTACCAATATTTATTAAAAAATAAAACGCATAAAAAAGTTAATAATAAATCAAAGATAACTAACTTTGTTGCAGTGTGATTGTGTGATCGGTGAAAAAATATAATAAATTCGTCAAATGTGACTTTTTTCCATTAACTCCACACGCCCTGAAGAAAATAATTTCCCTCGGGGCCTGTGATATCTTTGAGAATGAGTGTGGAGGTTATTTTTAAGTAAATAAAGGAGAGGAAGTTCTGGGAAAGAAAATGGTGTGAGGAACTTGGGGGTCAGTGTGTCCTGGCGTAACATATCACACGTGAAAAATCACAGGGATTAGAATTGCCATGATGAAAACTGAGAATGTTGTGTCTAATTTATTAAATTTCTACTTTATCGCTCGACTGGGTTTGAAAATATTATTTTACATCAATTTTAATATTGAAAATGTCACCAAGAAAAGTCCTCTGAAAAGAAAATGTCAGGTATAAAACCCTAAACTAATTATTCAACTACCTTGAAACTGTTTAAGTTTGATATATCAAATACACACCTTTAAACTTCATAACGTCTTTAAGGCGTGTCTTTAACGTAGGTCAAAATAACAATATCTTTCTAGGGTTAATGGAAGGAAATTAATCATTCAATTGTTTTCACAAAGTTTCAGCAAAACTTTCACTGCCTAGAAATAAAACGAAGAGATAATAAAAGGGATTTCTAGTATAACTACTACGGGGTCACTTTTATCAAAGCACGTCATCACTACAATACTATCTCTGTTGATAACCCTTCTATATCAGATAACATTAAATACCAACAACCAGATCGACAATAAGCGCTTAAAACAAGCACTTATCCACAAAATGGCATTTTTAACTTATCTGTCGGTGTTAGGAGATTAGTGTTATCAGACATACGGTGAGCGTCGATATACTGATTGTATAAATAATCCATTCATTACTCGTACAATGATTTGTAGGGTTATGAGTGATCAACAGCATACTATGGAAGTACTCCAGAATTGGGGGCACTTGACCTTGTTATTAACACATGTAATAATAATATATTTGCAAAGTAAAACGTTATATTAAGATATTAATATATTGGTTATTAAATAAAAAAAATTCGACGATGAATAGTGTGTAATTTTGACCGAATTTATGCTTATGACGTAGATGTTTGTCAAGCTGATTTTTTTATCAGAGGTGATAAGAAATTTCATGAAAAACGATCAATTAATCTATCATCAAAAGATTCATGTCAGATTGGTTCACTTTCTCTGGAATGTTTCAATTAATAGTTGTAGATGTAAAATGTTAATGTTTTTAATTAACAATAAGGGGCCATCCATAAATTACGTCACACCCTAAGGAGGGGGAGGGGAGTAGAAAAGTATGACATTGTGTGACAAGGGGGTATGGAGGTGGACCATCAGCTTTGTGACGTCACATCAGTCCCAGAATCTACGTATTTTCTTACAAATTGACGAAATTTGAAAATAACATAACTCATCAGGCTGAAGAAGCATATTTTCCCTTACTGGACTCAAAGCGCTATAAGTGAAGAAGCCACATAAGAAATCCCGCAGACGGGGGAGCCAGCGTCCATGTAATTACCCATCCCATATCCCATACCGCCACCCCCCCCCCCCTTCGTGTAAATTTATTGTGATAATATTTATTTTTTTTATTTAAAATCCGCGTTGGCAACACTGCGTCACATGCAGTGTATTTGTCACAAAAATATTTTCCCTATCCCATCCCGCCCCATGTCCTATCCCATTACACCCCCTCGTTGTGGTAAATATGATCGTGACAATAGCTATTTAAATGTTAACGAAAAACTTTTCAAATGTAACCTACTGTTTTGACTGCGCAAAAACCTAATGCTTTATTGTGATGGTTCCAGTATGTAGTACTATGTTGTAAAGCATTACAAGTGCATTACTAATAACTATGTTGTAGGTTCTGACCGTGAGAACTTTAAAATATACCTGTCCAAGCGACTTGGCACTGTTGTAGCAAAAGTTTAATAAATAAATAATTTTAAAATGTCAAATCCCAATATATATTTATAATATTACTAGCTGACTCGGCCACGCGCTGCTGTGGCCCAGAAACACAACGCCATCTACTTTATTGTTACTTAACCTAGATAACCAAATGTTGTGTCGATAAATTAACTCACACCGCCATCTTTTAGAAACTTATGGAACTTACAAATAATTACAAAGCATTGTCCTATAACAAACATATAATTCGCAATTATAAATAAATATTGAGGTCAATAATCGAGATAAAAGTATCCTATATTTTAGGTTCGACTACATTACGCAGAGTAAGCAAAATTTCATCAAAATCGGTTAAGTAGTTTTGGAGTTTATCTCAAACGAACATCGTGACGCAAGATTTTAATATATATTATAAAGATAAATGCGAAAGTACTTGTCTGTCCTTGTTTGTGATTTTTTGCATAGAGTTAGTTGGAGGACTGGGAAGTAACTTAGGCTACTTTTAATCCTAGAAAAACATTTCATTATCGTGGGAAAATTATTTTACGGAATTTCCCCCTAATACCACGCAAGCAAAGCCGCACCATACTACAACCGCAAGTTTTACGTCTGTAACTTAGGAATATAAATATTATATATGTGTACCTAAAGCACCTTCAGAGTGGTAGACACTCTCAATATGGTGAAAAAAACATTCGGAATAAAATTCTGTTCAAAAATGGCTTAAAACTCGTTCAGTGCCAATCACCCCTGTGGACGGCTTTAATCAATTTACTTTTAGTGTTTAGTGACCTAATCTGGATATATCCAAGTAATAATATCTAGATATTCCCAACGTTCACCAGCCCCATCTCCTTTCCTTTACCACAAACCCAATTTAAGATAATATTATTTGTCCACTTATTTTTAATCATCAATCATCATCATCACCAAACAGTATTAATAGTCTTCCATCTGCGTGGTTGAATTTCAGAGCCCGACTTCGATTGCATGTCTGACGCCACGCCTTACGCTCCGCGCCACAAATAACAACTGTGTTCGTGGAATTTCAAACGAAGCTACCGTTGTAATTGGGTTTTAAATTTTTAAAAATCGTCACCAGATGTCGCCACTTCCGTCGGCAGGTTGGTGGTGACGTGCCCCAGGCAAGTATAAGTACTACGATTTAGTGAACTAGCTAGTATCTCTACGAAAATGGAAAGATTGGCGGTAATACTCAGTTGTATCAAGCGGCTATACATAACATGTGGCGTCATTGCCTATCTAGGTTACTTTGTCCCGGTGACTATCACTGGATGACAGTGGATCCGAGGAACAGGCTATTTTTGGAACCAGTTCCTGATGTATTTATAAAGTGGTCACAAACACTAACTGGGCGAAGCCGAACCAAAAGCCGCACGTAGGGTTTGTAACTGCTAGTTACACATTATTACGTATAAACTAGAGATTTATTTAAGCTGATTTATGATATCAATTCTAAACTTCAAACCTCAATATCTCCGAATTATGTTTTTGCGGATTCGCAACTTGGCATTGGACCGACGCGCGACGATACATTCATTCCCACTGACCTCGAACAGTTTGGACTATTGTCCCTTATCATAAAAAGGTGAACACCTAGTTATCTTTTTACAATGAGAAGATCATTTTTTTATGGTTATTTTGGTATGTTAAAAACGATATTCCATATAAATAATTGGAATAAACTTGGGTTAACAAAATCGATTTAAAGACATTGTTTTAACCTATTATCTCATCTCTGTATCGAACTATAAAATGATAGATTTAATTAAATTATTGGCAGACATATCATGGATAATAAATAGAGTTTCCTCAAATGACGTACAAGTGGAAAACAGTGCGGCAGTTCTTAGTACAAAGTGTAGAAACGCCCGCACAGCTAGAAAAGCGACTCTCTCTGGGAGCGAGCATTGCCGGAGCGTGTCGGGTGTGATATGCATTCCGATGTGAGGGAAAAAATGTGTGAATTCCTCTCTGAGAAGCAAACAGCACGCCTCTAGGTTCCCTTCTCGGCGAGGAAATCTCTCACCGAAGTTCGCTAAATGACAATACCGCAATATAATAAAGACATGAATATCATGATTCCATTACTACTCAACAAAGTGACATTTCAACACTCCCTTTGAAAAATTATGAAAAAAAAGCTTTTTCCATAACTTTTAATGACTCTTTGTTGTGTCTCTTAGCTTCCGATTTAGACGACTTAAGTAATGTGTCGGGTATCTCCAATAAGTTTAAGGTTCGATTGGTTACTAGTTTGTTTATTTGGTTATCGTGAATATTATTCCAGTGCCTAAGACACGAGCGGCGATAGATGGTACTATTCTGATAATTAACTCAGCTGCCGTCTGTTGGGATATGGTAGAAATTCGTATTACTAAAAACTATTCAAACAACCTATCGACATCTGTTGAAAGACGCTGAAACTACAAGGATAATCAATACACTATACTTTTCAAAGGAAATGATGAAATTGCATGTTGGTGATTTGTCCGGTCACCGAATATTGTTAAAGCCTCGACTACATTGAGCGAGTTTACAAGCTACAACCGGCGAATTCACTATCTGCTTGTAAACTTGTTCAGTTTAAAATCTGCTAATTAGCTAATTACCATGGTTACACTGAGCGAGTTTACAAGCAGATAGTGAATTCGCCTTGTAAACTCGCTGAATGTAATCGAGGCTTTGCTGATAAAATGTGCAGAAAGGATGGGTGAGAGTCGCCAAGTGTCGGAAAATATTGAGGGAGGCCTACGTCCAACACTGAAAGCTAGAAGACTTATCAAGAAGGAGAGGAAGACCAGTATTAAACTAAATTAATTAAATGTAATTAAAGTCTAAAAACTTGTTATAGACAGGTACTAACTAGGAATGAAGTTAAAAACTTCACCACTATGTGATTTTTAGTTGTATAAGTTTTCTAATGAAACCAATCAGGAATTTATTACTGGTGATGATATTTCAGATAAAGAAAAAACAGAATCTAACTTTGCTAGAAAAATGAGTAACATTCCAGGAAAATAATGGCCAACAGGCTGAAGTCATGTTTCGGCCATTACGAAGGAATGTTATCAATCGATGTTGCTTGAGGTGTGTTTGAAATTCATAATCTTTAATCACTTTACACACGAGATTAAAATATCACCTATTTGCCACGAATGAAATTAATTTTTATCAGGAAGTATAAATAATGTTCAAATAACTTGAAATAACAGCTGCTGCTGAATAAAATAATATAAACCAAATTAGTAGTCTTTGAGCTTCAATTGTATTAAAAATCTTTGAACCTTCACTATAAAATGGATCATTGTACCAAAAATCTTTGAACCCACTCTAAAATGGAACATTGTACTAAAAAATCTTTGAACCTTCACTATAAAATGGATCATTGTACCAAACATCTTTGAATCTTCACTATAAAATGGATCATCTGTATATGTTGCTGGCCAATCGTAAAATCAGCCAGATCATAATGCGCCTCGGGCTCATTACGATCTGCCGCCATTTCACGTTGCAGCAGATCATGACGTGGCTAGGCGCATCATAATCTCTTCTCTCTCCTTCCTTTCTTAAAAATATTCTTCGCACAGCATCCCCAAATACGGCATAGGCCCTGAGGGGAATCATTTTCCCCGGGGCTTCCTGTGTGGAGCAACAACAAAAAATGATGAGGGACCGCATCCAGTGGGGAACATCTGTGAAAGAGGCCAAATCCCACCCTGGACTGATTAGATGCAAAGATTTCAGGATTCCAGAAGTACGTAGAAGATCGTTGAATAATATTATGCACTTAACACTGATTGTAAATTAGATGACAAGAAGGAAAAACCGAAATAGCAAAACCACAAACCGCAGTACCAGTAAAAACCATTTTGAAATTATTCTTAGATCTCGTCCGGCGAGTTCGTATGAAATTCAATACATTTCTCGATAAAAAAAAAACAATTCTATTACACCGAGATACAGTGCAGCTGTACTCGCATAGAAAGAGAATGCATCTCACCGGCTGATGTTGATAATACGGGCTGGGAATGAATGAAGCGAATCAGGTGGGTATATCGCATTACAGAAGGTCGAGGAACTAGCTAGAGCCAGAACAGAGGTACCTGTTGATGATACCGGTGAGAAATTATCTTTAACTTTTGTATTCATTTAGAAATGCTCATTTCGCCGCTCTTTCTGTGCGACCTCTCTACCTTTGTGTGTTTACCTATGTAGCATAATCGTCTATTTCTTTTTTTTTTTAAATAGGCAATTAATTCATCCTAAAAATAGTACCTACTTTGTAATCGTATTTTTCTATTGAATCAATGCAATTATGTCTTTAAATGGAATATTAAGTTATTTATTGATTAAAAATACTTTTTTAGTTTGAGCATCGCCAATCTGCGTGTACGGATGTCGATTGTTACGTTTGATGGACCTGGCTCTAAGCCTTCAAAACCAGGGCGTATTTTGTCAGAAGGTAAAAATATATCCGCTTTGCTATAAAATCCAAATAAATGGAATATTTGTGAACGTATCCGAACACTTAAAACTGTTTTTGAAAAGTGTTGAAATACGCTTTCAAATTTTATAATTCAAAATAAACTTACAATTTTCAATTCTTAAAATTTTTAATACAAACATAAAGGCTCATCTTACATATTTTATAACTAAATTTACTGATAAACAACTAAGACACAATTTTATTATGCAAATGTATTATAAGCGTTATCGTCAACTCACTTTTTGTTGTTTTGTGTAAAAATAATTAATAAAAATTCCTAAAGTTTAATTTTTTTTTTTCAAATTGCGGTCGGAAAATTTGATTTCATAAACGTGTACATTTGAATTATTTGATGGTTAACTTTTAGATTAGAATATATAGCGTGTTGTTTTCTCTTTCCAGTGCCGTTTAGATCGTATTTCTCGCTACGATAGTAAAGGGAGTCACACACATTTTACGAGACCCATGTGAGCTGCGATAAATATGTGATTAAACGGGTTAAAGTATTAATTAGAACGTAGATAAATAAATATACCCTCTCAATTATGAATAAATTATATTCTTGCAAATAGTTCTGAAATTAATTTTGGATAAATATAAACCTGTGGTAGCCAAACATTGGAAATAATGCCAAGCTGTAAGGGAAGTCAGTTGGGGATTTTTTCACCAAGTGATGATGATTGCAGTTAGGACGGTTTTAATTCAAAGTTATAATATTATTAGCTGACTCGCGTTGTTTTGCCATATACATACATTATTTCTAGGATTTTTTTTTTTGTTCCGGGATTGAAAATGATTGAATTACTAATATCGCTATTTAAAAATAGGGGTTGATGGTAGAAGAGTGAAAATTTAGGGCTGTATGTATTTTTTAATGCCTCACCATAAAAAAATAAAAATAAAAAATTTTGTCCAAAAAATAAAATAATAAAATTTGGTGTGGACCACCCTTAACTTTAAGGGGTATGAAAAATAGATGTTGGCCGATTCTCAAACCTACCGGATAAGCACACTAAATTTCATCAAAATCGGTCCAGCCGTTTCGGAGGAGTATGATAACAAACACCGTGACACGAGAATTTTATATATTAGATGTAGCAAATAGCAATGAACAAAATTCAGAAATCGTGTTGAAAATAATCGATTAATTGAAAATTAAATTGTTCAAAATTAATGCCTATCGAAAATTCCTTAGAATTGATTATTATTAACTCACGTATCTCATTTGTGATAATGATATAAATTGCCGATATTTCGGAATAAAAATCGGATAAAGCATCAATTGAAGAAAAAAACTCAGATGCTTTTCGTCGATAAGTTTGGAGTTAGGTTATGCGTTAAAAGCTGACTCAAAAAAATCCTGATTGCCCCATAATTCTTAACAGTTAAAAAAACATATTTATTCTGCTTTATTAACCTGATCAGTGTTGCCAACTCGATTTTTAAAAGAGAACCAGACGACACCTGAAAAGGAGCTAAAAAATTAACTAAAATCTTGTATATATGTCTATAGCCTAAGTTGGGAGTAATTTTGAGGTACAAGCCAAGTTTTCAACACGGAAATAACCGATTCGTAAATAACTCCAAAATTATAATTTTTCGTTCACGAGTTTCGTATAAAAAGATGAGCTAGATTATCTGAAAAAAAAACGAGCTAAGAAGCTAAACATTTGGAGCTAAATCTAGCTCTAAAAGAGCTATGAATTATCCTCAATGGAAATTCCGGTATTTTTTCTGAAAAGCAGGCGCAGTTTACAACAAAATTCAGTGTACCATTGGAGATACATACTCATAAACAGGTTTTAACAAAATCGTCGAATGTCATTAGGTATGTGATTATAAAATGTTTCGATTATAATGTTTCGGTTATGCCCATCACTAAACTCACAACTACTTGTTCTATGATTCCGACCACACAGTGGTGCAAAGTTGAAAAACAGGCACAAAAACTGCATCGATAAAGCTCATTAATTATGAATACACACGTAAGCGAGACAGTCGTGTGGGGGTAAATATTCATATCCGTTAGACCCGCGTCTGCCACATCAGGCTTTGAGGTGACGTCACCCATTTTAAACATTCATTTTGCTTTAAATCTTATCAAATAAATGCCTCACTGACAAGCAACCGGCAGAATCTATGAAACTGGTATCGCAGCGCATTTTTCAGATTGTCGCTTCGGGGAAAATTTGTGAATCGGTAGATAAATTTATCTGAAAAAATTAACATGATACTGTGAAGTTGCCAAGAATATGTTAGCATAATAAATTAAATAAAAAACATATTAAAATAATTGCAACAGGTAAATCAACCGAAGAGACAAAATTATAGAAGTTTGTTGTAGGCGAATCCATGTGCTCGAAGTGAGCTCAAATTTTTCTTACTTCTGTTGACATTGTTCGAACATTTTGAATATCGATTTTTTTCTGGAAGATTTTATCAATTTCATTGGCCTGTCTGAGACCTAGGAATCAAAGATTCTTATCTAAGTAAACTAGCGACATCATTTTCGTTCAAATCAGTATGTACATAGCACACTCTCGGGGATGCAACGTAAAATCGATGAAAAACGGGTGAAAATAACAACTAAACAGAACAACAACAACCTACAGTAGAATCCGTTTATTATGACTCCGTCTATATTGACCAACCGCTTTATATGCCGTAATTACACAGCGAAGTTTGGTTTTCATTTAAAATTCTTTATAACAAAGTCCGATATAATGACTTCGCTTATTGTGACATGTCGCTTTATGACCCATTCTTAATAAATTATGTCCCAATTTCATGGAAAATTAGGTCGGTTATAGTGACCGACATGATTCCTAACACCTTCGGCAGTGTTCGGGAGGGTCACGTGACGCCCGACGACGTTAATATGCTGTGTTTCTCTCGTCACGAGTCTTATATGCTCTTTTCTCACGTCACGAGTTTTAATGTGCTGTGTTTCTCCCTTTTAAAATAAATACATACATTTATACCTAACAAAAACAGGAGGTTGTTTATTTTCTACAAAATGCTTTGTATTACGTCCGCTTAGTACGGCGTGTTTGTCATTTGCCTTCAATGTCATTATAAACGGATTCCACTGTACTTACACAAATGAACAGATAGGTCCTAAGGTCAGATATCATTGCAGCCATCCACAATAAAATCGAAGCATACGTTTCTTTGACAGCGCTTAGCATTCAAATCGATTGTAAGTATCGTTTACCAGGTCTACCTTATTCTACAATGAATCTAAGGAAGATTATTATTTCAAAAAGCACTTAATAATGCAAATTTTATATAAGAGATGTTTAAATTAAATTGTCCACTAAAGTTGTAAGTGGCATAACTGCCGGTGCATTAGTGTACCGAAGCGTATAATTATTAGCCGGTTATTAACTTACTAAACTGTATACGTGCGTAAAGTAGATACGAACAAGTCACGCAATTGGAAGCAATAATATATTTTTTTTTACAAGAAAATAATTTTCCTCAGTCTGTCATCTTATTGGACACTGTGTGAAGGATCTTTTTTATGGAAAATAAGAAGAGGAAGTTCTGGGAAGTAAAAAGGAACGAGGGGTGGGTAGTGTGTCCAGGAGTGACAGACGTATGAATCCATCACTCCAACTGCGGTGTAAGGAAACAGTAGTAAAGTCTGGTGGTCAACGTCCGGAGTGGCAGACGTTTGAATCCATCACCGGTTGGAGTGGTCAAAAAGTCTTCCTCAACCTGTCCCTTTTTATGCGGCGCGCCATGCAGTAGCCGGGCAGATTCGTGCGCCGCCAAGATCCGTCAAACCTCACCCGATGAACCCGGAATCTCCTGTTAAGTCACCAAACGTAGCGAACCACTTGGGCTGAGCTATAGGCTGAGTTATCCAATAAATGATACTGACGGTTAAACCATAATGCACTTGATTGATAACTTTATCTGTAAGAAAGACCCACGCAAACAAGAGACTCGCTTTTTTGTTATTTATTTTTGGGGTGGTGTGCCGTGTTGTCAGGGCAGATGAGCCTGATGATGGATACTGTAACCCTGTTCGAAACGTTGGTTAAAGAAGGAGGTAGCGCAACACGGCATAACATCCCAAAAATAAATAACAAAAATACTTTTGGCCGTGAAAACCTAAAATCATACAAGAGACTCGCTCTTCAGAATTCAAAAATTCCGGTATGTCCCTATTTCATCCCCTTCATCCTTCCACCACTAGTCGTGTTTGGTGACCAGATCTGAATAGCTAGTTACTCCCAACCTTCCTCTACTCCCATCTCCTTTCACTCCCCAATCCTTCGCCTTCGCACAAAAAACATGCCACAAATTGGGATGCCATAATTCCTATGGCTCTGGCAGTTGGGATTCTTTTGCAGTATTAGATTTGAATGAAGATATGAAAATGTGGCTAAACATTGTCGACGGTAATATTGTCTGTAGTTTTCAAGCTTTGTAAAGAGCCCTTGAAGTGATTACACAATAACAGCGAGATGAGAAAAATGCATTAATATGCAATATTTAATTACAAATGATTATAATCCGTACAGATATCTCCGAAGCTATTTCCGAGCATGATGCCATCGCCGTTTCGTCATGGCGGTCTTTGAGAGGCTGAATGAATGATCTCAGGTATCCCAGAGTACCTCAGTACCTACAAGATGTATGAGATATATAAATAATAGAGAGGGAGTAGTGAGTCGGATGTGAATCATCAAGATAACGACTGTGTTTAGGAAAAAGGCAGTAACCCTAACTAAATGTTTTCTTGTCCACGCGTAAAATGTCACGAAGAAAGGAGTCAGGAAGCACAAATCTAATTCGTAGTAAAAATTCAGTTTCAATTTTATTATCGTTATTTATTTTTGGGGTATTATGCCTTGTTTCAGTACCCCCGTTTTTAACCAACGATCCGGACAGTGCTGCAGTGTCCATCATCAGGGCAGATGTGCAATCTTAATTAATCTTAAATTACATGCCCTGATGATGAGCGCTGCAATGCTGTCGGAAACGTTGGCCAAAGAAGGAGGTAGCGCAACACGGCATAGTGCCCCAACGTCTGGAGCCAGTGACTATGGCATCCCCAATTGGGGTATGTTGTGAGGCTGAAGGTAGTGGGGAGGTGAAGGAGATGGGGAAGAGGAAGGTGGGAAGTTCCTGGCTATTCAGATCTGGTCACCAAATAGGTCAAACCCATTTCAAGCAACGTTTCAATTCTGAATGGTGGTCTTACACCAGGGCGATTCTGATCTTCCACTCTGGAACGTGTCGCAAATATACTATATATTATTTTAAATGAATAAATTGTGAAATAGTACAAATTAATCAAATAAAATTTATTGGCCACGTCGGGATTCAATCCTGCGACCTTCGGAATGCGAGTCAAGAGCCTCGCCGCTGGACTACGCAGGCCGTCAAACTTCGTAGCCTTCGGCTACGAAGCACACAAAGAGGAGACCGATAGGCTACGAAGCACCGCACAAAGAGGAGACCGATTATTCTATCTCATTCTCTCGCAGGCTAAATCCTTTTGCGTGTGTTTGTCTCTTTTTATTGTCGCTTTTTCGTTCCATCGAGTTTCAAATCACAACGGTGCTAAAAAAGTTTCAATTCAAAACTCACGCTTGAAAGTTTTTTGCTTCTGTACGAGTAAAATGTCGATTTTTAGGGTTACTGCCTTTTTCCTGATCACGGTCGATATGGACCCACCTGGGAGGCTGCCTTTACTTCGCGTGGAGGGAAACTAGAAACTTCTATGACGCAACGTCTCGCCCGATCGACCTTGCGAATTCTGTGCCGCTGAGAGCTCCGTTGCAGGCTTCTTTCATTATGTTACACGGGTCGCTTGTGAGAAATAAGTGAGAGGTTACGACGGATCCGTGAGGCATTCCTCGAAGGAATTTATCCACTTCTTTGATAAGCATTATCTTATATCGAAACGTTGGATAACGAAGGAGGTAGCGAAACACGGCATAACACCCCAAAAATAATTAACAAAAATACTTTTGGCCGTGAAAACCTAAAAACATACCAAGTTTATGAATTAATTATACATACCTGAATCAAAGATTAATTATTACGATATTAACCATGTAAAAATGGTAATTTCGAGATAAAAAATGGGTAACCTCATTTCGTTTGATAATACAACTCTTGACAGCCACCGTGCTTGAGTCGTTAAGATCCTTAGCTACGAATTTGGAAGTCGCGGGTTAAAAAAAAAATTATGAATTTGTGTTGTTTCATAATATATTTTCATTAAAAATAACTTAATAATATAGTATATTTGGGACATGTTCGAATATTGCTCTGGCAAAAGACAACCGTTCAGAATGGAAGCGTTGCTTTAGTTGGATTCTGACCAGATATGAATAGCCATGTGTTTCTCCACCTTTCTCCTCCCCATCTCTTTCCCCTTCCCTGTCAGAATCTTCAGCCTCACAACATACCCCATTGTAAATGTCATAGTCTCACTTGCTCTTAACGATTAGGAGCAGTTTTTTATTTATTTTTATATGAATATCGCAAAAGAATCCCAACTGCTCCCGTCTGGAGCCAGTGAGACTATGGCATCCCCAATCGGGGTATATTGTGAGGTTGGAGGTAGTGGGGAGGAGAGGGAGTTAGGGAAGAGGAAGGTGGGGAAGTACTTGGCTATTCAGATCTGGTCACTAAACACGGCTAAAGCCATTTCAAGCAACGTTTCAATTCTGAATGGTGGTCTTACACCAGGGCGATACTGATAGTATCTTCCACTCTGGAACGTGCCGCAAATATACTATATACTATTTTAAATGAATAAGTTGGGACTATTGTGCGATACTCGCATAAAAAAATAACTCCATATTTTACGGTGACCGGACAACTCAGAATGAAATCAACTTAATTCCTTTGAAAAGTTATTAAAAGTGATGAAAAAAAATAATTTAAAAATAGGTTACGTTAGGTTAGGTTATGGACTATTTTTCAATTTTTTTTTCATAGATTTTAATGACCTTTGGAAGAGGTGTTGAGTTGATTTCATTCAGTCGATTGGCATGAAACCATATTTTATACAATTAATATTCGATCAAACTAAACATACCGGGGACACTATTTATGGACAATAAATAATAATAATTGAAAGCTTCAAACTGTTTTACTGAGAAATGTCATTTTGAACTGATCATAATTATTATGACTGATTTCAAACATAAATTTAAAAGGATAGAGGTTCGTGCCCAGCATTGGCCAAGAATGATTCAGATTTTGCTCAAATATCATCAACGAGAATAGTCAAACACCAACAGAAAACGGAAATTTTAAATAAATAAATAACACAACACAAGCGGCTGACCGTTTTCAATGGCATTCAGAAGACGAAGAGAAAAACCTGTTTGTGCCAGCCACCAGTAATAAGGAGAGAACATTTCACTATAATAATGTCTAACCGGCCTTTTGTTTGGTGGATTGGTTGCAGCTAGAAGCATCGTGGCATTGAGATAATCTCTATAAAACGTATGTAATCTAAAGAGATCTCCGGATACCGCTGCATCTCATGCAATTCCATTCATTGTTACTTTATTTCATCAACCAGCCAAGTCTGGGGTCTATTCTTTGAATTGATTTCAGATAGATTATTCGTATAAGTGCAATATTCGCTTCCCGGTGAATTGAATGGCAGAATTTATTACATTTGTGCCTTTGCTTATAACATAAAACAGTACAGACGAGAGATCGTATGGACATCATCGACGTTCGTCCTCTTCCTCCTCAGCGTCTTTTTTGAAAACGAAAAAGACACAAGATAACGATGATGTCAAGCACGATCTCTTGCTGATGGTTGATATAACTATAGCTAGTATACCTATACAATAAGTCGCAGTTTTTGTGAAAAGTTAAAAGGGTTTTTTAAGGGTTTAACTTTTTTTAAGGAATACTTGTGTATTGATAAATTCAAGATCAAGGCAAAATTAAGAAAACAAAAAACAGACAATTTTTTTTTTCAAAAGTCTTAAATTAATATTAATAAACAAAACTAACATTGTTTGTATCTGTAGTAGCAGTCAATTTAAATAAATCAATGTAATAATAATTTGAGAGCTAATAAATGTTCGGAATTCGGCATATTTATCACAAATTCAAAGATATTTTAAATAAATCTTAAATCACAATTCAAACCATTTTCTTAAAGATTCTATTGTGTATTCATGCCCGTTGGGCGTTAAATCATTACAATATGACTATAATTAATATTCCCATTAAATGATAGTGCAACGCGGTGCAATTCAACAAAGAGCAGCATGCATTGTTGCAATGTACTTAAACCGTAGAGGGTATTCGCATTCGGCGTATGAGTCATCCTGGACTCTAGCGGCTCGGTCGCAAATCCGGTTTGGGCAAAAGTCAGATAAACTGCCTCCAACAAGCAGGTATTCAGAATGTTATGTTCTTACCACTGAGCCCCGCTGGAACCCTCCTTTCTGGCTTTCTGGTGCTTGCGTCGTTAACGGGAAAGAAGGAGAGGTTACGAAGGAGCTATCAGCGGCGTGCCTTGTCTTAACACGACTACAGGATACTAAAAAGCTGCAGATTCTGTCTGGAGATACAAGACTGCTTTTGTCTTTCCACGAGGTTATGGACCAGTTGGTTGTGAAGGCAGTTTTGGAATAAAATGATGAAATGAAAAAAAAAACAAATTTTAGCCGTACTGTTAGAAGAAGGTACGAGGACCTCTAAAGTAATAAAAATTGAAAAGCAGTTGCCACTGAATCTACAGCGAAAATTAATAATGAGCACTTATAGTATTGTAGTCAAATATTTTAGACCTGAATTAAAACTGGCAGTGGTAGAACATATTGATGCTCCATAAAAATAATTGTTAGAATTGTTTGAAAATATTCGTTTTTTTTTCAATCGTTGAGAAGTTATTGATACTTTCATTTGAAGGAACATAAGGTCTCGGTCTTTCATATAAAATGACAAATCGTATACCGAATAACAAAAAATTATACAAAAATTAAACATTGAAAAAATACCTTAAAAAATCGAAAAGAAATAAAAAATCATTAGAAAAAATTCGGTCGAGATAGAACACAAAAATCACATTTCAAAATATAAAAATGGCTACCACCTGAACGAGCTAAAAATCCAATTTAAAAAAAATAAAAAATGCCGCCGATTTTTATCGGCTCTAACTAAGATAGTGAGGAAAAAATTAGGAAATCTACTCGTATACTCAAATATGTACTCGTATATTCAAATATGTACTCGTATATTCAAATTTGTATATTCAAATATGTACTCGTATATTCAAATGTTCACGCTATAAAAGGGCTTAAATAAACGTAATACGCTAGTGTCATTGAAAAATAAATGGGAAACCATCACACTTCGTTACAAAATAAACTAATTAGTACAAATAAACTTGAAACTGAACAGGCAGGTTCTTCCCAATTTCCTCTCCCCATTTTCTTTCTCTCTCAAGTCCTCCAGCCTCACACAACATACATGGGGATGCAATAGTGCCATTGGCTCCGGACAGTTGGGAACTATTTAAATAAATAAAAACAACTCAAAATCGGTACCTACTCATGAAACTGATATCTAAACTACAAGCAAAAAAAATCTTTCCAACTTTTGAAATCCAAGTATTATTTATTATTAGATTAGAAATGTCACAAAAATGGATTTCTTTTTATATTGGCATAGAAGACAATATAAAAATGCAGATTTGATAGTTAAAGTCAATAAATTATTGTTTTTTTTGTATGAAGTGAAATGAGATCACCATTGTTGATTCCAGAAATAAAAAGATCCTGAAATAAGTATTACCATTAGCGTTGACCTTTACGTTAGGGCACGACCGTTTTCAGTGAGTCTGCCGCATCGGGAATGGTCGATGCGCAAAACGTCGGCTGAATCAACACAACAGAAAGACGGAGGAAATTGGATAGACGGTATAAATAATATTCTGTTGATCTAATGGAGTCGTAAAGTTCCGACGAACGCGGATATTGACTGTACATCAAGAAGAAAAAATAAGTGTAGTAATGTTGAAGAATGAAGTTACCCTACTTTACTCTAATCAATCAAAGATCCTGTTTTTAATGATCATTTCGCACAACCCGTAGAAAAGGGTCGTAAGTCAAAAAAATTGATTTTGCAAGAGAGCAAAAACAAATTATGGTTGATGGTGAAACAAGCGGTCCCGTCGAAAAGTGGTCTTAGCGACATCTCGCGAATCTAACTTAAATACGGTTTTCGTGGGGCACAGATAATCACTTTACTATTGAGAGATAAAAATAAAATTTTATAAAACACAACAAAAGACTTAGGACCCTTTTCTACGGAATGTGAGATATCTCAAATGTCCGTTCTCCCTTTCAATATTGTTTGTTTTTTAGTATCGCCTTCACAATATTGAAAAAAAAAATCAATTACAGAACTTTAAAATAATACTAAACATTTGCTTTTTCCTCAACTGTTACTATTTTTTTATTCATTTTTTTTATTTTTTTACAATTGATTACAGAGGTTTACATAAGAGTACAAAACGTTAATTTTCAGTAGCAGTAAGCAAAAAGATTTTTTTTTTTTTTAGTATTATGTTGTGTGTAAGGTAGGTTTGAGAAGGTAAAACTGTGTGTGGGTAATTTTAAGTAGATAGTTTGGAATACATATATGTGAATACCGCACAAGAGTCTGTAAGGAGCCAGAGGACTATGGCATCCCCAATCGGGTGTGTTGTAAGGCTAAATGGAGTTAGGCTGGATGTAGTTGTTATTTTCTTGAGATTTTCATTAGAGATGCCACGAATAGCGATTTCGCCGAATACCGAATATTCGGTTAGGCTCTCGGCCTTAGTACATTTCGCGGATGACAGATTTCGACCTGCATAATTGAAGTGCGTGTGGTGTATTTGTTTCATTCGCTAGTAGGTCGTGTCACAACACGCATTATTTGTTGAATGTTACATCAAATTGTGTTACTTAGTGTGTAACACGTCTGTTTGTTCGCAAAAAGCTTTACGAAATGGCACCATTTGATAATAAATCACCTATTTGGGAATATTACGAAATTTGTAGTGAAGACAATAAATATTAAATTTATATGCATTTTTTTCATGATTCGGTGGTTTTCGATATTCGGCCGAATGGTTCGAATATTTATTTTATTTTATTTATTAGTTTTATTTTAGTAAATTGTACATTTATGTTTACAATTTGCTAATTAATTATATCATATTGCAACTATATTTTTCTTGTTTTATATAGCTCATCCAATACATTTTGAACTTTCTAATTGGACAATACATGGGTGAAATTCAACTATTTTTTAAATAAAAAGTTGGCGCCATAGACTTCAATCAACCTGTCGGAAGATGATCTCATTTTCGCAAATGGTGTCTAAGTCATAGGTAAACATGAAGTGATCACGATTTGACATTTGTGAAGTAAACAGAAGCAGAATACACGTTGAAAACGCGAGGATCGCTATAGTCTTCAAAAAGTCGGAATATTTCTGTAAAAATTTATGGTAAACACCAATTTCAAACATTTTTTATTAAAATTATTGTTGATTTGGAGGATAATGGCAAAACATTTCTTTTTAATTCACTTATAATCATTGCTACCTACTTTTTTTAGATACACTCAAATTCAAATCATCACTAAAAACATTTATTCCAAACAAATGTCATTATACTCTTAATGAGTACCTTATGTAAATTAACTCTGTTTTTATTTTTAATTTTCTCGTATAAGGGGCCATCCACGATTTTTTTACCCCCCCCCCCCCCCCCCGCGTCGCTATCTCACATCGTCACATTTGTGAGACCCCTCCCCCCTAGTGTGACGTCACATATTTTGCATTTTTCACATCTAAAATTTTTTTGCGATTTAATCATTTAGATTTTTACATGTGATGTTATAGAACTGATGACCCCCCCCATACCCCCTGTAACACTTCTCTACTCCCCCCCCTCCTTAATAATTTATAGATGGCCCCTAACCTATATTTTGATTCTTATATTTTTTGTTACCTGTGTTTTGTCAACTCTTTATTTTCATTGAAATTTAAAAAAATATATGTACTGCATTAAATGTAAAAGCAACACCCTATGGGCGTTTAAATAAAATAAAATAATTACTTTTGCTTACAAACTAACTGCCTTGGGAAATCGAGTGAGGTCTTTTGCGCCAAAATACATGCAAATGATATTAAGCAATCCTCCGATTAAGGTAATGGATCTAATAAATTGTTATCAACTATGATAAATAATAATAGTGATAATTAAAAGTCTTAGCAAGTTCATAAGAGATAACGTAACCAATCACTATTAAAATCGATAAGAATTAATGAGGAATATAGTAAGTAAAATCGCTATGATCTTGAACCTAAATAATCACATAAAAAATGCTTAATTGTGAACTGAAAATTGCCGAGCGGATTTGACAATAATTTCGTCATTTTTATTATTTTGAATTCAACATTCAACAATGGTTTAATGTAGGAACGAAAAAACGCTGTCAGTCGTAAAAAATGATAACAAAATTACGCAATTATTTTCAATTTGTCTAAAACGAACCAAAAAAGACATGCACTATGTATGAGTTATATGCGTATATTTATATTAAATGGGTGAGATGTAAGATGGCGCATTTTAAAATACATACGTAAATGAGCACGTAGGTGCTATAAACAGGTATTATGTATCTTGCGATGAAAATGGCGGAGTTTCAACATCACATGTTCATGATAGTATGTACACATTGTCTGAGCAAACAATTGTTAGAATATTAAGCAGGTCGGCGAGGAAATAATGTACATTGATAACCGATTCAAACCGCGGATGCTGGAAAAATACATACACAAATCATGCATTGCATGGAATTGGAATTAAACGTCTGTACATTTATTTATTTAACATATATTATCCACTCAGATGTGCCAAAGACGAGATATTACTGCACTAACATGAGTTTAAAAAGGTTACACACACACCCAAACTAATGCTATTCAGTTACAAATAGATGGTTTGGTGTTTGACGACAATTAAAATTGTAATTTACAGAATTGTGTAGTTAATTACACAGATGTTAATCAAGCTAGTTATTAAACTTAATTACATGTTACCTGCACCAGTTTAGGGTGTAAGCTTTCTGATGGTGTTACATAAATTAAGTTTACAATCAAAGGTGATCGCAAAATCGGCAAAGTTAAAAAAGATTTCAGTTACTAAACGAGAGATTAATTAACAAAATTTAATGCTATTAATAGTTTGCATAAATCCGACTACTGCTAATTTATCTATGATACATTTTGAATTAATGAACAATAATGCACGCTGAGATTCGATCTCGCGACTGCCAGCCCATCGAACTCATCAAAAATGCACTTCTTACCAACAGTCTATAAAGTAGGTGACACACACAGCTAAGCGCGAGCAGATACCTGTTGAACCGCGAACGCTTATGTGTTGTACCGTCACACGACGCTATCAAAAAATTCTTCCTATGGTAGGAGAGGGGGTCAGATGAATTAGGGAGCTGCCACGAAATGCCATTTCTTTGTACTGAATCCATCAACTTGACAGCTTACATCCGCCCGTAATGTTTTAGGCAGCTTCGTAATCAAAACGACCCCTCTCCGTGGTAAACGGAGAGGGGTCATTTTGTCGCATAACTTTTGGCATATCGTCTCAGGAGCGGTTACGGCGTAGGATTTGTATTGTCTATGGTTGATCTGCGCTTAGGTGTGACAGGTCTGATGGAATTGTATAGAGAGCGATATTGTGCGATGATCTTTTATAGCTGTGTGTGGCACCCGTCTAACTTTGAATATAATTTGATGGAAAGTCAATAGTGAGAAGGCTTGTATTTAAATAATGCATTGGCACAGTGTATTCAGCGTGTAACAGAACGTAAACTTAAACCAGTGATTCCTAAGCCGTATTTTAGTTTAAAAATATATAAATGTCGTTTCTCTTTAAGATGACTATTTTTTTAATATAATTCTTACTCATATTGTCACTGGATGGAACACTAGCTAAAATAGTGAACACCACGTGTTACTCAACTTTCCTTATCCACATTACTAGACAATAGGATACGGAGCGAGTTAGTGGGTTAATCCTGTATTCCAGGCTGGATAACCAACACTCTGTAGCTAATATTATTTTTTTTTAAATGGCGACAAGAAAAAAAATTATATTCTTAGAGCGACATGGCTTGTATCTGTTTAACTCAAAATATGTTCAAGAATCGTGGCTAAAGAAGTCTGTCAGGTACTTCCTGTTACACGTTCCTTTGTTTTCACGGCGTTAAACAGTGTGCTTTTGGTGGTTAGTGAAAGATGAATCACTGAAAAAATCTATTAGTAAAATAATTGAATTGTTGTTAAATTGAAAAAGATGGTTCGACATTACCTTTTTGTAGAGCTTGATCCACGTGAGGTCTCCCTTAGAGTCGGTGTACTGCAGACCGAAGAACCACACCTCCCTCAGGCCGATGGTCTTGACGACCTGGTCGAACAGCTGCTTGCCGGTCGTGGTCTGCTGGATGGCGAACTCCAACTCCGCGTCCATCGTCGTCACCCGCACGTTCATCTACAAACAAAAACACACATTCGTCAGTCAAGTGGAAATATACCCATATGCAAAACCGTTCCGGAAGCATCTATCAAAAACAATGACATCGCGACTCTCAAAGGATAGGCCACAATTCTTCACCTATTTTGCTCGTTCGATTATTAAATTCAAATCATTCGATTATTGAATTCAATTCACATGTAGGTTGAAAATGCGCCCTTAATTTATTTATTTATTTATTAATAAACGCCATTTTTCGGGGCTTTTACATATATAGCATAATAGAGTAGATAGTGATAGATACGTACTATCAGTAAAGGTCTCGTAAGAGAAAACCTTTCAGAATGATGACGTTGCTTAAAATGTTTCTAACCGTATTTGGAGTGACAGATCTGCATGGCCAGGTACTTCCCAATCGTCATCTTCCTCATCTCCTTCCCCTCCCCATTTCTTTAATCCTCTTAACATAGCCAGATTGGATTTAACAAAGCGTCTGTAATATACGTCCCTCACCGATGAACTTAAATTAATCATTTTATTTTTATTGTAACTTAATTAGTAAAACCTCAAAATTGTAATATTTAATTAATGAAGACAATATAAACGACTCTCAATTGAAAATTTGAAACAGAAAAATCAGAGAAAGATACCGTCACATCTAGGAATCGAATCCAGGACTCAACTTGCCGGAGCTCAACATTGAGCTTCGATTCCTAGATGCGACCGTATCTTTTTTATGATTTCTTCGTTTCAAATGTTCGACTAAGAATCACTAATATTGTCTTCATTATTAAATTATTTAGTTATTTAGAAAGAAATTAAACGAGTTATTCTTGTTCTTATCAGGTACACATGTTTTCGTATACGTATATATTCAATTACCTATTTACTATATTTCAATTTTTATGGTAATTCTAAAGCACAAGGGAATTAAAAATTCCGGGTCGCGTTTCATAAATACTTGGCATGAGCGGAATGGTTCAAATTTCATGTGAACTCCCTATCAGATAGGTATATATTTTTCTAATTCGTTGCTAAACGATGCAATTTTAACTAACGATCTAAATTATGCAACTTTAACTAACATGTACAGTGCACGTATAAGTTAGCGGTGGCTTAAACATGAACTTAAGTCATAGAATGAAATGGTGGCTAAATCTTTATATTTTAATCTGACAAACATACCTACTATCGTAATGTCATAATCGACGCGCCATTTTCGCATTAGCATTTCATTTTCCCTTTTGTCTGATAAAAGTTATCAAGACATTTATATTATGGCTATCTTGAATAAAACATAAAACTTTAATAATATAAATGAAACTCTTTGTGATAATCTTTATTTGTACGCATTTCACTATTCAATTATAATACAATACAAAATTATTTATTTATGGGGCGTATAGACGATGCACGCGTTTTGATAAAAGTACAAACGTCAAGCAATTACTACTAAAATATATTTTACTAAAGTAGCGAAACATAAATTTCATATACACTTGGAAAGTTTGAATATTTAGCAGCGCACGATTAATTATGGTTTTATAATTTGAACAGGTGTGACAATTTGAATTTATCGTATCTTTGACAAAACGATGAAAAACTGAGTCAGATTTTTTTTTGTAACAGAGAGTTAAAATGTGGCATTCATAGTCACGTTACGTTCAGAAAAGGTTTTATAAATAAATTACACGAAAAAATGCTACTCGAAAGGCTCCCCCCCCATCACACGACAATTTATTGTGAAATGTGGTCTATTTTACTTCGCTAGAAAATTAAAAATAAATACAAATGTCACGTAAAAAAGAAAACCTTTATCACAAAGAGTTTGACATTCAAAATAATTTTGTGGGACAAGGTCATAGTTATAGAAGAATGAAACTATTTGTGTATTACCTACCCCAAAACGTATTTTTTTAACCTTAGAAATGAATAAAACTTGACAGCCACTCGAGCGACAGCGCGATTTAAAACTTTTTACTCTGAATGCTCGTGATTTTTTTAAATATTTTCCGCCCACTTTAAAAAAAATCATACCTCCGAATTTTAATATGGACACATACAAACTGATTATAGTTCTATTTAGCCAATGAATTCACCTATATTTTGTCGATTATTACAAATTCGTGGGATTTTTAGAAAACTTATTATAAAATCGTAAACTTTAACCGTAAAAAAAATATGGTCCAATTTTGGACCGCTGTCAATCGCAGAAAAATAAAAGTGGTCCGTATTTTGACCTTAGTCGCTCCAGTGAAAAAAATAACACAGTTTTATGCAATACAATAAAATTGTTCTTCAATTCCATAAAAGACGTAAAACACAAGGAGCATTGTGATGCAAAATAGTAATATGTTGAAACCATTTGTATGTATAATACAGTAAAAAAGACACTTAAAAAGTATGTAAATATTATGTATGTTTGTATAAAAACCACATTAAAACATAAGCAAAAATCATATTTTCATTCGGAGTATATTTTCGATAACAAGTTTTGCTTGAAAATTTTAATTAATTTGTGTGTTAGTTTTGTTTTACCATTGAGATTTTTATTTTTATTCTAATTTTGAAATTTACCTTATTATTTTAGTTTTGCTGACCCCTTCCCGAAATACTGCATTAATTAGAAGAGATGTCGCATTACTGCTAATGGCTTATAAGCTTATAGTTTTATGTCAGCACCAGACAGTGGCGTGCACAGAGTTTTTGACCAGGGTAGGCAGTAGGAAAACCTGTGATAAAATGAATATATTCATATTAGATAACCGAGATAACCATTGTTTTTAAGTTACTTAAACACACATTATTTCCTTCACTACAACAATTTTCACAGGTTGAAATTTCTATATTTTATCAGATAATTCGCAATTAAAGTACGACAAACGTTTTTGAAGAGACAATTTGCATTTATGAAAGACAACTATTTGATAGAAATAGATATCTAACAACAGATGTCACTGTCGTCACTGTCGTCACTGATTGCTATTTGGTATTTTTTTCCAGAAAGCACTGCCTAATACTAACAAAAAAAAATCATGGAAGCAAATTCAAAACGACAGTTCTAATCTATGCTCTGTGCATTTCGTAAACATTGATATTATATCTTGTACGCAGCTCTACGCAGAAATAATTCCTGCTTAGGCCGCATTTTAGTGAGGCAGTCGGATGGCGCGCGTGAAGTTTCTAGTTACAGTTTATGCCATGTTTGTGGTATGTCGTTTGATATGGCGTTCGCGTTGTTTCGGTTGCTCAGCTTCTTGAATGTATTTTTTTTTAGAAATAATTTAATAAATTGTCATATTATTTACGTGCTTATGTTTTACAAATACGGTAGGGTAGGCAGTGCTTATGTGCCTATATGGAGTGCACGCCCCTGGTACCAGATATTCTGGCTAATATAGGATTCTATGAACCGGATAGTTTCACGCGAGGCCGCCAACACAGGCTGGATGCACCTGGGAAGACTCGCTAGGTTAATTAACTGCATTGCAGTAAAAATGGATGTTATAAGTTTTAACTATATGTACCTTTAATGTAAATATATTTATTATGTAGTTATATTTCTTTTGCAATGTATTGGTTTTTATACTGTTTTTGCAAATAATTAATAACAAATATTATGGTTATTTACCGAATTTACCCATCTACTGTTGGGTAAGGTTAGGTTGGGATGCAGAACTATTCCGAGAAAATTATTTAGTTATTTTCCACAGTGGCACATTTGCAAGTTAAGTAATAAATAAACTTTAAATGCAACACAAAAAAGTTGGCTCGGGAACAAATACAGCACTCGAAATAATTACTACGGATTCAGTTAATATTGTGAAAACAGAAAGGAGGATGCAAGCAACAACAAATACTAAAATACTCTCCGCTATCTGCTGCCAAAACGGATATTGAAATGACACAGTATTATCTCAATATAAAACCGATTCAACTAGCAAAAGATGCTACAAAGATTTATGTATGTAGAACGTCGCTATTCTAAGGTTTTGGGTACATTTATTTATCTCAAAAATAGATCGATAAATCACTGTGAAACATATAAAAAAGATTTTAAAATTCAAATTCAGTAATTTGTCAGTATATATTTTACTGTGTTTTGTTGATAATAAATTGATACATCGACCTGTATGAAAAAGTGATGAGATTCAACAATTATATTTTTTATGATGCGGTATTAGGTGCCACGAAAAACATAAACTGAAAAAAGTACTCGAGACCAAGGTCAACAAAAATAATATTGTAATAGCTTTGCAACATGGTTTCGCCCGAGATTTAAACACTTTTTTTCTCATCCTTCCAAAAGTATGTAAAACCAGGAGTTCCCGACATGCGTTGCTATGCCACTTAATAAAGAAATTATTTCTCCCTGCGTGTCCTTTCCCATTCGTCCCATTCCCTTTCTTCTCCCTCGTCCCATTCCCCTTCCTCTCCCGCGTCCCCGTCCCCACTCGCGTTCCAACTCCGCCTTCTCTCTTCCGACTCCCCTCGTCCTCTCCTCCCGTGAACCCCCATCCCTAGTTCCCCTCCCCCCTCTCGGGTTCCCATCCCCCCTCCCGCATTCCATACATTCGTTCCCATTGTTTTTTCAAACAGCTCGCGTGCCACCTATTGAATTTTTTTTATAGAAATTTCATAATGCCAGAGCTCACCAGCAAACCACACCAGTACATATAAAACCATCGCTGGCAAGAGCACATCAAATCCCCAAAGTTTCATCGCAATCGGGTGAACCGTTAGCAACGCATAATTTCGTGATGCCAGAACTCACTATTGCATATAGTAAGAATCGCGGGCATGTGCACATCAAATCCCCAAAGTTTCATCGCAATCGGATGAATGGTTTAGCAACGCATAGTATACATACACAGAAGCAAACATATTTTCATTTTTATGTATGTATACATAACAATAATCATTATGGTGTCTTATTTAATTAACTCTTAAAATAGTCGGAGTGAAATAGAAATTCTACTCAGAAGCACCTATGAAAAATGCATTACGCCAGAGCTCACAATACGATCGTCTTCGCGGCTTCGTACAAACAAATATTCTGCTTTAAAGATGAGATTATTGTGATCTGACAGAGCAATAAAACAACTCAAAATTAATCACATCTAATTAAGAAGTCGACATCCTTTTCCATGTTCATTATTTTATGTCAACGATGTATGCAAGTAATACGACGGACATTAATATTTCGCTTATCTGACTAGTAAAATGTTAAATCAACAAAATAATTGCCCACGGAACTGTTTTTGTGTCATCACCCACTAATTTGTCGCAGTACTGCGTGAAAATTTTTCTGGACCATGATTTTTAATTTTTATCGTAAAAAAATGTTGGCTTACTACAATGGAAGATAACGTTGATTATTTACATACAAAAATTAAAATTTACTGCTGACTTCACAGGATCAGAAGAAAAATGCACGTTAAATTGGCGATAAGATAAAATACAAACCACAAATTACTTTTTAGCGAAATGTAAAATAATTCTCTTTGTTTTTTTATGTGGACATCACAATACCAATACAATACTCTCAGAAAGACTGGGCGTACTGTACAGGGCCCGCAGATACTTTAATGGTACGCAACTGCTAACCCTGTACAAATCGCAAGTGCGCCCCACGTTGAATTTGGCAGCCACCTCTGGTATGGAGCCCCAAAATACCTAAAAAAACCTCGACTCTGTGCAGAAACGGGCAGTCCGTTTGATAGATTCTCCCAACTTAACAAACGGATTGCAATCTTTACAGCACAGGCGTCAGGTGGGAATGCTGTCCTTGTTCTACTGGTATTACAAGGGAAGATGCTCCGAGGAACTAGCGTCATTGATCCCCTCGGCACCGGTGCACAGTCGGGAAACACGCCAAGCACGCGCCCAACATTTGTACACGGTTGACATTAGTCACATGAGAACGGGTCGTTTCTACGACTCGTTCTTGAGTTCAACAGCTCGGCTGTGGAACGATTTGCCGGCCTCTGTGTTTCCTTCCTCCTACAACATGGGCCTCTTCAAGACCCATGTTCACTTCTTCCTCTCCTCAAAAACACCCTCCACACAACATCTTCAAAGGTGACATAGGCGCTGAGGGAAATTATTTGCCTATGAAAAAATGTCTATGGGAGTTTCTGGGTGCCCGAAGTAAGTTAATTTTTTCCTAACTTTTTTAAGCTTCCAAATTTTTTTTTAACAGAAAATCAATTTCTTCGGCCTGTCTTTGTGTATAGGAGTGGAAAGGTTTTCATCAATTTTCTTTCAAATCAGTAAAGATTTTCATCATTTCTACGAATATTCTGCTCAGCGTTACGTGGTTATGGACATGATCTCAAAGTGTGCACATTATTTGTTGCTCGTCGTTAATTTTGAACCGAGGGATTAACGGCGACATTAATAAATTCTTTATAGATAAGATAATAATGGATAAGTTTCACAATTAACGCAACACTTTTACAAGAATTTGGTCTAAAGCGTGGAGGAATGTTCAATTCGCGTAGACACGCGCACCAATCTGTAGATTGCCCCCGCATTCCAAATTTCCACCGATTTATAACGTATTTTTCTTAAACACAAGTTTTTAAGTTTGGGAACTTAATATTTTTTTTGGAAAAAATATATGTTATTCTTTAAAACAATAACAATACATTTGCAAAACCGAAGCGGTAATAATACGAAATTCCCTCGATAGAAAAAAATATCGCAAAATATGCTCCGAAAATTATTACAAACACATTTTGTTTAACATGTTATAGCACAGCCTTCTGTATACTAAGCCATGCTGTTGGAAATCTTGCAACGTTGCAGGTAGTCTTACAATTCTCAGTCATTTGTTCACATTCCTATACGACATTTACGTTGATTTGGTGGTTTTAATGGAAAATATTGCGATTCTGTTCTCAGTTTGTAATCATTGCTGAATGAAACATCAAGGTAACGTTGATACACATTTTTTGCAGTAAATATAACATTTAATATGATGTACAATGTCCTTTTACACGTTTTAAGTGTCAACGCATAACCTATAATGTTGTTTTTCAGATTCCTTCCTTACAGAATACACATGTATCTTGATCAAAACATAGTGTGAATTTGTTCAGACTTGACTCGAAAATATAATCGTGACTTATTTTTATATTCAACTTGTATTCTGTTTATTTTAATTAATTTAAATTGTATTTAATTGTTAGTTTTTATTTTTTCCTGAGGAAGGAAGGGTTGTTCTGAAACTGGTCGATAGTTAAATTAAATATAGTGAATTAAAAGTGTATTTGTTTTACAATAGGTACGCACATATATTTATTTTTTTATTAATACGTAACACATGCATCATACCTTTAAAATCACCATTGTTTTCTTACCGAGCTGATTCTTTACTTTTTACTGTAAAGCACCCTTATTGTAAAACTGTAAAGTTCTATTTTTTTTAATGCATGTGGAACTAACTTTATATTAGCGAACTTTATTTTTAAATTTTAACAAATCTTTTTGGTATTTATTTAAATGAAATGGTGCTGAAATCAAGCATCATGATATGCAGGTAAAATATTCTAAACTATTACCTGATCCATTTGATAACTTTGATGTTTTAAAAAACAACTGTTTCTGATTACAATGAATAAATATCAATGTTCAATGTGTAAAATATATGTGGGGCCTAATGCTCTGAATCGCCCGAATCCCTAGGACCGGGATTGTTTATCCATTTTGTGGCTCAAAAAATACTCAATCAATATTTTGACTCCTACATTAGATATGCCACAATTTCGTTAATCTAGATCTAGAGCACCTACTATGGGTATTTAGAGCATTAAAAAGAGGTAGGTTTTAGAGTACCTAAATCAAAATACCAAAACTGCCATTACATGCACTTCTAGCATTAACCCCATTTTTCCTTTTCAAAAATCCTAGTACAAATATATGAAATACAATAATAGTCGTTCATCTGTCAAATATAACATTGGTTCACACCATAAACAAAATGCAATGTTGCCAAGTCTAACACCACGGCTCGAGTATACAGAAGGCTGTGGTTATAGGTATGAAAAAATTAACAGAATAGTACCCTTTACACACAGAGTTCGGAGCGGGACGTGCCCCGCGCCACTTCAGGCCGCCGCGCAGAAAAGTAAAGACCGAAAGTAAGATAACGGTTCACAGCGCAGTTCACTGTGAGACTTTTCTGCGCGGCGGTCTGAAGTGGCGCGGGGCACGTCCCGCTCCGAACTCTACGTGTAAAGGGTACTAAGGGATCTTTAAACGCAACATAGGTATTTGTCGAGAGATTTTTGCTCTATTTTAAACCAGTCGTGTTTGATTAAACATTTTCACAATTTTCGCTCAATCATTATAGTATTTTAATATTAGCGCGCTCCCTTTAACATTCGTATTTACATATCTCCCTTTCTAACCGTCTTCGTCTTCTATTTGAACGCGGAGTCTTAATAAAAATAAGACAAAATAATATTTAATTTGGCAGTTAAAAAAACAGCAAAAACCAAGTACGTAGTTACTTCAATTACACTAAGTCTAGACAACATTTGGGGATTTTTTGGTAAGGCCCGATTAACATTGGGTTCAAAGTCGTCGCTACGTGATATGATATTATGTCTGGTTAGTAATATTTATAATTCTTCTTGCCTGGATTCCTGTCTTATCGGAGGTTAGCTTTTAGCAGAGGAATACTATTCGCAATCAACCGATTGCCCACCACTACTCAAGTGTCAGTAAAAAATATTCAAAAACATTATTATAATATTACATTATCTCAAGGTTTACGGGATATTGAGCTACAGAGTCTTGAGTCTTACTGCTGTACTTGTCATTTTGCTTCAAATCTGATTATATTACATAACAACATCATCTACGTCTGTGAAACAATAAACACTAAAGACTTCAGACTATGAGTTATAATGACAGATATCCCCGCTTTGTTGCTCGTTGAAACTTTCAAACTAAACCGTTTTGAAAATAATTTATAGCATTATGTCATAATTTTGTGACAAATTAGTAATACTTTGAAGATGTTCAGTGCATATTCTAAACCAACTTAATAAGAAACGGATTATAAAGGCAATCGAAGCAATAAGCTAGTCTGGTTAACATACTATAAAACGTCAGAATTTCACGAATATTCAAAACAAATCGGTAATTATTGTTAAAAAAGCATTATAAAAAATGCTTTTATTTTTAAATAGCGATAATTTGGAAATCCAAAAAACGAGGTTTAAAGTTCGTTCACACACAGCTATATCTATTGAACCGCGAGCGCTTATCTTTTGTACTTTCACACGACGCTATCAAATATTTCTTCCTGTGGTAGGAGAGGGGGTCAGTTGAATTAGGGAGCGGCAACGGAATGCACATTTTTTTGTACTGAAATCTGTCAACTTGACATCTGTCGTCCACCGGTCTAGGCAGCTCCGTAATTACAATGACCCCATCTCCTGTTTTCGTCGGAGAGGGGGAGGCTTATCTTTTGGTATATCGCCTCTGGAGCGGTTCCGTCGTAAGATGTGTATTGTCTGCGATTGATCTGCGCTTAAAACCGCTAGGTGTGAACGGTCTGAAGGGATTGTATGGAGAGCGTTATTTGGCGTGCTATGATCTTTTATATTTGATAGCTGTATGTGAACCAGCTCTTAACAAAATGTAAGTACTATAATATCAATGTGCCAACTGTTCATTTTCAATGCAAATAAATTAAAATAGATGATAATATTTTTTTATTATTTTTTTTGAAGTAGAGTACATTTGTAATAGGTAGTGAAAAATGTACATTTTCATGGGATGTATCTCATACTTTGATGATGAAATAACTATTCATTTATCTAAATTCTAAACAAAGGTGCAATTAATTTAATTAAATATACTTATTACAATACGAAAGATGATGTTCCTAAAACAGTAGTGAAATTAGAATTGACGCGGTGTGACATTTGATAGTACTTATGGCAATTATTGTAGAAGGTCAAATCGCTTGAGCTTGAGAACAAAAAACATCTGTCTATCCAAGAACTTGTGGGAACAAAATAAGGCTGCTGACATTTGAAGAATTTGTTTGGAAAAACCTTGCCGAAATACAATATAATCAATCAACGCGGTTAGATGGTTTGAGGGCCAAAGAGAATATTTTTATCATGGTTTTATTAATTGGTCTACATTGGTTAGGGGATAAGGTGCAATAAGGAGAAATAATTATCTTGAGTTTAGTGTTGGTAGAGGAAACACCTTTGTAGAATGTTTTGTAGTATGGCGACGTGATGTAAAGAAAAATAACGTGTTTTAAATTTTAAAATTGGATCTGATGTGGTAATTTGGGTAACTTTATTTTAATATCAAAAACTAATTTCGGTTGTACGTGTCTTGCCTAACTCTAGTTCAATGAACTCAAATTAGCCTTGAATTTAAGTGTCATTGTCAAAATTGGAGTGTGAATAGTTCATACAAGCGATAAAGTTACATAATATTAATAGAAAAATATTTTTATTGCCATTTTCAAATCGAGCTGATTATTCAAGAATTTAGAATATCTCGTGATTTTTAAAGGATCTGCGCTAGTTTGATGCTAAATACCATCGCGTAATAAATCACTCGTTCCCTTCCTTCCGTGGTAACAACATCTGGTTCCAAGATCACCGGGAATTAGTCCTAAGATCCCAGGAAGTGCTAATGGGCATCCTCAGGGACCTTCGTAAAAATAAAGATCGACTCATTGGAAGGAAAGCGCACTCTTTCAAAACAACCCAAACAATAACAACAGTGGCAAGACTTGCATACAATTATATAGAATAAAAACTTTGAAAAAATGGCCCACATCCGAATAATAATTAGATATTACTACTATATTTGCATATTGGACTATAAACAAGAGCTCGTAAAGACGTCATCGACATTCGCCCTCTTCGAAAACGAAAAAGATAGAAGATGCTAGAACGATGACGTCGCGTATGATCTCTCACTGGGACTAGTAGACACAACACATATTTTTACTATACTTGCATCTTTGATCAGGTCAGATTGAGTCTGTATTGACCCAGTCTCCGTATCTCAAATCATACAATGCATGTCTCTAATTTGAGACTCCTTTATACATTTATCACATCACAATAGGCAAATTTAGGTGACACAGACAATACACGAAGTCACATAAGGAAAATCCTGTCCAAAAGGAAATAAGGCTGTTTAAACATTTCACGATGGAGAGAAGTAGTCACAGTGTCTGGGTCACTCAGAGAGAGAGAGGGCAAAATTAATGTTAACTCAATAGAATACATTGATAGCTATCCTATAATAAAAATATGCGCTATTAACATATCAAATATCACGAGCAAATTAACAGTTTTACAACGTACCTACAGCAACATCCGCTGTAAAAATATGACCGTTCAAAACAGATTGACATGAGAGCCCGCGTTGTTGCTTCATACGTCAAAATTTTTCGATGAAACAAAATGGCAATGCGTTTCCGCGTGTCCTTGAGAATCTTCACTTGACATTGTTACTGTTGGTTGCTTCAGCCAGCGGATGGCAGTGAAACCACATTGTTCACCGCGAAGCACGAAGTAAAGAAATTAAAATATTACATATACATCGCCAACGTGTTTTAAAATAATTTTATGAACATAATAAACAAGTATATTTTCAATTGCAATGAAATAAAGTAGATACTATAATTAAATAATAACTAACAAATAACTGAAACTGAAATTATGTCACGATGACTTAAGTAGCTATAGTCAAACAGATACCAAGTGCACTCCCAAAATTTCAAACGGGGAAGAACGTTCTTCCCCGCTTGAAATTTTGGGAGTGTACTTGGTATCTGTTTGACTATATAGATACAAATTTCGTCAAGATAAAAAAATACTGTTGTATTGAGAGGTTTTCTGATTCCATCTGCATTATTTGAGTCATTATGCCATCTAATGTAGTTCTGAATTTGACAACCCTTATTTTTATTTAGTCCTAGATCCAGATGATAATATTTAAATCATAAACTGTTGCATATTTTTCGTCTGTTTTAAGAGGAAACCTGGCGGCGTTTTGTCCATACAAACGTATTCCCCAATTTCCTTCCAGGGTTTTGACACTACTGCAAATATTTTTTAATATAGATATAGATATCGACCACTAGCGTGTCGACCACTACGTTTTGCTTTTTTGATAAGTTACTTCTTACTGCCTACCCCTGCGGGAAAACGGCGTGATGGTTAGTTACTTCTTATAGGAGTTAAGACCCTCCAAAAATCGTTCAAATTGCCTGGTTTTAACGCCATCAACATACGTTCAGCGTTCAAACTAAATCAACGACAATCGATCGACGTGGAGTATTTTTAACACAGTTAGTAAATAAAATCTTAAGAATCGGTCCAGTTTTGAAGGAGAAATATGGGGAATACAAAACCTCGATTTTCATGATTTTATGTAGGCATTATCGCATTATTATGAAGTGCAGTTGTCTCTTTCGCTCAGTATTCCGTAGAGTTTAAGCAAAAGTTTAATAAATAAAATTCTTCAAATTTCTCGGCGACCGGGTTTCCTCTGAATATTCCATTATCTTTAGATATCTTTGAGTTGCGATATTTTATATCGGACAGCTTTAAGATTTTTGAGGTAGTATTATTTCACAAAGACGGCGTAATCAAAATCAGCATTACGTAAGAATTGATTAAACTTAAACAAAACAAATTTTGAATTAAATCTTGTGTAGGTAAAGTTTGCAATTAGATTCAAGTGTCTAAGATCATTATTTATTAATATCTTCTGAATGCTATTCTTGTGTCGATCTTAGGAACGAACGGACTGGTACCAGAGGTAATGTGTCATCCACCATCACCGCAATATTGCCACATGCAACAAATGAATAAACAAACTAAAACGCATACATACAACATTTTCACACATACAGACAACAAACCCACACAGTCAACGATCCCCAACGATTTTCACACATGCAGACAACAAACCCACCCAGTCAACGATTCCATATACAGACTAAACGTCCACACTATTCACACACATCTCGGCTTTCCTGTTACTGCGCGAAGTTTGTTTAGACAGTATTTGGAGTCATAAACCCGCAAGAATATTGTCCTAACCACCAACATAACAAGTTAGTGCTAACCGGCGGGTGAGCTAAGTGGGCATTGTAAGAAACATACTCGGCGAACATAATACTAACCAAATGTTGGAATATCAAGCTGTTAGTCATTTTGATATGACTAATTATTATTATTAGAACACTGTAATGGTAATGTATGCGACAGTCGGAGGTGCGCATAGTTTAGCCATAAAAGATGTTATTAAAAGGAAACAAATAAAACGGGGCAATTAAGACTCTTTGCAACTAATCGCAGGTGACAAATCATACCTTTAAGCCTAATGATCTTAACTGAACTTAATTATCTTAAATACACGTTTTAAAAAGAAGCAAAACACAAGTTTATTGATGAAAATAGAATAATTGGGAATTGTTTATGATTCCAAACACGCTAGAACATAGGTAGTATCTAGTATAATCATTAAAATTTGGTCTGGGAGACGCACATCCAGTCTCCAATCGATAATCAGTGGGGTTCTTGCAGTAATAGCGTTTGATTTGTGGATAATTTGATGGATAGTCCATACCACCTGGAATGCTATAAGTTGTTTGTGCGAAACAACACTGCTAGGGGCGGCACCATGATCTGCTAGGCGTACCACATGGCAGAACAGGTGTATACTATTGGCTCAGCACATCATGACAAGGGGTGCTGCTAAACAACATATCTCTTGATGTCTTCTACATAAACCTTGAAGATTTCCAGACAAATGCTACTTTTTTTATTTATTAAGCGAAATTAGCACTTATGTTGTTGTATTGTTACATATATTGAAATAGACATTATTGCAATTTTGTTACCGTTCATTTTAGTGTGTATAGTAAAAGGACGCAGTCTGTAATACACCTTAAAAACGTAACAGAATAGTTAATTTAACACAGATTCACCGAAATTAAAAAATTATAATGTTTGAAATTCTACATTCTACAAAACACGAGTGTCTTTCTATTGGTGTTTTGATACTGGTTGTCATTAATACCCAGGGACCTGCCAAAGTTAATTTAAATGAAAAAATATGTTTCGACCGAAAAAATAATTGAAAATTAGTAATTTTATTTAATCAACTACTGCGAGCATAATGCGCACTGCACAGTGCCCTAAATAACTACAGAACAAATTTATGTTAAGAAGCTTATATATTTTATCAATACTAGAACTAATAAATTATGTTATTATTAAATTATATTATTCAACAAATAAAACCAATATAATAATACCCTCCCATACACACAAGCCCTGCTTATTTATGGGGGTACATCAAATACATCTATTATTTTATTAATTATTGTATAAAATTTGTTTGTAATACATGTATCTTTTTATGACTAATAAAAAAATAAATAAATGTGAGGTTCGTAAAAAAGTTTCAACTTTCCCAGTCAGTTGTTTTTTTTAAAGAAAGACAAACATTCCCAGGTTACGAATAACCCAACAATGTTTGAAAATCTCCTGCTACCACCACAGAAAGCCGAAAATTTTGCTTGTGTTGTGATGGAGGACTTAGCCAGCCGAGGAATCGAACACGGGACGCCCGGGTGGGACCCACTCAACCACTGACCGGTCGTATTTAAAATGTTTACCGATCCCCAAAATGTTCAATCTTTCGCGATGAACTCAGTGAGGGTCACTACCAAATTTCAAGGTCATTTCAGAATGCATCACCTAAGAAATAAAATTAAATTGCCCAACAACTGCCAAAATTTTCTAAAGTGTCGTGTAATCAATCGTTAAATTTTCAATGATTCATTCAGCAATAATAATTAGCGAAACGGAAGCGTGAAGTTTCACGTTTCGTTTGCCATTTGTTTTGTTGCGGATTTATATAAATATATTCTTGTAATTAGTAGAAAAACAGCGTGGGCACTGGGCAGGCCCGCAACTGACGGTTATGTAAGTATTACTGTGAATTTTGGGAGCGTGACACAATAATATAACTACATATATAACATCAAACTGTCTTCGAGCGTGACGGTATTAACAGCTAAATGAGAAAGGTTACGATGCATTGCATGTAAGACGAAATGCACGGTTGGGGAAATGTCGAGCCAATTCAGCAAGGGACCCGAATTGTCGTAAGGAAAGAAAATAATATAGCTGATCAAAAAGGAGAAATTTCTCCTGTAGAATAATATATCTGTTTCTTTTTTTGTGACCTCCTTTCGTCAGTAGTGGACTATCTACAAGACTAGATAAAAATATTTTTTTATGATTCAAAATATTGTCTTCGGTCTGCACTTTTTCGTTTTATTAAATTACACGAGGTTAAAATACTTTTTGGAATTTAAAATGCCGCCTTTGGTCTGCACTATTTCCGTTTTATTAAATTACAGTTAAAATTACAATTTAGTTATAATAACTTTTAAAGGGTACACCCATCAATGTAATGCATCATTGAAGAGGTAGATAAAACTAATAAATCTAAACGAAAATATGAAAAAGAAAAAAACAAAAAATAAATAAGGTAACGGTCGCAACTGGGACTCGAACCCAGGATCTCTCGTCTTATCTGGACAAAAGGTCAATAGTCAATATGTCCCATACAAATAAAATCGGATATGTTTATTCGAGACTTTATCCAGGTTACAAGCCAATTCTTTAGAACGCTTCGATCTAAAAAGGTAACTGCCAAGATATGCGAAAAAATAAGTGGAAGATAATTTTGTTAATTTTGAATTTGAAAAATGAGATTGTCAAAAATCACTTTAAAATAAGAGGTCCCAATTCCCAATGGCAGAATTGGTTAAGGTGTTTGTCCTGGTAAGACAAAAGATCCTGGTTTCCAGTCCCAATTGCGCCCGTTACTTTGTATTTTTCTGTATCTTGTTATTTTTCATATTTTCGTTTATATTTATTAATATTATCTCCTTCAATGTTATATAAGATACCTTATTTGAAGTTGTTGGGAAAATCAGAAATAAAGGTTTCATCCATCCCTGAATTAACTATTTTATATAAATTATTATCATGTAACTATTTAAGGAGCAACTTTTGTTCTCTCTCAACCGTAAAGTTGACTACCAGTTGGTCAAGTAGTGTGCAGTGCGGTGGGCCAGCCAAGCGTGTCCGGCGCACTACTGACTATTTCACAGCCCGCTCTCCGGACCTGAATGCATTCTGATGCACGGTGCACCTCATTTGCATGGCCAGAAGAATGGGCCAGTCAAACAAAGATCCTTGCGATAGCTGAAAGCAAGGGCATGCGATCCATAGAAATCTAAAAAGCTGTACAATATTGTATGTACCAAGAAAATATTAAGGAAAACAAATGGAAAGATTTGAAGTCCCAGGGCCAAAAACAAATAATGATTATTGATTTTTTGTGGTTATTTCAGGCAGGACATTGCAAGACTGTCTGAAACTTTGGCCTAAGGAGACTAAGGAGATCTAATAAAACTGATCATATTATATGATCTAAAAAAGTTTAAAATAAAGTAAAATAATGATAACATATGGAATGTAATACGACATTTGGGTTTATTCTCTTTTTCACTTATATTTTTACACGTTTTCATAGAACAAGCCACCATTTTTGCCGTGTTATTTCGTAAAATGTACCAATGAGAGCTCGATGCTGGTTCGCCCAAGAATGATGATGTCGCATTTTCTAGATTTGCTCGAGGCCATTCGCGAGCCTGGCCTGCTCCAAATGGAACCGGTATGGGGAGGGGGAAATAATGCGCTTTTATCACTTAGGGCAGGTCTACTAATATTCATGTCTATGGGAGGAACACAAATGGAAACGATTTGAAGTCGCAGGGCCAAAAACAAATTATGATTATTGATTTTTTGTGGTTATTTCAGGGCTGGACATTGCAAGGCTCTTTGAAATGTTGGCCAAAGGAGGCGAGGGGAACTCTAGTGGACCTTTATCAATGCTTTGACTGATTCGGTGCTTCAAGTGCATTGAACAAAGGGATCTCGGCTTATTGGTCGACCACATCCAGAAAGGAAACTCGGTGTGAAAACAAAAGCCGCGGTTTCCGGCGAGAACGGGCCAAATGCAATAATTAACCTGACAATTAAATCACCTCACCTTCTTGCCGCAAAATTCAGATACCAGAGAAAATACAATACAAACCTACGCACAATTGAAGAAGGGAATATAAAAATAGAAAAATAGGCAGATACCAAAAATAGAAGTCGTAATTTGTTTAATTTTAAAAAGCAGTTACAACAGCCCACTTTTATTCTAAATACCGGTGGGCTTTATATTATAGACGACCCTGAAAGGGTCATTTTACTTAGTTAGGTAGATATATATATGACGCGAAAGTGGTAGAAGAATTCGGGGAAAGCTGACGAAGACATCAAAGACTTATTTAGTGATTGTTTTTAGTCCGAATAACAAAAAAGTAGATATGAATGAATGATAACGAAATAAAGAAAGCATGCCAAGACTGAGTTACGTAGCTGTCCATCCTCTGATTACTACTATCAATCTCAACGACGGGTGAGCCCTCATGTCCAAAAATTTGCACAGCTTTTTCTGTTTGGAATTTAAATTTCGTAATTTTCAGCTTGCAGCGTCTCAGATATCTATCAAGAGCTATCGATCCTTTAAATATGATTTTGGGAGAAAGGGACAAGACGGCAATATTTTAATTGTATATTACAAACACGTTAAGGTTAAACGTCTTTTTAGCCTTGAGAAAAATAATAATTAATCTTCCAATGTAAACCAAAGTTCGTGAAAGAAGATTGTATTAAGTATACAAATACAAGGAATTAATTTATTTTACATTTTTTTCTTATTTTTAATCACGCAGCTGTTATATTATTTTAAAACGTTTTCCTGTATTATTAACTGTTTTAAAAGCGGAAATAAAAATGAGGCATAAATAAAGCTTAAAATGGTAGCACACGCCATATTTTATATCTAGAGAATAATTATTATATTTATTGATACATGTTCCTTTCGTTTCATCGAGTTTCAAATCACAACGGTGCTAAAGAAGTTTTCACTTCAAAACATGCTTTGGATAAATTGAAGCTGTTTCTAATATTTCGCTTGAGTAGAATTAAAATAAAATTGTTAATTACTTTATAAAAGACGTAAGCGTAAACTGCTGGAAAAAAATCAGTAGAAATGTATTTATTTATTTAAACGCTTGTGTTATAAAGTACTTTAAAAAATACAATATTATGGCTAAGATTATCTGTGACAGTTTCGCTTCAATAACTTTTTTATGGCTAAGATTATCCTGTGACAGTTTCTCTCAATAACTTTTTTTATGGTAAAGATTATCTGTGACAGTTTCTCTTCAATAACTTTTTTATAGCCAAGATTATCTGTGACAGTTTCTTTTCAATAACTATTTCTTTCTTATAAAATTATTTACAAAAATAAATAAAAACCACTTTTGTGATTGATATCGAGCGTTTCTAGACTCCCTTTGCCAAGCGAATTTTATGCCTATTACACATACTCGTGGCGATATAAGGAACACTAAACAAATATAAAAAATCAAATTCAAATTCTGTGAAAGTTCTACTGAGCTTATGTCATGATTTCATTGTGGGCAGGATGTTTCACAGTATTTAAATAATAACAGAACTTGAATAGGACTTTCACAAAATTTATGAATTATTCAAATTCTGTGAAACAATCCGTTGTAAGAATATAGAAATTTTCGTCATGTGGCTTCTTCTTAAAATGTTAAAACTTGAAAAACAAAAAATGAAATAACAGAATATTTTTAACAAAATTAAGCAATGATTAGGTAGTTTATATTGATAATATCGACTCTTGTCACATAGAAAATTAATTTATTCGTGCATATTACATTTCAAAGATGGTAAACAAATTTCAAAGAGTTTTTAAATAAAAAAATAAAGAATATAAATTCCGTGCATACAATCACCGTGCTATTTTAGTTTGCATTGTAATTTGAATGACGAATCATAATTATTTAAGAATACAGAGTGACGTAATAGTATTGAATACGAGGGTGACCGAAAAATCTCTTTTTTTTATTTGAATACGTCAGGTATCTCAAAGGTTGCACGTTCAAATTCTAATAATGAATACCCTTTTTTCTTGGTCAACTACTCCCAATTCAACAATTATTTAGACAAAACTGCATTTATATTACATCGTCCACACATAGCACATACCTAAAACATATTAGTTCTTTGCCTTTTTAAGTACCTACATCAGAAATTAAAACGAATTTTAAGGGTGATTTTTGACAACACATGGCGATTTAGAGCACAACCATCGAAAAAAATTGTGGTTCTTCAAACTCAGAGTCATCAAACTGCGTAAACTACGAAAAAAGTTGTTAATTTTTTTTTGCAATATAATATCACCCCAACGGTAGGTACCATATTCAATTCACAGAATAAAGTAAAAAATTCCATTAAATCTGACAAAAAAATTAAATTAAATCTAAATAATAGTCACTCGCAACTTTTGAGATTTTAAAAAGGGTTTTTTTTTAAATCCTGTGCGTGACAGTCTACCCTATTGGAACTTAGCCACAGTGGTGAATGCAGTAGGGTGGGCCATTGATTTGAAAAAAGTTATTAGCAAGGCCACCCTAAAGCCTAGTTAGTGTCTGAAGTAATATATCCGTTTAGATAACACACCGCAATAATTGAATCAGAACACAGAAACACAAAAAGATTAAATTACTTTTGAAATCTATAAAGCTTTATGATATAACCAACTAGTGCTTTATAACAATGAAAATTATTTTTAATATTTTAAAATGATAAATGTAAAAACCGAGGGTAAATTTACTCTCTTTGTAAGCAAACTGATTCCACCAATCTTTACACTGCGGTAAGCAGTGATAGCATCTATTATAAATGATAATATTATTTTTTTTTTTTAATTGTGATGGGCGACTCACCCCTTAAGAAAAAATGTGAATCAATAATTATGTGGCCGAATTTGTGGGATCAAAATCCAACGAGAAGAAATAAGTATTGTTAGTGTATTTCATATAGTTTAGTGGCAGGGAAGGAAGGAAGGGGAGGGGTTCACGGAACGGAGGAAAGCAGGAGAGGGGAGGAGGAAGATAGAGAAGGTGGAAGGAAACGCGGTAAAGATAGGGGATGCGGGAGGGGAATGGGAGGCGGGAGGGAAATGGGAGGCGGGAGGGGAATGGGAGGCGGGAGGGGAATGGGAGGGGGAATGGGAGGCGGAAGAGGAACGGGGACGAATGGGAAAGGACACGCAGGGAAAAAACTATTTATTTATTTAAGAGGCATAGCATAGCAAGCCGGAAACTCGCTAGTCTTAAATAAAAATAAAAGCGAGGCTTAAATTTAATACTAGTTACTATGGCAATTCTTTAAAAGCCATTAAAATTAAAGTAAATTATTATCATCTTGATTAATCCTAATAGCCGCAGACTAATTATAAATTAATGAATAAGATGAACTTGGGAACGTTAAAAATTAATTAAAAATGAGCGGATAACACGTGGTGTCAACGTCTGTTTCTGGCTAAAATCTTCCAACGCCGAATAGCTGGGTTAATAAATTACATCGGCATTCCCTATGAGAGAGAAAGAGACGTCGAAATTGGCATTGAGCATGTCTCGAAGCCAGAGGCGGATATATTATTTACCTAACTATTCACTGATCAATTAAATAAAAATCTATAAAGCTGCAAAATCTCACGAACGGTGAGCTCTGGCGTCATTGATGGTTTCTAAGTCAATGTTGGTTTTGAAAAATGGATAAAATAAACAAAAAAACGACCCCCTGAAAACATGGTTTTCATAAAACCTCTACCAAACGTCTTTTAAAACCAATTAAAGAATTCATTGACAACGAGTCTATCTGCCGAGTTTCAGCTCAGTTCAATTTCCATTTCCACGATTCTACTTCATTCAAACAAACAAGAGTGAAATTCAAATAGATGTGTTTAAAAATCTGGCATTACGTAAGATATCTTTCATTCTAAAAAAATTTATACGCCATTAGCGATAATTACAAATTAAACCGATATAAACCTATATACATAAAAATATACACTTAAGGTCAAAACTATAATAATAAAATGCCTTAAAGTTAAGATAGAGATAGCATGTAACACCTAATAGAGAAAGAGAGAGTAAAAACAAACACACATTACGGCACACATTTAGAAAATACTGATAATCAATGTTTATTAACTAATACTATGCAATAGAAATAATAATAACTCACGAACCGCCCCTGGATAACCGCCATTTGAGATGACATCATGCATCTGAATAATTGCTCACCAGACAAAACATAATATCGTAAGGAGTCAGGAGAACTGAACAGGAGATCTCTAGAAGTATGATCTATACCAATTTGAGAAACTACTTTCGACTCCCTAGACAACAGATAATTCAATGAAACTTATAATTAATAAAAACAAATTTTACCGACTGGTATCACCGCGGGTCGCCGACAGGCTGAGTGGACAAAATCGCAAATTCATTCTATTGCTTACATCTTAAGGCTACGGCCGTTATAAATTTCCTCCAGTGCGCTTTAACTGCGACAAATCTTAATTTTGTACGAAGTTTATTGTAAATAAATGTGACTGAATAAATCCGAATTATTATTAACAAATATCTCCTTAAACACGATTGCGGCTACAGTGATTGGAAAGGGCTATCTGTCAATCCACAGCAAGGTTAATATACAATTCAGCAATATCAACCCTTTTCCTAAAATGTCTAGGTCGTGCTAGGTCGGGACAGAAAGACGAACAAATGAATCTAGGATGACCGACATAGGTATCAACAGCAAACTCCAACCTCAAGCGGCACTGCGCAAGGGATGTGAAAGGCGAAAAAGAGATTAAGAAATCGCCCACAAATGAGATGGACTGACGATTTGAAAGAACTGGGCGAGAGCCGTTCAGAATCAGCGTATCTTGAAAAAATGAGGCAGGATTGTTCTGAGGTGATGTCCAAACGAAAGTGTCAGAAGGCTCGTGAAGAAGAAAACTAAGATAAAATTGAGGTGTATTGAGAAACGCCCACAATACACTTCTATCGGTGTATCTCTTCAGTGGTCAGGACCATGAACGCACAAATATTCAAAATTCGGCAACGGTCTTCGGGGAGGGCAAAATAACATGTCCCAATTTATGGACGAACCGATTTTTCACATAAATAACGAGTTCTGGTTTTCACATGAGGAAAAGGCATAGGTTATAGTGACCTCATATTATTTTTCTACAATAATCACAAATAAATACTACTATTTCTTCAATAGCCAAGCAAATCAAATTATTATTTTTTTAAAAACACGTATAAAGATAAGTTTCCCGGAGAGAGTTTGTTTTGTTAAACAATTTACAGTTTTACGCCGAGATTGATGAAATTTTATAACCTTTTTTCATCACTTTTAATGATTTTTCTGAGATGGTTTCATTCCGAGCTGTCCGGTCACCAAGTTTTTGGTGAGAAAATAATATTTTTATTCTGTTCGTTAGCTAATATTGAAACTAGGAAAATTAGTTACCCAACCTAATTAACCAACGCTGTAGTCAGAGAGGATGGACTGCCACACGCTTTGTCTTGGCGTACACGCCACGCTTCATTTATATTCATACATCGTCTCTTACATACTCTTCTGTTATTCTGCCTCTTGTCATGACTCGATTCAATGTAGTGGATTTCAACTATAATAATAATAAGCCTTTTATTTCTTGCAAACAGGTATCTTACAGAGTTATAAAAAAGTATAATTAATGCTATATCCAATCTTGTTGAAAAATGTAATATGGAATATTAAATTATTCGTTTGCAAGAACCCCTCTCTCAGGCGAAGGTGAAGGCCTCCTCTAAGGATTTCAACTAAACTATCGTAAACAATTTGGTGACCCAAATTTTCAAAATATTATAAATTACCTAAATAACAAATGGTTTCCTAAGAATAAATCAACACATAACAAGGATGTTCTTTCGTTGAACTGCAGTGATGATGTTTATAACCAGATATTAATAAATTTCACGGCAAAATATGGATTCCCAGAATTTAAAATAGACGTAGCAAATATTATTGAATGAATTAGTCATCCAATATCGTTTCCAGAACAAATTCGCACATCCGACACATTTTCAATTTATTTCATTCAATATCATTTTTTAAATGTCAGAGCGAATGGCAGATGTTTGCCGGCAAATAAACACACATGTATACAAGAATAAACATAAAGCTTCTAGTTTATTTACAAAACACAGTAATGGGCAACCGTTTTTCGTAGGGCCAACTATCCATTTTTTTGGAAAAATTGTACGATGGATAATCTTTTGGGGGTAACCAACATATTTCAAACAATGATTTAAAAATATGCTGCACCTCTAAATACCACACAATTTCATAAACATAACATATAACAGTTTAAAACAAAGAAAAAAAACATCTCTGTAGAACAGTTTCTACATAGCGTACGCAATCTGAAACACCCACTAAAATGCCAAAACAATGAATGGTGTACACAAGATAAAATTCTCCACAGTAAGCCTATTGTATCCTCTCGTAGAAACAGTTCTACAAAGTCTTAGGTTTTCCGTTTCTCCAAAACTTTCGATATCCGATCGGGTTGTTCATCACTGACAATATAAGTAACGACCTTACAAATCGTCATAACATAAATGGTCGATACACGTCCATCACTATTCTATCCGGTGATGTAATCACAGAGAATGACAAGCTCGGCTTTGTCGATAGGAAATAGAAAATACCAGGAACTAGATAACCCGACCACATGTGCGCGGATTACAATATGATTTTATGATATGGATTAACGTGTTTATTTCGATGGTCACACTGCCATGTACGCAATATAATCATTGTTTTTTGCTTGATGACTACTGCTTTCATGGTTGTTACTGCTTTGATTGTATGGAAAACTACTGCGTAATATTCCATTGTCGACATGGATCCCGACTCTATAAGGACTGTGTGAAGTGAAGCAAGAGCAGAATCATATTATTCCTACCCAGTTCTTAAAACAGATCCCCGACTTCTTCACAAGAAGAAAATAATTATCATAATCGATGTGTATGTCATCAATGCCCCTGAAAAACTGATATATGACAAGTGACCAAGTCAAGTGTTAATATTCAAAACCAATAAAGCCCAAAGAGTTATATATCGACTGATCAATTACTCAGCGAATGATATCATTTGGATGAATAATAATACATAATATTACAATTTAGAAAACCGAGCAGAAAAAAAATTCAAATACAAGAATGTATAAACACAATTCGAAGAAAATAATATGATCGATCATTTCAGCTTGTACAAGAATATTATAATGAATAATCGTGTTCTTCCTCAAGTCGTAGAGTCATGAAATTTCAAAGTCAAACCAATCTACAGGTACAAAACATAGCGGAAACGACAGGTGCATCCCTCTTTCAAATTCACCTGATGGTCTCACAATGCATGTGCGTTGAACTGTGACCGTTCCCCCTATAGCCCGGGTTGATAGTCTCGACGTTGCAAGAAAGAGGAACGAGAATTTATATTATTTTACCGCTTGATGACTGAAATCGAAATGCTGTTCATCGCGCTCTAGAAAGTGTTGGAAATACAAGAGAGACTTGTTGAATAATGCAGGTCACAGAATAATAAATTGAGAACAGAATGGCGACGAAAGGGATACATTTATTTTGTACTTAGTATTATTACCTAGCTTCGCAAGAGATTTCAACGATATTTTCTTCTATTTATTTAAATGTTCACCTATTTGACTGCTTCAGCACGCAGAATTCGTGCTCTATAGTTAATCTTATTATCTAAATGAGCATTTCAACCAACAGTCGGTGGTACCAAGCCTCTAGAAATCGAATCAGGGGCATAGTAAAAGAGTTTAATAGAACGTTCGAGACTCTTGGATAATAAAGAGAAGATGTCGAAGATAATAAAACTTTGGAATGTAACAATGCGGCGAAGACTTTCATTTCCCATAATTAAGTATTAAAGTAAACGGTTGTTGAGAAATTTAATTTGTTATTTTGTGAATAAAAACATAAGAAAAACAGAAAGATACGTCATGAAACGCATCCAGCTTTATTATACCAAAGTGTCAGATTCGTCCAAGCTTCTCTAGTGGTAATGAAATAAACTTGCGTTAACTGTAAAGCAAAAACCAATATAAAAATCAACGGGGAACTAATGAGTACCTGCCATCGTGTATTTACGTAATGTAGTTGTAATTATCATGGCTTTACTGTATTTTGTATTGCCATTGTAATTCATAAAACAGGACTGTTTAACTGGCGAATAAAAAGTCAAGTATAAAAACTAGTGAATTTTCTCGGAATTTCTACGCAAATTTATCAGCATTCGTAACATAGAAGGCAAATAACACGAAAGGTCGATGATAATGACTGTTGATCGATCGTTAAAATTTACAATGAAACATTCAAACTGCCTAACCAAGAACCATGACACAGAATACCAAGAAATTAAACAAGTATTACTCTCTCTCTCTAAATCTTGTAGTGTTGGGTGGATTGGTCACATTTTAATCACTAGTAAAAAAAATCCAAATTGATTTGCTATTAATTAGAGCCAAATATGATCATAGTCGACATTAAAGTGACTTGTCAATCTTTGATTTCTAACTATTAATAACATGCTGCGTCTCTCACATGTCAATCTAAGAACTTTGACGGTAATTTCTGGCGTCCCTGATATAAATAAAACACTACAGACAGACTACCCGCGAGTGTAGTTGACACGCTTGTTTCGCCGTTATTTGCATCGAGACGAATTATCGCCATGGACGAGATGATGGTACTGAGGGTGTAAATGTGTGAATGCAGCCACTATCCAACAAATAATAAGCCAAGCAACAAAGACGCGATACAAGAATGAAGAGGTTAAGCTCGGGATCTGTCGTCTCGGGAAAAATCCTAGAGCGACGATAATAATTATCTAGAATCTACCAAGAATAAAAATGGATGCGACAAACGTTATCAAATACCGCAAAAGGCATGTTATCCCTATTTAATTAGTGTAGTGCAAAGACCGGCATGAAAATCGACAACGGAACCAATTTATGCTAAATGAATTCAAGATTTTTGTTACAAAATCCGCTACTTTCGGTCCAACTACCGAACTAATGTTATACATAATAATTAAAAAGAAGCACAAAAACTGGTTATTTAACTTTTACACGATTGCGAGAATCATCATTATGACGAGAGCGGTTCAAGGTTTGAATATGTTCATGTTTCGTGCAAAAAAAGCAAGTCTATTATTCAATCGGTGTACTCGGTGTACATGACAACACATTGCCGAGAATATTAATGGACATATCATTATTTGACAACGGATAGTTGAAAAAAGGGAAAGTGTCATTCAGGAAGCATTGTAAATTTTATCAACAGCGGAATGATTGAGAAATGATTACGTTCAAGTGGCAATTTTCTAAGTAAATGATTGTCCCAAGTGATGCTGGTCTCCTCAATTAACCTCACTTTGATTGAGTTAAGGCGGCGAATGTAATCACATCAAGTGCCATCGTCATGTCGCTGAAACCCTCGCCGCAATGAGTGCTCTTTGACATGTGAAAGTTCGCTCTTACTTTCACGCTAATAAAATAAATTAATAAAACATAATTATCGTATACGATAACGTCTGCAGAACAAGCAATTCAGCAAATCCTTGAATAAAGCCATCAAAAATAATATGCTTGGTTTCTTTGCCAACATGTTACAAGATAAAATAACCACAAACAAAACAGTTTTCATGTTTTAAGAAATAATAAATAGGTAGTAAAATTTTTACAAATATCGAGCATAAAACAATGGTATTGTAGACAAGGTTATCTTCGCTGGCCATAAATAAGATAGCTGACGCATGGCTCAAATAAATAGATTAGGCACGACTTAACTATGAAAGTACAAAATAGTAATTATAATTATGTATCTGATCATTAATTATTCCGGTTTTAGTTTAGGTTCTGACTCAGTGCACGTTATCGAGGCTTTTAAACCAAGTGTCGAGGATTCGTTTGAACGGGAATTCTCTGATAGAACTTCCAGGTATGGCTGTGAGTGGTTAGCAACGTTATTCAAATACTCAATGCACTGGTCGCGACAGGGCTCTCAAATTGCTTCATCGCATTGACCGCCTACCGCGATTATGCAAAAAAAAATCAGAGTGTGCAATTCGCATGAACTTTCAGAAAACTAAAGTCGGCAACGAAGGGTATGTAGGGGAGGCCACAAAGCACTTTTTTTATTTACGTGAAGGATGATTTTGTCGTCGAATTCCAGTGAACCTTTTCCTATACATTTGGTCATCTTATTAGTATTTGTGTTTTCTTCTTCGGAATCGCTAGATGTCGCTTTCTTTTGTGTTTTCTTTAGCCTGTTCATTTTGGAGTGGTTAGAAGAAGACTACACCAAAGGAGACTTATTATACCCGAGTACCCATGAATTAAATTCCTCCCCATTCTTTCGCACGCTAAATAGACGTATGTGTTTGTCTCTTTTTAGTGTCGCTCGTTTCCGTTTCGTTGAGTTTCAAATCACAACGATGCTAAAGAAGTTTTCACTTCAAAAAAATTGTAATCCTCGGTTCCGAATTTTAAAATGTTTCACGATAATTTTAACATGAAAATTTTTCCTAATAAGAATTTCGACAGGCTCAACAGAAAACAACTATGAATTTACTTTCCAAGCATTGATTGCTAAGCCACTGACCATTATTCAGGTAGATATCGCATTGGGAACTGTTACGCACAGAATGGCGTGCAAAAGTACCAACCTACACAACGCATTGATAAAGTGCTAGGGGTTCAAATCTGACAAAACTAATGTAGATAAATTTTCAATGTATTTTTTCGAATGATTAAAAAGATACGATATTTACGTTTTTCTTGAAAAAATCATTCGCCTTATCAAAGCTCGACAGAATTCTAGAAGAACGAACTATGTAACGATAATGATTCGTTGATGGAAGGGACAATGGTGATGTGCATCCGCGGAGTCGCCTTGCACGTCAGTGCTCACCGTTCAAGGGCCATTTGTCAACCAACCAACAACAAACACGGACTGGGATAATTGGCGTAATGAATATTATCGCGGGTAATGAGCGGAACAAAGTCTTCTCAAAACGACATTATGTGCTGAATTTACTATTCACGGACACGTTTGAAAGTGAAAAATGTCAATGATGTGTAGCCTAAAAAAAATTGTTTAGTACGTTAAGAGGAAACCGGGCGGCGTTTTATCCATGCAAACGTATTCCCCAATTTCATATTTATCTCAATAAAAGCCCGGGTAGTCGGCAATTAAACTTTGATTTCAGCTGTGGGTCTGTCTCTGGTTTTAACTCTGATTCTCTGGTCTGGTATAAATTATAAATCAAAACACGGAAAATATATTAATGTAAATGTAGAAGTAATACACCCTAATAATTCCCAATAATTTACAAAAAAAATGTCGCCAGCGTGGGTTCTTCTGTCACAAGCCAGCCTTCTGATATTCAGCAAAAAAAATGTCTCTAGTTTTGCCGATTGTCATCTATCTTTTAGCCCTGAGAACATTGGATCTGTGGGCGTCCTGTTTCTTATTCCCAATTCCAGTCAAGACACTGAACATTGAGATTCCAACGGTCAACTGTTAGTTGACCGTTGTCTATATTTTATCATACTAACACATATTGTATCTTGTATTTCCCGCTAAGCACTTGCATACTGCTTACTAACAACGTATGCAGGGACACTGGAGGTCTAGATTCGTTCTAAATTAAATGTAGCTTCGTTTTTTTCAAAAAAAATAGAATCCTTGCGAGAGCCTTGAAGGAGTAACCATCTGTTACTTATACCAGGGCGGGTATGTGGTGGATAACCTCCAATTTTAGTTGTCCTACCTATCCAATGGTCCAGCCGCTGAGAGCTCCTTTAAAACTCCCACTATAATATCTGTCGGTATACCTATAGTCCAACATGACTAACAAGATTGTGACATTGTCAATTCAAGTCTTCAACCCAAATCCTGTTCAAGTGAAATATTTTAAAAGGCGATTCATTTATGTATGCAAATACATACACCTGAATGACGGGACAGAATTGCATTTACGAAAATAGCTCGCCAAATATTGTAGTTGAGTCACGTTCGATGTTGACCCAATCTGTATTTACTTATTTACCCGGACTTGGTTCTTTGAATGCGAATTATCTCTGAGATCTCTGTGTACATTTCTTAGGCCGGACTCTGATAAACAACAAGCCGCCTTTCATACTTTCTTCGAGCCTGAGTCGAAATTTCTCGGATCATCAAATTTTCATCGTTTTATTACGTCTGCGATGAAAAGAGAGCAAAACGAAAGAAATCAGAATGCTGTTTAACCACTAGCCAGAAGCATCCATTTTTAAATACCATGTTTTTAGATTTTTTTCTATTGAGAACACGAAAATGTTACAAAAACCTTTTTTTATACAAAAATTTTAAAATCCATGTTTTTAGATTTTTAGGTAATTAGTATGAAAAAAACCTAATGTGTTATTTATTCCGTTTGTTTATTTTTAAACTGCATGTTAGATACTCCTAACTACAATAATCGGTCGGCCTTTAAAATTTGACTTTGTGTATTTAAACAGACAATGAAATTGAAGATTTTAGCTTGAGCTAGTTATTTTAACGACCATGTGAACTCATCTTAAAATTCGAGCACACACGTAGTTAATTTTTTTTTATGATCTTGAAGCTTACGACAGTTGTTAAAATTCATGTTTAAAAAAATTATTCATCTTTAGACAGCTTATAATTCTGTATGATTCAATAAAAACCACTTCTTTTGGTTTACGAAAAAAGCACCAATTTCGCAAGCAACAAAAAAGTTGTATTTAAAAAATATATTTATAATGCGGGTGTGCAAGTGACTAAAATATGAAAAAATATTGAATCTTTCACGAACAAAAAAATATTAAAATCAAGTGGCACGTTGTGTGTAGTCGAGCATCAGTTGTAAAAAACAGTCACCTTGCTCGAGACAGAGGAATGAAATAGAAAATAAAAACATTTTACCGGTTCAACGAGCAATGAAATTCGCATCGGACTGTCAATCGCTACAAGAGCGGATTTCTACCTATTCCCATGTAAAAAAGATGAGAGTTATACACGCCAAGAGGTATAATATCGCGGTTCATCAATAATTATTAGTTTTACTATTTATTGCCGGTTGCCTTAAGAAAATGATTCTCCCGAGGTCTTCTCGTGGAGAACCGGTAATCCCAGTCAAAGGTTGATTTTAATATTCATGCAATGCGAGGCGGCCGTTGTTGCAATTATTATTAAACATTATAATATTTTAATCTTCACATATTATTATTTTTGATACAAGGAAAATTGAGAAATACGAGTACACTGTGCCGGTGTTTCAAGGACTCACTCCTACACGATTCGCCAGCAATAGAAGACTTGGAGCAAAGTCTGCTGGTTTCTGAACGCGGAAAATTTATACAAGATGAAAAATAAGCATAGCCTATCTGTCTTTCTCAGTGCTACGCGCGTATGTTATTATTTCCTATAGAAGATACCCGTAGCTCATAAAAAGGGCTTCTAGACGTCCCAGATTGTTAATGGGTTACTCAATTCAAAATTTCTCAGCTCTCCCCCCCTCCATTGAACATATCCCGGGGTTTGTCGATTATTGTCACTGTTTACATAAAGTGAATTCTGGTCACCTTACGTGAGCCCATTACATACTGATCTGCTGAAAAGAAAGCTGATGAATGTGCCCGTGTTACATTATACAACCAAGACTCTCGTGCAATTGTGCTTGCATTCATACATTTTTAATGGCCAGAAACCAGTAGGGTAACAAGATAGGGCTTGGAGAAACAAGGGAAGGATTTGAAGAACAAGGAAAAGATTGAAGGAGCAAGGAAATGCTCGAAGGAACAAAGTAAGATACGGTGGAACAAGGTAAGACTCGGAGGAAGCAATAAAGGCTTGGAAGAACTTGGAGGAACGAACTAAGGCAAGGAGTAACAAGGAAATGATTTGAGGAACAAATGAAGACTTGCAGAAATAAGTAAAGGCTGGGAGGAGTAAGCAAATGCTTGGAACAAGAAAAGGCTTGTGAGAACAAAAGGCTTGGAGGAACCATGTAAGGGTTGGAGAAACAAGGTAAGACTTGGAGAAAAAGGGTAACGCTTGAAGAAGGAAGACTTGTAGGAATAAGGTAAAACTTGAAGGATTAACGTGAAGCCTGTAGCAACAAGGTGAAGATTTGGAGAACATAAATGCTTCGAGGAAAGAGGTAAGGCTAGGAAGAACACGGAAACGCTTGGAGGAACAAGGAATGGTTTGGAGAAACATGATATAGCTACATACTATTAATACTAAAGTGTATTACATAAACATCCAGTCTAGGTAAAGTTAATTGGTCACATTAATGACCCAAGCGGGCCGAATCGTTGATTATAATATTTCAATCTTAAAATTACTTCTAGAAACGTCTTTTGCGAGCTGTGTGACATCATGACATTAAAAACCACTAACAGTGTATTTTATATTATTGCTGAAAAATTAATTAAGAAATAATGTGATTTTGCGGATCCGATGAAAAACTAATATTTTAAGAATAAGAGAATTTCAAATATTTGTGAAATAGTATTGCTATAGATTTGGCGTGCTCGTAGGATCTTTGACAAAACTCGTTAAAAACTAAAAAAGTTAATTGACGAAATACAAGAAAATATGGATGATATGAGACTAATCAACTAAAAGGAATGATTAAGTTTGTCTAGGGCTAATTAAAAATAATATAGTCAACGTTCGAAGTACAGCTCGCGCAATAGGTACACCACAATCAACACAGCCTTGATGATTGTCACTGTAAAGTTGTCAGAAAAGTTTACTAAAGAAGTAGAAAGCATAACATGGTATGATAATCCCAAAAATAACGAGAAGTACGAAGTTAGAATTTGAATATTTGAAAAGTTTTATATTATGCTAATTTTTTTCCAATTTCACTGAAATTTTCAGTTCTGAAGTTTGAAACAACACGAATGAAGCACGCTGTACGCAAACAATGCATATGTGTGAGTGCTGTGTTCATATCAACTCAGACTGCGATACCTACACTAAAGAGCAGAATGCTTCTTTTGGCGCTGGAAGAGCAAACATTACGTGTAAAGAAAAATACTTATCTAGTGATTTGAGATAAATGCAGAGAACCAAAGATAGCAGCAGGTATGTCTCTTATCAGCAAAAATACCGTAATTATCGCTAAGGCTATTCTTAAAAGCCGCATTGCCGGATAAAAATTAACTAATCGTCTTTAAAACGATAAAAGCTTACAGGTAAAAAGTAAATTCGCTGAAAAAAAAATTAATCACGTATTGTACAAGAAACAATTTCATTACACAATTATCTTGATTCAACGAGTTTTGGGTGGTTTGGCGTTACACCCATGTTTAAACTATCTTCCACGGTTGAAGTACCAGGTATTTGTGCAGATTGGGTTCAAGTTTTAAATCAAACCGGTGTAAAATTTCGTTAAATTTTGCAGTAAAACAATATTTTGTCCTACTCAATTAACTTGGGTAATTTTGAAAATTAAAATTAAAAACGTTTGAATGATAATAGTGTCCTTCCGGGACTGAATTAGTTTCTAACGAGGATAATTTGGTGAATTCAAAGAAGTTACAGACTGTAAAATGCGAGATTGATTGAATAAGAATTGTGCATGATGGTATTGAAGTAAAGATACGTATTTCCGTCGAAAACTGCACAAAAAAATTATTTATAAAAAAATGCAAAACATTAATGAATGCAGAAAAATCTACTATATAACTAACAGAATGCTTAATTTTGGATTAATTCGAGAACAGATTAATCAAAAATTGCACAAAAAACTTAACTTCTAAGAATGTAAAACATTAGTAAATGCGGCAAAATCAAAAAAAAGTAACAGAAAACTTAATTTGGGATTAATTAGAGAAGAATTCCTCGGGTTATTAACAAATTGAACAAAAAACTTTATTGTAAGGAATTTAACATGTTATCGAATGCGGAAAAACCATTGAAAAAAATCACAAAATTGTATAATTTAGGATGGATTTAAAAATAACGCTGAATAATAGCGGTCATCAAGTTTACCTGCTTGCCGCCGGCAACCATCTTGGCGAAGCTTCAGGTATATCCTTACGAGCGCAGAAATTACAAGGCCCTCGGCCAACCGTCACACCGGTACAAGAGTCACACACCTGTCACCGTTGACAGTTGCTCACTGAACGTATAATATTATAAAAGCGATGACACTCGACAGAAAAAAACGCGCCGAACGACTCGCCGCGACTATCGATCATAGATACTGAAAACTTATTTAATTACTGAATCTTGGATCTTTCAGACTGGGATCGTATCAGACGACCGCGTTGGCCGAAGTTTCAGATACAACTGGATTTCTAGACAACAATGCACGTCGCACGACCGGCACGACGCGGCCGGTTGAATACTCGAATACCGGGTTGTGGGTTGGTTCGTTGGTAGTTTGGATGGCTGGTTCGTCGGTTGGTTTTGACTTGATAGGCGGCAGCGGCTACGCTATAGGAACTGGCTATGGTCGAATAACTACCGTCTGCTTCGGGTGCGGGGCGCGGGGTTCTAACTCAGCCGCTGGAGGTTTAGCGGCGGTTGCATTGCGCAGGCGCGGGAATATTCAAACCGGCCAATAGGGAACGCTCCTGACGGAGATTTTAAGGCTTCGCACGTGGATTCTAAAACGATAATGGATGGGTGCAAAAGCTGCTTTCACATCATGAACATTATTATTACCATGTTTTTTTTTTTTAATTTGATTTGTTGGCAGGTGTGTGTGTGTGCCTTTGAGTAGGACGCTCGGCTAGCAGTTGAGCGATCGAGTTCGGTACAGACTCCCAGTGGGTAATGAAATATTACTTTTTTAGAAAACGTTGAACTTTGTGAAAAAGACCTACCATATATATAAAAAAAGACAACTGCACAACATGAAAGGTTCACACACAAGTCGCTTGAAATAATATTGTTGAACTTTATCAGAGCGTCTCAAAATGTTCATGTTAAGTTTTTTTTTGCTTCGTTTCCCATCAAATTATAATATATCAATGATTACAACACGTAAATGGTTATTCAATGCAAAAAAATTCCAAGAATTCAACGATTTGTAAATAAAAATGCGAATGTATGAATAGATATATTGATGTTGATAATTTTGCTCGATTCTTCTTGCCAACAAGTCACCTTTTTTACAAGTTTTTATAGCGTTTAAATAAAAAGTTCTCTGTTATTATAACATTTTATACTTTGAGAGCACTACATATTCGTTTTTTTGTTGTTGTTGTGACACACATAAAATAATTGTATCCTATACCTAAATACTAGCTTTCATCACACATACATCATACTTACTTTGTTTTATGTCAGATCTTACATAAATCTAGTATATTATTTAAGTATTAGACGAGTACATAATTCTTTTGTATTTCTTTCCAATATTATCTCATTGTTTTTCTAATAACAACTGTAAGTATCACTTCAGCCGTATTGTTTGTGTGTACTCATACATTCTTATTTTGTTCTTAATATAATACTGACATCCTGCAGTGTACCACTGTATACTTATAATAACTTGTATCGCTCTGATTTAAGAGCCATTTTATGGCATTTAAATAAATAAATAAATTTTAACTGCATTCTTTTTCAATAGAAGAAAATTCTGAAGCACTTTCAAAGCCTGCGACCTCCATTACACCTTAGCCCTTTATTTTTCTTCTTAGCGACGCAGTGGAATTTCCACATTATTTATTTTACTTTATTTGCATTTAGCGAAGAGCTTGAAAGTTACCTTGTTCGGCCTAGGCTGCTAGGCTGCTAGGCAGGTAGGCGGCTTATTTATCGAATCCATTAACTAATCTTACTGAATCACTTCTTACCTGCAAACCTGAGATTAATACAATTATATTTTTAAAAATTTACGTATGAAAAATTCACAAGGGCAATATAATTTCTAAAGGGAGAATAATTTCCCACGTGGCTTGCGCCTCGTAAATTCAAATGGCATGGACCTTACATCTAATCTAATTTACGAAGACCAAAAACATATTTTGATACTCGTAGTAGGGGGCTAGAGTGCCTTCCAAATTGGATATCGAGTATTTTAAGGCTCTTGACTCGCATTCCGAAGGTCGCAGGATGGAATCCCGGCGTGGCAAATAATTTCTATTTGATTAATTTGCGTTATTTCACAATTTATGCATTTAAAATCATGAATAGCATATTTGCGGCACGTTCCAGAGTGCAAGATAATTTCAGTATCGCCCTGGTGTAAGACCACCGTTCAGATTTTAAACGTTGCTTGAAATGGCTTTAGCCGTGTTTGGTGACCAGATCTGAATAGCCAGGTACTTCTCCACCTTCCTCTTCCCCATCTCCTTCTCCTCCCCACTACCTTCAGCCTCACAACATACCCCGATTGGGGATGCCATAGTCTCACTGGCTCCAGACGGGAGCAGTAGGGACTCTTGTGCGGTGTTCATATAAAAAAAAATTCTCAAAGAATATTTAAATCATTAACCTCTGTTTTGACGGAAGGTCAAAATACTTCCGCTTTTTAAAAAATCCAAATTAATAAAATATATCTGAATGGGTTCAAAATCTAAAAACTGTTTTTGAAATATGCTTTCAAATTTTACAATTGGAAATAAGCTTATAATTTTTGAAATCTAAATTTTTGAATGCAAACATAATTATAATTTTTTTTTAAATGGCTCACCTCACGTTTTTTCTAACTAAAATTACTGATAACGATTAAAAATAAAATACACATATTTTATTAAGTAAATGTTTTATAAAAGTTGTCGTCAACTCACTTTTCTGTCGTTCCTGGTAAAAATAATTATAAAAAAAATTTCCATTTTTTTTTCAAACTGGGGTTGGAAACTTTGGTTCGGTATTTTGCAGTTGACTTTTAGATTTGAAAATAAAAATAGGGAGGGAAACAACGTTGTCTACGAGACCTATATGAGTTGTACCGAAAACCGAACAAATTGGCCTGAGTGGTTAAAAATATTGTTAGCAATAACGCGCGTTCAGACGAAACCGTGTGATACATTCGGCAGTGCGTTATAATTATTATTCATTCAGAATTACAAGCATCAAGTGTAATAATGCTTATGACTTTTAATTATAAGTAGAAATATTGACAATTAACTGAGAATAACAAAACAATGGAAATAATAATAAAAAATAAGGCACGAACTGCACTTTTTTCACTAACACAACTGCATATTATATTTTGAACAATTTAAAAAAAATATCACAGATAGTGTGTTTTCCCAGGAAAATAGCTACCTGTTCTATTCAGTAAATAAAGTGAGAAAAAAATAAATGCTTCATAAAAGATCGTGTCATTTAAATATTACTATTTCTTCAGATGATTCGTGGAAATTTCTATTTTCAGTGAAGATCAACCTTTTTAGCCGGTAGACCAATTTACCCATTTCAAATTGTTCCCGGGTCGCAGGGGCAATGTACGTATCTCTTGATATTGTTAAATTTGCAGGTCGGTGGTGTCGAAAACCTATTTGTCGCTTTTAAAGTGATGTTTTTAGTAAAACAATTATAAAAAATCGAACAAAGCGCCGCAGGCAAAAAATACATATATTTCCGAGGCCAAATCAATCGATTTATATCATTCTGAAATAAATAACATTTACCGAAATTTTGGGAACTTTTGTTTTTTCGTTCAGAAAGTTAAAAAAAAAATGGTCCAGAGAATTTTGGTATTTTATAAAACGGAAACCTACCCGTTTAATCACAGGAGACCATATCCCTTACTATCAAAGTATTTCCAGTAAATTGGAAAGAGAAAACAACACGCTATATATTCCAATCTAAAAGTTAACCACATATTAATTAAAATTTATGAAACCAAAGTTTCCGACCACAATTTGTTAAAAAAAACTATAGCTACATTATATTATAGCCACAAAGTTATAGTTTTTTTTACATGACTCCACACAGGAGGCCTTGAGGAAAATAATTAATGTCATCTTTGGGGATGCTGTGTGGATGGTTTTTTCAAGGAAAGGAAGGAGAGTTCTGGAAAGGAAAAGGGTTTAGAGGTGGGTAGGAATTTCGGGTTCAGTGTGTCCTGGTCATCCGCCTCTAAGACCTAGACAGACCTCACCCCATGCTACTCGTACATTTTTTTATTTTTTTTTTAAATTTATTTATTTATTTTATAGATCAACAAACAAGTCCCGCTAAGCCAATTGCAATTGGCTTGACAGCAGGTGCTTATAATTACTTACAAATATATTTAAAGTTATAATTTACATCTTTTATCTACAGTTTAAACATTTTTTCATAAATTTTATCATAAGTATCAAAATAAATATTCTTTTTCCAATAACCAATTTTTCACCATATATTTAACCTTATTCATAGAATTATGTTGCTTTATATTGTCAGGTAATAAATTAAATATCTTTGGTATGTTGTATTCAAACGTTCTCTGTCCGTACTTATTATTAAATTTCGGAACTATTAACCCGTCGTTACGCGTGAAAATACATACAAAAGTATAAAAAAATTAACTTGATTTTTTTAAAGAATTATTTTTACACGAAACGACAAAAAATTAAGGTGACGATAACGTTTATAATTCATTTGTATGTATTTGTAAAATATGCATGTTTTTTATTCGTTATCAGTAATTTTAGTTAGAATAAACCTAAGATGGGCCATTTTTAAAACTTTTTAAAGTTTGCATTAAAAACGTTCGTATTTAAGGAATTACGTGGTTACTTCTCATAATAAAATTTGAAAGCGTATTTCATCACGTTTCAAAAACAGTTTTTAGTTTTCGGGTAAGTTTGCAAATGGTGATTATTTTCCTAACTTGAGGTCGAACCTTGAAATTTTATCTAAGAGCATAAAAGAAATATCTTATTATAGTAAGCGGCTGATTTAAAACTTTGAAAAAAAAAAAAGTTTTCCGATCAAACCCCTTTTAAAACAACAGAAACCGTTGAATATTATTCACCTATTTTATTTAGCCAAAGAAAGTGCAAAAGGACTCGCGAGTCACGTGAAATGGGCCGCGGATTGCTCATCATGATGCAAAAATGTATCATCTGCGGTAGTATATTCATGTGGATAAATTAATACAAATTACTAATTAATATTAAATTACTAAAAAATTAATTAATTACAATTAGTATGTTCATGTGGATAAATTAATACAAATTACTTAAGTGAAAAAACTGAAACATTGCGAGTCCTCGTGTAACGATTCTTAGTGTCGATTACGAATAAATAATCGATAGAAACTCGTACGATTTTGCGAACTGTGTAATCAGGACATGTAGCAAGGATGAAAGACAGCCGACCATACCTATTGACAATTTTGCGAAATTATATAAAATCTTTTTGTTATATTCACCGAAAAAATGACGTACAGTGAGTGAAAATGATTGCTGATTAACAATAGTGTGTTTTATTTTCCCTTTTCCCAATAAGGTTTGTATTATAAAGCTTCAACTATTTATGTTTTGATAATTTTTAAATCTAGATAATCGTACAGATAATCGGCGCAACGATTACGATACGCAACCAAATGCATCACTAATAATAAATAGTATCATTCAGAGCGGTGAACTTTAAAAGATATTCGGTAAATTCTGATAAAAATGTAAATAGATTTCGAAAATTTCTTAAGCATCTAATTCAGATTCCATTACATCAAAACAGTAGCACATTTCACATGAGATACGATTGCATATTGCAAAAATTTACTCCTGTAAATTCTCATACCTAAAATACATACAGAGTTTTAAGGGATGCACTTGACGTTAATTAACTGAATATTAATTTCAGAAAAATGAAAATGCTTATTTTTTGGATTTCGTAGGATTCGAACTCCGTTCGTTGGATGTCTGTCCCTCTGGCCGCTTGGATTTGTCAGGCGCCTTAGCAGCTGCGCTACGAGAGGTTCGAGCCGACGCGCGAATTTAGCGCATTATATTAGGACCTAGGACCCATCAAATAATAAATTTTAGTGACGCCGTTTCACCGAATTTCAAATCACTAATAGGGGCTATAGAAGTTTTACTTCAAAAAATACGTGTACGTAGGTATCTTAAAAATCTGTGTAAAATTATGATACAAGTTTTTCTTATAATCTTCTCTTTTTATGGAAGTTTACTGCACAAACCGCCACTGCTTAAGAACAATTCCATAAATACGATAGAGACCTTCAATGTCGAGATTTAATTAAAGTTACAGGTACCCACCTCCCATTGGCGAGTGCATTACGAATTGCACCTACCATTCCCAGCTATTAGTGAACGAACAATCGAAAAGGGAAAAACGAAAGGCCGTCGATTGTTTACACAAAGATATTGTTAATTTAATGGAACAACGCGTAAAACCGTGTATTTGTTATTGTAAAGCGGAGCGTTTCGATAATATTTCTAAAATAGCTGGTATGTCCGCCGGTGTTACGATGTTAATTCTCTTACTTAAATCACGTAAACCTTCCATTACCTTAGTATTAGGTTCGGTAAGTTAAGTACTTCCTAGTCTTCTAACCACTCCTCCCCCCCTCTCCCAGCATTCTTCAATCGGAGATACGATTGGAAAAGTCGCCTACATTGTGACGAAATCAGCAAAAAGTACATTGAACTGAGGAATTTTAACATTTGATAAGGCAAAGTTATCCTTATCGGGTTAATATTTTAAACGTAATTCAAGTACCTACTTCAAATATTTTTTATAACTACATCATATTTTACTGGCGCAGACCCGTAAAACAAATTAAAATACAAATATAAATATCCCTAGACTAATGTGTCTGCAGTAATCACATTTGCATATTCACATAAGCAAACAAACACATGAAAAACAATTTAAGTATTTTTATACATTACATAAAAACTTAGGAAATTTGAAATACATAATAAGTAGAAAATATTTATTAAAAAATAAAACAACAAACAAGTTTTTTTTTTCTAGACATAGGATTAAAATGTCCAGTATTATTGGTAAAAAATTCCGTCCAAAATATGTTAAGGTTTCTGGTAGATTTGGGCCCGGCGTATAGCGAATAATAAATGGAATATTTGTGAACGTATCTGAAAACTAAAAACTGTTTTCGAAAGGCGATGAAATACGCTTTCAAATTGTATTTTTATATGAAAATTTTGAATGCAAACTTTAAAAAGTTTCAAAAATGGCCCACCTTGTGTTTTTCTAACTAAAATTACTGGCAAATAAATTATAAGCGTTATTGTCACCTCACTTTTTTGTCGTTTCATGTAAAAATAATTGTAAAAATAATTATAAAAAAATTCACAGTTTATTTTTTTTTTCAAATTGCGGTCGGAAACTTTGATTTCATAAAGATGTACAATTTATTTTTTTGTGGTTAACTTTTAGATTTGAATGTAAAGCGTGTTGTTTTCTCTTTCCAATGCCGTTTAGATCATACTTCAATACTTAAACACAACGATTTCCATGAGACCTATGTGAGCTGGGACAAATATGGTCCCCTGTGATTAAACGGGTTGTTTATTGGCTCATTTTGTTGATAATTTTCTCAGAAAGTAAGATAAAATTTACCTCATCTCAAGCACACGGTGGGTGGTAAAATGATAAAAATAATATTCGAAAATTGGCATTACATTGAAAATGAGTCAAAATCATTGAAATTTACTTAGCAATAATGAGTATTTTAGTGAATGAACGCATTGCAATAAAGGGAAATTGCATCACCGTATCGATATTAATAATGTAAAAGCCAACGCAGGTGACGCATATTTTAAGTATGTCACCCACAACTTTATCGCAAACACATACATTGAATAATACATACCACGGTATTGTTTTAGAACCGTGGGTATTAGTTAGACTTAAAAAAAATTATTCCGCACGGCTGAGAGATATCTGGTAGATAGCACTGCTGATTGGCAAGATAATATTGAAAAAAAAACTTAATCGGAGGTAAAAAATAAAATATCAACATTATAAGATTAGAGAGAAAAAAAATTATTGAAAGAAATGTATATTTTATCACAGTTAAAAAAGTATTTATTATTTATTATTAATGACGCTTGCATATTAATATTATATTGATAATAATATACGAACTTGTAATAACTTAACTTGTAAATACCACATAGTAAATTGACCTACAAATTTATTTACATTTTATAGAAGTTTTTTCAAATAAATGTTGGAACAATCATTGTTCAACTCAACCATTGTTTACTGCTTCGGCGCAGATTTTCCTGTTTATAGTTTAGGTTGCATCCAAATTACTAAAAAATACTAATTTTGGTTGTACCTCTGTCTGTAACCCCGATAAGCGATAAAGTACCTACCTAAAATATGTTTTAACTGAAATTTATTTTAATTGCCATTTTTAAAATTGGAACTAATTGGTCGGGAATTCAGACTGTCTCCATTGATGAAAAATGTGTACTCTGCCCTTGTTCATTCTTTACTTATCTACGGAATTATAGGTTGGGGAGGATCTTACAAAAACAAACTAAACTCAGTAAAAGTTTCGCAAAGAATCATCATTAAAGTAAAAAAAAAATTTAAATCTACCTTCTCAACAAAATCACTTTTTAAATTCTTTCCAGTACCAAATGACAAAGACATATTTCAAGCAAGCTTCCATTATAAAAATGTGTAAAGAAAAGAATAACAAAGAATATCAAGAATTTAACAAACTAATGAGAAATAGAAACCAATTTATTACACCTAATTTTAAAACAACTCAAATGCAAAATCATTATATTTCCAAGCCATAAAAAACTATAATAACCTCCCTTCTGAATTGCGCTGTATCATCAACCAATCAGAACAAAGAAATAAAACTAGTGGTCGCCCAATGGTCAAAATTCGACCTTAATTGTAACTTTTTTTTATTGATTTAATGTATTTTTTATGCATAATTTAAAAAATATATTAGCATTCTGCACTTCTTCTCTAAATAAACTATAAGTGTGCGAAATTTCATACTCCTCCGTCCGCGCAATTTTCGTAAAAAGGGGTACAAAGGGGTTTTTGTTTCACGTATTAATACACTGATAAAACAATTTTTCAAAAAAAACTTACAGTAAAAAGTTAATATTATAACAAAAAATATTATTACTTACAACCTAAGTAAGAATCGTGGCTCCCTTATCGGGCACAAAAGCTCCTCTTTTCTGATAAGGTATACATGACCAAAAACGACCTTTATTATAATACATATTTTGTAAAATATATATGTATACATACATATATGTAACCCATATTTTTTATATTACAAAAAATGTTTTTTTTATTATATTTGGATGAGACACAAGCGAAAAAATATGATCGTGTTTTTGTAAAAGTATAGGCGTTTATTAATATAAGCAAATAAAACAGTGTATATTTTAATTACTCTTGAAATACTTTTTTCCACACTTAAATACTCTTTCCAAATAGTGAATGTTAAATAAGAAATCTTTTACTGGAAATGGATGGTTAATCTCTCGTAAAAAAATGCATAAAAAATATAATTTAAACTTTAATATTATTTGACCACGCAAAAGGATTTGAACTCGCGACCTTTAGGCTTAGAGCCAAGGATTTTACCGCTCTGCCACGGAGTACATTTTAATGGGAAAATCTCAATTGTCTACCATCCCAGACGGGGCAATTAAAAATAAATCAATCTTGGAACAATATGAAAGCAGTAGCAGCAAACAGTGGCAGTCTTGTCACACTCATTTGGGAATGAATGCAGAACGGCTGCGGACAATACTGGGAAAGTAGAAATCGTAGGAGGCAAGAAGAATAGGTACTGCTAGCAGTTAGTAGGTACAGGTAGCTAATCGGCTCCGTTCACAATAAGAGAGTGACACGCACACAAATCATCGGATTTCCGACGTACCAACAGAACTCAGTTCTGAGTGCGACAGCTTTCTGTTTTAACCCTCCAGGCTAGTTTGTTCGCTTTTGGGAACAATTCATAATTCGCACATCCCATAAAAGATGTCGTAAAGCCTCGATATTGAGCGAGTTTACAAGCTACGGCAGGTAAGTCTAAAAGCGGGTGAATCGGAGATTGTCATGATGACACACAAAGCTATATACTCGCTCAGTAGCGACAGTAGCAGCTAAAATAACGTCTCTCGCGCGAACCAATTCGGTCGACATTTTGTAAAAAAACTTCGAGCTCGCAGCTAGCGCCACGCGTTAGCCAGAGAATTACGGCTCCCGCGTGAACTAATTCTGACAGTTACGAAATCAGCTGTTGGTAGGACGCCATCTTGAGCGAGTAGCGAGTAAAGTTGATCACCTTCCAACTTTTTTTCGTAGATTGTCCACAATCTGCTAGTTAGCTAGTAATACGATTACACTGAGCGAGTTTAGGAAACAGATAGTGAATTTCCCAGATAGTAACTTGTAAACTCGCTCAATATCATCGAGGCTTTAGAACAGGCAACACGCCGAGCTAGGAAAATAATGTCGACCTAACGAGACATACCAACGTACACATTCAATAAAAATAAATAAAATATTCCCTCAATACTATTTATCGTAAGAAACGGACGAAAAGCGATCTTTTTAATGAACAAAACCATGTACACTAGATTTCTGATGAAGGGGCTAATGCGTAAACTAAGGACCACGGACCTTTCTCTGTCTATTCTGCAATCTGCATATGGGACATACGAATACTTAAGCGTCTGCAATCCCAAGGCGTTGAACGGGACCATAAAATTTGTAATTAGAGGGATATCGTAGGGCTTAATATTAAGGATTATGTGCATAAATGGAGTATGGTTGGCCTATTCATACCTAATCAGTCTAATCACTAAACTTTCAAATACTGTTTTACTTTTAAAATATTCCAAATTACTTTGGTCCAAACTAAACGTGAAAATTATCGATAAATATTTTTTTCACAAAAAAAAATTAATTTTGCCAACTTCAAGTTTCTGTAGAAGAGGGGTCAGGTAGGGAAGTCCTATTCAAATTCTGTTATCATCCAAGCCGGTTGTTTCACAATCGGCCGATGGTGAAATAATAACAGAACATGAATAGAACTTTCAAAGAACTTGAACTTAAATTTTTAAATTTGAAGAATTGTTCAAATTTTGTGAAACAACTCGTCCTTAAAATGTTGCCACAATTCAAACATGTATAGATATATATATGTTACAACTTTTGCAATACATTGATGGCCCGGTCTACCGTAACTACCTGGCGTAAGTTAGTTCTAAGTAAACTGCATATTATTAACCTAACGACAAGCAAGCGATTGGAATCTGTCAACATTATAAATGTATCGGGAGAACAGACTATATTATGACGAACAAATGAATCTTCGCACCGGTAATAACCGTATTTTTAAAACACGTCAACAATAATTAATTAGCCATAAAAACCATCATAACCACCGCAAATGGGTATTCATGTGCCAAGTGCCAAGGTTATGCGACCATATTCATATACCGGCACGAGTACCATACGTAGGCACCGCGACACAGGGGTAGGGCATCGTTCAGGTGCGTAAGGATGCACGACACGTGGAAACAGGAATAATACACTTCAACGTTTATTTCACCCAGTAATATAGCGGAAGTCTGCTTTCAAAAGAAGCCAAAATTCTTCGACGTTATTTTGAACAAATTTTAAAAAGGCGTTATGGTTAAAGGTTTTGCTGTTAGGAATTTCAACGCATGTCAACGGAAAGTCAACCATCAATTTTATCTGTGATAGTTTGAAATAGTGCACATACCGTAGAAAAGGGTGGCAAGCATAGACATATGAAAATTGGTAGACCCTAAGTGATAAAAGCGTGTTATTTCCCCCTCCCCATACCAGTTCCATTTGGAGCCGGTTGGGCTCGCATATGGCCTCGCGCGAATCTAGAAAATGTGACGTCATCATTCTTGTGCGAACCAGCTTCGAGCTCTCATCGGTACATTTTACGAAATAACACGGCAAATATGGTGGCTTGTTCTATGAAAACGTGTAAAAATATAAGTGAAAAAGAGAATAAACCCAAATGTCGTATTACATTCCATAGGTAAGCATTATTTTACTTTATTTTAAGCTTATTCAGATCATAGATTATCTACGCTCCACAAAAACCGTATTTAAAGTCAGATTAATCTATCTCAGCGAGATGTCGCTAGTGTCTCTTTTCGACGAGACCGCTTGTTTCAACAATCATCATTGGTTTTCACTCTCCTGTAAAATTTACTTTTATGATTCACTACCCTTTTATACAGGATGTGCGATATTAATTTTACTTAAAATAAGGCAAGACACGCCATATTTGTAGTACGTAATTTTTTTTTGCAAAAATTAACATTACATCGACGAAAAATGACAGCGTTTCAATCAATTGAGTGATTTGAATTTAAACAGTGGTTTAAAATCATCTGCATATTGATTCGGGGAAATTAGGTGGTGGTTAGTTACTAAGCTAAGGGGCCATCCATAAATTACGACACACGAGTTTCAAGATTTTTTTACCTCCCCCCGTCCCTGTCACACATCGTCACATTTGTGAGACTTCCGCCCCCTAGTGTGACGTCACATATTTTGCAATTTACACCAAAGTTTTTTTTGCGTTTTAATAATTTAGATTTTTACACGTGACGTCCCAGAGCGATGACCCCTCCCCATACCCCTTGTCACACTTCTCTACTCCCCCCCCCCCCCTTAATGTGAAACGTAATTTATGAATGGCCGCTAATCAGAAATATTATGACACTGAGTTGTTTTGGATAGCCCAGTGTCCAGTTTGGAAATTACATTATATATATTTTTTTTTAAATCGGCATAAGATTTACGACCCCTTTCTGAATCAGACGATGCTTCAACTGTGCACAGTGGTCGGACCTTTGTCTCCAGTGATTGCACAACGCTGGCTCGCGGCCCTGACACCTTTGCATCGCAACAATACCAGCAATTCTGCGATGGACCAAAGTCATTATTACATTACCATCGCGTTTTAATATTCCGCTTTGAATTAGAACTGAATACGAAATGGCAGAGAATAATAATTGTTCTCCGGTCAGATAGACAGGTACGAGTATATTTAGACAGGCAACTAATCAACTGAAAACGAGATGAAACCAGAGTTATTTCAATTCACACTCCATTCCCAAAAAACTTCTCACAAAAAATCATTTGGGCAATTATTTGTGAGTAAATGAAAAACAATAAAAAAATAATTTTACTATTTATCATATAAATATAATGAAACATAAAATAAAAATTAAGAAAAAAAATCATTTTTATATGTGTAAATTTAAAATACAAATTACATATTTACGGCGGAACGACAATTTGTCGTTTATACATTAAAATTACTACCCAATAAAATGCATATTTAAGCCACCGCTTTTCGAATTTCGACCGATTTCTTACATATCTCCCTTAAACATTTGAAGTTTTTAAGCTCTTAAAAAAAATTTATGTTATTTTTGAAGATAATATCTAGATACGTTCCACGCCGAAACGCAAATTATATGAAATTCCCTCGATAGAAAAAAATCGCAAAGAATGCTCCGAAAATTATTTAAAACAAGTCTATTTCTATTATTTTACAAGTTATATTGGTGAAAAAATTCACAATGTTTCTTTAAATGATACTTAAGATACCTTCCACCAGATTTTTGCTCCATTTTAACCGAGTTATGTTTTATTAAACATTTTCCCAATTTTTGCATCAATTTTGTCATTGAAAATATTGGAGCGCTCTGTCCAACATTCGTAATTACATATCTCTCCATCTTCTTCTTTTTGGGCTGGGAAGTGTCGCCTTAACGATGTTTTATTTTATTTTTCATTGTATTTGTAAAATAAACACAGTATTTTTTTTTCTTTTTCATTTACTCACAAATAATTGCCCAAGTTGCCTCTAAAATCATGAAACACTAAAATCTTTAATGGCCTATATCTTATAATTTAAAGCAAAAAGAAATAAAGTAGCTCACTTCCGTACTAGGTATTTGATATACCTTTTGATTACAAAGATAACTTTTCAGTTTGATTGGTTGATCTCAAATCCATAATTATAATTTGTATGAAACGAGCCAAAATTGGCCGCGCATACGTTCCTCGTAAGTCCGAAGCAGCAAAAATAATAAATTGACTAATGTTTAGCCGTGGCTTTTTTATTTTTAGATAGTATAAATAAATAAAACGGGGAAGATTAAAAAAACAGATACGTTGTCACAAATTTTGTTGGGGCATATCAATTTGTAAACCAGCAAATGTCCAACTAGATTTACGCAGATTCCTTAAAAATTTGGATCGAAAAACGGTATTAATACGACTGTAAATTTTGAGTCGAAGAAGTCGTATTCAGCTATTAAAGTAGGTTGATATATTTATTTACAAGGCGGATTAATTATTAGTAGAGGAATGTCGGTAGTAGTTTAGATACGTGATGACAAGCGGAATTGCGCTTAGGAGCTACAGGTTTGTTTTTAAATCGAATAAGCGCATTCCACGCACCGATATTTGCATGCGCTTTTCGAGGTTTGGCCATTGCCATGAATGTGGGTCAAGCGAACGATGAATGCACACGAATGTGTTCCAAGCGAGATTACTATGGAAATGACCAGCGCCTTCAAAGCATTATAGTCTAAGGTTTTGGCGCTGAGTCAGTGAATTGCGGATTCGATTCCCGATTAAACCCAACCATAAATTTCTCTTCAACTCTATTGAGGTTAGAAAAAGACGCCGGGAGCCATAGGATGTGTAAATAAAACTGTGATTAAAAAAGGCGTTTAGCTTATTAATTTGAACATCTTAAAAGCCAGAGGGATTGAAGAACAGTCATCACTCATCACTAGTTGAATCCCGGGATTTTTTTCGGAAACGTCCTTGCGCGGGGGTTGTATAGACAACCCCCACGCCGAAACGCAAATTATATGAAATTCCCTCGATAGAAAAAAATCGCAAAGTATGCTCCGAAAATTTTTATTTTCCAGCCTGTCTCTATTATTTAACAAGTTATATTATGAACAAATTCACAGTGTTTCTTTGAACGTTGTTTTAGACAACCCCCACGAGATTTTTGCTCTATTGTAAACGAGTCGTGTTTTATTAAACATTTTCACAATTTTCGCTTCACTTTTATCGTTTGAAATATTAGCGCGCTCTCTCCAACATTCGTAATTACATATCTCTCCATCTTCTTCTTTTCGTGCTCGGGTACGGGGCCTTAATAAATATAACCTACCCCAAAGCACAATAAATATAACCTACCCCAAAAATGGTACGACCTGTATCCTGTATCCCAAAATCTCAAGAATTTTGTGCAATAAATGACATGCTGCGAATAAAAAAAAATATATTCCCACGATAAACCAAGGTCGAGAAACCAAGAAAAATCCCGTAAACCCGGGATTAAGACAAGCGCAGCACCGGGATTACGGTGCCGAAAAGGTCCGGGATTTCCGGGATCCCAGTTGTCGAGATCCCGGGATTACAAGCTCTAGTCAACACAACACAATCGTTTTGCCATAATTTGAAATTACGTTTTTAGGGTGGGTTGTATAATGACATGCTGCAATAATAACATTACTATAAGTTATAATTTTTAACAAAGAATATTTACAAGTTCGATAAGACCTACAGAAGCCATACCTACTATACCAAGGTAATGAAGTAATCTAAAAAATATTTATGTTTACATCAATCGATATTTACAATACGGATAAAGTCGTGGAATTCAGGTATTTATTATACGAGTATCATATTATATATCTCAACACTTTGTGGTAAATTGTAGGCAGGATTAGTGACCAAGATTAAGATAAGGTTAACTTTGTGTGCTGTAAAACCTCAATAGCGATGGTCAGCCATTACGAAAAATATTTCAAAAATATAAATAACTTTTTTTTAAATGCAGAAAGTGCGTAGAGGTTTTAAATTTGATAGAAGACATTTTTAAACCACGCGTAAATCAAGGGTAGCAATATCAAATCGTGGGGTAGTTAATACAACTAGAAAATTGAATTATAAGATGGTAATCAATCTGATAAATCGGCTGATGTATATTTATACTATAAGTATGATTAAATCGTAAATTGATGTGTTGGAAACCGTAATACTTATATTTTGGAAACCAGAAAATGGCTAATCTTTTTTTATGTATTTATTTACAAAAATGGAATGAATTACCTAGTTGTTACATAGTGCAACGAAATCAACTTAGCAATTCCACAAATTTTTATGCTACAACTAGCTAAGTCTGGTTGCCTAATTGAAACGTGGAAAAAACACTTGTTGTAACTAGAGTTACCAAGTTATAGAATTAAACGATATCATTTTTTGGAGATATCCACAAACACATATTCAAATAACTTGATGATTTCAATGCGTTACGACTTTTCTGTTTGTAGCATTCATAGACTAGGAATGAATTGAGTTATGCTTTTGGTGTTTAAACCGCCGCTATCCGAATTCGACCGATTTCTTACATATTATCTCCCTTAAACATTTGAAGTTTTTAAGCTCTTAAAATAATACATGTTATTTTTGAAGATAATATCTAGAGACGTTCCACGCCGAAACGCAAATTATATGAAACTCCCTCGATAGAAAAAATCGCAAAGTATGCTCCGAAAATTATTTAAAACAAGTCTGTTTCTATTATTTTACAAGTTATATTTGTGAAAAAAATTCACAATGTTTCATTAAATTATACTTAAGATACGTTCCACGAGATTTTTGCTCTCTTTTAAACGAGTCATGTTTTATTAAGCTTTTTCGCAATTTTCGCTGCAATTTTATCACTTAAAATATTAGCGCGCTCTGTCCAACGTTCGTAATTACATATCTCTCCATCTTCTTCTCTTTCAGCCGAGAAGCGCAGCCTTAACTCGAAAACGCTGATTTCGGAGTTACCTGGTTGTAGTAATTACCCCACGAAATATGGTCAAGATCATCCAACTTTACAACAAGTATCTAAATTCCAAGACAAACATGATTTCATGAGTATTTAGAGAATTCTGAGGATCGAATGCCGTTTGAATACGATTAGTTCGAGGACTACTCAATCATAAATCTAAATGAATACAATCTTAAAATGACAGCAAATAAACTTTGCATTCTCCTCGTAACGCTTCTCAGGGGAAAGTGCAAACGCCGAAGGAATTTTTTAAATGTTCTAAAAACCAGCTTCTCATAAATAATAGGTACCTACTCCGCCGAAGATTCCCGCGTAATTCATTACTAAACGGCCATAGAAAAAAATAGCAACAGGACACGCAGCAAAAGGGTGAAATACATCGGAAGGTTAATTGTTAATGTACACTAATGAATCAATGTTTGTTTTTAATTTTTACTCATTGGTTTCGGTCACTTTCTAGGAACGAGTTCAAGTTTCCCGCGCGCGGATTCTGTCAAACTTGCGGTAAGAGAAGGTGGTAGCGTGCAGAGGGGGTGGGGAGGGGGCAGCAATCAGGTGCGGCGGCGACCTACTGCCCTCTCACACACCTCAGGTAGGTACCCCACCAATTCTCAGTTTATCTAAGCTGGTACCTGCCGCCAGCCTCACGCGTGATTGAACAAAAGCTGAGGTCGGCTGGGTAGGTACTGCGTGCCGGCACAGGCTGATAATACGTGGCGGTGGATAGAATTGCCATAGATGATGATGATGGAAGATTACTGACAATATTGAAGAGAGCAACGAAAACGATCCTTTCGGTGCGAACTACGTTCATTTTCCCCACTTCTATTTTTGGCATTGGATGCAACATGAGGATAAAACTATAACAAAATTACTGGAAATAAAAATGATGCATTTGTTTACTGTAATTTGCTGTAATGGATGTTATACGAAACTTCATAGCTAGCTGGTTAAACATCGCTCGCGAGCCGTAAGTTCCGACCCCTGGCCTAGTGAGTCGCGTAGGTACTCTTAAAATGACTACACTCGAGAGTTCGTAAGAGTAAAATTTACAATTTAAATAGTATATGAATTGAGTGCGCAGAATCCTGTAGGATTGAATTAGAATTGAGAGAGAGAAATACGCTTAATAATTGGAAATTTACGTAAAAACGGAACTCCTAAAATTGCAGCAGTTCTTTCGAAGAACTCAATTCATTCACACAAATAATCGTGAATATTTCATGCAGATAATAAAGTTGAATTGCAATAAAGGTATTCACAAGGATATAGACATAAGTTGAACTGCAATAAAGGTATTAACAAATGTAAACTTTGGATAGGTATAGACATAAGTTGAACTGCAATAAAGTTATTAACAAATGTAAACTTTGGATACAGACATTAGTTGAACTGCAGTAAAGGTATTAACAAATGTAAACTTTGGATATAGACATTAGTTGAATTGCAGTAAAGGTATACAAATGTAAGCTTTGGATATAGACATACGTTGAACTGCAATAAAGGTATTAACAAGTGTAAACTTTGGATATAGACATAAGTTGAACTGCAATAAAGGTATTGACAAGTGTAAACTTTGGATATAGGCATAAGTTGAACCGCAACAAAGGTATTAACAAGTGTAAACTTTGGATATAGACATAAGTTGAACTGCCAAATTGAATTCGCAAAAAAAAGTACTTAATCAAAAAATTCACTGTTCAAATTGAATTTTTCACGCGATATGTTGATTTTTTCCTCGAATATGGCTCCTATGAAGTTTAAAAGATGGTATGCAGTCATAAATAATGCTGCCGATGGATTCCACGAATATAAAACATTCAATAATAAGTAAATGCATAGTCAGCATCTGGTCAGTTGGTGTCGTGGCCGACGCAACGCGACGTGTGAGTGCGGCGGCCCTAATTGCGCATTCCGACCGCCACGCACATTTCGCGCGTCGAACTCTCGAGCCTAACCGCTTCTAATTTCCTGGGTTCCTGTTCCGATGCGGGCGAAGGCTGGCTCCGCATTCGATCAAATGGAAAGCTGACTTAACCTAACCCTAGCCAACTAACACACAAACAAAGATCTAAACTAGACACAATCATATATACCTTTATTAATAAAATCTTTTTTTATGTGTACATGGTGACCGGAAACTAGTGAATCTACATCACACAGAGTACCCAAAAAAGACTTTTTTTTTCGGTCTAGGAATTTCTATTTTACAATTTTTTTCATTTTTTTCGGCAACTAAAAGGTTAAAACAACTTTTTGAGCAAAATCTACGCGTGGACTCATTTTAAAGGACATTATTAAAAAACTGATATTAGCGCCCCTAAGGCCTTGTAGCAAGCATTCAAAAAGAATAAGAAAAGGAGATATGTAAGTACGATATAAGTAGATATGTAAGAGGGAGCGCGCTAATATTAAAAAAAATTATTATAATTAAGCGAAAGTCTTACACATAAAAATCAATTTTTGTTTGTTTGTATGTTATGCGCTGCCATACCGTTCATCCGATTGCGATGAAAATTTGGTGATTTGTTGTGCGCATGCCCGCGAAGGTTATATGCTATATGTAATGGCAAGCTCTGGCGTTATGAAATTTGTATAAATGAAAATGAGTGTATTTTGAGGGGACGCATGGGAAATAAAACGCGAGGAAAAACAATTTATTTCTTTGCATTGCAACACATGCTGGGTGCTAGTATTTAATAAAACACGACTCGTAGAGTAAAAATCTCTTGACGAATGCTTTGAGTTGCATTTAAAGATACCTGTGATTTTTTTTTCATTCCTATAACGTGTTAAATAACTGAACAAAATGTGTTTTTAATTATTTTCGGAGCATACTTCGCGATTTTTTCTATCGAGGGTATTCCATATAATCACGATATATTAAAAAATAACACATTTTTTAAGGAACTTAAAAACTGAAAGTATTCAAGAGAAATTTGTTACAAATCGGTAGAAATGCGGAATGCAGGAGCTTAAGGCGATTTTATCACGAAAACGGCGCTGTAGAAATGATCCAAACATTATATTTACTCCTAGCGTTCGATTTTTTTTTTAATTTTACTTTAAAAATTGGGCTTGGGCTCAATTTATTCGAAAGCGAAAGCTCAAATAAAAAAAAGCAATTAAAATCGACTCCAAATGTGATGTAAATTGGCCAGTTTCTCTTTTGTACTACGAGTTTCCGGACACTGTATATATGGCGTTCACCATTCAAGGGTTTTTTGACAATAGTTACACTGAATGAAGAAAGGAAAGGCGAATTTATAAGTTAATATTATTTCCATAAAAAAATTAACAACATGTTTGATGAATGATTATTTTTAAAGATATGAAATTAACCAGAGAGAACTAGGTCCATTTCATTCTCATATCAAATTCAAAAGATATATGAAGTCCAGAATTATATTAATGAAATAAATTACAATAGTCCAATGATATCAAAGACTTCGATGGGCTGGCCAATGGGCATGTGAAATGCCAGATAATAGGATGCCCTGAGGACTAGAGAAGAAAGGCCAGAGACCATTTGTGTAGACCAGAGGTTCCCAAACTTTTTTTCTCGTGGACCACTTTCAAAATTTTACTGGTTTCGGTGGACCCCCTGCTGCAACATTTCTACCATATTCCCAAAACTCGACACGCTATCTGATCCATATGCCGGCCTAACTGAAAAATTTTAAAATTATTTTTTCACGCTATCTGTTAGGATTGCATTAGAACCCCTTATCACCTAAAAAATTTTAGCCAGAAATCTGAAAATTAGAATTTTAAAGCTTCAAAATGCTTTTTTTAAAGTCTCATCCAAGTCCCATAAGTACAGCTTGTCAAAAATCATTGAAAAATATTTTTTGCTCCCTTATTTTTTTTTGAGTAGTGTATTATCTGCCTTTATTGATAGGTAAAGCCAAGCCAACATTTTTGTTCTTTAGTATCGAAACCAGTATTTTTTCGTGGACCCCCACTTACAACTTGTGGACCCCCATTTTCTCTCATGCCATCGTGGACCCCCGTGGAGTCTCCCGTGGACCCCTGGGGGTCCACCTGGACCACTTTGGGAATCACTGGTGTAGACCAAATCTCACTCTGGTAGGTGAGCCGTAATGATGTGGCCAATAGATTTGGTAATACTAATTCCAAACTAGCGCAGATCCATGAAAAATCACAGGATATTATAATTGTAGGATTTGTGAAGCTGCAAGCATACATAAAATACTTGATGATAATGCCGTGTCTGAAGTACGAAATTTCCATTAGAAGAAGGCCGTGTCTGAGGAACAAAATTTCTAATAGTAGTGCAAGCGAAAGATATTCTGTACCTAAAAGCACAGTACTCTATTTATACAGGTGCTTACAGGATTTTTCACATGATGCAATGCTGCCTCAAGAGCTTCTTGAATGAGTTTCATTTTGCTTTAACTATTATTTTTGCTTGTATTACTAACCTGATTTGTTGTATTATATTTTTTTTCCTGTTAAGCACTTGCATACTGCTTTCTAACAACGTATGCAGGGACAATGGAGGTCTAGATTTTTTCAAAATAAATAAATGTAGCTTCGTTTAACAAAAAAATTAGAATCTTGCAAGAGCCTTGAAGGAGTAACCATCTGTTACTTATACCAGGGCAGGTAAGTGGTGGATAACCTCCAATGTACCTAAAAGCAAATACAGGATCGCTTGGCCAAAACCATTAATCAAATGGAAAATGACAAACAGGGGAGTACCCACTGCCAAATTGTGAATTTCCGGGGATGCTTGAGCACTTTAGAATCAATAGACACCGGAAAATTTGGCAACCAGGTTCAGAGCATCAGTAAATTTCTCCTTTCGATCCTAAAAGAGTTGTTAGGAAAACTCCTCAGAGAGAAAAAAACAATTCTAAAGCGAGTGGCATAGACTAATTTTGGACAGAAGCTTTCATATCTCTACTGGAAGATGCTAAGTCTAATAAAAATCAGTTAATCAGTGCCAATTTTGAAAAATTCAAAACTCCCATTCATTCAGAGTTCACTGAACTGGAATTACCGACAGACAAAAAGAAAGACCGACAACTGAAATTAGTGTTTTTTATGAACAAAGAATTACACCAAACAGATGAAAAATGTAAAAAACTTGGTGAATAATTTTAAATGCAATTCATCTAAAAAGAACTGCGGACCAGAAGAAAAAATATCATTAGGAAGGACGGAGTGAAGAACTCTTAAGAAATGAAGAGTAGATGCAGCGGTTCTAGGCCAAAAGAAGGTTCTTGCAAATATATTGTTCCGTGTTATAAAAATGTGACCCTTACTATGGCTAGCCTGCTTGACTACCTTTAAAAACAATCTATGATGATGTTAACCAATGTCATAGTGGATAACATGTTCAATGGTAGGTTCCTCAGGTTAAGATATCTGTCATGGAGCAAAGAGTAAAAAATAATCAACAAATTAAAAATGTACTTTTGTCAATTCAGTCCACCGAGTAATAAACCTGTAAGAATTTTGCAGTAAAGTTATAAACAATGAGACGTGAGTTCAAGATCAGAACACCATTCACAGTAGGCGTCGTCAGCCTGCGAAAGAGTCAACTTGTTATGAAACACCATGTATATCTTTCCTCCCCAATTTAATCTGGACCTCTTCAAGTATCGATTTAACATATCTTCACCCCAGGTGGTGTTACAGTCCCCTGATTGTAAATAGTGCAGATAGGGCAGCTCTTGTTAAGTGACACACAAAAAAAAAAGATCGCAAAAAGCCAAAATGAATATCACCTAAAACCATTTGGGCCACTTGGTGCAACATCCGTCACCAAATAACAAATTCCGATAAAATATTTTCTATCTCCTTTTATATTATAGTCAGACGTGTAATCAGATTCAGAAAGAGAGAATATCAAGCTTTCTCTTTGCATAAGTTAACCATAGACACTTTAGTACAATTTTAAAAAAAAAATCTATAAAACAGAAAACTGCTAAACAGTTCACCTTCAAGGTTTGCCAATTTTTCAATAATTATTTTTGTGATTTTTTTATATTTGTGTTTAATTTTTTTAAAATTATTTTTAATCGCATATCAAAAATCAAAATCTGAAAGAGTCTTTCATCTGTTTTCAAAAACAGTATTTCATTTTTGGATTCATCCAAAAACAGCTAATCTACTTGAAATTGAATGTCAAGCTGGAATATTTATTTTTGAAACATGCAGAAAAGCGAGTCCTCTCAAGTAATTATGCATAACAATAAATGTTATTGCGCTTACGTCAAGTTTACATTCAGTTATGCAGTACATATATAGCTAGTGCAAGATGGAAGATGTGAATCAACTTATGCTAGAATAAACATAGCAAATGGAGATGGCATTGGTTGCACAAAATGCAATCATTGCTGCAATTGAACAAGGATTATTGTTTATTGCGGTGTAAGGTAGTTAGTGAGGTGTTTTAGTACTTCAGAACATGCATTAGGTCACCATTAAGAGCTAATACACTGATCTTTAGTGCATTCAGAACAGGAAATAGCATTTATTATAACTTAATGGAATAATTACTACATTCCTAGTAATCATTGGAAACATATTCAAATAACCTACAAGCAATGAGAAAATTTAAAAGGTAAGGAATTCAATTTCTTGGTACGTTAAAAGCATAACTCATTATTTTGAGTCAGTAATACATGAAAATAATCAGTAATTGGTACAGGTAATAGTTCGGAATGCAATCTACACTAGAACACACACAATACAACCATGTGTCAGTAGTTTATATCAGATAAAGAAGGATTTAAGTGATTTATTTTATGAATCATCGATATTTTGTGATAGGGAGGTTCCTAGTATTGTACCTTTTCAGGTCTGAACTATCACCGATCAATAATAAATACAAGGCACACAATTGTAGTTCCACAATCTTAAAAAAAAGTTATTTTAAAAAAGGTCAAAAATTAACCCCGTAAAATAAATAACATTGTGTGAGCAAATTCACAGAATTGTTATTTGGTAAATTTTGATTATTTTGAAGTCAGTAGTTATTTAGTTTGAAATGCAAAGAAGTCATAGAAATGGCAAAGTTTTCAAATATCTTCTAAATTCAAAATAAAAATAAGTATTTATTCCTCATGATAATATAGTGGATAAACTCCATACATAGTACCATATTAACTATTGAACGGGTCATATGGGAACTATTTTAAATCTGACAGCAAAAATATGGATGACATTCTGAAGTATCAGATATGCCAAGTTATTTTATTATGAGATTGGCTATTTTAGATTCACAAACGAGTTAACAAACTAAATACAAATACTAACAATTAAATTGTCTTAGTCAACAGATGTATGTCATTTCTTGGTGCCCACCAAAAGATGGAATGATTTGTAAATTCAAATAACACTACCGCCTCACATTTAACACATTATTATCCCACGTTAGAATACAAAATATGAGTCTTTACTATATACTGATCATCATATTACTCATAGGGTTGCAAAATTTATTCCTTAGAAATCTAGGATATTATAAAAACAGAATATTATCTGAGAAATTGTGCAAATTTGACATAATGAAATTGAAAATAAGCAAAACATACCTACATCAACGATGTAAGCAGAAAAAATAGAGATATTAAACGTCAAAGATATCTACAATACAATCAAGTAGAATATTTATTCAATTAGGTGATAAGGCTACGTATGGTGACACCTAATGAATATTATGGGGCAATTAGAACTTGTGAACAGTCAATGGTGAACTTTAACTTCACAAAAAGTTTAACAAACTATCAACTGAAGAAATGTACTCACGGATTTCGGCATTTTGATTTTTTTTTACCAGCCTCCGAACCTGAAAACAGAAGAAATATATACAATGAGAAACTTATAGTTTGTGACAGTATGCATGACACACATTAGTTTTAGAAAGTATTTCTCAATTCAAAAACATTGTCAATGCTCGGCGAATAAGTAAACAAAATAGCACAAAGGTTAGTTGGGATTATCTACAAATTTGTGCAAATAACTCTACAGGGAATCAGAACAACATGCACCTTGACATAGTAAAAAGTTTTGAGTAACAAGTGTCCACTAATTAACTGCACCGGGATATGTGTTTAGTTACAAAAGAATGCGTATATTATGGATTGTTTAAATTATATATGATTTTTGTTGTTATCTATAACATATTACACTTACTTAAAAATCTGTTTAAATGGGAAATATCACCGAAAACTCCGCATAAGTGGCACAATCATGTACACAGTAAAAAGCACACACCCAACCGGGCAAAGTAATGTTGCGATCGCTCGCAGTTCGCAGTCTCGTCGTGTGACAACTCAATGCCGTGACACTAGACAAAGGCTAATCACACTGATAAACTTCATTGGGTAAGAACTAAATACCGTTGGGGAAATCGGGATAGTACTATTTTGTTAAAGTAATAATATAACTGTAAAAATAAAACGACCTTATTTTGAAAATTTTGGATTAAACTCAGACGACATATAAGTTCACATGTAAGACATATTTTTAAAAGTTACGGTGAATAACGAGTTTAAATTTAAGCAGTTAGCAATATGTTATTCTTATCGCTCCTGCCCCCAATCAAGAAGATTACTTTTTTTGTTTCGCCTCAACAAGAGTAATTAGAAAACGTATTTTTTAAATTTGACGTTCACCTTTTAGTTTTCAAAATTTGAGAATGAAAATTAAAATTTCAAAATAGAGAGAACATTTTTGGTTCACAGTTTCATTTTTTGGTTTCTTTGCAACATTCTTTTTTTTTTTAATGTTAGGGAGGCTACAAGAACCATAACAAAATAATTGTCCTTGTCTACATTTTATTCTATGGTTTATGTTGTTTTTTCCTTTAAATTTATATTTCTCTGGTTTCATTTGACTCTTGAAGTTGTATACAATGTTGCCATCTTGCAGATTTCCCGTCATATCTGGCCGATTGGAATGCCCTCGAAACGAGATAATTTTGACTTTAAAACGGGATTCACAGGATGACGGATTTCCAGTAAGTAGATAATTTTATCGACGAAAGCCTACCTCTAGCCACCCCCCTCAGTTCAATATTCGAAGAAAAAAAAAGAATTACAAGATGGCAGCACTGGTGGTAAAACAATCTATGGTGATCTCTTCTATGACCAATCGTCCATCTGGATTGGATTCTTTATGGTCCAATCACAAATAACAATAGTCTCCCTCACACGTAGAATTCGGAACGGAACGTGCCCCACGCCATTTCAGGCCGCCGCGCAGAAAAGTCTCACAATGAACTGCGTTATCATACTTTTAGTCTTTACTTTATTGCGCGGCGGCCTGAAGTGGCGCGGGGCAAGTCCCGCTCCGAACTCTACGTGTGGGGGGTACTAAACAGCCAAAGCTATTTGACTATTGACTTCCATTTGACGTTTCGCAGAAGTAAATAGTATCATGCCACCTTCGTTTACGAATAATAAATATTTGAATAGTAATTGAGATCAATCTCCCTATATTTGCAAGTGCTATTTGTTCGTCTATTAATCTTTGAATTTAGCAATTTTGTTATAATGGCCTCAACATCGCAAGATGCGACTGAAACATTTGACCAAGTAAGAATTATTGTTGTGTTGTCAAAAATATTTGGGTTTGGTTTTGCAAAAACTAATTAGTGTTGTTTATTTTAGTTTGATGAAGATGAAAATGCCGACGTGCAATTGGGAGCCACGCCATCAGGCCGTAAAAGATTATTCAGCAAAGAATTGAGATGCATGATGTACGGCTTTGGAGATGATCAAAATCCTTACACTGAGAGCGTCGACCTTCTGGAAGATTTAGTCATTGAATTCATAACGGAAACCACCCACCGGTAATTATATTTCCCATAGCGCCTGGTTGTCATTAGGTTAAATCTTATTCGATATTAACACCTCGACGTTTGATCTTGATCAGCCATCGGGAAATTTTCTGATAAAAGGCAAGGTAAATATTTACCTAAAGCAATATTTTTTCTGGTCTTCTTTTGTTCATTAATTGAATTTTCGGTAAATATTCCACTAACTGCCGCACTTTCATCAACCACAGATTTTGGAAATTACACTATGTTTCAACTTAATTACTACAACAAACAAACAATTTCATTTAGATATACGGTAAAAGATGCATTAGTAATATTACATTTTTATTCAAAGTTCAAATTTTCCCCTATAAAACCATCCCTCTGCCACCATTTTGGATTTTTTTTTTGTATCGATTTGACATTCGCAAAATTTTGTTACCTAAATTTTTTTTTTTAATTTTTCATTATTCAGCGTTTTGATGGTTACAAATTAGTAGATTTTTCGACAACCATGCTAGGCATATGCCCGTGTTAGGATGGGCGTACGTTGAGACATCGGTCGCGCAGCATGTTCAGCGCAGTTGTGGAATGTATGAGAAACATGCACGTCTCAGCGTATGTCGCTCCATACACTTCCATACAACACAAAAACCAAAACTATCTTGCGCTGAACATGCTGCGCGACCGATGTCTCAGCGTACGCCCATCCTTATGGTGGTCGATTTTACATAATATTTAGTACGTTAACATTCGAAATAAGGTAAAAGAATATTTGAGATTGAACATCAAAGAAAATAAAATAACAAGTATTTAAGAATAAAAAGGAATGGAAATGACTAAAAAACAATATAAAAGAGTATGAAAGATATTAAATAATATTAAAATAAAACAATTTTAAAATTTCTAAAGGAAATTTTGTGTTATTTCAATTTAAAAAATGTATAAAATAAATAAAATGTTATTTACATAAGAAAAAAACTTTTATTGGTGGTATGGATATCTATGTTTTTTTAAGAAATTCTTTAAAGAAATTTCGCCCCTCTATGCATGAATTGCCTAGTTTACCCAAACTAAAAACCTAACAACCTATTTTGGTCACATACATACTTAGTTCTTTCTTATAGTAATTGTTGAAAAAATTTTTTTTTACATGAGCTCCACACAGGAGGCCCTGAGAAAAATAATTTCCATCAGGGCCTATGTCATCTTTGAGGATGCTGTGTGGAGGGTTTTTTTGAGGAAAGGAAGGGGAGGGAGAGTTTTCGGAAGGAAAAGGGTTTAAGGGGTGGGTAGGAATCTGGGGTTCAGTATGTCCTGATCATCCGCCTAGACAAACCTCCCCCCATGAACCCAGGCACCCCTGCTAAATCACCAAACGTAGCGAAGTACTTGGGGTGACTTATGGCAGAGGTGCTGGTTATCCAATAAAGATTCCCGGGGTGAAATGAAGTGTAATTCCCATAAAATCTGTGCCTAAAAGTGCGGCAGTAAGTGAAGTTTTATAATTTTCAATTCCAAATGGTTTGATTAGTGAGATTTCTCCATTTAATTATGAATTATTTTCAGAGCAATGGAGGTCGGCAGAACAGGTCGTGTTCAAGTAGAAGATATTGTGTTCCTTGTTCGTAAAGATTATAGAAAATATGCCCGTGTCAAGGATTTACTCACGATGAACGAAGAGTTGAAGAAGGCTCGAAAAGCTTTTGATGAAGGGAAGTTTGCAGGTAATCCTGAGATGGCTCCGTAACCTTAATAAATCTTTAGATTTGGCATTGAATTGGGACTTTAAATAAATTTTTGATTACGGGTATAATGTAAGTAATATCCTACAGAATCCGTGGTTAGCTATCCTAATGTAGTACGCATATGTTAGTTTTAAGTTTGAATAAAGTATATTATAAATATTGTATATCTATTTTTTATTTGATGAGCCTGTTTTGCTGATTTTTTATTGTCGCAATTACTGAACTGATATTCCTTAAAAGTTTTCTATTCTGATTTGAAAGAAAATTGTTTTTCCTGCGTTTCGACTCCAAGGTTCCAGACAGGCCAATGATTTTGATTATCTGTTCACAAAAGAATTACAATGTTTGAAAAGAATTTTCATCAAGAATTAGGAACATTGATCCTTGCGAAACCAAAAATGCCAGTAACACTTTTCTATCAGTTTATATCTTGTGTAGTAATAATGTACACAGTGACCCAACAGTTGATCCCCGACAGTTGGCCCTCCGAAATTATAATTGAGCCCTTGCCTGGAATAATGTTGTATCCAACAAAACTATCAATGTTGAGTTATTGATGGAATAATATTGGGTATATTAATACGCATGGTTTAAGGTAGGAATTATGGTAATGAAATTTTTTAAAGCCTGTGGCAGATTTTTAAAGTTGGAAGAATGTTGTATAACGTCATTCACCAAAATCACGGCGCATGGTTTAATTTATGGGAATAAGTGGAGAAAACTAATGTTTTATGGCTTCAATTAAAAAGTCTTCAAAGCCAAGAAGCTGAAGAATGCAGGAAAGTAGAATTTGTCCAGAAAAAATATTATTAACCCTCTTTTTCAGCCGTTGAAACAGTTTTGTGGAATAATGTTGTATGTTGATCTAAAGACAATATAATGTAAATGGTTTCATTTATTCATATCGTTTTTTTTGCTTTTTAACCCCCGACGCAAGGAGCGGTGTTATAAGTTTGACGTGTCTGTGTGTCTGTCTGTGACATCGTAGTTCCTAAACGAATGGACCGATTCTGACGCAGTTTTTTTTGTTTGGAAGCTGACACAATAGAGATGGTTCTTAGCTACAATTCATGAAAATCTGTTCAGGCGTTTCAAGGTTATCAGCCTTTTTTGTGTCAGGGGTTTCTTAAAATTTTGTAAATTTTACTTATTAAGCTCAAAAACATCAATGACATGTGTGCATTTAGTTAGAAGAGCATGTTGCTTTCTGTAAGGTATGAAGAGTTAAAAAAAAAATGTTTTGTGGAATAACGTTGTATGTGAAAGTGTTCATATACAAAATTATTCCACAAATTCTAGTAATAAACTCAAATTTTATTGCCTTTCTAGACGACTTTTCAATTAAAACTCTTAAGGATTGTATGTTTTTTGAATTTTAAATATAAAATGTTATGAAACATAACTACTTTCGTTTTTTCAATTTTTCTCCGAACTAGAATATTGTTGGTATCAAAATTTTTCCGGGCAAGGGCTCAATTATTATAACCATAAATTAACCGTAATTTACATGCCCAGTGGTACCGCATCAGTGTTTGGAGAATGGGGGACTTCACCTACCTGATTTGATCTTCAAAAACTAAGTAAATCAAAACTGTATGCATGTGCCTACATTATAAAAAACAAATTGAAAATTTTCTGAATCATACAATGGGTTTTATTAAGTTTTGAAAAAAGGAAGTTATGCTGCCGAACCCTGTATATAATTATGGGATCAACTGTCAAGTAACCGTGCTACACGTAGGGCCGTCCCTGTTCACGTGTAATTGAGTTGAGTCAAAGCGATTATCATACCTAATACGGCCTTGAGGTTTTTATTAGCACCAGGCTTAGCTCATAGCCGGCTCTGCCTAAATGTATAAGTTGGTGAACAGGGAGGTAGGTTTCGTCCATTACATAACGAAAGTAGTTGTAGTTACCAGATTAAAATATAAAGATACAGCTCTATATCACGTTTACGCCACTGCCAATCTTTACGTGTAGCACTGTAGAAGTTATTTGACAGTACACTCCGGTAGTCATTTTTTTCATAGATGTGAATTTTTCATTACCTAAATTACAACAAGAATTCTTTTTTTTTTTTTTTGACAATTTGTGATGGATTTCTTTTGTAAAGGTTTATTAAAACTTTTATACACTTTTTTTTTTACAACCGTTACCGGTTTTGGGGGGTATTTCACCATCCTCTCCATAACTATCCACTATAATAAATAAATATTTGCAAAAACTAGAAAACTCGGCTCCAATATATATAACCAAGAACCGTAGGTTCGAGTAATAGTAAACTCAGACGTTATAAATAAATATATCGATAATAAACGTTATCCTGTGGATAGTGTATTTGGCAGCTTATCGAGATGATGTTGAATTACCTCCTCAGCCTAGCACGGCCACCTTCATACTGGTGATAGCCATAAATATTAAAAGTTTTAAACTGTATTAATAAATCATTGAATCAATAATAATAACTCTCCATTGTGTCACGATTGTATTGTATTATCTTTTATACAGGTACCGAGGACAAAACAAAATGATTTGTTAGCATTGTTTCAAATCAATTATTCGTCACCTTCCCATCACTACCCTGAGAAATCACATCATGAATGCATGTTAACTAGTAATGCATCTCATCATTTTGTATTTTTCTTCAATAATTTATAATTATCAATAAAGTATTATTTTTTTTTTTTGGTGTTTTTATTGGTATTTAGAATTCAGTAGATGGACATCATAGTAAGTTCAATACCGCCAATAATTTATTTAAGTGTTTTTTGGCACTTTAATATATGATGAATTTATTATATGAGCCAATAATTTTTTTAAGTGTTTGGCACTTTCAGATGAACGGCACAAGCCTCATTGATCGGTTTATTCAAATTTTTAAATTGACCAATGGACTGCTTGCCCTCGGTAAAGTCAATACAGCGAATGAATCATCCCCACTAATGCCGGCTCCAGATGCTTAGGCAAACCCATCCGACAAGCCTATACAACTGGCCTGCGCAGATTTGCCGGATTCACGTGAAATAAACTAAAAAAAAAATCCTAAATGGTATGAACAATGGTTGCTAAATGGGAACATTTATTCACACATAAACTTATTACGTAAATAATTACTATTATTTCAACCAAAAGATTGGCATAATTTTTGAGAATGAATGAAAGTACACATTTTTGAAACTTATCTCCTTAGTACACCATTTATAAACAAGGACTAGTTATTTAAGAAGTTATGAGAAATGCATGCCATTTCATCACTCCCGTTTACTTGCACAGTTATGATTGTGCTGGTCAAAAGATAACTGCGCAGTTGTTTTATTCACACCATCCGGCTTACCTGTGCAGACATACCGGATAAGTTTAACTGAATGTCTCGTGCTGGCATAAAAAAGCAAACAAGACTAGATTCAATACAGCAGATACAATACAAATAATCCTATGGCAATATCGCGTATATGCCTCAACTAATAAATGCATTACTTACTCTGACAATATGTGCATTGTTTGAAGCGCAATGCATTTCATAGTTTTTTTTTATACATGAATACCGCTCCAGACAACAGAATTCCCAACCACCGGCAACAGTAGGGGAAGGAGATTGGAAAGAGGAAGGTTAAGTACTCAGATTTGGTCTCTAAATTTTTGAGAAACATTTCGATTCTAAATGGTGGTCTTTCATCAGCAATATTTTTCTTCTTTTTTTAACAGATAGCATTGTGCCGAGAAATAGGTGACCTTTTTTAATAAGATCTGAAGTTATCTCCAAAGGCCTGCCGTCTTGGGGTAAGTTTGAATTTTATAAAATAAACACTATCCGTTGAGCCAAAAACTACTACTTACTAACGGTGTCTGTCGAAGTCTCATAGTCAAGGAGAACGTTGAAGAGATGTTCATAAAAGTTGATGCAAATACGAATAGGTAAGTAAGTGGTCACTTTATAGGGTCAAAATTTTTTTATTCATCTGAAATTTATTAAGGTTGACCAGTAATATGTACGACTGGTGACATCTAGCGCCAGAAAAGAAATACAATTTACAAAATAAGGTGGAATTCTTGGCTATCGAATACTAAAATTCAATTTTGATCCCATTTCTGTGAAGCTTTTTCTTTTATAGTAAAGAGGGATACAATAGTACCCTTTACACGCAGAGTTCGGAGCGGGACGTGCCCCGCGCCACTTCAGGCCGCCGCGCAGAAAAGAAAAGACCGAAAGTAAGATAACGGTTTACAGCGCATTCACTGCGAGACTTTTCTGCGCGGAGGCCTGAAGTGGCGCGGGGCACGTCCCGCTCCGAACTCTACGTGTGGGGTAGACTAATAGTAACAATGGATTATTAGGCTGCGTGCATACACGAGAGACGATAGCCGAACTACCAATTTTGTGAAAGGAGGGAGGCAGTGGGTGGTTTGGTAAACATGGTATAAATGGTAAACGCATTTATGATTAATTTTTGCATTCCACGTTAGATAGTTATAATAGTACCCAATCGATGAATACACACACCTACCTTCGATAGGTCCGTTACAGGTTTGTTACGGATGCAAAAATTTTGACATCCGCGGATGCGGTTTATTAGAAGTTCACATCTGCGGATAAAGATGTCTGAAATAATGCGAATATTCCGCATTTACGGATGCGAATATCCAGATCAGGGTTGTTCGGATGCAAAATTTTGACATCCGCGGAAGCGGATTTTCAGAGGGTCGCATCTGCAGATGCGGACGAAGATGTCTGAATTAATTCGAATACTCCGCATTTGCGGATGCGGATGCGATTATCCGTAACACACCTGGGTCCGTAATAACGATTTCTTAGAACGGGCTGTTTCAAAAAATTTGATGAGTTCATCAAATATTTGAAGTTGATTTTCAGGTTCTGTGTAAGTTCTTTTCGAGTTCTGTTTTTTTATCATCATAGGCCAGCTGCTTCACAAAACTGAAATCATCACAGAACTTGAATAGAACTTACACAGAACGTGAAAATTAACGTCAAATATTTGACGAATTCGTCAAATTTTTTGAAACAACTCATCCTTAATGTTCTGATAATTAAGAAATTTGTACGTAATGTAAAATGTAATTATATTTATATTGGAGTGTAGGCGGGAAATTTTCATGAATCACATGATTCACTAACGATAGATTCACCAACATAGTTGGAATATTTCATTCGGTACTGTCTCTCAACACTTTCGTTTCATTGCATGTCCAGACGGGTCATTTCGCGGGAAAGAGGCGGAATGTCTCTATCATTAGTGAATCATGTGATTCATGCTCGTGTGGTCGCTAATCCAAAAATTTAAAAGCTAATACCTTAAATAGTTTCCCGCGTAGATACTCGTAACTACTTAGGTATATATTTATAATAAACTTTACAATAAGCCATGCTTTTAAATGTTGTAGGTTGTAATAATCAATGGTATTGATTTGATTGTGAATTTTTGGTTTGCTAATGCCTAATTCAGACGAGGACAATACAATACTCTATTGTTCCAGCCCCGTGAACAGGACCACACAGGACAGGACAATTATGGGACCATAATTGTCGAATCGTTGAATTATTCAACAATTCGACCGTAGTTCAAACTCCAGACCACCTCATAGATAGGTACTAAGCATATTTTTAAGTCACCAGGACACAAAAAAAAATATTTGTCACTTTTTTTTTATGGGTAGGTATCATTTTCTAAAAGATGCATTTTTTAATAATGCTTTCACCGAATATTGTAAGGAAATTCGTAAAATTGACGGAGATACGGTTTCTTACATGAATGTACGTTGAATTATCCTTCAGCAAAACTTTTAACGCGTTTTTTACTAAACTACCAACCTGGTTGACAACATGTTGGAAAAACTATAGTTAGATCCGATTTGCGTGCACCATGCACCAAATCTTACGCTCGAAAATCCAGTCACTATGGCCAGGGCCGTATTACCCATCCAGTGTAGGCAACTGCCTAGGGGCCCCGCATCGGCTAGGGGCCCCTGGAGTAAAGGGGCCTTGAGACGTGCATTGCCCAGGGGCCCCGACGTGTTTAATCCAGCCTTGGCAGGGCCGTAGGCCACTGCCTATGGGCCCCTTTGGTGAAGGGGCCCATAAGGGGGCCCATAGAAGGGGCGTTGCCTAGGAGCCCCGGCATGTTTAATCCGGCACTGACTATGACGTAGAGATTGTTTTATAAAGGGCCCCCTTCTATTATTTTATTTTTATGAACGATGAAAATTTTCCATAAAAAATCGAAAATGAAATTCACTGTTCCACCATTTTTTAAATTTTTTCAGATATCGAAATTCCCCTACATGGTGTCATAGACAGTGGATTTTCGAAAAGTTTAAGAATTGGTGCATGCAAATCGGACGTATGGTTTGTTTAATATGTTGCCAACCAGGTTGAAAAACGTGTTTAAAAGTTTCGAGAAAAACGCATTCAAAGTTTTGCTGAAGGATAATTCAACGTACAAACTGTTTCAAACGGTTTCACATAAAATACTGTAACTCCGTCAATTTTTCGAATTTCTTTAAAACATTTAGTGAGAGCATTCTCAACAAGTGCATCTTTCAGAAAATGAAATAAAAAAATTACAATTTTTTTTTTTACAGTTTCCTGGTGCCTTAAAGCCTTGTTTAGGATTCGATCAAGGAAACATGGATGCGTTTGGGGGCCCCCCAGGACCAGGGGCCCGGGGCGGACCACCCCCTTTGCCCCAGCTCTAGTCCGCCACTGACTCCGTGCAGAAACGGGCGGTCCGTTTGATAGATTCCTCAATCTTAACAATCTGATTGCAATCTTTAGAGCACGGGCGTCAGGTAGAAGTGCTCCGAGGAACTAGCATCGTTGATTCCTTCAACACCAGTGCATAGTCGGGAAACACGCCAAACGTCCACTCATCGCGGCCCTTCACTGTTGACATTTTGCACATGAGAACGGGTCGTTTCTACGACTCGTTCTCGTGTTGGACAGCTCGGATATAAGAAAGGTTTGCTTTGTACCAGGTGGCAATGAATGGGATGAATGTGATGTGAATTTAGCACCTTCGTACCTAAGTAATCTAAAAAAATACTTTACGTAGATATTAAATAGATCTATTCAATTGCGAAAGAGACGGGGAAGGTAAAGGATGGGAATGAAGGTGTGTGGAAATGAATCTTGATGCTGGTGGGAATAGACACAGTCTATTAATTATGGCTTTTAAAAGTGGTATTGCGCATTGTACCTAGAGAACACCCCCGCAAGTATATTATTTTTTTTTACATGGGCTCCACACAGGAGTCCCTGAGGAAAAAAATCTCCCTCAGGGCCTATGTCATCTTTGGGGATGCTGTGTGGAGGGTTTTTTTTTAAGGAAAGGAAGTGGAGGAGAATTCTGGGAAGGGAAAGGGTTTAAGGGTGAGTAAGAATCTGGGGTTCAGTGTGACCTGGTCATCCGCCTCCAAGACCTAGTCAAACCTCACCCCATGAACCCGGGCACCCCTGCGAAATCACCAAACGTAGCGAACCACTTGGGGTAACCTATGGCAGAGGTGTTGGTTATCCAATAAAGGTTCCCAGGGCGGCGGTACCCTTTCCCGCCTCCCAGATGACTGCTGGTTCGCTACGTTTGGTGATTTATCAGGGGTGCCCGAATTTATGGGGTGAGGTTTGTCTGGGTCTTGGAGGTGGATGACCAGGACACACTGAACCCCAGATTCCTACCCACCCCTAAACCCTTTTCCTTCCCATCTCCTTCCTTTCCCTGAAAAAAAAAAAACCTCCACACAGCATCCCCAAAGATGACATAGGCCCTGAAGGAAATTGTTTTCCTGTGTGGAGCTCATGTAAAAAAAAACCTCTTTGTTTCAGCCCGATTCCTGTATAGACCAAAGAAAAAAAATTGCTTTACACGATCGCTATTTTATTTAAAAAAAAAAAAAACAATAATCTTTTTCACATACTTCAATTATTGTTTTTTTATTTCATTTAACACGTGTAATATGAATGTTGTGATTGTAAACGCAATTAAAATTAAAATACTCAATAAATGAAGTCTTTCCCTTATAATATAATTATTGACAATTTTTTTTCTAAGAAGTAGTAAACATTGTTAATTGTTAATTTCTATCATTTTTGTTTGTTTTATACCAGTAATATATATTTAAAAGAAAAAACACACATTTTTTCACATATTTCAATTACCTTTTGTTTTTTTTGTTTTTTCATTTAACACGTTAAATGAAATAAAAAAAAAACTGTACTGTCTGCATAAGTATAAAAATAAGCCAAATTTCAGTAACAATAGATTTTTAACATGTCTAAAAAAGTTTCGGTTTCGGCCGAAATTGAGACAGTTACCGAAGAATCGGTTTCGGTAGAAAGTCCTGTTTCGGTCGGACATTAATGTTAGTAGCGTGCAACTGACGCATAAATAATCCATCCACAATTGACGTCAAACCCGTGGGTTTGTAAGTATCTCCATTTACGAATATGAATGTAATGTAATATATGTATATTAATTTAAAATTTCTCGTAAATAAGTTTAATAAATTTGCGTATTTGGCTCGGGTCATCACCACCATGTGAAAAATTTATACTTTTCACGATTGATGTCAACTGTCGGTGATTTCGATTTAAGTATACTAGTGGTCGCCCAATGGTCGAAATTCGACCATAATTGTAATGTTTTTTTTATGTTTGACATTCAGTAAGACCATAGACAAATAATATTAAAGACTAACAATATTAATCTATTCTCAATTTGACCACAGACTTTAACAATAAACAATAGAGTAAAGACGCGAGTGTGTGTTTCAAATACATGGTAGTGTGTGTAATGTTTTTGTTATTGATTTAATCTATTTTTATGCATAATTTTTAAAAAATATTAGCATTCTGCACTCCTCCTCTATATAAACTATAAGTGTGCAAAATTTCATACTCCTCCGTCCGCGCAATTTTCGTAAAAAGGGGTACAAAGTTTTGGCTTCACGTATTAATATATTGATGATGATTGATGATGATGATGATGATTGATTGATATTCATTAATTATTTTTTAATACAAGTTTTTTTTATTCTATGAGATAAGGAACTAGTTTAGAGAAACACTGTGAATTTCTTCATACATATAACTTGTAAAATAACAGAAAATAACCTGTTTATAATAATTTTCAGAGCATAGTTTGCGATTTTTCCTATCGAGGGAATTTACCGTATACAATTACCTTCTTGGCGTAGTAAATGGGTAGATATTATCTTAAAAAATAACATTTATTTTTTTAGAAACTTAAAAACTTAAAGCGTTCAAGAGAAATATGTCATAAAACGGTAGAAATTCGGAATGCGGGCGCTTTGATCCACATTAAAAAATGTATAGGTAACCCGATCTCATTTATTTTTAACGTCTGTAATCATTTGACAGTTAACCGACAACTATTTAAAAAGTGTATTTTTATTAGGACAATAATATTTCATTAATTGATTTATTATATAAATTTACATCAAATAACAATAACAAAACAAGAGAAATGAAAGAAGGTACAATAATGGTAGGTACTCGTAGGTATGTACCTACCTACCTACAAACTAATGGCGTAGCTAGGCGGGAGGGGTGGGGGGGCGGTCCGACCGTGGAAAAAACATTATGAAGGTAGAATATTGTCAAAAAAATATTTTACACATGAACACGGTCTGTTATTTATATTTTCGTAGCTCTATGGCTCGGTCGATCAGGAATTCAGCAAAAATTCTGTTGTTTTATTTTCTTTCCTGGCTCTAACTATTGCTTGGTTGAAGATTCCCCTGAAATATTCCTCGCTTGTCAACTGAGTCATTATCATTTCTTTCGTACATTGTGATTGACGCAAACTCGTGAAGGAAATTTTTACTCATTGGTTGTTGAAAAAGTTATTCTGTTAGTGTTTTTAAATGTGTTGATAGAGATCTTTCAAAAAAACAAGGAAAGTGGATTAGATAGTTATTTTTTTGTAATAAACGATAACTCCAACGCAAAACGCGTTTTCAATTTCTCAAAATTAACTTTAGGGGGGGGGGGGAGGGGTGACACCACGTACTTTCTTGGGGTGACACCGCGTTATCCACCCGGTGCTTGGGGTATATCCCACTGCTTGGGGTATATGAGTTAAGAATTGTCTATGTATTACTACATTAAGCGCATTGAGTTAAATAAATATATATATCAATGATTAAGCGTAGGAAATATTTGAAACTTTCAAAATAACTTCTTCCTTCCTCGCGAAGGTTTCAGGATTATTACAACCGGTGACCGGACAACTCAGATCGAAACCAACTCAGATCCACTTCAGAAAACTTATTATGAGTGATAAAAAAATATTAAAAATGGGTAAATAGGTTGGTTGACTTTATTCTCAGTTGGCATGGAACCATTACAATCCCATGACAATATATCTGAAAAGTTTATTTGATCATTACAAAAACTCTTACAAAACTGCTAAAAATGTTACATTTTGAGAATGACATTTTGCAAACCATCGATTGTTAACCCTTGTCTCGTACACAAGTCTATATTTGATACCTACTATGTCAGTCATGGTAACGAACTCAATACCGTTTCCCCGCAGTCATAGGCAGAGAGGATAGACCGTCAAACGGAAAGCGGCCTCATTCTCGCCGGGACTGCCCTGCGATAGCGAAACAAACTACCCTCGATATCTTTATATATTTTTTATTTGATTTTGATCAGACTTTCCTTTGTAAATATTGTTTTATTTTTTTTTATTATTTCACTTTACCTAGATACTGAATCATGAGGCGAACACATATTTTTTTTTATTTATTGAATATAATGGTACAGAGGTTACATGAATTAAAAAAAAAAAGTTTTTTCTTTTAAAAATACATTAATTAATAAGTATTACACCTTTTTTTAGAGCAGAGCTCGAGTAAAAAAGGCGGAGAAAACGAATGTAAAGCACAATTTAACAAAGAAAAAATAGTAATTTTTTTTTATGTGTAACACAAAAGATAGGAATTTAACAGTGAAATAAGAAAAAAAGGTAATATATGTAAGTATACACATACACACACGTTAGGTATACACACATACCTACATATATACAAAATGAAATATCTGGCATATCTTTAAGTAAAATTACCATAAATATAATTATGCATTCATTTTTCTTTCTAAAGGCCTTCGCTCACGGAGAAACTGAAATGAAACCAGTTGTCAACGCAATTCGAAATTCGTGAGCGCTACCATGGCAACCTGTTAACATGGCAACTGAAAAGCAACTGCCACACAAGCAAAAGTGCTGATGCCTTTACTAATCATAATCATGCATGCAGGGACGTTGGAGGGTCTAGAATCATTTTAAAAATAAATGTAGCTTCCTTTTTACAAAAAGAGTCCTGACGTGCGCGGCTAAAGAGTTTAACTAATCAGTTTACCAGCCGTTGGGAAAGTGGTGGGTCCTCTCCAATAACTCCTTCAAAGGATTCCTACCCACCCCTCATACCTTTTTCTTCCCAGAACTTGCTCTCCTTAAAAAGATCTGGCATGCTTAAAGGTGACAAAGGCCCTGAGGAAAACAGGCTTCCTGTCTGTGTGCGAATTAATGTAAAAAAAAAATATCATAGTGTTATGATCACCAAACAGGAAAATGTGGAATACGTATGTAGGTACTAATAATAAGTAAGAAATTACAAGTATGTAAGTTGTGGTTTTGGTTGGGATTCCTGTTTTGAAGAAAGCTAGTTTAGTGTTTACCCGCTACCACACAGAGGTCCCACGCTCACTAAAATAGATGAATTAATGGACAATCGTCTGGATTTACTTCCGCAGTGATGCATATTATTGAGTCATCGTCTTTTTCGAAGACTTAAATGGATCGATTATACTGTCGAGGTATCATTAGCCTTATCGCTTGGCGAAGGAAGGTTCTCCTTAAATTACTCTAATTATATATTGAAGTTTTTCAGTGTAAAAAATAAATTATTTGGTTTTATTTTGATAGACAATCAAGAAGTTTTTCGTGTTCACTATATTATCAGAGCATCGCGAGCTATTGCACGTATGTATGTTTATATTCACAGACCTTTACGTGATTATTGTACAAACGTGTTTTAAATTTTGCACAACTAGTAAACAACCATTTATCCTAAATAAATTGTTGTTCATAAGATGTTTAAAATTTAATATCGTCTTATCTCTAAACTTATTCCTCTCTTTTCTTTTTCTGTAACTTGTAAATTATGTGTCATGAACCTAAATTATTTTTATGCCATCTGCAATTTATTGAAAAACTGGTTTCTGTTTTTTTCTTTCTCTTGTCTCTCTTTTCTTAAATATTACATTATTCACAAATATAATATTTACGAGTATAAACGCTAGAAATATTTCGATTCCCATGCCATACAAAATTTAAAATCGCGCGTCGTATTTTCACGAGGCAATTAAGCGAAAATGTTGTTTTTATTTATTTTGTGCATAATTTTATATGAATGAAAAAATGTTAGAACATACAAAACCTCAAAAATAGTCTCAACTAGGGTATTTTAAAAAAAAAAATCTTATGTTACTTCATAGTTAAGTCATGAAAAAACATTCATTTTAATGGCTTACGCTTATATTTTTTGTAATGTAAATAATAATTTTATTGTAATTCTAATACATAGAAAAACTAGTAAAAGCTTCAATTTATCGGTAGCATATTTTTTGATGTTCATACTGTAAATCGATTCGTCGTAAAGATGAATATAAATAGTATCTGTATTGGATTTCATATATAACTTCATCTTAAGGGGGTATTCTAGTATAATTTTTTTTTTGTTTTATTCATATTTTGGTACTTTAGATATTCAAGAATATCTCCTTAAAAGGATTTTTCAAAATTCGAATTCTTTTAAAAGTTGTAGCCAATTTAGTTCGACCGGTTTATACGAATTCTAACTAGAATCTATATAGAGCAAAACTTTAACCACGTTTTCTCAAAACTACTTTTTTCGGAACGTGTGTCACGAAATCTCAAGTTTCTAATTAACCGATTTTCTTCAAATTTGGCATGAATTTTCTTTATATATCCCTCTATGATAGGAACCAACAAACAATAAAAATGTTTAATTTTTAATATTTTTAAAAATTCGGAAAAGTCAAAAAATATCTGAAAAAATCTTTTTTTTTTTATTAGCCGCCATTTTGCGAGAAAATTACTTTATTTCGTTTTTGTTGGTTCCTACCATAATGACATTTGTACTGATAAAGAATCTACCTTTTTTTTATTTTTCAAATGATCAGAAGGGTTGGAATCGTGACAAGATGGGCATGCTCTTTTTTCTCCCTCTACTTCAACAGCGTGTAACTTCGTAAAATATATCTATCAATCGTTTAAAATTTTTTTTTCATTATGTTATTTCTTACTTATATATTTATAAACCATAAGGTTATATATTTTTTAATTTTCTTTATTGTTGAAAATGGTATAAATGAATGACACAATGAATGATAACATTTTGTTTGATTCTGAACACTTTGTTGTTGATTCATTTGTTATTTTTTCCGCAAATTTTCTACATTTATAATTTTTTTATTTTTGTTTTTAAAATTTTAGTATTTTACCGATATTTATGTGTGTTATTTTGAATAAATTGTGAAATTATTAACAATACAGGCGAACCCTAGTGGGGTTAATAATTACATGCTAAAAATGAATTTAAATTGTGAAGAAACAATAAATAAATATTTTTTTTGAAATTTTTTTTAGCGAATTCTTAAAATTTAAATAAATATAAGTACTATAAAAATGTATGGCTAAAATATTAAAAGGTTTTTTATCGACCGTCAAAAAACGCCCGAAATTTGGGCGTCTAAACTAGAATACCCGCGTAAATGCACATTTGTACCTATCATGTTTTATGTTAATTTCTTTAAGTTTTTTGTTACCTTAACACATAAAACTCTTGTTGTCTCTGCATCATGCAATAAATCATCGCAACAATTTTTTTTTAAATGCAAAGGCGTAGAAGAGCGTTCAAAAAGCCATTTTGAAAGTTTGTTGTCAAAAACGGGTGTTCGTGCGTCGAGCGTAACTCTTGTTCAATGATATTAAATTAAATTTTATTTGAATTTAAGTGTAATCTAAAAAAATTGGAACTCATAGTGTGAAGAATTCAGACAGCGACAAAGCATCTACCAATAATGTAAGAGAGTTTAGGAAAAAATATTTTTTGTGCATCATTTTCAAAATTGGAACTGATTTGTTAAGAATTCAGACTCTCCCGTAATTTTTCGTTCGGGTAAATGTATTTTTTTTACATTTTTAATTCATATACAAATGTAAGAATCAAAATTAAAACAATTTTTTCGTAGCGTACCTAATAGTTTTTAAAATATCTAGCTTGAAAGTGAACAAGGCAATTCAAGGATAGGATATATGCCAAATGCGTGAATTTAAGCTCATTTATCCATTCACAGTGAATTTTTTATTTTTATTTTTTCATTCAAAGATGGACCTTTTTACTATTTCGATAAAACTTTTTAGAATTGTTTTTAAAATGTGAAGAAGTTTGAATTCGCCAAAGCCCCACGTAATTACCCCAACTGCAACTGACATACTCGCATTTATTTACGCCCTATAGGGCATTTACATATTTAAATTAAAGCTCGTTCACACACAGCTATAAAACTGCGAGCAGATATCTGTTGAACCGCGAGCGCTTATCTTTTGTACTTTCACACGACGCTATCAAATATTTCTTCCTGTGGTAGGAGAGGGGGTCAGATGAATTAGGGAGCGGCAACGGAATGCACATTTTTGTACTGAAACTGTCAACTTGACATCTGTCATCCACCGGTCTAGGCAGCTCCGTAATTACAATGACCCCCTCTCCTGTTTTCGTCGGAGGGGGCGCTTATCTTTTAGTGTATCGCCTCTGGAGCGGTTCCGTCGTAAGATGTGTATTGTCTATGATTGATCTGCGCTTGAACCGCTTAGGTGTGAACGGTCTGAAGGGATTGTATGGAGAGCGTTATTTGGCGTGCGATGATCTTTTATATTTTATAGCTGTGTGTGAAACAGCTCTTAAGTGAAATGACGCACTATTTTCCAGATCAAATCATGGACGCCCAGTTTACCAGCTGTCTTCCCAAAACTATTCTCGATGGAGACAAAATAGTGTTAGAAGGATATTTTGCTGAGGATGCCGACAGGTAATACCTATATTAAATTAAACAATAAGTAAATACATAAAGAAACTATTAATGTTTTAAATAATAAATTCAACGAAGGGTGGAGACTAGAGGGTACAGCTTCCTATTGTATGCAAATAATATTACACCTAATATTAACCGGTTCGCTGCTGTCATTCCAATCGGGGACGTTCAGTGTTAGTTTATTAATAATTTATTTATGACGAGGTACCTACGTTCTCGAAATTTAAAGGCAGCGAACTTGCAAACCTATTTCAATTCTCAAGCATTATAACCTTCTATCACCCAAAATAATCGTAGTTAATTTTAATTTCGTACCTATTTTATCACTGTCTTTATTATGATGTAAAGTAGGGGTGCACTTTTAGTGCGGCCCGCGAACACTTTTGGTGCATCGTGACGAAATGCAGCATTATTCTAAAGTTAAAACCAGTCTTGTGTTTTAAATGCAACCCACAAACTCCTCTGCTCTTGGAAACCTTTCTCGCTTTCCGAGGGGAGTCATAAATTTCTAATTGCAGAGTTGTACATGGTGTCTGGTCACCCATGTAGACTTTTAAAAAACTTTGCATTAACACAACACTCCAACGGCTCAGAGGTCTTTGAAGCAAAGAATGGACGGTTACCTCGAGAGTGTTTTCTCTTGGGGTAAGAATAACTTCGTCGAATTCAATGTTTCAAAGACCCAATCATGTCAAAAGGGATCGAAATGAAAATCTAGTCTCCTTCAACGGAAGCAATCTTCCGAACAGACCCTCCGTTGATATATTTGGTGTAACTATAAATTATCAGCTCAGGTAGGGGGGCTCCATCGAAGCCAGAGTTAAATTAGCCTCCCAAAAACTAGATGTACTGTACAGGCCCCGCAGATACTTTATACTGTACAAATCGCAAGTGCGCCCCACAGTTGAATTTGGAAGCCACCTCTGGTCTGGAGCTCCAAAATACTTAAAAATACCCTCGACTCTGTGCAGAAATGACCGGTCCGTTTGATAGATTCTCTCACCTTAACAAACGGACTACAATCTTTAGAGCACAGGCGTCGGGTGGGAATGCTATCCCTGCTCTACCGGTATTTCAATGGAAGATGCTCTAAGGAACTAGCGTCATTGATCCCTTCGGCACGGGGGAGACACGCCCAACATATGTACATGGTTGACATTTGTCTCATGAGAACGGTTCGTTTTTTCGACTCGTTCTTGAGTTCAACAGCTCGGCTATGGAACGATTTGCCGGCCTCTGTGTTTCCTCCCTCCTACAACATGGGTCTCTTCAAGACCAATGTTCATTCCTTCCTCTCCTCAAAAAGACCCTCAACGCAGCAACCCAGATGACATAGGCCCTGAGGGAAATTGTTTTCCTCAGGGCCTCCTGTGTAGAGTTAATGTAAAAAAAAAAAAACACCAATTTTCTTATTCGATAAATTCGTGGCAGATGTGAAAGAAAAATCGGTAGGTATTTGATAAAATGAAGTCACAATAATATTCAACCATAATCCGACCATCCCCGAAAATCCATGTGCAGCCCGCGGGTGATTCAAAAAACGTTCAAATGCCCTCCTGAAAAGATCCCCCCACCCTATGTGATGATGTGAAGCATTAATTTTGAATGAACATTTTTTTTCAGATTCTCGTTGAACTTGGTTTGTGATCGCAATGACAGCGAGCAAGAAGAGCCGAGCGACGTGGTTTACAATTACGAGTTGAAGTTTGATGAAGAAGGAGCTAGCTTGGCCTCCTTTAATTATAAACAAGATGGGGTTTGGCAAGAACCTATTGAAAAAGAGGATCTCGGAATTTCCAAAGGTAGGTACCCATAACGAAGCGAAAGTTGGAAGCAATAAAAAAGCTTAGCATTGAATGTATTTATTTTGTGCATTGGTGTTCGCTTCCACCGGTAAGGAACAGCCCTTTGTCTTGTTTACGCATACTTATTGTCACTAGCGGAAGATCGACAACAAGTATATATTATTTTTTTTATTTTTTATATGAATACCGCACAAGAGTCCCAACTGATCCCGTCTGGAGCCAGTAAGATAATGGCATCCATAATTGGGGTATGTTGTGAGGCTGAAGGTAGTGGGGAGGGGAAGGAGATGGGGAAGAGGAAGGTGGGGAAGTACCTGGCTATTCAGGTCTGGTCACCAAACATGGCTAAAGTCATTTCAAGCAACGTTTCAATTCTGAATGGTGGTCTTACACCAGGACGATACTGCGAGTATCTTCCACTCTGGAACATGCCGCAAATATACTGTATATTATTTTAAATGATTTAATTGTGAAATAACACAAATTCTTCAAATAAATTTTATTTGCCACGACGGGATTCGATCCCGCGACCTTCGGATTGCGAGTCAAGAGCCTTACCGCTAGACCACGCCGGCCGTCAAAAACGTATATGATGCTTATAAAATAATAAATACTATAATAGTTAAGAAGTTTACAGCGTGTCCTATCGCTTCCAGTTCGATCGGTATGTGATATCGAAGTGTGAAATAATCTCAGTTTTCATTATTATAAGTTTGTTTGATGTCTTCTCATTTGTTTATTGTTTGATTTCTTTCCTAAATTTCGTAATAGTGGGATATTACTACAATTTCAAAAATGCAAATAAAACTTAATTACTGTAACAATATATTGAAATTACTTAACTGCAAAACGAGGTTCTTTTTTTACCTACTGCCCACTTTGAGAATATTTTCTCTTTTAGTGCCCCCCAACTGCCCCATCCTATCCCATTACGCCCCTTCCGTTGCAGGGATATAGGATGGGGGCGGGATGGGACGGGTTTCTCTTGGCCTTCTACCGCCCCCCTGAAGGTCTGAAACGCCCCCAAAGGTCATTATCGCCCATGTTGAGAACCTATGCTTTAAATGATTGTTAATGATACTTAAAATAGGTTAATAACATATAACTAACCGTATTTGCGTACTCAAAACAATATAAAGTTGATCACGTATCGAAATATAGTCATTCAAATGTTGAAACCCGTTTTCTCAGAATAGGGTCAGAAGAACCCTTGTTATGTAATGGAGCCGATATTATGAGAATTAATTTTATTTATAACTAATTCATGATTTATGAACAAATTATTTGATCTTATAAAATTGTAACTTTTTTAAAAAATATTGCTGTCACTTTGAGTCTTATTTAATTCCATTATATTAAAAATGAGTTTATTTTTCTGTTTTCAGATGAGAAATTTGAAATATCATTAGTTCTGAAGGGTTCCTGTGGAGATTCAAAGATCTGGACTTATTACAATGACTTATGTTACGGGAGTTATGACATTGAGCTGCCCATCGAAAATGCCAAATACAATATCGAAGTATGGAGCGGTCTGAGGAAAATGGAATCAATTAAATTTATATTTCATTAATTATCTACTTCAAGTAGTTTTTTAGAATGTTATTGTGCCTACAATCTTAAAAAACTGTGTTTTGATAATGATTTGGAGAGAGTTGGTACCAACGGTGTTATATATATATATTCATTTGACCTCCTTGATCTATTATGCATTTGTAATGTAAAAATAATTTATTATATTTGTATGGAATAAAGCTGTATTGAATGTTTTCAATTATATTGTTGGAACTTCAAGCTTCTGCAAACTATGTAGTATGTTTTTTTTAATCTTTAAAATGAAAGACAAATATTCCCGGGTTACGAATAACCCACATTATGACAATTTTCGAAAATCTCCTACTACCACTACGGAGGTGGAAAATGTTGCTTGTGTCATGATGGGGGACTTAGCCAGCTGAGGAACCTAAAGGCGATTCCCACTCAGCCACTTACCAGTCATATGTCTGTACTGTGCCGATGGTAAAAATCCCACAAACAGAAAGTATGATTCCAGATTATCATCAGACAGCAGGGGTGTCCGGGTTCATGGGTGAGGTTTGTCCGAGTCTTGAAGGCGGATGCTTTTGCCTACCTAATGGCAGGCCGGATCGGGAGTCTGTTTGAGGGAGAACTTTTGACCTCTGCAGCCGGACTCTCCCGATCCATCGCATTGCTCCGCAGCGGAAGAGATGGATTCATAAGTTTCGTCACTCCTGGATACACTGACCTCCAGAATCCTACCCGCCCTTCACACGTTTTTACTTACTGGAACTTCCTCTCCTAAAAAAACCCTCCACACAGCATCCTCAAAGATGACATAGGCCATTAGGGGAATTATTTTTCTTAGGGCCTCCTGTGTGGCCCATGTAAAAAAAAGATACGCTGGGTACTTTTGGCGATTGAGAAATTGGCAGTGATTTATTTATTGTTTTGAAAAATTATTTATTCACATTCATATTGCGTGTTTAAGGGCGCAAACAAACCATTCACCTTAATATTTCACAGCATAACTTGCAAAAAGAGTTTTTTCCTAAAATAATTAAATTACTGCCATCTATGAACGTACGAAAGAGCAGATTACAAATTATTTTAAGTTTACCCTTAAGGGTGCTATCTAGAACAGGGATGGGGAACCTGGGGTATAAAATATAGCATTTGGGCCGAAGAAATTTTTTAAGTTAAACATATAACTTTATAATAATCAACCCAGTTTATTAACTGATATTTTTGTTTAATTTTATTCAGGTACCTATCCATTGTGTTTATTGGGAATAAGATTTTACCCTATTTGTTGTGAATTTACCCCGGTTCTCAAATCCCTCAGATTCAGTTCAGAGATTCAATGCCACAAAATAGCAAATTGCAAATGTAATTTTATTATTATTTCTAAATTTGTGTAATGTAAAAATGTTGAATAAAAAATTCCATGAAATATTTATTATAAGTAATTAGACAATATTAATAAATAGACAATATAATATTATGTGTTTTAATTTTTTTTTAAATACCCTAGAATTAAAAAAAACTACTTTGTGAGGTTGAAGGAGTGTAGGAAGGGGAAAGAGATAGGTAAATGTGGGTAATTATTACCTTGCTACTCAGATCTGGTCACCAAACACGGCTAAAGCCATTTCGAGCAGTGCTTCGATTCTAATTGATAGGTCTTTCACTAGGGCATTACCAAGAGTTTAGAAGAATTCATTTAATTCATTCTAGAAGGTGTCTTAATGTACCATGTATGTATTATTTCATTATAATTAAATGTGATATAAAACATATTAATTAAATTAAATTTATTTGCATTTGCTGGGATTTGAACCCGCTATCTTTGGATTCATAGTCAAGTATCTAACAGCTCCACCACACTGTATACTGTAATGTATGCATTACCATATAGCAAATTCAGCTCTTCTAGCCTTGTCTCATAAAATAAACATACTTTTTGGATTTCTCAGTGAAAAGGCAAGACTATTACAAAAAAAAACAGATAAAAATCAAGTATGTATTTTAGTCATCAATTTAATAAAGAGTACAAACTTATAAAGTAAAACAAATAAACACAAATAAGTGAGATTATGAATTGTAGATGGCTTAGCATACAAAACACAAAAACTAAATTATTACATGATTTTGAAGATGGTTTCACAATCATTTTGGGCAAGTTTTACATACCAATTTACAAAAAGAGACAAAAGGGTGCAAATCATAAAGGTAAAAAATAATGATTGTAAATAATAAAAAGTTACCTATCCAGGTGTAATATATCCAGCAGGATCCTGGGAAACTTCAAAAATTAAAATATTTATGTTTCCAGAAACCTCAAAAATTAAAATATTTATGTTTCCAGAAAACTAATGTAGAAACTGAAAATATTATGTAGGTAGGTACTGTAATAATTTACATGATATAAATGGGTAGCATTAGCTGCATGAAAATATCATTATTTTAATTGTGTATGTATAATACAACTTTTCGTTGGAAGCCAATTTAAACGAACAATGGACACCTAAATTGGGTACCTAAATAGGTACACAGTTGATTAAAAAAACAAAGTATAATTCTCTGGAAATTTCGACTGGTTCTGATACGTTTACAAAAAGGGCTTGAAGTAAATTTAAAATAGGTAAACAATTAATATTTTTCGCTAAATTTAAAAAAAAATTATGTATAATCATGTTGATATTTAGCATGAAAAATATATTCTTTTGATATTCAAAGTGTTCCAAAAAGTTTTTTTGACATCTAAAGATTTGGTTTTGCAAGTTGACGACTCAATTAAAAGAGTGGAATTTAATAATATATCATTTGAATACATTTTGAGGGTGACAAAGAATTTTCAAAATACATTATAAAATGTAAAAGAGGAACTTAATTCGAAAATTATAAACAAATACATTATTATAGTAATAAATAAATCTTATCATACCATGACTTAGTGTTCTTAGGTTTTAGATTGTTTGACCAAAAGTATAAAACTGTGGCTGAACCACGTAACTGCAAATTATTATTGATAAATAGCTAATAGCTAAAAGTTATATTTTGAATTAAACGTATTTCTGGTAATGATGATTGTATTTGAGCCCATTTGAAGCGTCCATTCACCGCAATGTCAGTAAATCTAATTCTAAAATTGATTATGCTAGCTACAACACATCTTTACATCTATTTAAATAATATTTCTATATAATATATTAATATATTTGAGTCCCTACAATTTAATAATTATTTTTCCCTAATAAAGGAGATAAGTAGTGTTTTGTTTATAATTAAATAGTAATGAAACACTTTGTTTTAAACACTGTTTTAATAATGTTTATCAACACGTTTCAGAACCATTGGTTCCTTCATTGGGATATAACATCGGAATCATTGGTTCCTTCATCGGGAATACATCGGAACCATTGATTCCTTCATTAGGATATAACATCAAAAACATTGGTTCCTTCATTGGGATATAACATTGGAATCATTGGTTCTTTATCGGAATACATCGGAACCATTGGTTCCTTCATTGGGATATAATATTGGAATCATTGGTTCCTTCATCGGAATATAACATCGGAACCATTGGTTCCTTCATTGGGATATAACATCGGAATCATTGGTTCCTTCATCGGGAATACATTAGAACCATTGGTTCCTTCATTAGGATATAACATTGAAATCATTGGTTCTTCAACGGGATACATCGGACCCATTGGTTCCTTCGTTGGGATATAACATCGGAATCATTGGTTCTTCAACGGGATACATCGGACCCATTGGTTTCTTTATCGGGATAATAACATCGGAATCTTGGAATCGAATACATGGGATATAACATCGGAATCATTGGTTCCTTCAGCGGGATACATCGAAAACATTGGTTCTTCATTGAGATATAACATTGGAACCATTGGTTCTTTATTGGAATACATCGGCACCATTGGTTCCTTCATTGGGATATAACATTGGAATCATTGGTTCCTTCATCGGGATATAACATTGGAATCATTGGTTCTTCAACGGGATGCATCGGATCCTTTGGTTTCTTCATTGGGATGTAACATCGGAATCTTGGATACAACATCAGAATCATTGATTCCTTTAACGGGATACGTCAGAACCAATGGTTCCTTCAACGGGATATAATATCAGAACTATTGATTCCTTCGTTAGGATATAACTTCGGATCCATTGATTTCAAAATGCGTTGATATATATAATTAAAATAGTGGAACCACGTGTTTCATTAGTATTGTGCCACAAAGTAATTTTACAGTACTATTGAAGAAGGCTTTATTTTATTTTATACTCGTAAATGTTAGGATATAATTTATTATTACTACACATTCATGTATTATGTAGTTTACAAACACTGTGGACCAACTTAAGCAACTAGGAATAAACTGGTGTTTCCAATTACAAGATTTGTATGGCAGTGATAATCAAAAGAATATTCACATTTCTATTTTAATGAAGGCATTTTGATGAAATGATACTCATACAAATCACTATATTCTATAAAAAGACACAAGGGTACAAAATAATGTACTTACTAAAATATTTTTACATAATGTTATGATGATCCTTGAATATGAATTAAAATTACTAGAACATTGAGAATCCACTAACCTTGTTTATTATTTTCCATGTTAAACTAAATTAAAAATCTATGAATTTTTGATTTATGACAATTTATTTTCATTCGATTGATGTAGGCCTGATCATCTATCCTCATTACATAAATGTAGTACGTACCATCGGTGGCTTAAATCCAAGACATTGTATCTCCATAGAATATTATTTCTCTTAACAAAGGTTAATAGTGTTGAAAAATATTAATATATCTTTGGAATGGTGTAAGTTAGAGTTGCCATATTTTTTACAAATTTGGGTTTTATTTAGTAGTAACTTTTACATAGTTCATAACTCATTTTTACATAAAAGTAGATGTACAATGTCTTGGCTTTAAGCCATTAATGTATATTTATCTTAATAATGAGAAAATCTACTAGGTTCGTCCAGAATATTATATATTTTACAAATTTGTAATTTTTTAAAAAAGAGTAGGACTATCCTCATCTTATATTAATCTCTTAGATTCTATAATCTAAATAGATATATGAATTTACTTTCCTATTGAAAATTTAATATATTAACTATGTCCTATAATATTAGAATCAACAATCTGATTAGAAAATATTGCATTATATTAGGCTTGGTCTGTTATAAAATACAGAGTGATGAATTTCTAATAATTTGAGGAGCATTATAAGAATTAACAAAAACAATGACGTAAACTTTAAATGTAAAAACATAATATGATAAAACAATGATAGTGCATGGCAAATAAGTGTTAAAGTAGTGTCAGAAAGAGGTCATGCTTGAGGTCATCATTCTAGTATCTGCGGTCTTATTCGTTTTTATACAAAAAATGTGAGAAGGAAGATTTTTCGCCGACGACGTGCGTATGACCTCTTTCTGGGACTAACATATGGCATGTGAATATAAACTAAATGATTAACTCAAATATTACAAATATGTAAATTTAAAAACAAAACTAATAAGTGGGATGAAATTAAAAACATTTACCACAATGTGTAACTTTTGAGTTACACAATTATAAAAAATGTCTGTTTAAACCTGTATCTTTCACAAATAATAATGCTGTAAAATGGTAAAAAGTAGCATCAAAACAATTGCAAAAATATGTGACAAGTTTATTGTAAAATTTTTCTGGACCATCGAATTGAACACATTTATCGGTTTATTTATTATTTTTGTAAGAAAAATAAAGTCACAATAAAGGCTTTTTTAAAGACAGATGTAACATACTCTACATTCTATAATGCTGAATAGAGAGTAATATCGTAGAATTCTCGAAAGTATGAAAATTTATTGTATGCATTAATTTATGGTGTATTGAGCAAGATCATATTAAAATACGTTTGATGCTACAGAATGGTGACATAAATACAAAGTATTATTTAAATACTTTTCTGTGAATTATATTAATATAATTGTCAATTTGAGATACCTAAATACAATACAGTTTACGCACAAATTAGCATTTACGTCAAACAAAATGATGATTCGGAAATAAAACCACAATTTAATACATAATTAGGTTTAGGGACGTGGTTTGTGGTAATTTTAAAATTGAGGCCAAAGTCCATTGAACTATTTTTAGATAATTAAAATTAATCATCCTGTGAGGAAATTAGATTATTCCGCAGGAAAAAGTGTTGTTGAATATGTGTTTGCGGGAAAGCACACATCATCTTTAACCCCTCAGGCTAATGTATTCGGTTTTCGGAACAACTCATATAGGTATCTTAGAAATCATTGTGCCTCCCTTACTATAATGGTTAGAAATAGGATCTAAACGGTGTAAGAAAGAGAAAACCCCACGCTTTGCATTCAAATCTAACAGTTATCAACAAAACAATTAAAATGTACACCTTTATGAATCCAAAGTTTCCGGCTGCAATTTGACAAAATTTATGTAGCTTTGGGAATTTTTAATTAATTATTTTTAAATGAAATGTCAAAAAAGTGAGCTGACAATAATGTATATAATACTTCCTTTTAAAATATATATGTATTATTATTTTTTTTGTTATCAGTAATATTAGTTAGAAAAAACATAAGGTGAGCCATTTTTAAAACTTTGTATTTTTGCAGCCAAAATTTTTATATTTAAAAAATTACATGTTTATTTTGAATTATTAAATTTGAAAGCGTGTTTGATCACCTTTCAAAAACAGTTTTAAGTTTTCGGATGCATCCATAAATGTTCTATTTATTTAGATTTTATTGCAAACTCGAAATATTTTGACCTTCCCACAAAATAGGGTCGAGGCCTGAGCAGTTAAGTCAGATTTTAGGAAGAGTATCTTGATTAAAAAAAAAATCACATCCATTTTTTACAGAACGAGGAATTCTATTAACCCTTCAAAATTTTGGCGTATTTTTCAGATGGTAAAAATATTTCCGCTTTTTAATAAAATGCAAATAAATGGAATATTTCTGAACATATCCCAAAACTAAAAACTGTTTTTGAAAGGTGATGAAATATGCTTACAAATTTTATAATTCAAAATAAACATATAATTTTTAAAATATAAAATTTTTGCATGCAAACATAAAAAAGTTTTAAAAATGGCTCACCGCATGCTTTTTCTAACTAAAATTACTTATAACGAAAAAAAATAAAAACACATATATAATTTATTAGACAAATGTATTATAATTGTTACTGTCACCTCTTTTTTTTGTCTTTTTATATTAAAGTAATTAATAAAAAATTCTCAAAGTTTCAATTTTTGTTTTCAAATTGCGATTCAAAACTTTGGTTTCATTAATGTATACATTTTACTTTTTTCGTCGTTATTTTTTAGAGTAGACTAAAAAGAATGATGTTTTGCTTTTTCAACAGTGTTTAAAATATAATTGTCACTCTGATAGTCAGGGAGCTAGAGCGATTTATACGAGACGCATGTGAGGTGGGACAAATCTGGTCTCCTGCCATTCTTAGGATTAAAACAATTTATTGTAACATTAATACAATGAGGTGTTTCAGTAACGGATTGAAGGCATTTTCTAACACAACCTTGCGTTTATAACAATATAAAAGTGATTTTTTACTATCTTGTGTTTTTAGAATTGAAGGAATTACATTACAAGAAATTAATTGCAGGAATTTTGTAATGCAACCTCGTGCTTACAAGTAGTGATTGTAGTGATTTTAAACTATCTTGTGTTTTAGTAACAAAATGAAGTGATTTTGTAACACAATGTTGCTTTGTAGTAAGAAAGTGATTTGGTCACAAATAAGTCGCAATTTTTTATTAACAGATTCATTTGGTCAAACAAGTGATTTATTAGTACAATAGGTATTATTTTTGTATTACTCCGCTTAATGGTTAATACGCAATATTTCTTATTTAAACAGTTAGATTCAGCTACATTATCACGAAAAGTGAAAATTTATGTCGGGGGAGATGAAAAATATGCAAAAAATATGCATATTGCATTTTAATTTTGTTAAAATTATTTCATTGGCGCGGTATACGCCATTTTTATTTTCATCATTTTTTGCATTACATTTCATAGACAATCAATCATCAATCAATGTTGCCAATCATAGAAAAAATATTATTGCCATATAAAACAATAATTCATTCATCTTATGAAGTGAATGCATTTTTGACAAGTTTGAACCCGTTTTTTAACAGAAGAACATGGAAATAAAGGTATCAGAATAATTACACCTACCCGTTAGACAAACCCTGATTTGTCAAACAAACCATTCAAAACCTGGGATGTATATCTGAATGATGATGACATCCAGCTTTCGCAGCTTGAATCTCAACCCAGGAATAATTCTAAGTAGGTACTTTTTTGTTTTTATTTTGACGAGAATTTATTTTATGAGGTTGGTACTTCCGACAAATGTCATATTTGATTGTCTATTAATTAAAAAAGGAATATTCCGTATTATCCGTGTATCGAACTTCGACAACACAAACGTTCCGTGTTATCCGTGAGGTGGGCTTATACAATTTACCCAATAGGTTGTATGAGCAATACAACAACAGTAATTTATTTGCACAATAAAGTGATATGAAACACAATTTGGATAAAGTAGTTTGTTCCCACAATTATTAAGTGATATAATTAACAAGGTCCTTGAGGTGATTTCAGCGCCCTCGAGGTGATTCTTCATAAAAACGGCGCTATATAAATCATCCAAATATTATTAATAAGGTGAGTTGTTTTACTAACACGATGATGAGATTTTAAGATGAAGAAATGTTTCAGCAAATATTATTATAAACAAAGCAGTGATGAATAATAAATATGTGATCAGTTTAGTCATTGGCAGGAGGATCCATGGCACAGACAAGAGCCTTCATGACGGCCGCGGCCACCAGTGAAGCGTACGGCTGCCATTCCTTACCTCTGCTTCCGTCTTGGTAATCTGATATTCCTGAGAACGGGGGTCAAAATAAACAAATTAATAAACATAACTTTTTCTTGTAGTGATTTATTTTTGGGGTATTATGCTGGGTTGCACTCCTTCCTTCTTAGCCAACGATAGGCCAGATAGAACGGAAGATCTCCAAAAGGATATCAGAACACTTTCTAGCATGTAAAATCGGCCACCCTGACAAATCGGCAATTGCTGAGCATTTAATTGAATGGATTTGTTCCTGAAGTCCTGGGAATACACAAAACACTCACGAGTACGCCTTGTTACGGAGGAAAGCAATGTATTATGCTTTCTTTTAGATATAACTTTATGATTTTCCTCTTGTAACATTTTAAAATAGGTATCAACTTATAATTCAAACACAAAAACATGTACAATGTGACCTTAGTACGGAGTACCCCAGTAGGGACACATTCTTTTCTAAAAAAATGTAAAAAAAAAATAAAAAGATAAACCAACCATTTGCTATACATTAATGGTTGTTTATCAGTTGTGTAAAATTTAAAACAAGTTTATTAGTAAGGCACTAAATGACTTAAAATTTGATCTTACTTTGGTACTTGGATCTTGATTTGGTACCGTAATACAATATAGAAAAGCCTGGATGTGGATGTGAAATTTGTTCTCAATTCAGTGGTTGAAATTACCATGGATATAATATAGAAAATACATTATGCTTGATGCGGGGTAACTTTGAACAAAGTTCAGGGGTTTGACTCACCGAACATAATGTAGAAAATATAATGAAGCCTTAATGCGGGTTGGGGAAACTTTATTGATTCAGTATTCAATTAAATTTCAACTTACCCCGTATGCATACAAAGGAGTCTCTGCAGTTGCCGATGACACTGTCCAGTACAGGGTGCAGCGGGGCTGCTAGCGCCAGGGCGCTGCAGTGGGTGGCCAGAGCTGCCCTCGCCGCTGCCGAGACACTTCCAACCCCGACCACGGGGCCAAGTTGAACCCTGCCGCCGCATTCACTGCAAGAGATGATTGAATTAGCAACAGAAAAAAAGGTATTTAATTATCAATCTGCTTGGATAAATTGACGACAAATTTGTGAGTTGTACGCTACTTACAATGCTGGTAGTGCGCTATGTGCATTGCATTTGTTCCTACTACACTTTTGACATAAATGACTCCGAACATGATTTTAATGTTAAATTTGTTTTGGAGATGGGAAAATATTCATGTTTACAAATATAACATTAATTTACCAGAATACGTTAGAAAGGATTTAGCGGAGAAGGCGCAGATTGAAGTTGGAAAAAAGTCAATTTGATATCATTCTCAGAACAGGGTAGGCTGAAAAGTAATGCACACATGCTTGTACAGCGCAAACAAAATGACCTTCAGAAGTGCGCGAGGCGGAATGTGGAAGTAACATTTCCCCTCTATATGCACAGGTTTAAGGTCGTTGAATTCATGCATTTGGAGAAGCGGAAGTATGGAGACGTGTTCTAGTGCCATGTCAATGCAAGTTAAACAGCGTGCTGTTATTGAATTTTTATCTGCTGAAAAAGGACTCCTACTGAGATTCATTGTTGTTTAAAGGATGTTTATGGTGACGATGCTGTTGATAGGTCTACTATAAAATGATGGGTAATAAAATTTCGTGAGTGCAAGCCTTGAAAAGCAATAATTGTTGATGAAACACACCGCTCATCTGATCACTGCTATAGACGATAAACATTGCAAACTCGTTGACGATTTGATTCAAAATGACTGGCAAATCATTCAAAAGAGTATCACAACCTATATTGGAATATCATACACCACCTTGCTTATTAAAATACCATAAAACATGACTATAATTGCATCAGGGTCATTAAATTATTTAGGTACTCTGACGATAAACCCCCGGAGCTGGAGTGAGCCGTGATAAGTGCTCTGAGAAACCACTTACAAGATATGTTACAAAGGGCAGCTTTGCAGCCTTAACTAACTCTAGTTTTTCATTGAACTAGTCCTCTAGTTACCACCTTTTCACACCTAATTTTCAAAAAGGGCTATAGTTTTCGGAAAAATAAATAAAACAATAAAGACTGTTGACTGTTTGTATTATGTAAGGGTGGTTATAGGGTAGTATTTGTATAAAAAGTAATTAGAACTCACCTGATGTTATTATTATGTGTTGGGGTTGGATGGGCGACTTCAATCATTCCTTGTTCGCCGAGCGACATGTATAGTTTGTCTGTTTCAGTGTCAGGAATTTCTATGCTCAATGATTTGGCTCCTGTTGAAGAATAAAAGCGATGCATTAGCTATAGGAATCCCACAAACTACTTCTTACCTTCATTTTCATGGGAATCTACTTCTAATAAGAATCTGCCAAAACTTTGGTCTTTACTGTAATTTTCTGTTACATTGGAACAGTTATAAAATGAAAACATACAAAAAAAAACAGAGTGCAATTCGCATGCGGTAGAATTGAAACCTTCAGAAAACTAAGGTAGACAAGATTGGGGAGGATACGAAGCACCGCACAAAGAGGAGACCGATTATACTGTCTCATTCTCTCGCAGGCTAAATCCTGATATATGTGTTTGTCTTTTTTTTTTTAATATGAATACCGCACAAGGTCCCAACTGCTCCCGTCTGGAGCCAGTGAGACTATGGCATCCCCAATTGGGGTACGTTGTGAGGGGAGGGGAAGGAGATGGGGAAGAGAAAGGTGGAGAAGAACCTGGCTATTCAGATCTGGTCACCAAACACGGCTAAAGCCATTTCAAACAACGTTTCAATTCTGAATGGTGGTCTTACACCAGGGCGATACTGAAAGTATCTTCCACTCTGAAATGTGCCGCAAAAATACAATATATTATTTTTAGTGCATTAATTGTGAAATAACACAAATTAATCAAATAAAATTTATTTGCCACACCGGGACTCGATCCCGCGATCTTTGGATTGAGAGTCAAGAGCGTTACCGCTCAACCACGCAGGCCTTTTTAGTGTCGCTATTTTTTATTTCATCGAGTTTCAAATCACAACGGTGCTAAAGAAGTTTCACTTCAAAAATATACAAAAATAGGAAATATAAAAAAATAAGTGTAAACAAAAAAATCCCACAAAGGTAAAGCCTTTGCGAGGGTATTAAAATAATTTTTAATATATTTCTACGATTTAAGATTTTTAATATTATACATAAAATTACACAAAGTCTAAGTCGCTTAATTACACTGCATCATTGACAGAAAAGCATGAATCAAAGTTAACTTTAAATAAAGTAACCTAACTTAACTTTACATAAAGTAAATTAATAAATTTGACTAAAATATTTAACCTTCCAATATTCTACAAAAAATAAATCAAAATCATTGGATATAACAAAAACGCAATATAAAAAGTTTGGTGCAAATCCCCCTGTGATTTAGATCAATGCTAGGAACAAAGAATGACAGAACATAAAAATGACTGACAGAACATTGGTTTGGTAATGAGTGAGGCTATGAAAGCATTCTAGTTTTGACATTTCGAGAATTTAACAATGATTGTCCCGAAATTTATTTCTGTCGACTTTTGATGTTGTTTGCGACATGAGTACACAAAACGAATATCGGATACTTACGAATCCCCGAGAAAGTCCTAAGAGTACATTTTACGATCAAATGGCTCACCTTCTTCAATATATTTGAGCCAAGGAGCTTCAGGCTGTGAATACAATGTTTTAGATAACTCCAGAAGGCCTGAATCCTTTGGCTTGTAGGGCCGGGTCTCAAAGTCATACCCGCCCATTGTGTTGGGCAGGGCCTTTTCACAGTACACATACACGTATCTGCAATTAACAAATTTAACAAATTAAAAAAATTATTAAATTATACAACAAAATTATAATCTTTTGATTTAAGTAACTGTCTTCAGAATATGAAACGTTTGATGACGATTCAGAAAAAATTAAATATATATTTTTTTTTTTTTTTGTAATTTTTTATGGACCACGGTGAAGACGTGGGTTAGGTTAGGTTTCCTCTTATATCAACTATGTCTATAAGTCTGAAGATGGCCATAAAGTAAGATGGTCAAAAATAAAATAAGTGGAAATTTAAAAAAAATTGTTTTAAAATATTTTTAATTAATTAGTAGATTTGGAAACACACTTATTGCTAGGATCGGGGGTGGACACGACGACGTCTCCCAGTCGGACGTGGCGACTGTAGTCGGTGTAGTGCGGCACTCCTCCTGCCACCCCTACCAGGAGGACGTGGTCAACCTAAAATAATAATATAACATTCAAAATTATATTTGACAAGAGTAGCAATAACTAGACATTGGATGTAATGATTTTTGCCATACGGCAATCTTTTTTCATATTTAAAAATTGGTACTCCTGAAAATGTTCGATATCTAAAGGAATTCAAGTTGAAATGTCAGCCGTGAGCGAAAAATTACATACAATTTTTTTTTACGAAATACAAATTTCAATGCATATTTTTCCGTCCATCTGGACTGAAACCGATGGTTCTTGTGGTAATTAGGTTTAAAAGTAGTTTACTTTACAAAATTTATGCCTATTTAAAGTGTAGTGGCATGAGGCAGCTCTTTCACAATTTACCATTTATTTACATTTAATTACACATTATGGCAGGCATTTGGCCAGGTGGCCATTTCTTACAACCAACCATTGGTTCAGTAGTAAGAATGTTACAACATGCTGTCAAATTTAATGTTGTTTATGTTTTTAGTTTTTATTGTTGTGGATGTAATCTTTACATTGATTACTAGAGGTGGGCGTTTTAGTTTATTCTTCAAAATAACCGAAACCGTTTCGGTTTCGCAAAATAAACGCGCTCAAAACTGTTTAAAAATAAATCTTTATGTTTTAACAGCACACAAGGTGTCTGGTGGTAAAGTGTATAAACTTCGGGAGGTGATTCTAAATGATAAAAATAACTATTTTCGAAATTCAACATTTCAAAGTAGTTTTCAGGTAAAAAAAAGTTGACTTGTTTGTACGGAAAAAAAAGTTCTATGGAAAAATATTATAGTATGGGAAAAAAATTGAATTTCGAAAAAAAAATAACCTTTTTTATTTTGATTATATAGAATCACCTCCCGAAACTATGTTTTTCTAATGTACCATTATTAAATTAATTTTTAAACTGCAATTTTTTTCAGCGAATGGATACGTTAAAGCGTTTAATGTGAAAACTTTTCGACACAATGGGTTACGGCGCAACGTACTGCGTACAGCGTTGTGGCCAGGCGTTTTGAAAGCATTTAGTAGCAACGGTCAGCGATGGAGTTTCAGGCGAAAGCATTTTTCGTCGCAATGGTCAGTGAAGGAGTTTCGGGTGTTTATTTTTTGCAGTCAATTCGTAGGCATTGCGCAGAAAGCGGTTTTTTGCTAAGGATTTGCAGTTTTGTTTGTAATTTAATTTATTAATAATTATTACCTTTTGGAAGGTTCCCAGCAGCCTGGTGGTTGTATTCCCGGCTGCAGTCATAGCTTCCCGAGTGTGGCCCAGAGATGGCAGCTTGGTGCTGACCACTCTATGAGCTCCAATGTTCCCCAGGGTGTACACGTTCGACTCGCCTGTTAAAGACACCCAAAATATTATTAAACAAATAATTAAAATAGTCAAGACGGACTATTAGAAGAGTTTTTCGAAATTGATTAAATTTTTTAGAAATGGAATTATTTATAAATCTTTATGTTTTGATATTGACATCATAAATTCATGTTGGACCATACAGAAGCACCATATTGGAGAAGCGCCAAAACCATTTGATTTTGGGAAACATTCATTATGTTTATGATATTATTTAAAATGAATGTGCATGTATGACAATGACTTAATACATAATACAAGTGCAGTCACAAAAAACATAATACAAAAAATACCCATTACCATTTAATTTGAAAAATTATGAAATTCATGATATCCAGCAATACATTTAGGTGATACAGTGGTAAATATGATCATTAACAATCTAAAAATAGCTAAAGCCATTTCAAGTTTTAATTCTGAAAGGTGGGCCTTGTCGAGTACCAGGTCGATAGGAAAAATTAGAAATACTTAGCTGTAAGTACATGAACAGTTCGACAAATTGACATTTTTGTTTTTCCGTCACTTGAGCCTAACTTTACTAAGATGTTTTATAAAATAATATCACTAGCGTGCTTACCATATATCATTTCAAATGAACGGCTATAGAAAGGAGGATTAATAAGATTTACCAAACTAATGAATGTTAAAAACTCTTTCATGTGCATTTGCCTAAAAGTATATCTTGCAAATTGTGAATTTTTGACTAAATTTAAATAATACAAGTTCATCAAGTTTATTAATCTTAATGTTATTTAAATGAAAAAAATATTTCTTTGTTTGAACAGCCATATTTTTTATATACGCTGACCGGTTTCGGAACAATTGTTTTTTCCTCAGGGCAAAATATACTAACTTGACATTACAAGACAATGGGTGAACATATTATATTACTAAGGTGGTGGTGGTGGGAGTAGGGAAGAGTGGGGGGAGGAGATAGAACGGACGGTGAAAGGGAACATATCCAAGATGGGACTGATATATATTTTTTAATCATTAATGGGTTCATTATTATTACTATGAAGAACATTTATCGTATTTTTTTCAAAACTATGATTGTTTACAATGATGTGGTTAGAGAAATGGGAAAAAATATTATTAGACACCTTAATGTTTTTTGATTCTGATTTCGAAATTACGAGTTTTTTTCCCGATATAAAATCAGGCACAGTCATTACATTTTAAATCAATCAAAAAAATATATATTTAAAATTCTAATAGTAATAATGACAAAAAATGGCGTAAAATTTTATATATTAATATTTTTTTCAGTTCAATGTTGCAAAAGTCTCCCTTCCAACATCAAAACCAGCTTTTAATACAAGAAATAATTTCGGCAATTTTTGAGGAACGCCAAATGGAACGTTAAGGACCATAAATTGACTCATCCGGTATATATAAACTAAAATATGAAGAGATTTTGCCCTGAGGGAAGAGACGGTAGTTCTGAAACTGGCAGGTGTATATAAAAAAAATATAGTTGTTCAAACAAAAATAAATATTGTTTCAATTATAAAGTAAAACCACAAGCTACATTCAAAAGAATTAATATTATTTACCTTAGCGTTTATAATTACGCAAAGACATACCTATATATAAAATAAGTAGCATTTCAAAACTTTACTTTTCGAACATAGTTCAATACCTTTATTTTTATAAAATTCGTTTAAATAGGTATAGGTTTAATGTGTTCACGCCTTGGAGTCAACCACAAAGAAATCGATAACTTACAATATCGATAGGCGTTATTTACGACGATTTTATATCGATATACCGAGCACGGTTTCACTGTTGACAGCCGAACCGATATTGACAGGAAATAAATAAGAAGTCGATATACGCTGGCAGCACTGGCGCACCTGTCTACGAATTCACATTCCGAAATGTCAAACGCCAATCAATAAGGTAAAATTATTAATAAATTGGCAATGTTGAATTGAAATACTAACCTAAATATTATGCATTGGCAGTCCGCATTTACTTTTTAACACTAAACGGCTAATTGCTTCAATTATATATCCCTTGATCTTAATTCAAAAGCTGCTACTAAGGATTATATTAAAATGTCACCCATCTCACCCATCAGAGCCACTTTTTAAAAAATTCGCAATCCTAGACATTAGACAATTATACGTTAAGACAATTCTCATACACATAAGGAAAAATGATTTAACACTCAAAACTCAACAAAATATTTACACCCGCTATTCATCACACCAAAAATGCAAAATTCCTCCAACAAAAACAGCTTTCGCCCAACGACAGTTCTCTTACATCGCGCCTAAAATGTTCAACTTACTGAGTATTGATATTAAGACATCGAAAACTGATGATCTTTATGCCATTAATATACAGAACTGGTTATTTACTCAGGGAAGGAAATATTATATGCCTTATGCCATTAGAATGCCTTACATCTTAAAAACTGTTCTTATTTTTTTCATATTTCTCGAGTAAAAAATCTTATCTCTAAATTAATTTTCAACCAAAACTTTATATTACGCTGATGCTTTTTTTTCATATTTTTTGACATTGTTCGTCCATGCTGAATTTATTATATGCTGCCTAGGAATACTTGCTTTTGTTTTTTGGGGTCTAAGACTATCATTGTTCATTTGTATAGATGATTTATTCTTATTTTTTATTTCTACTATCCTTAAAATATTATTATTTGTTACTTTTATTCTTATTTGTTATTTTATTTTATTCTTATTTATACAAGATTCACCTAGTTTAACTCCTTTCCTGTATGTGATCATGTACTTAATACTAGTATGAATATTTTCCTTATGTATGCTATATGCTTGTACTTTCATCTACATATATATGGATGATTATTAATATTATATACTTAATATCTTATGAATCTCGACTACCGGGCAATACGGGCATTTGCCTAGCTTGGTAGTCGAAATACCATATAAACAATCCTGTAATAAACAAAATGAATAAAGAAATAAAAAATAAAAAAAACTTAAGGTCTTTATTCATTTTTCAAATCATTTTATTTTCGCAAAGTTCGAACGGAATAAATTGATTGCATCTTAGATGCATTATTTAAGTCTATGGATCGCGTAAACGACTTCTTTCATTTCTAAGAGCTTCGTCAGTTCAATCCGTTCATTAAATAAGCCAGTAATTTTGCAAAACGAACGACATTATTAAAAAAATGTGTATATTGATAGTTAACCGAAACTTATCTGATAATATGGGCCGCGCTAAAATTTGTCGATCGTCGGTCGAAATATCTGTTTACAATCGTAGACCGTGCTCGCAAATATTGATAACTGACCATACTTGACAGATTTGGTCAATACCGTATTGATATAGGGCTTTGTCTATGGTGGGCAAAATAATGAAAGAAAATTCAATATGGATTATTTGCGCTATTTATTAAAGGAACGTAATAATGCGTTTAATGATTTTCTCAGACCGTTGAACGTGTAAATACAGCGAAGGAAATAATAATATCATTAATAATCACGGAGGCGGTCAAGCATCGGCAACCATTAAATTCCTTTCCGCGTGAATGCATTCAATCGAGATTTCCTTCCCGCGCGAATTTCCCGCCCATGTTGTTATGGGCGATGACACCGGCTATGGCCAGGAAAAACCTGCAGACTTTTAAGGTAGTTTTAACAATTAAATATATTATTTAAAGTATATAATCATATTAATGCATAGCGAAAGCTGTACCTGCATAAGTTTGAGAAAATTTAGTAAATGTGTAAATAGCTATTAAATTATTTAATTTACTTTTATTTTTAATTCAAACGAAAGTTTTTCAATTTGTTACTTCGGGGGTGTTGCAAACCTTAATTGCTTTTGAGATTTAAAAAAATTGGTTATCTGTAAAGTCGGTTTACGGACGATAATTTTACGTGATAACGTCATATAAGAAAACTTTTACAAAGAATTTTACAGTCACAAGCCGAACGCTTAGGCCGATCATGCCCCTCTATCGCTTGTTCCGTGCTCTCGCCGAACGCTTAGGCCGATCGTGCCTCTCCATCGCTTTTTCCGCAAGTTCACTTGCACGCTCGGCTCAGGAGGAACGTGACAATGAGTCATACTTTTTCGTGAGTGCTGCCGGCGTTCATCGATTTATAAGACGTTATCACGTCAAAAGAAAAGTAAATGATAATCTAGAAATATATGTAGTCAGTTCAATTCAGTAATATCTGAAATTCTCGAAGTTGGGGTAAAGCTATAAAAATACAAAAAAAAGTGAATTTTGGAAAATTATAAAATAAACAATGATTGGTGGAAAATATCATAATGTAGTAACGTTGCCTCGTTGACGGGCTTATAAAAAATACACGTGTGCAGTTCACACGCGGTAAAAGATTTTTTTTTCAGAAAACTAAAGTAGACAAGAGTGAGGAGGCTACGAAGCATCGCACAAAGAGGAGACCGATTATTCTATCTCATTCTCTCGCAGGCTAAATCCTATAGATGAATATGTTTGTCTCTTTTTAGTGTCGCTTTTTTGTTTCATCGAGTTTCAAATCACAAACAAAAGAAGTTTTCACTTCAAAAATCTTGTAATTTTTTTTTTTAATATCAGGTGAAAAATAAACAATAAGAGTTTCTGTTACATTATTTTTTGAAAATCTCCACTCTAGCAAGTAATCTAATAAAACGGATCAGATTGTGGATAACATTTTTTCAGGTTCGCATATCGATCGGTCAGTCCGAAATGAAACGAATCGAAAACTGATTAAAAAATATGAAATAATTATTTAGTTTAAACATTTAGTCAAAACTGGATAACGCGGGAAATGCAGAGGACGCTATTATAATAATAACATAAATATAAATATAAATAGTTTGAGTAAAACGCGGCCTGAAACAACGGGTATTATAATTTATTACAAAGTTACACAGTCAACATTTCAGCTACTGCGATGTGTCGTGTTCAACCAACGCATGGCCATAACAGGAATTTACCTCTACCTGCATCAGGTAGGCACCAGGCACGAGATGTTTATGTTTAGTCCAGCCGGTTATCAGACGGAGCTAACAGCCGCGAGTGTAAACCAAACCAAACCAAACCTGTAAATCTGTAAAGTTCCACCGTGAAACGTCATTCTTTCAAAATATACAGAATGTAAGTACGCCATTTCTCTGTTCTCTTCCGATTTTGAATGTTTGAGATGTTCGACAACGCCCATTTGTGTTTATGGTGATTATGGCGATTTAACCTACAATTAGCGATAAAATTGTACTTTTATATCTATTCTAATCATGATCTAACCATATTTGTGATGTAAACAAGAAAATTACGAAGAAATCTAACATCTGTAAGATTAACATAGTGACTTAATCTCAAAGAATCGACAAAAAGAGTAAACTTATTTTAGGTATCTTCTACAACCAGGTAGGTATGCAAATCTCGTTTATTTGTCATGTCAATCAATCAGCGTGTCAGATACTCGCTGATTATTTTTTGTACAGATGCCTATTTGCAATTACTTCATTGTTCATCCCGCGAATATTAAAAACACAAATCTAAATAATTTATTTAACGTCTTTATTTTATATTTCGTCGAACACAAATCCACATAGATTTACGTTTTACTGTTTCCTCGCGTACGTGAAACTTCGATCGTTTTCAGATAAATTTTAAATGGGTATTGTTCAGAGCTCTCTATGCAGTCACGGCTATTTCTGTTTACTGACGACTGACGGTTACTTTGCTGTAGGGATCGTGTTATCTGTTCTCATTCATAGACAAACGATAAGACACGATGAAAAATGGAATCTTTCAAGAATCTTATTTTATTTACTAACGCTTTGCATCGTATATTAACTACTAATGAATTATTAGACAATTAGACACATCCTTGAATACAATGTGTATCTTGAATTTGCTTCGGTTTAACACCTGTCGGGAGGAAGGAAAAATTAAGACCTCTTCAATATTTTTTTCGATAAACATTTGTGTCTGAACATTTCCGGAAAATACAAGTTTAAAAACTGTCTAAGACGACACCTTTTAAAAAGGAAACTGTTTAAGACGAAACCTTTTAACAAGAAAAATCGTTTAACACGAAGAAATATCTTAGTCCTGACAAAGCGCTTCGATTTTATATGCTTTGCATATATTATTTATTAAAAAGGGAAACGCTTATTATAAAAAAAGCATTTTGCATTTAGCTAACTTTAGCTATACCTGGGTATTGATTAAGCACTTGCTTAAAACATAATAGGTATTTATAGACAAACGATCAAATTAATCTAACGATGAAAGCAGGTCAAAACATAATATTAAACAGTTTTAATTTTATTACAATTACAAACGTTTGAAGGTCACGAATAAGCTGACAAAATTTGAAAACCTACTACCAACATTAAAAGCGGAAAATGTTGGTTAAGCAATGGTGGAAGACTTAGCTTGCAGGGGATTGATCCCGTGAGGTGGGAACCCGACGCACTTGTCCACTCGGCTACTAGCCGATCCATTTTAACTCCTGAAAATTTTCACCATTGGAAAATAATAAATAACTGGTCAGCTCTCTTGCGGCAATAGGTCAAATCTATGACGTAGTTATTAAGAATATTATTATAAACAACACCTACATTACGACCAGAAAAGTAAGACGTAAGTTCTCCCGTTGCCTATTTAGGAAAGCGGTTTGAAATTCTTTCAAGATATAAACTGACGTAGAAGTTGTGGGCGCGTCCACACAGAAGGCCCCATTCTCTCGACCCATCGCATCGCCCTGCACCGCAGTGGGAGGGACGGACTAGATAAAAGATAGATAGATCTCCGTAACTCCTCTGAACACACTGAAACTCAGAATCCTACCACACCCACGACCCTCACACATTTTTCCATCTCAGAACTTCCTCTTCGTCCTTTCCTAAAAAAAAAGACCCGCTACCCCAGCATCCTCAAAGAAGACATAGGCGCTGAGCGAAATTTGGCTTATTCAACAGTTGCGAACTCCTGCAACTCATAAACTTACGAATATCCACAGTAACAACACGACAAAACACGCTATTCTACTGCAGCATTTATAAACGTAACTACATTGCCCACTCTACGATACAACGATTTCACACTACGGGAAAACAATACTTGGGTGATGTTGACATATGTTAGCGTCAGCGTGCGTGCTGATGCTATCGGCAGGGTTGGAGAAAGCTCCCACATATTTAATACAAATTAGTTGCTGTATCTGCCCCAAATAAAAACTAGCTCAGGTTCGGTGCAAGCAGGGTTTCTCTTAACCTCAAGGCTAGTGCTTGTGGTTCGGAACTTCACGCTTCTCCATCCCCCCAGGGCCTCTCTCGACAAGCAAAACACGGTAGGTTATCACATAAATAGTTTATTCAATTCTAGGAGACACAATAATACATAAGAGGAACGATCCTAGCTGAAAGTTAGTTTGAACGTCAGTCTCTGCTCTCTACACGCGTGGTTAGGGCTTCAAAACATTTAATTGCACACAAAGGGTAACATGGTAATTGACTCACGTTTGGTTTATGGGCCAACAGCGGCTTTACGCGCTTGTTCTCCCGGTCTCAGCAGCGTCCATGCGCGGACACCGGAAGTGCACAACCGGCGAAACTGAACTTGTGTCGCACATGTTCGCGCGGGACGTGGGCCCGGGAAGCTCGCTTGCTGAAGACTGGTTTGAATGGCCGTGTGCGGCGCGTCTCCTGATCCGTGGGTCGCGGGAGGGGTGATGCGCCTGCGCATTACCGTCCCGCGGTGCAACAGTATTTTAGGGCTCGATTCGCTGACTGTCGAAACATGACGGTACTTAAGACTCGATTCCTTATTCTTGTAACGTAACACTTCCCCCCTCGCCGCAATAAAAGCGACGTGGCAATGGAGCTGTAGGGCTAATAAATCCTCTTACCCTTTCAGCACTTGTGCCAAAAACATTTAAGAGAAACGAGGAGAGAGAGAGAGAGAAATTCCTAGCTGGAGAATAGTTATGAACAGAACACAAAAGAGATGATACATGGTGTAACAAGGAATTGTCAATAAATGTATATAAAGGCAGTGGCATACATAAATACAGTTGCAAAGAACAAGGATCTGTTGAAGAAAGGTACAAGGGTTATGCAGTGATAGAAAAAAAAACTCTAAAATTGTATCATTGGTCTGTGAGCTAATGTTTGCGAACGTGGTTTGCGTAGGATGTCTGGGGTGGTTGAACGTTTCACTGAAGTTACAAGGTTACTTTGTCACAGTAACCTGGCCCATTTGAGATTACACTCAAGGGACACTAGGGCCTTTAAGAAAATACGAGGAAGAGAACACATGATGAGGCTTCTAGGTGGTGTGGAGAGTTCTACCTGTCACAGAGGTCGAAAGGGTAACTGCTTCCGGATCCTGTGGGTGAGCCAGTACGAAACCATTGAAGTATTGGAGAGTGGAATCGTAATTGGTGGTTGGTACACTGGTTTTTGTATGTAGTGGGATTGTTTTGTGAACAATCGTTGGTATTGTTATTTGCGCAAGGGCACAGGAGCATCAGCACAATGGCAGTAGGGCATTTGCATTATGCAGCAGGAACATTTGCATAATGGCAGCAGAAACATTTGCACAAGGGCAACAGGAACATTTGTATTATGCAGCAGGAATATTTGCATAATGGCAGCAGAGCATTTGCATTATGCAGCAGGAACATTTGCATAATGGCAGCAGGAACATTTGCACAAGGGCAACAGGAACATTTGTATTATGCAGCAGGAACATTTGCATAATGGCAGCAGGAACATTTGCACAAGGGCAACAGGAACAGGAACCAACCTAGAGCTGGCGTGCTCGGGTTTGTTTTGAGTGTCGGTTCTTTGTGGTGATACAATTCGCAACTACACGCACGACTCACACTAGGTTATGTTAGATGCGGTCGGGTGCTTTTGGTACGCAGGGATTGAAGGCAAGGAACCTCCGTGACGGTAGCGAGGGCAGCATGAAGAGGCGCAGATGTAGATAGGGTGCAGAGCTGCTGGTTTTTTTTTTTTTTTTAATCCGGCAAAAATTATTATTAGAACAAAATTCTTGAAGTTTACCTGCCTAGTAGACCAATGATGAAAAAAGTTTGGAGAGAAACAAGTGTGCATGTTGAGAAAAAGTTGGATTTGTTTGGCGTGTAGAGAGAGAGACGGAGAGAGAGCTAACTAAATGTGGCTAATTCCTAATACATGTTACAAAGGTACGTATTCAAGGACAGGTTCTGTGTAACCCCTTTTGGTTTTTTTTTTTTACCAAATACATTTCCAAGAATACGTGGTTGAGGGATTGTACGTATAACAAAATTCCCCATTCGAAAGAAGTTGGTCTTCCATGACCTATGCTCACGTCTATACGGTAGCATTTTTTCTACTTTCGAAAAACAAAACATTGCGTACAAGATTAGTTATAACAAAGTGGGAAAGGAGTAGGAAGTTGAAAGGATCCGCGTATGAAGATTGTCCCATTTGACAAACGAAACGCCAAGTGCGTAACGCATATATCCCCATTCACGGATAATTTCGAGGAAGGGGGAGGGTGATAATTGGGAACATTTGAACGAAGAAAACTGCTGGGGACTCGGCTATTTCCGAAATTCGACCTCTGGGTGGAGGTGAAACAAGGTCTACAGCAGTCATCCTGGCACATTACAATAATGACAACTGGGAAAGGAGTAGGAAGTTGAAAGGATCCGCGTATGAAGATTGTCCCATTTGACAAACGAAACGCCAAGTGCGTAACGCATATATCCCCATTCACGGATAATTTCGAGGAAGGGGAGGGGTGATAGTTGGGAACATTTGAACGAAGAAAACTGCTGGGGACTCGGCTATTTCCGAAATTCGACCTCTGGGTGGAGGTGAAACAAGGTCTACAGCAGTCATCCTGGCACATTACAATAATATTTGGTAGTGTTGGACAAAAGAATACACTGACATAAAAGTCTAATCCTCTACGTGTATTGGGCAGAAGATTTGGGGTCGTTTTATTCTCCTACTTGTTTGCGAGAAATGACAGACCCTTGCTCAAATCTCACAAACCTGGGGATTTTCTTTGTTCGTCTCCCAGACAACGAGTTAGGTGTTTTTGTGTCCATCAACTTAACTCCCACGACACGATGCCCCATAATCATGAGTGAAGCGTATGATTAGTCCTTTTGAGATAGTAGATAGTTCCTGGGTTCTTGTGACAGGAAGTCCACGGGCATATTAATGATTACAAAAAAGGGGTGTGGACTACATTGAGTAGTTCACACATAAAGGTTTGATATTATTTCGTTCGCACGATTCATGGTGAGTATTATAACGTCTTCACGTATAGCGTACAAGATTGCAAAATCAAAAGATTTGCAAGTAAGTTTTATAACGTCTTCACGGATAACAATGAACGAATTACAACTGGGTTGCCCAGTATTGAAGGGAGGTGCAAAAGACTAGGTATTTATGACATTTCTGACAAAAACCCACAGAGTAATTATAACGGGCTCCCCGTATCGCATTTAGTAGATATTCTGAGATTCCCATCTATGACGGCAGATTTTATAAGGTTCCCACCTATGATGGCAACAAAGGTTAACGTTCATATAAAGGTACCTATTCAATACAGACGGCGAGACATACTGATGTACTTAGTACAACAATACCGTAGCATAATAAATCCATATTAGCGTACGTTAAAGACTTGCACAAAGGCAAAAACATATTTGAAGATCTGGCCAAGATTTTATACTTCAACAATTAAGGGACAAAAAAATTTGGCGTGCTGATGGAATGTGAATTTCATCTAAGCTTACCGCAAAAGAGATCCTTTGTGGTACAACCCTTTTGGTTACGCACAGAGTATCGTATCGTGATGGTACAACTTTTGTTGTACTTACACGTACGATGGTAGCAACAATACAAGACATGCGCTTATCGTTGTTTGACAAGGAAAATTATTTACATTGGTCCGATTTGAGTGTTTAAGACCTTCTAGGTTTTACTTACTTAAACAGACTGCGATGGACACACCTTGGTGTTATGAAAATTATAATAATGGGATGGGTTGTTCACAGGGTGGTTCACTTGGAGACCTGGCTTCTTGTTGTGACCTCGTACTTTGCACGTGATAAGTCACAACAAGGCAACCCCAAAATTTCAGTTTGAGCAGTTGAGACCCAGGGTAACTCAATGTTGCTGAAATGTTGTAAAAAAATTTATCGTTAATGAAGAGGCACGTTGAAAGTTGTCCCTTTTATAACGATACTTTCCAGACTCCACATCCAGTTCTGGGGAGAGCTAGAGCAATTTGGGTTATTTATTGAGCGCCATTCTATTTTCTTAAAAAACAGAAAAAAAACTTAGAACGGGTAGCAAACATCTGATACCGCCGTGGGTTTACACAGGTTTGCTTACCTAATTTAACTACATATGACATAAAGGTTAGATGCACTTTGGCGAGGACCCGATATTTAATGTACAAAAAAATTTTCTAACATTTAGAAAGGGGTGACGAGGTATGACATGATGATGTGAAAATATGATGCTGCTAGTTGTGACGATGCACAAAACCTTGGGCACGTAGTCTCTGACTACTTGCAGTAAGCCACAGGGAATTCCTTTCTCCGAAGTGATCAATTTCAGGTAGAGGTGTGCATGCTTAGAAAAAACGATGTTTCCAAGGTTTGACACCTGGGGCAGCAATTAGAGGCGAATGACTGATGATGACGAGATATTTATACAAACAAAAATAAAATAAAATGAAACGAAACCACAAGGGAGAATTATAATTTCTTCCATGACTTTGGCTACAGTTGACACCACTGTGCCAGAGCTAGAAAGGTTTCGTTTGAGTGTCCTAATGAGTGACAATCGTTTACGAGAGGCCGCTCATTAGTGACGAAACAAAAGGGTTGACTTCCATAGTGATCCATGTCACGGTGTAGACGAATGGTTGCTAGGAGTCAAGGAATAACCGTTGGGGTTATACGGGCGTGGCAATGGAGTTTGTTTCCATGTTACCACTTTTTACAATGTCCTTTATATGGTAGTTACCTATGTGTTTACCAGAGATGTCGGACAATCGGTAAACCAGGTCTGAGATTTTCTTTAGGACTTTCGTCTTTACAAAACGGGGTGCCAATTTGGCAGAGAAGTACAGCGCACCTTGTGACAGAGTGTTGTTTCTCCTCCAGACGATGTCTTCTTCCTTGAATGTGACGTGCCTCCTGCGAAGGTTATACCTGTCGGCGCTCTTTTGGTGGGCCAATAGTAGAGCGTCTGTTACTTCACTATAGATAGCGGAGAGTTCCTCCAAGCGGTGGGCGTAATTTGCTGCGGGGTCTGCTGTGGAGGAAGGGACGGGTGGAAGGCAATTGTCAGGGTGTAGTGAACCGTGAACTACTTGTTCCATGCCGTGTTTGAGAAAAAATGGTGTATAGCCTGTAGCGAGGTTCACCGTGTTGTTCATGGCTGCTTGTATTCTGTCTAATTTTTTGCACCATGTGCGTTGGTCTTTGCCAACCAAAATTGCCAGGGCCGTGTTTATGGTTTGGTTGTATCGTTCAACGGTGTTGTTCTGTGGGGTGTAAAGGGTGTTATAGAATACATCCTTTATACCATATTTAGACAAAAACTCTTTAAATTCCAGAGCTATAAATTGTTTACCATTGTCGCATATTATAGTACGAGGGGTACCGTAGGGTATGAAAATATGTTTTTCCAATAGATTGGTTATTGCTGCTGCAGTTGCCCTTTTCAGAGGAAACAACCAGCAGTATTTGGAAAAGATGTCCACTACGCTGAGTATATGCATGTAACCGGCGTAGCTTCTAGGGAAGGGTCCAATGAGGTCCATAGAAAAGGATTGAAGTGGTCTATCGGCACGCTTGGGGTTGCCCATTAGACCAGACGGTGGTGCCGTACTGTGCTTGTATGCCTTACAGATGTCGCACTTGGAGATGTATAAACGTACTTGTTTGAATAGACCCGGCCAATAATATCTTAAAGATATTTTTTTGAATGTTTTGAAAGTTCCAGGGTGTATGGAGTCTACGGCACTGTGGTTATCATTAATAACTTGTTCTCTATTTTCGAGAGGGACTACCTTTTTCCAGGCATAGTCCTCTAAGATTGACAGTGGAGGCTTGCAGTTGCGATATAGTTGTCCGTTCTTAATTATAAAATTCGGGAACTTTTGTGGGTTGTCACTGCATCCTCTAAAGATTTTTTGATACCATACGTCTTTTGTGGGGAGACTAGAATTGGGTAATTCGGCATTTAATGTTGCTATCTCGATCCTAGAAAGGGCATCCGGGACGATATTATCCGCGCCTTTACGGTGGATGACATCGAAGGTATATTGAGATAGGCGGGACGACCAGCGAGCCAATCTCCCAGAGGGGTTGTCTAGCGAGATCAGCCATTTTAGGCTGCTATGGTCTGTGACGACGGTAAACTTACTGCCCTCAATGTATCCGCGGAAATGTTGAATGGATTCCATGACTGCTAACAATTCTCTCTCGGTAATCCCGTAGTTTTTTTCGTGTTTATTTAGGGTACGAGAGAAGTATGCCACGGGGTGTTCGCCGTCCGTAAAATTTTGAGTGAGGACTCCTCCGATTCCGACGTTTGATGCGTCCGAATGGATCGTAAAGGGAAGATTGAAGTCGGGGCAATTCAGTACTGGGGCTGATTGAAGAGCCTCTTTCAGGGAGTTGAATGCTGACTCAGTCTCTGCAGACCAGGAAAAGTTACTGGTACCTTTACGGATTCCCGTGATTTTGTTGAGCGGCGCCGCGAGAGTTGAGAAGTTTTTTATGAATCTTCTGTAGTAACCGGTGAGTCCGAGGAAGGCTTTTACCTCTTTTGCATTTGTAGGTCGGGGAAAATTTGTCATAGCCGCTACTTTTGTGGGGTCTGTTCTTAGGCCTTCTTCGTCTACTATGAAACCCAAGTATCGTAGGCGGTGCCTGCAGAATTCCGATTTCTTCAGGTTGATAGTCAAACCGGCCTGTTTGAGTTGTTGAAAAACCTTTTCTAGAATAAGTATATGTTTTTCAAAGGTATCGCTAATGATGATCAGGTCATCCAGGTAGCAAAATAAATTGTTATCAAACTCTGGGCCAAACAATTTATCCATGAGTCTTTGTAGTTCTGCTGGGCTGTTTTTTAAACCGAAGGGTAGTCTTTTGAAATGGAACATACCCCTGCCAGGCACCACGAAGGCAGTCTTTTCGCAGGAGCTGGGATCCAAAGGTATCTGCCAGAATGCTTTGCTTAAGTCTATGGATGAGATGTATTTAGCGTTTCGAAGTCTGTCCAGGATGGAGTTGACCAAGGGGAGCGGGTAGGCGTCTGATATTGTACATGCGTTGAGGCGTCTGCTGTCGAGGCAGAAACGGGCTGAGCCGTCTTTCTTTGAAACTAATAAGGTGGGGTTGGTCCATGCACTGCGGCTGGGTACCACCACTCCCAGTCTTAACATATCGTCCAATTCTTTTTCCAGCGTTTTCAATTTTTGTGGAGCTAGGTTGTAATACCTTTGTTTGATTGGGGGGCCTGTTGTTTTTATATGGTGATGTACTAGGTTGGTTAAGCCTAAACCGCACCTTTCGAAGGAGATGGATTCATACTTGTTGATCATTTGATTTAATTGTATTGTTTGTAAGGGGTTCAAGTTTTCGTAGGGTATTACCGTACGGATTTCGTTTACTTGGGGAGTGACGGAGGGGTTGTTAAACAGTTGCGGGGCAATTTTGAAAGCCATCCAAAAATCCACTCCCAAGATGAATTTCTGTGTGATTGTAGGTACAACTAGAAACTTGATCCAAACTGTTTTTTGGTCGCAATTGATCGGTAGGGTTAGAGAACCGATGACGAGTTGTGAAGTGTTGTCTGCCGTGGTAACATGTGAAGAATGTTTTCCCATTTTAAAACCACAGTTTGTGAATAAGGTGTGGGCGTTGTCGCCCAGGCAGCTGACAGAGGCGCCGCTGTCTAGGAGACCTGAAAAAACCACGTTGTTTATGGAAAAATGCGCGAAGGGTCTACCGTCTATTGCCTGTTTGCAGCAAACTGTAGAGAGGGGTAAGGCCTGTTTAAAAAATTTGACGTGTTCCAACCACTCCGACCATTCCTTTGGCCTATGGGAGGGATGGTCCGGGGGGTTGGGGTCTAGTTTTTTGTCTTCCTGGCTGTCCAATTGGGAGGGGGTCTGGAGAAATCCATAGGGGGTTTGATGAATCTGAGATCCGGGATGGACGTTTCGGTATTGTCTTGGCGTGGTCTTTTGCCAAACTTCCTCCCTTCATCTCTTCTTGGAGAACGATCGACGGATCGCCTTTTGTTAGAATGGGTGTCTTTGGAGGATAAAAGTTTTGCTTGTTTAAAGCAGGCGGCTTGGGAGTGACCAATCTTGTGGCAAAAAGAGCAGGATTTCTTTTCGTTGTGCTCCGGTTTTATGCCGGACGAAGTGCTTGGGCGAAAGTTTTCTTTGGGGAATCTTTCGTCTCTCTTCCGATCCTGGTATGCCTCTAGTAGCTGGCAGACATCTTTCAGTTGCTCCAGCGTGGCAATTTTCTGAGAAGTAATGATGTTTTCGTATCTGGGGAGAAGACCGTCGATTAAAACCGGGAGAAGTTCCGCTTCAGGGACAGGTTGGGTGAGCTTTATATTGATGGCCTCTGCCCTCTGTGTGAATCTAGCAACAGGCTCTCCGGAGTGCTGCTTGATAGCGAGTAGGGATAGCCTGACTCTATGTTGGGCCTTTTTTTCTCCGAAACTGGATAAAAGTGCCACCTTGAGTTCCCTCCATGAGTTTGTTTTTCTCTTATGTATCCTGTGCCAGGTAAGCATTTCAGGAGCGATGAGGTCTATGAAGTTCCTGTGTAGAATACTTTCGGGGATTCCTCTGACTTGGGCTGTTTCTTCTATTCTGTTGATGAAATCCTCCACATCCGTGAGTCCGTTGTATTTCGTCTTCCAGGTTGTCAAATCATATATTTTCGTCTGTTCCTGGGCTTGTACCACCAAGGGTTTTGCTTCGGAGACTGTGAGGGAGGTAGAGATGATTTCTGAGGTGTCTTCCTGTTGAAACTGCAACTTCCTGATGTACTTTTTGTTGTAGAAAGAAGCATATTGAATAAGGCATTTTTTGGATTTATTCCTGGGAGAAATCTTTCTACTTCTCAGGGCCTGTAGTAGTTCTTCCTTTTTTGACGTAGAAATGTGGGGGATTATACCCAGCGTGACTTGAGGGACTTCCATAGTGTATAGGGTCGTGTCAGGGTGACCTTACGTTGGGAGAAAAACGAGAACTCGACTCTTTATCCGTAATTGGAAAGAAATTTTTGCCAGGGATTGACCACTGGGGACGTATATATATTTTTTTTTTACAAAATGCTTCTGCGAAAAAACGCGTATTTGTAAGTGTTTGGGTTATTTGAAAATTTGGGCAGAGATTTGCCTCTGGCCACGTGCTTTTTAGGAAAAATCCAAGCGTTTTGGAAAAAAAATTTCGAAAATTAAAAAATCGAAAAAAGGAAAAAATCGGAAAAATTTTCAGAGTCTTAAACTGGAGAAAATTTGAGCAGCGATTTTCCTCTGGCCATGCGTTTTTAAGAAAAAATCCAAGCGTTTTGGAAAAAAATTTCGAAAATTAAAAAAAATCGAAAAAAGGAAAAAATCGAAAAAATTTTCAGAGTCTTAAACTGGAGAAAATTTGAGCAGCGATTTTCCTCTGGCCATGCGTTTTTAAGAAAAAATCCAAGCGTTTTGGAAAAAAAAATTTCGAAAATTAAAAAAAATCGAAAAAAGGAAAAAATCGAAAAAATTTTCAGAGTCTTAAACTGGAGAAAATTTGAGCAGCGATTTTCCTCTGGCCATGCGTTTTTAAGAAAAAATCCAAGCGTTTTGGAAAAAAAAATTTCGAAAATTAAAAAAATCGAAAAAAGGAAAAAATCGGAAAAATTTTCAGAGTCCGAAACTGGAGAAAATTTGAGCAGCGATTTTCCTCTGGCCATGCGTTTTTAAGAAAAAATCCAAGCGTTTTGGAAAAAAAAATTTCGAAAATTAAAAAAATCGAAGAAAGGAAAAGTCGAAAAAATTTTTCACAAGTTTTCGTGGAAGTAATTTGTTTGAGAATTCAACAATATCTTGGGGGCATGGTTTCATTACGCGGCTTCCTATAGCCTGATTTTATACAGCACCAATTTTTTGGTATTTACACGCGAATTCCCTTCGTCTTTTCGACAAGATATTACCTTCTTTGTCAATTGACAAGGTATTATAGTGTCAGATGTCAAGGAATCCACGTCAACGCGAATTTAGTATTTTTTGCATTATTCGAATGTGATTCGGCATGACCCGGTTTCAGCAGACGACAGAGTCAAAAATACTTAATTGTCAAATGACAGAAAGAATTTAAATCCACTTGTTCCCTAGGTGTCAGCAAGTGTCCGTTTAAGAGACGTACCAGCGTGCTGCAATATAGTATATTATTAAAAATATTTAGCACTTTCGAGACCAAGCGGATGATTTGTTTATCATGTACATGATTTTAATTGTTGAATAAATTCTTCTTTAATTTGTGTTTATTTCCACTATTCACTTGTATTGAAAATAGCAATTTTAATCGGCCGACACTTTGTAATCACTGTATTATTCGCAGCGACAACTTCCTAGGTTGGGCACCTTGCGTTGGAATACCGGTAATATTTTGTCGAGTGACGAGTCACAAATGATAAAATCGCGCCCGTAATAATTTAAATTGTGATTCGAAATTACGTTCGCGCCGAGATTCCTGTTGGAAGTGCTAGACAATTGGGAATAAACAATACATCATAATAACATTTCAGAGTTTACAATTGTTGCTTGGGAACGAGGCCGTGGTGGAACAGAAAAAAATTTAAATGGCCCCACGTTTAGCGCCAGTGTTAGCGTCAGCGTGCGTGCTGATGCTATCGGCAGGGTTGGAGAAAGCTCCCACATATTTAATACAAATTAGTTGCTGTATCTGCCCCAAATAAAAACTAGCTCAGGTTCGGTGCAAGCAGGGTTTCTCTTAACCTCAAGGCTAGTGCTTGTGGTTCGGAACTTCACGCTTCTCCATCCCCCCAGGGCCTCTCTCGACAAGCAAAACACGGTAGGTTATCACATAAATAGTTTATTCAATTCTAGGAGACACAATAATACATAAGAGGAACGATCCTAGCTGAAAGTTAGTTTGAACGTCAGTCTCTGCTCTCTACACGCGTGGTTAGGGCTTCAAAACATTTAATTGCACACAAAGGGTAACATGGTAATTGACTCACGTTTGGTTTATGGGCCAACAGCGGCTTTACGCGCTTGTTCTCCCGGTCTCAGCAGCGTCCATGCGCGGACACCGGAAGTGCACAACCGGCGAAACTGAACTTGTGTCGCACATGTTCGCGCGGGACGTGGGCCCGGGAAGCTCGCTTGCTGAAGACTGGTTTGAATGGCCGTGTGCGGCGCGTCTCCTGATCCGTGGGTCGCGGGAGGGGTGATGCGCCTGCGCATTACCGTCCCGCGGTGCAACAGTATTTTAGGGCTCGATTCGCTGACTGTCGAAACATGACGGTACTTAAGACTCGATTCCTTATTCTTGTAACGTAACACATATTTAATATCAAGTTTTGTTGATTATGTAAAATATTTATTCCTACACACATCTTGTATCTTTGTAAACCTATCTATTCGCTGTAATTTTTCAGTTTTATGTTTTTTGTATTTTTATGGATTGTGTGTATTTTTTATCTAATGTAAATTTATTTTTATTATTTCTTTCATAAGTTTCAAAATTATCTGTCATGTTAAAATTGTACTACCAACATGTAAAAAAAATTATCTGGGCGTTAAATAAATAAATAAAAAAGACCTGCGTGGAGGTAATAAAAAAAAAAAACTAAAAAAATTGAAATTATCGCTTGAGAAGAAAGTCAATTTCTGGGGAAAATTGGTAACGCCAATGCAAATTAGTCAGTGTTCTTTTAAATCGCTGTAGTAAAGTTCTCTGTTCAGTGTTTGGAGTGCTGCAGAGAAAAAAAAAACATAGAAATCCAATCAATTTCTTGATCTAAAACACGAAGCTTTTTTAATTCAATTTAGAATACTTCATCAAAGGTGATCGTTGTTTATAAATATAACCCCAGATGAATTAGTTCACCGTGATTCAATAAGCCATACATCGCTCACAGCAGTAGACATTGTGTCAGCATGATCTATGCCTGTGATAATGTTATTCTGGTACGGTGCTAATCATTGGCAGAAGTGGCCAATTGAGATTCAGACCATGTTTAACATGAACAGTTACGCCATGAGAAGGGGACGGCGAACTTTTTGAGAACTACACCAAAATTTATTTTTGTTTGATAATATGATTATAATGAAATAATGGTTTCATGATAGTTGATACCCGACAGTTTGCCCCCGGCATGATTATGTACAATATGCAGTCGGTTTAGAGAAAATACGGTAAGTGTCCGTAAGGGGTGTGCAGAGAGGATGTATATATATGAATAACAAAATATAAATATATTTTCATTCAAATGCATCAAGGATAAAACTACTTGTATCCAGCGTGCAAGTACAAAAACTCGGCAGGGTAAATAAATTTGTTACGAACCACTGGAGCACTTTTTGCCACAATATGGCACTATTTAAAATACCTCCGATTGCTTTGCTGCCAATTTTGGCAAATTTTCCCTTATTTGTTTGTAAGTAATTAAGTAGAAGTTTACGATTTTACAATATTTTAAAAATCCTACGAATATGTAATAATCGACAAAAGATAGGTAAATTCATTTGCTATATAGATCTATAATCAGTTTGTATGTCTCTTTATTAAAATTCGGAGGAATAATTTTTTTTTAATTTGGGCGGAAAATATTCAAAATGATCACCAAAAAATGTCGAGCAATCGGAGAAAAAAGTTTTAAATTGCGCTCTCACTCCAGTGGCTAAAGGTATTTTTGAAGTCGTTTTTAGGATTGAAATTGGTAAATAATGCACAAAAGTCATACTTTTATAATATAAAATAATAATATATTACCCCGGTAACTTCAAAGTAACGAATAAATTAATTAATTAATAGAAAAAAAATATGATCGGACAGCAAAAAATATCTATATTGTTATCTCCAAAAATGCTGATCGCTGGTGAATCTTTTCGGTGCGTGCTAATAATACACTGGGAACGTTTGTCTTTCCTTTGAAAAAAAAAAGATTAGGTATGCAATATATATTGTAATATTTCTACCTTTTTCCAATCTGGTGAAAAATAATAATAACAACTGTATACAGGGCTAGCTGGTTAAACAGTTTTACGTGCATTATTACACCAACGGAAAACCTATCATACCTTTGCAGTAAGAACAATATTTGTTTTATGCTGATAAAGTTTTTACGACTCTAGTACGATTGGGATTAAAACATTATTAGATCATAAGCCATTGCAGTGTGAAAAATGAGAACATAGTTATTTTTGTCTTTCATGTGAATATTTTTGCAAATCAACGAAAATATGGCACAAGTGACTCATGACAATGCAAAAGCGTTAATTCTGTTATCGAAAGAACAAATAAAGCAAAGGCTTAAAAATTAGATGTTCAAATGAAAATGTTCGCTACTTAACTGTGCAGTAGCAAGATAAAAATGTATGTTATATAATTGATTATATTTCATTTTCCTTTTGCCGTCATAATAATGCAGGTAAAACCTTAAATACATACAGAGCAGAAAATAGCGTCAACTTCGTCTTCTTCGTTACCTTTCCTTCACTCCCTTTAGCCTAACTGGGTCTCTTGTGCGGTATTCACGTTAAAAATAGTTTTCTAGCTCGGAACATAATTTCTACCGCGAGCTATGAAAGATCGATTTAACTTTTAAAAAAATCGAGTGCAGTACACACGCGGTAGAAGTGAAACCTTCAGCCACACAATCTCAACCGAAAGGAGCCTTGAAAAGTTAACTCATAATCAAAGCGGCCAATGCGGTAAGGTTTCATTCTCATTTTCTTGTCAGCTAAATCGTATAGATGTATGTGTTTGTCTCTTTTCATCGAGTTTCTAATTACAACGGTGCTAGAGAACCAAATTAGTTATAAACGACATTGTTTGTTACAAAGTCACCGGGAAAATTGTTTTTAAAAAATTGTGTGCAGTTCACACGCGGTAGAAGTGAGACCTTTAGAAAACTAAAGTAGACAAGAGTGGGGAGGCTACGAAGCACCACCCCACAAAGAGGAGACAGATAAGCTACGAAGCACCGCACAAAGAGGAGACCGATTATTCTATCTCATTCTATTGCAGGCTAAATCCTGTAGATGTACGTGTTTGTCTATTTTTTAGTGTCGCTTTTTCGTTTCACCGAGTTTCAAATCACTACAAAATAAGTTTTCATTTTTAAAAAAAAATTGAAAAAAAGTTTTGAATCATGGGCGAATCCGGGTATTTTTTTTTTTTTTTTTACAGTTAATACCGCACAAGAGTCCCAACTGCTCCCGTCTGGAGCCAGTGAGACTATGGCATCCCCAATCGGGGTATGTTGTGAGGCTGAAGGTAGTGGGGAGGGGAAGGAGATAGGGAAGAGGAAGGTGGGGAAGTACCTGGCTATTCAGATCTGGTCACTAAACACGGCTAAAGCCATTTCAAGCAACGTTTCAATTCTGAATGGTGGTCTTACACCAGGGCGATACTGATAGTATCTTCCACTCTGGAACGTGCCGCAAATATACTATTTATTATTTTAAATGAATAAATTGTGAAATAACACAAATTAATCAAATAAAAATTATTTGCGCACGCCGGGTTCGAACCCGCGACCTTCGGATTGTGAGTCGAGAGTCTTGCCTCGGGACCACGGAGGCCGTCATTTACTGCTAGTGATAGATAAAACCGAACATGTGCTGTCAACGTTGGTGGAAATAATCTGGCACTAATTATGAAGTGTACCTACTAAGGAAAGTACGATTTCGTTGATAGTTTCGTTGAAAAAAAAAAAATTATGTATTTCAAATGTCAAGTGTTCATTACCTACTTGGAAAAGCTTTAGGGTTTGAAAATTATATTTTATTATACAGGCAGACAATATGGCAGCAAGAAGAGATACGTAAACATTTATTCAAAAAGTAGACTTGCTGTCTGAAAAAATCTCAATAAACATAACATTCTAAGAACTTGATGAGCAAAAGCGTCTTTAAAAGTTTACGTTAGCGTTGTTTATGCCAAAATCCAAATATTATTAAATCAAAATCTAATATTATTAACACTTTGGTTAACTTGCTGAAGTCGCTTGAATGCTAGATGCGACTGAATTCATATAAATTTCTATTTCACATTTTTCATTTGAAAGTTGCCAATATTATTTTCAATTATTAAATACCACAATTTGAGGTTTTACTCAATAAGTTACTCCACTATAAAAATATTGAAAATTTTTACTGTTTCACCTTATCAGAGTCAAACAAAACGTTGTTAACTAAATAAACTGTGTGACCTTATAAAATAAAAGGTATGCCATTGTGACAAAAATTGATTCAACACCTGTGGAAATAAACAGCTTGGTGTCAACGAAGCTAGTAGCTAGCGCAAAGAATTGAACGTTTTGAAACTATTAATTGCTTGAACACCTGTATATATAATCGGTAGTCAAAAAATTACATAATTACTAGCTGGGTTACCCGGCTTCGCTCAGGACAACATTCGAGAGTGTTCTGGAATGTTCCACAATTTATTGTGAGTTGAATTTATTGAGTTGAATTTTGCAATCATTCATAAAGATGGCAGCCAATAAAAATATGCGTTAAGAAAAATGAAGATAATATGGGTGGTTCTTAGTCGAAGTATGGTACAGTTAAAAGTGACCGAATTGGATATCGACACCTTAGCTCAGTGGATAAGAGCGCCCAACCCGGAAAGTAGGGAGGTCCTGGGTTCGAGTCCCAGAGGTGTAAATATCTTTTTCTGATTTTTCTGTTTCCAGATTTTCGATTGAGTTTCGCTCATAATGTCTTCATTTAATTAAACAATTTATTTTATTTATTTATAGCGGACCCGAAAAACGTTGTCCTGTACACAACTGTATACACATATTGTACCTTGTATTTCCCGCTAAGCACTTACTAACAACGTGTGCAGGGACACTGGAGGTCTAGATTCGTTCTAAATTAAATGTAGCTTCGTTCTTTCAAAAAAATTAGAGAGCCCTGAAGGAGTAACCATCTGTTACTTATCCCAGGGCGGGATGTGGTGGATAACCTCCAATGTACACAACTGTCGGGACAAACAAAATTCATTAAAATAGAATAATATCGAATTTTCGATACTGCGAATGGTAGGTTGGTAGCGCAGTCTGCCGGATCCAATGTAAAACATTCCAAAATCAACAACTCCTTAGAAATAAAAAAATAATTAAAAGAACATTTTCCAGTGGACCAAATTGTGAATCTAAACCATTCTCGGATCCCCTTGAACCCACACAAAAAAATTCATCAAAATCGGTCCAGCCGTTTAGGAGGAGTTAAGTGACATACACACGGACAGAAGAAATATATATATTAAGAAGTAGTTGGTATGTCAAAGGGTTTCACGGATGATTTATACATTGCGTAGCTTGCATTGAGATGCTCGGACCCGAGCCAAAAGGCTCCGTTCAATATCTAATAGTTAGAGAGGGATGAGCGCAAAAATATCTATGGGGCGGCCTATTCCATAAGACCGGGAATGGCTAGACATATTTTCCATTATATCGAATCTTGTTCCGAATTAAAACTACTACAAATATAAATACATCAATTGAACAACAAATAATTTCGCTTGTTAAAAGTAATCACTATTATCAGATTCATAACATGATATATTATATGATTGTTACCATTTTCCACCACCATAACACAAAACACTAAATGAATCAAGCACACAAATAATCAGACATATCATTATTTACCTTACGATAGTACCTATCGCAAGAAATACTTCAGCTACACACTCGATAAACATAAAATGTAACGAATCAAAAATAAATGTCATCCAAATTCAATTCTTAAAATTATTTTTACCATTTTTACCATTTTACAAACAACAAAAAAAACATTCGAGGTAATTAAAAATAACAAACGATTCGAGGTAATTAAAAAAAGACACAATGATCCAGAACCCAAAACGTGTACACACTCCCCCTTCCCACGTGACATAGAAAACAATAAAGCTTGAATTGCGAAATCATATTCAGTCCGTTCTCGATGCTCGAGCAGAAAACTGACTGTTTGAACACCGAGAAAGGGCGTGAACTACATTCGTAATTCGACCACAAAAGCAATAAGAGATTGCGATGTAATATATACAGGTGTGCTGTATATAAAGCTCCTGGAACCTGTTCAGTTAGCTTACCAAACCTCGTGGTCTTGGTTACTCCATCCTCGGAAGTTGACGAACCTTGGCATGCAAAAGGAATTATGGTCAAAACAATGGAATAACGGTCAGCATTATCAGAAAAAAGGAAGATATTTTTAAGTAAAGAGAAACAAATTTAGTACCTAAAGGTGATTATGGAAGGCAAAAAGAATTATGATAAAAATTTGGAATCCCTGTCAGCATGACCTAAAAGAGAATCAAAGATAGAAAGGTGATTACGGAGGACAAAAGGATTTATGGAGATAATTTGGAATCCCTGTCAGCATGACCAAAGGGAAATCAAAGATAATAAAGGTGATTCTGGAGGGCAAAAGAAATCATAGTTAATACAAAGTGATTTTGGAGGGCAATTATAGTTAGCAAAAGTGATTATGGAAGGCAAAGGGAATCTTGGTTAAAAAGTGGAATCATGGTCCGCGTGGTTAGAAAAGAGTAAGAATTTCCATCAAAGGTAATCATAGACGGCAAAAGTGATTATGGAGGGCACAAGGGATCATAATAAAAAATTGGAATCACGGTCAGCGTAGTCAAAAAGAAAATCAAAAGGTGATAATGGAGGGCAAAGGGAATCGTAGTTTGTACAAAGGGATTATAGAGGGAAAAATTAATCATAGGCAGCAAATAAAAAGGGTTGCCGTTGGAGGGAATTATGGTTAACAGAAGTGATTATGGAAGGCAATCATGGTTAAAAAGTGGAATCACGGTCAGCATGGTTTTAAAAGGAACTTTATCAAAGAACCTAGAATCTAGGAACCTAGAATCAAAGTTAGTAATCATGATTATGGAGGATAAAAGGAATTGTGGTAATCAATTTTGTGAATTGTGCTCCACAAAAGTAATCAGATGGTAAAGGGAAATCATGGGAATTATTGTCAGTATACATAATTTTGTTTACAAATCTTGATAAATTATTATTATCAGTAATAGGAACATAGTCAATACAACATAATCATACAATATAAAAAACAAGGTTCGTTGAATGATTTGTAGTATTCCAAGGATCAATGACTTGTAAAAAGACAAAAACTTGATAGTTAGCAACTATCATTGAAGATAATCAATGTTGAAAGAAAAAATAAAAATAAACACACAAGTAAACATAAAGATAAAGTATCCATACTAATATTATAAATGCGAAACTGCTCGAGTTTGTTTATGACCTTTTCACGCATAACACAATATAAAGACTTTAATAATTCTTTCACCAATATAAAGCTAAATTATATGCGCAGACTACAGGTTGTATATGATGGTAAGCTCTGGCGTTATGAAATTATAAATATTAATATATTATATTTGTTGTACGTTTTCTGTCGCTAACAAAAGCGAGTTTTTGCTAACGTCAGAAAAAAATCTTTTCCATGGAAACAATGTTGATATATTTTTGGGCTCTATGCTGGTAGGTACTCAGTCTACTGGTCAGCTACTACTGCAGAAAATTCAAATATTAGAATTCGTTTTTTTTTTGGACAAGCTTCGAATAAATGTCAGATGAGAGTTCCTATATTAAAAATATAATTCGTAACGATTATAAAGACTGAATGATAAATAGAGTATTTTTTTATTATATTAACGAACTTCCAAATATTTAAATAAAAATAAACATCCGAAATGTTTGTAAGCGCATAAATTCCGAACGAATGAACAAAATTGGATAAGTAATTCTTTTTTTCTTTGAGCTATAGCATTATGAAATTTAGGTGGTAGGCGAGATGTTTGAAAACTGTATGTAAGGGAATGAATATATGGAATGCGGGAGGGGATGGGGGTGGGGTGGGGGGGGAGATAATTGATAAGTGCAAGCGCTACAGTAATTTCCCGTAATACCATGCGAGCGAAGCCGCGGGGAAAAGCTAGTAAAGTATACAAAATAAACATGTAGCAGTGGCGCGTCGTGACTTGTGAACCTTTTTCCTACTTTTTGGTTAGTATTTTAAAAAATTTAAATACCTTTCGAATGTTAGTAAACTTGGGAAATTACGTCATCTATTTTATTCGAAGAAAAGAATAGTTATTCGAAGAATATGCGTATAAGATGAAATAGCTATAAGAACGAGCCGCTAAAGTATGTCTACTGGGCCTAGCTGTCACACTAAATTATCTACACTTAGGACGGGTTGTTTCAAAAAATTTGATGGATTCATCAAATATTTGAAGTTGATTTTCACGTTCTGTGTAAGTTCTATTCAAGTTCTGTTATTGCATCGTTATAGGACAGTTGCTTCACAAAACTGAAATAATCACAGAACTTGAATAGAACTTACACAGAACGTGAAAATCAACTTCAAATATTTGACGAATCCATCAAATTTTTTTAAACAACCCAACCTTAATTGTTCACATTTAAACAAAAAAACAAAATAAATACACATTTCGAATAAAGAATTATTAATTAATACAACTATTTTGGTATCAACATTATCACTTGTCCGATATACTAAATATTTAAAATTAAAAGTTCATTGAACTAGAATAATATTATTCATTGCGCAGGAATATTTCATATTATTTACCTATTCACCAACAACCGACATCAGTATCTATATTTAATAATTGAGATTAAGACGAAATCAGTCCAAACAAAAGTATTCTCCAATTTTCTCTTTGGACTTTGCCACTACTGCAAATATTTTTTTAATATAATATGGATATCGACCACTAGCGTTTCAGAACGTTTTGTTTTTTTGATAAGTTACTTCTTATAGGAGTTAGGATCCTCCAAAAATCGTTAAAATTGCCTGGTTTGAACTCCATCAAAAGACGTTCGGTAAACAAACTAGTTAATGAATGAAAAACAACAAAACGTACGGAAATAATAGGGTACTTTTTTATAATGCAGTTTGTAAAAAAAAACTTTAAAATCGGTCCAGTTTTGGTGGAGAAAAATGGGGAGTACAAATCATCGATTTTGATGATTTTTTTCAGTTGTCCCTTTCGCCCTGCATTCGGGGAAGAAGAGCGACAGTGACAACAACAGTTTGATAAAATACCCATTGTTAAAATTTGTCGGCAACTGGGTTACCTCTTAATAATAATGGAAATTACTAATTTTATTCTGGCAAATGTCACTTCACGCTCCTAACTGTAGGCAAAAAGTTAATTGCGCCCACTGAAATAGTCAGCAAGACAGTCATCCAATAAATCCACAGGAATGCCCTCATGCGTTATTGACTGGTAGGCGATTCCTAATCACGTTGTATATTATATTATCCGTGAATCACACGGAATTAAACAACAAAACCTCAAATAAACATTGCAATTTTTAACGGCAAACTAATTGAATAAAACACAGTGCAATTATTTGTATATTAATTTCATCCCACACAAATAATAATAGCGCAGTGTAAACACATCAAAACATAATTATGAGGGCGGTTTCGCCGTTCAAATAATTGTGCACATTGACTAAGAACCACCCATATTATCTTCATTTTTCTTAACGCATATTTTTTATTGGCTGCCATCTTTATGAATGATTGCAAGATTCAACTCGAACTAAATGCAATCTAGATGGTGTCTGGATAAATTATTATCCATTTTATTTAATGTGCGACATCTATTGACTCTTCTGCAAGTCTAGGATGAATATTATAATTTTTCATTTTAACTTTTTATGAGTACAACCTCAAACTGTAATATTTAATTAAATGAAGACATTATGAGCGAAACTCAATCGAAAAACTGGAAACAGAAAAATCAGAAAAAGATATTTACACCTCTGGGACTCGAACCCAGACACCTTAGCTCAGTGGATAAGAGCGCCCAACCCGGAAAGTAGGGAGGTCCTGGGTTCGATAGATTTTCGATTGAGTTTCGCTCATAATGTCTTCATTGAATTAAATATTACAGTTTGAGGTTTTACTCATAAAAAGTTAAAATAAAAAAATTATAATATTCATCCTAGACTTGCAGAAGAGTCAATAGATGTCGCACATTAAATAAAATGGATAATAATTTATCCAGACACCATCTAGATTGCATTTAGTTCGAGTTGAAACTTGCAATCATTCATAAAGATGGCAGCCAATAAAAAATATGCGTTAAGAAAAATGAAGATAATATGGTTGTTCTTAGTCGAAGTATGGTACAGTTAAAAGTGACCGAATTGGATATCGACACCTTATCGACATTTGTCTTTAACTTTTTCATTGTTTTACTGGATGAACTGAACTCCAACTTTTATTTTTTATTATTTTATTTCCCTATCCCCGTATGGGGGTGTGATGGACCTCGTTCCTGCTTCATATTTACTTACATTATCTGTTTTGCAGGTCCCTCTCAAATCTTTGCGCCTCCCCCAATGACATGTGTAGGCTTGAGGCTTGATCAGGCGACCTTGACTGTCCTTTGTCCTGCCTCTGACTACTCAATGCTGAATTTTCTTTTAGTCTTCGGGTATTTTACCCCAAATATTCAGTTAACATTCTTTGAGGCTTCACTGAGTGGTTGGCTAAGGGACACGGAAGCTAATGTGGTTTATGGTCAGACCGAATGCCATTCACATTTTTTGTTGGTACTTGCCTATTGATTTGAGATTTATTGTATTTTTTATGTTCTCCATTTAATACAGGTGCTTGCAGGTTTTTTTTACACGATGCAATGCCGCTCACGGAGTCTCATGAATGAGTTTTTTTTTCTCATTTTGCCCTGTTTAATTCATATTTGCTTTACTAACATATTTTTGCATTTTGTTTCCTGTTAAGCACTTGCATACTGCTTACTAACAACGTATGCAGGGACACTGGAGGTCTAGATTCGTTCAAAAATAAATAAGTGTAGCTTCGTTTAACAAAAAAAATTAGTATCTTGCGAGAGCCTTGAAGGAGTAACCATATGTTACTTATACCAGGGCGGGTATGTGGTGGATAACCTCCAATGATGTATAGGAACTTTTTTTAATGTGAATATCTCACAAGAATCCCAACTGCTCCCGCCTGAGAATTTGAAGAGTGAGACTATGGCATCCACAATTGGGGTATGTTGTGAAGCTGAGAGTAAGTGGGGAGGGAAGGATGTGGGGAAGGTGAGGAAGTACCTGGCTATTCAGATCTAGTCACCAAATACGGCTAAATCCATTTCAAGCAACTTTCAATTCTGAATGGTTGTCTTACACCAGGGCGATGCTGAGAGTATCTTTCACTCTGGGACGTGCCGCAAATATACCTTATATTATTTTAAATTATTAAATTGTGAAAACACAAATCCATCATTAAATTCATCCGCGCACGCCGTGATTTGAACCCGCGACCTCCGGATCGCTAGTCGAGATCCTTGCCCCTCATTAGCACTAACCCAATCATTACCAGTGCAGAAGTCTGCCCTAATGATGGACACTTCAAGACTGTCCGAAAATAAAGCGCGACACGGCACAAAACCACAAAAGCCATACAATATACTACTTAACCTGACGCTACGTGCCAAGACCACAAGGCGCCTATTTTAGTACGATGCCAAAAATTATTATAAATTCTGCGTTTATGATTTCTAATTCTATTTCCAGTATCTGCCTCCGAAAAAGAAGTCCGTATCTGTTTTACTCCTGATACGAAAGCGGCATCATTCCAACCTATCTCAGCAGACAACAACCTAATAAACCAGAGGTCGGCAAAGTGCGGCTCCGGAGCCGCATGCGACTCTTTGGCCCCTCAAGTGCGGCTCTGGCACAAATGTCCACGGACAGACGTGCAAGACGCCGTAATAAACTAATAACATTCCCAATACCGCGTGTCTCTGAGACATCAACGCGTAAATAGACCAGAACGCTCAGAGCAGGCGAGAAATAGCCATTAATTCATTATCATTACAGCGGAGATTCGAAGAATGTGTTTATTTTAATATCAATTATATTTACCATGTTTTAACAATGTCCGTCTGCTTTTAATATCATGAGGCCATCTGCCGAAATAGAGTGATATCATCGGATGGTAACGCGATGACGCGCTCTTCGGTTCACAACATAGACTGGCCGTGTCATGACTTTACACACTATATTGAGGTGATCTGTTCAACCTGCCATTAACTTTAAGGTGCCTACATTGTACTTACAACAGAATAATGTTGTGTGTGTTGGGATTTATGACGTGGTACATGGGTGCTGTTCACAACACTGATTGCACCTTGGAATACATAATAACAGAAATTCTAACAAGTTGTTCCTATTTGATGTTTGGTGCACAGTAATAGGTGACATAAATTGTTACATTCTCTCTGCACAGTGTTTCCCAAACTTGCTAATAATCAATTATACTTATGCTATCGAGAAAGGTATAGATTGTTCTGATGTAACCAACATTTGGAAAAAAAACGAAATTATTATTTAACTAACCGCCGCACCTTTAAGATGAAGATATACGTAAAATCCTATTTAGATACTATTTAGATTTATCTTTACGACGAATCGGTTTACAGCATGAACATCAAAAAATATGCTACGGATAAATTGAAGCTTTTACTAGCTTTTCTATGCATTGGAATTACAATGAAGTTATTATTTACATAACAAAAAATATAAGCATTAACAACCACAAAAAAGTTTTTTCATGACTTAACTATGAAGTAATTATAACAAACAATTTTTAAAAAACACTCCTTAATGACTAAGACTATTTTAGAGGTTTTGTATGTTCTATTTTTTTTGATTCTTATAAAATTATGCACAAAATAAATAAAACTCACTTTTGTGCACGTGCAAATACGACGTGCAATTTTAAATTTTGTATGGCATGGGAATCGAAATATTTCTAGCATTTATATTCCTCTTAAGCACAGCTTATGGAATTTAGACTTTTTACTTTAGAATTTAATTTAGAATGCAAAAAAATAGGCGGAAAAATAATACATAAAAATGGGCAATACAAAAAAAATGGCGGCAAAGGAATCGTTTTATACGAGAAAATTTGAACTTTGATTGAATAAAATTGTAATTTTTAATGCATCTTTTACCACCTATCCAAACGTAATTAGTTGTTTCTTGTAGTAATTAAGATGAAATGAAGCGTTTCCAAATTTCCAAAATTTGTGGCTAATAAAAGTGCGGCGGTTAGTGGAATATTTACCGTTAAGGATATTGAGGGGCCTTGGAAAACAAAAATCATAAAAAAAAATTATAAATATTCAATGTTTTTTTTCCAGAGCAGTGTAGCCTATTTTGTTTATCTCTAGGAATATAAATATATCAAGATTATTTTTCAGCAGTATTAAATATGAATTAGATTTTTCATTAATTTTCTAAATAAACATTGACATTAAACCATATGAGAATCCCCCGTTGAATCAATTCCCAAGATATTTCCCGGTTTTACTGATTTACCAGTCCGTGGCTTTATACCGGTTATTTTACGTAACCAACGGACCCTACAGGTTGTTTACGTCAAATAGTATTTCTGAGGTCATCAACAGAACAACATTGGCTGGGTTGGAATTTCATGACTTATCCACAATACTTAAGGGGATCCAATAGTCCAGGGAAAAATCGAAGTCGGAATTCACGCCCTTTGTGGGAGGAGTTTAAAAATATTTGAGAAAAAGCTTTTGGAACGGTTGAAAAAGGTATTTGAGAATTTTTTTTACAGGTTGATTTCGTAAAGGCCTAAAAAAAACATTAACTCCTTTTTTACACATTGTTTATTGTAATAACAAGGAAATTTAAAATTAATTTCACGGAACCGAGCGACGTGGAGTCACACGTCTGTTCCCTGCTCCGGCCAGGGCGGTTCTGAACGGAAGTGGGGTGTGGCAAGCCAGTAGTCCTTCGGTGAACGACATAAGGGTCACTTTGAAAATCCACATTCGTCGGCTGCCAGCCGTTTTGTGAAATAACAACGCAAATATGCATATTTTATTTTATTTTGTGAATATCGGGCGAAAATATCATTTTTTTTTGCGATTATCATAAAAGAAACTAAATTTGCTACAATAAGCAATAAAATCATATCCGAAAAGATGTTCACAAGTAGGAGAGTTTGCACTTGAAAGTGTTTTTTTATAGACCTGTTACTTTATTTTTTTCTAGGCTTATTAAAAGACTTATAAAAAAAATTACCGATATTTTTAAGGGCCAAGATATGTTCTACACGCATTATTTAATTGAAGCATCTATAATATTTATAAGCGATCAAATTTTCAAAACAAAAACACATGATTTTGTGTGATTTTGCATTATTTACTATGGCTTCATCTTAATTATATTACTTATTTGCGCGGAAGCGAGCAAAAAAAACTCATTAATAAATTGGATTTTGAAACGAAAGATAATTAAAAGAAAGACAAACTGCTTTTATAATTCCTACGTCAACGCTACTTTGCATTTCATTTCTTTAATAAGTGAGGGAGATGCAAGAAAATTATTAAGCAAGAAAATTAATATTTCCTTTGGAGGAAGCAGTCATATGTACATTGTTTATCTCACTATTATTTATGTATAAGAAAAGGCCGCAGATAAGGAAAGTACATTTTTTGCCTTTTATGTGCCGTTGCCGTGCCGTCACCGTAGAAATACTAAAAGCGCACATTTGCGGTTTACGAGCAAGGAAAATATTAGGATTCCTCCTATGTACTTCCATAATTACATTACAAACGGAAAATGTTACTTGTGCACCGATCTCGTCTTCTATAACAAAATAAGATGTTATTTATAAATGAATTAGGGCATGCTGAGAACAAAACTTTTAGAATTTTTAGTACCGAAGACATAAGCCGTCAAAACGTTGCTATTAGCGGTCGACAGAAAAGCATATGACATCACCGTACATGCGCGGCTATAGAGTACTAGAGCACTGCCATACAATTTTTTTTAATTATACCGCGTGTGGCGTCATGAGACACAACTGCATACATTTTACATACGTTCACTTTGACAGCTCATAACTTTAATATTTTTAGAAATATCGAAAAACTAATGTGGCTGTTGTTATTAACAATTTAAATAATATACTTTCATTAAAAAATAGGAGGCAACCTCATTACGGAGGACTTAGCTAAGGATTGAAACGCCTGGGTGGGAACCCGATCATGATAACAGGTTTCCGGATTTTTTAAACTTGGAACAAAAGATTTTTGTAAATCCGCAGGATGAAAACATTACCGGGCGAACCACAGATTGAGAAACCGCTGCATGATATTGCATAATATCTACACAAAGGAGGTTGTTAACTAATATCGCTGACCTCAGTTTCCCGCCTGGGAGGCTTTTAGGGACCCTGAAAATAAAGCCTTACTCTCATTATTTTCTCAGAATCTGAGCGTGAGACGGATCCGGACATAAAAATAGAACAGTCCATTTGACAAAAATATTCTCGTAAGCGGAAATTAATATTATTTACAACTTACGCAATTATTACTGACCATTCATCACTTCAATGCTTTTACGGAAGTGGTAAACTGGTACAACCCAGTCAATACTACCTGATTCATCGAAACGACATATAATACAGATTATTTGATATCTAAATTTTGTCTCATTTTATTAATGGTTATAATTAAATTTTTAATCTATATAGATATCTATACACTCTAAATTAATGTCGCTAATCGTAAGCACTATGTAATCGAATACGATAACTTAATTCAATAAATCTGTGACTTGCTTCGAAAGGGGCCATGTCGGTTTTTCCACCTTTTTTTGGCTATTTCTCCGCAAACTTGGGTTATCTTCCGAATTCTAAAGGAACCTTTAGATTTCGAGAGAGGATCGATTTTCGGGGTCCAATATTAACTAGAAAAAAAATTAATACTAGAAAATGGCTTTTCTTAAAACTAAAACTAGCTAAAATGAGCAAGTTATACATTTGCCTTATGAAATTTGAAAAAAAAACTGACATTGGCCCTTTTAGAAGTAAGCTACAGAAATAAATAAAGATCGGTAAGACCCTATCAGTCAATTTGTTAATTATCTACTAACAAAATTCCCCTTCAAAGTGGCTTCCAGCGGACAAACTCTTTCTTTTCTGCTGTGTTTTTTTTTAAGAAAATAAATTCAAATTGAATAGTATTAATAGGCTTGCGTCTGCGTGGTAGAATTTCAGAACCCGGCTTCGAGTGCATGTCTGACGCCACGCCATATGCGCAGCACCACAATAAACATCTGTGGACGTGGAATTTCAAACCAAGCTACCGTTGTAATTCGGATTCGAATTCAAGAATTCGTCACAAGATGTCGCCACTTTCGTCAGCAGATCGGATGTATTCTCCTAGGTATAACTGCAACGAATTTGTGAATATGTAGTATCTCTCCGGATATGGAAAGATTGACGGTAATACATAGTTATATCAAGCGGCTATATATTACATTATATGACGTCATTGCCTGTCTCGGTTAATTTGTCCCGGTGACTAGCTACACTGGGTGATAGTGGATCCGAGGAAGGTGCTATTTTTGGAATCAGTTCCTATTGGATTTATAAAATGGTCACTAACACTAACTTGGCAAAGCCGAACCAAAAGCCTGCAGGGCCTAGCAGCAAAAACCTGCGGAGCGGGTTTTTAACTGCTAGTCAAGTTTTAATCTCTCTGCTAATGCTCTTCAAGACAAATTTCGTTTTGCCGAAGTATTTTTCATAGCAAAAAAGTGATTTTCGCAGAGCCATTTCACTTGGAAGTCCCACTTCTCAAAAAAGTCAGTAATGAGTAATGATATTAAATTTGTGTTTACAGAAAAAATCATTGTTATGAAATTATGTAAAAATTTAAGAGATAGGAGAGTTAATTGGCTTAATTAAAAATATTTTCTTCGATAAACAATAATTATGAACTCATTCACAGGTCTACGTGTGTGGGCGAAAATGTTTATGATTAAGTTGACATGGGTGGTACAATTCATCCGATTGCGGTTTGAAGTGAAAATTCACGCGATAACCTTATTTAAATACAAAATATCGAAATATATTTACTAAAAAACATTGACGCAAAGGAAGTAAATAGTGAGTAAAAGCATATTGATAATAACCAAAAACAAAATAAAGACCAGTAATTACCGATAGTTATGAGATGTAGTGTCTACTGCCTAACCCATCATGAGGAAACTAAAGTAGCAATCTTTGAACGCTAAATACTTCCACTCAAATGTTTAAACCTACGCTACAAAATGATCCCACATAATTAAAATGAACCATGAACGCAGAATCTAGTAGAGTATAATCGTAAGTTCTATAGACTAAAGATTGCGATTGGCTTGCCATATAGGGATCATTCCAGGCGATAGAACATTCGAAAATCTGAAATTTGGAAATCATGACCAAATTGGTGCCCTAGGGGAAGTGAAAGGCAGACCGAGGAAGAGGTTGAATCAGGATGAAAAAGCCTGAGAATTGGAGAACAATGGGTACGGACCAGAGCTGGTTGAGAACATTTATTTATTTATAGAGGAGGCCAAATCCCACGCTAGGATGCTTGGTCTTGATGATTAGGATGACGTAAAAGAAAACACGATATCAGTCATTTATTATGAAAAACAAAATATAGGTACAAATATCATCTTGAACACGCAAGCGTCATTCATCATTTCGAATCCGTACAATATCGCTTCTTGGGGAATTACAAAACAAATAAAAATACAAAACAAATTCTTACGTTTTCTAAATTTTAAAATGGGTATTCCAGCAATTATTTTGAACTACAATACTATTTTAAACGACATGAATATGCTCAAACTTTCAAACTGAAGAATTTTCACTGACTTGGTATTTCTAAATAAAATTCTAAATGATTTAGTTGATAGACCGGTATTGCTTGAATTGATAAGCTTCCGAATTCCACTTCGTAATACCTACTAGAAGTCAGGATTTATTTCAGGGCAGAAATTCTGGGACCGTATGTATTCCTCTTTGCCCAGAATACTAATGGAGGGAAACAATTATACCAAGTCAGCGGACATCTTCAATTTATCTTTAAAAAAATATAAAATATTGTTATTGAGGCAGTTCGGTTATGTACAATAAATATATATTTCCAACTATGTATGTTAAAGCCCCGAAAAAGGGCGTTTATTAATAAATATATAAATAAATTACTTGTTTGTAGGGTGGTACTTCAAGAGGCGAAATTGAACAAACGTTAAATCTTTCTTATTCTGAAAAACGTTGATCTAATTTGGATTTTTTTAAATTTCAAGGATATTATTGACTCACCTTCTTTGCTACAACTAATCCAAACATCCTCTCCCGTAAACTCCGAAGTAATTAATTGCAGTTCCTCAATCAACACTATTATTATGGAGACAATTCTACCTTGTTGAGAATGTCAAGACTTACCAACGAAAGAATTGAATTTTTTGGTGTCTAAATGATTTTCGTCAGTCGTTACGGGCTCAATTCTAGGACCTTATAGAAACCTTGTTGAGGCTTTGACTTGAAATTATCTTCCTTAGACATGACATTTTGGTCTTATATGCCATTGCTCTACTCTCGTATAATGAATGTGCTATCCTTTGGCTATCACCTTTGTTTTTTTTTCAATTCTTGTGTAGTTGTATTGTTAACGGACAATTTGTCCGTAAAATAATAAATGGATCTATGGGTCACGGAAAGATGATAAATCAGACCTCTTTGTTTACCGCATTTAGTCACTTACACTCCCACGACTGGCAATAATTCAGAAAACAAGTCCATCAATCTAACTTAAAACCAATTAAAATTTGCACAATGACTTGATACTCGTACTGTTCGGGTGACATATTAAAAATTGCCTACCATAAATCTTCAAATAGGTGTCAATCACAGATATTGAAGTAACCTTCAACATCTACAATTATGTGAACTTAATTTGAAACTTTATTTGGTTATGCTTTATCTTTGTATGTTTTTAGTTTTATATGTATGGTTTCGTTGAACAGCAAGAAGGATCTAGAATTTTCTTTTAAGCACTTGACTGAGATGTTGACTTTGATGATCCATATGCTAATGACTTATTTCAATTGTTGCAGTTCGCAGAGGTGTGACGGAGATATCTTGGCTGTACCAATTAAACATTGTAGAGATAATATGGGGAACAAAACGAGCGCAGTGTAAGTAGCCGGAATTTAAATTTTTTTTTTGTGCTTTACAGATTAATATAATTCTTTAAACGAAAACTTTTACAGTAATATATCTATATATTTTAGAGTTCTTGTCCAAAATGACTCTTGAAACCTTCAAGGCCAATGTTGAAAATGAAAAGAGACCAAGTTACATCATTTAGCAGCACCATATCTCTTGTCATGCTATGCTGGACCAGAACATCTGTTCTGACGTGTGGAATACAGAGCAAGTCGTGATGACGACCCTTGCGGTAGTTGTAAGGTACGAACAATTTGGTGACCTGAGAACTCAGAATGAAATCAACTCAGAACCTCCTCAGAAAAGTCATTAAAAGTGATGATAAAAAGATACAAAAATTGGTTAAATAGGTAGGTTAAGGATTATTTTTAAATTATTTTTTCAAAATGACTTTTCAAAGAGGTGTTGAGTTGACTTGATTCTGAGTTGGCATGGAACCGAACAATTTATAGCATTCCAAGAGGTATGGGCTGTCAATTTAATAGTTTATAATTTTAAAAGCTGTTACTGAGACTTTCGTAGGCCTTTCCTTTTTTTCTGAGGAAAATTATTTTCTCCAGGGCCTCCTGTGTGGGGGTTAATGTAAAAAAAAAACAAATAAATACAGGCAGGAAATAGCTAGCATAGGATTGAACTCGGGACGCCACGGTGGGAACACGACTCCTAACCGGACCTTACTTACCTATCATCTTCGACAGGTATTTCATAGTATCGAACTCGTGACAAAACAATGACGGAATTTAAGATTTTATTAAAACTGCACGAATTTAAAAGCGTTTGTTGGTTTTAAGAGATCCCCTGAAAAAAAAACTAATGCCCTTTCATCTTGTAGGTATTGTGACTCACTAGAATTAAGAACTAAATCAAAATTTAGATAATAAATTGGTTAAATAAAAGGCCAAACCGGAAAATACAGATGATTTAATCGCGGTCGATCCGCAAAACATAAACTAATAATAAGAATAATTTCTAACTAATATTTATTTCTTCTACGTGACTTGGCCTACTTTAGCATACCGCTCGCCAAACATTCCCATTGGGAATATATGGCGAACGTTATGCTGAAAAAGCCAAATCATGAGAGTGCAAGCGACAGCCCTATAACGGGGATTCCCTCGAATCGAGACAACATGAAATGTAAATATCCGGCCATTATAATAAGTGCATCGGTGCGTCGTGAATTTAATTCGCGGTTATGACGTCATCGGTTTCCGGCTATGACGAAAGTGTTGCAATTCTAGGGCATCGTTGGAATGTCTCCCGTCGGGGAATGTTGGGATCAGTGGTTTCCAAACGAAAACCTTTTTCCATAATATAATTAATTCTCGGTAAATTGGATTCGGAGTTATACCTACCTACCATGAAAACGGTGTCTATCTATTTATTATATCTATTTATTATATATATATATATATATGTGTATTATATGTATGTACATTAGGTAAACATGGGAAGGTAAATTATTGACCATTAACAGGAAACCGGGTAGCGTTTACCCATACAAACCCAATTTCCTCTCTGGATTTTGACACTAGTACAAATATTTTTTGATATAATTAGCGTATCTTTTGCTTTTTTGATAAGTTACTTCTTATAGAAGTTAGAACCATCCCAAAATCGTTAAAATTGCCTATTTTGAACGCCTTTAACATAAAATCATTTCTTCTAAAACAGTTAATAAAAAATCTTAAAAATCGGTCCATTTTGGAGGAAAGAAACGGGGAATACAAAAGTTCAGTTCATGATTTAATTTAGGTATTATCAGCCTAAGGTGCAGTTGTCTCTCTCGCTCAGTATTCGGAGGATTAAAAGAGCGACAGTAACAGCAACAATTTGGTAAAATACCTATTGTTCAAATTTCTCTGCGACCGGGTTTCCTCTTACGCATTTGGTCTGCCTGTAAATTTGTCTGTACCTACGTTACGTTTACGTTTCAATATGGTGGCCGTTTTAATGGTTCAGTGAAGGTTATTTTTCTAAATGGTAAATAGTCGTGTTTATTGAACTTTCTTATTTAAATAAATACTTTAGGTGAAGGAATTTTGAAAAAAAATAATTGTCATTGAGATAGTGGCGTTTTGATATAGAGTAGGCTATATCAATTTCCAGTGCTCCAACTACTCCTATTCAAAAAAAAATCACGTCGATCAGTCGCTCCGTTGCGACGTGAAAGAAGGACAAACAAACACACTTTCGCATTTATAATATTACTTGGGGTATATATATTTTTTAAACAAAATCGAAGGTTTGGCGACCGCTGTGGATGTGTTCATGTTTGTTTACTGAACTTAGTCCTTAGGTTAATTGATATTTTCCCACATTTTCCTGCACATTAGAATCGAAAGGTTTCAAAAGAATTCATTTCGAATTCGAAGTTAGATATTACTAACACAAATCAATTAGACCTCTACCATTTTAAACATCATTCGATTGTTAAAAAGTTTCGATTATTACCATCGGGAGATAATGCTGTAGGTATCTTGATCTGATATAAATGTAAAAAAATTCGACGTCTATCTCAAAAACAAAGGTACCTAATACAGTAAATAAGAGAAATATGAGATGAGATCACAGAATTTCTAAGATTGACGAGAACTCCTAAAATGGCGTAACCATCATCTTAGGAGATTAATTATTCCGGAATACCGACGAGTTCGCCCAACAAATCACTCACAAAAATAATAACGTTCCGTGAATCATAAACCAACGAGGAGATTACCAAAACCGCTATAAATCACGGAGACGTTAGATAAACAATGAAAATGAATTAAAACAAAAATTCCAAGGGTCAACACCGGGTGCTAACCACAAATGAATGAGGTTAAAAATACTTTATTGGTTTGAATTACTTCGACCTATATTTGCTAAGGATATTTATTATTACTCTGAAGCAACGATGGTTTGAAAAATCAGTGTATCGGGTGGGCGAGGGAATTTATGATTAACGAAAGTAGGTGATAAATTAGTTTTTTTTATGTGACGTAACCCACACTAAAGTTCCTATTGCCGTAGTCAGTGGAACTATGATAATGTTTGGGGAATGTTGTAAAGGCTGAATACTTGATAGGTACTAGGGGGAGTACGTGGTGGAAAGTACCTGGCTTTTGAAACCGGGTCACAAAATACATCAAGAAATAATTTAAATAGAGGGGGAAAGGTTGGGAATCACCAGACTATTGAAATCATCATCATCATGAGCGAACACGCCCTAGAGTACAAGCTGCCGAAATGAGGTACTTGAGAGGAGTGGCAGGGGTTACGAAATGGGATCACATAAGAAACACGACGATCCGAGACGATCTGAACATTGAATCACTGCTACTCTTCATAGAAAAATCACAACTGACACGTTTGGACACGTACTAAAAATGTCTGATGACCTAATTTCGAGGAAAATGCTGAGTGTGATTCCAGAGGGTAGACGTCCAAAGGGTAGACGTCCAGTGGGCCGCCCCAGTTGGGCGAGGCAACTCAAGAAACTGTGAGGAGAGGATGGGACTGCCATGGATGGAGGCCGAACAATCAGCACAAGACAGGGACATATGAAGGAGCCTTGTCGATGCAATGGGTCCCCAAGCCGAATAGGATAAGGGGTATAATATTTTCTATCGAGGTAAGGGAAAGATTGGAAAGTACCTGCATAGCTCTAGAAATCTGGTCATCAAATATTTTCTATCGAGGTAAGGGAAAGATTGGAAAGTACCTGCGTGGCTCTATAAATCTGGTCATCAATTATTTTTTTTTTAACGAGGTAAGGGAAAGATTGGAAAGTACCTGCATGGCTCTAGAAATCTGGTCATCAAATATTCTCTATCGAGGTAAGACAAAGTTTGGAAAGTATCTGCATGGCTCAAGAAATCTGGTCATCAAATATTTTCTATCGAGGTAAGGGAAATATTGGAAAGTACTAAGTAGAGGGGGGAGGTTGGGAAGTAACTGGATCAACATATTTCGATTTTCGATGGTCCTCAGAAATGAGGAAAGGACTCAAAAATAATGGTTCAAAGCCTTAGCACTGGTAGCCTAGATATTATCAATAATAGCTACGCCCCGACTACACCCGCGTGAACGCCTGCGGAATTCCTTCATTATCGCGAGCGTGTCGTAATTTGTCGCAGGGTCAATGGCATTAATGTGATTCACACTCCAAAGCAAAACTGTCTATAACGCGTTCTGAGAAAAAAATGAATACCTACTTTAGTCTTTCTAGTGGCCTTGCTTCCAATAAGATCCGTCTTACATCCGCAGCATTCAAATTACGAGAGCCCGCACAGGTACCTAGATAGGTACCGGAATATTTTAATAATATAGTAGATACCTGATTAGAATCTGATTACAAACTCGTTGGGTGGCAAAGATTTCGTCGAATGAATGAATTGACGTCATTCTCGCAAGTGTATAACGGGGAATCTTCCCGCATAACCTACCCAATGTTCCCATGATGTCTAAATGCATTTTTAACGTACACATTGCCGTCATCTGGTGGGATTCCAAGGGTTTCCGGAAACCCTTCGTTCGATTTAAAATTTTCAGAAACCTGCCGTTTGTAATGTTTACAAGGTATTTATATGGTTACATCAGAACCACGAGCGGTAAGTCTTTAGCTGCATGGTTTTTGTAACTACAAAACGTACCTACCTATAATATGATTATTAAGGAAATTGAAGACCACCGCGAAAGCGTGGTGGATAGATAGGACTCTCAGTATCGCCCAGGAAAAAGACCAAAATTCAGAATTTAAAAAAAAGGCGCTTGAGATTAATTTAGCCATACTTAGTGACCAGATCTGAATACCCAGGTAAGGGGTCGTCCATTAATCACGTGAGGCTCGAAAAGGGGGGGGGGTTCAGAAAAATTCACGAAATATCACAAGGAGGGGGGGGGGGGGGGTGTAATAAGATATCACGTGTATTTATTTTTCGTTGAACGCACGATTTCTAAACCAAACAGCGGCGCGTGGTCTTGACTCACCGTTGCCAGGCAACGATTTCCCCGCGCGTTGCGACAACCGCTCGGCTCACCAGTCGCCAGTAAGTCTGTGATTTTGACGCCGAATACATGCGTAAACAATATTCTGAAAATTTCAATATACTTTGTAATAAAAAAATACACGTTTTGTAAAAAATAAACGTTTTTGGAAATAGAGGGAGGGGGGTAGTCTAAAACCTCATCACATATCACCAGGGGGGGAGGGGGTTAAAAGGTTGCTTAAAAACATCACGCGATTAATGGACGACCCCTAACTTCTTCTCACCTTTCCAATTCTCACTTACTTTAGCCTCTCAACATTCCCCGAATTGGGGATGCCATAGTACCATTGGCTCCGAACACTTGGGACTTTTACGCAGTATAAACATAAGAAAAACGCACATTTCAAATGAGAGAGTAACAATTTTTTGTAGACTAGCTCAGATCCGTGAAAAATCGCGGGATAATCTGAATTCTTCTTTCATCATCAGTTCCAATTATGAAAATGACAATTAAAATAATTATATTTTCAGCCATTGAAGAAAATACGACTCTCAACGAAAATTTGAAATAGAAAAATAAAAACGACCGTCTTTTTCCGATTTTTCCGTTTCAGATTTTTCGTTTGAGTCATTAATATTGTCTTCATGGATTAAATATTATAATTTAAGATTTTACACATTAAGTTATTCAAAAATAAAAAAATAAATTTCCGCTAAAATGTTATATTAACTTAATCGCTTGTCTGAATTCTTCATTCAACCCAAATCCGAGTTCTAGAGTTCATCGAACCAGAGTTACGCACTAGAAAACACAATCAAATTAGTATTTTTGATGATGATGATTGCTTGAAATTTGCTATAACCTTCCTATATAGGATTTGTGGAAAGGTAGGTCAGTACATTAATTGTTTAAGTTATGAACCATATATTGTTTAAGTTATTATTGAATTAAATTGTTTAATAAGTTATATCATGAACCATCAATTGTTAACTAAGTTATATCATGAACCATCAATTGTTTAAGTTACATCATGAACCTTCATTGTGCTACATTTAGGTAGTATGTATTTAAAAATAATATATAATATGTATGTGGAACTTTCTCGAACACACCCACCTTGCATGTCATACGCCATCTATGTATATTCTGAGAAATGCTAAAATTGAAAAATGGGTCCTGGTCCATTCAGGATGCAATTATCATCTTGTTAGTAGTTCATTATTGAAGCAGGTACATAAACATGGCGCACAAAATTAATTGTAAATACTTTTTATCTCTTATTTGGCAAGTCACGATTCATGATGACCGCATTGTTGCGCAATTGAAAAGCAAACAGAGATGGATTTAACAGGACACATTTTTAACAATAGAGAGATGAAATACCTCAGTAGCGAAGGCGCGTGTTCAATTATTGCACGTATTTTGGTAGAAACGCCGAATTTTGACAGACTTTTTTAGCGTAAAGTACCTAAACTTTTTTTAAAAAGCGAAATTTTTCATTTATGGTATCTACAATAAGTTCGGCAATATGTAAAATTAAAGTAAAAATGCTTCAGTCTGTCTTCCTAAAACCCTTAAACGGTGAGGTCACGAAAAGCCATAAATTAGGTATGTATGTTTTTTCGACACCTCGTGTAAAATCAATTTTGCACGAGTTTTCCTGTCTGGAATTCACAGGACAACTGGCTGAAACCCCCAGCGTTGCCCGGGTTTTATTCTGCTTTGTTTGTCCCTTCAAAAATTAGGCGTATTTTGTCAGTAGGTAAAAATATTTCCGATTTGCAATAAAATCCAAATAAATGCAGTATTCGTGAACATATCCGAAAGCTAAAAACTGTTTTCGAAAGGTAATGAAATAGCTTGCAAACTTTAAAAAGTTTTGAAAATGGCGCCCATTACTTTTTTTCTAACTAAAATTACTGATAACGAAAAAATCAAATTTTTGTGTTCCCCATTTTTCTCCTCGAATACTGGACCGATTTTATTTTTTTTTACCAACTACATAAGAAGAAAATAATATTCTGTGTTTTACATTTTGCTTTTTTAAAAAATACGCTGTCAAGTTTGTACACTGAAAGTCTGTTAATGGCGTTCAAACCAGGAAATTTTAATGATTTTTGGAAGATCTTAACTCTTTTAAGAAGTAACTTATCAAAAAAAGCAAAACGTACCGACACGCTAGTGGTCGATATCTAAATTATATTAAAAAAAAACATTTGCACTAGTATCAAAATCCAGAGAGGAAATTGAGGAATACGTTTGTATGTAAAAAACGTCGCCCGGTTTACTAAAGGGTTGTATAAAGAGGATTGGGATGGTTTTCCGAAATTTAATGTTAACCTTCCTGTTATTTTGAAGGTCAAGAGTACAAAATTTTATCAGCCTCGGAAAATTATTTGTATACATAGTAGATTTGTATGCAAATCAAATAAATCCACGCTGCCCGCCAGTCACTCATCCTTAAATACAGAAGTAATGTAATATATTTCCAGCTCGCGACGTTATTTACATTGAGAATTTTTAAATATTCGCACTGACAAAAATAAGACAAGACTTCAAATCTTTTGTTGCTTACCCATTTTTCGGTTGTACAATAGAAAAAAAAATCAACTACACTCCGTCAGTAATGGTATTTATTTTAGGGCGTCGAATTGTATTTATACCTGCTAATTATTAAAATAAATAGATGAGGTTATGATAGTTTTCGTTGTGATGAATTATTCAAAGGCTACCCCTCTTCCAAAATTTCAGAATAAAGCCAGAGTAAATGGCTTTTTTCCAAACCCAGGGCCCACATATTACCGCAACAAATAACTTATATGTATAATTAAACCGGAATTCGGCATTTTTGCATTAATTTTCTTTCTGTGAGAGCTGCGAATATATCGAAGAATTCTGAGAGCAGAGAATGCAAATAAAAAATAATCGGTGTTCATAAATGTAACAAGAAAAGTGCGTGTTTACGTTGAACATCTGCCGAGAGCAATTTGCATCTGGTTTCCCTAGAAATTTGAATAATGCACCATAATGCCTGAGGGGGCGCGGCGCTAATTACCGGGAACGGCGAGAATGTAATCAACAAAATTAACCCATTTCAGCAGGAATGCACCTCCCCCAGTCCACCCGGCCGAAGGATATTGTATCACCTCGTTAATCTAAATCGATTTAGCCGGCGTGTACGATAAATAAGCCGGCATTCATTCAGAGACGTCATTCGTTCAAAACGCGCGCGCAGTACACTACACGCCTCTGTCGGCAAAGGAGGGAGCTGTAAAACTGATTACCATTCATTTTTACCTTCAATCTGTCAGTTTTCCTTGTTTCGAGTTCGAGTTTACCGGCGAAAATAAACTAAATAATAATATATATCGAGTGAATCATTAAATAATTCCTGTTGAGGCGAGACTTCGATATTTATAAACACATTCCACGCGAGTTTTCATTCAAACATTGTGCAGTTTTCCGCGGAAGCTTTTAGTTTTGACTTTTCTATTATCTGAAAAAGTAAGTGAAGTGACCAATATTTTTAACTACATCATAATTCAATAAAGTAATGCAACAATATTCGGAAACAAAGTCATCATTGAATTACTTCAAAGGACTTTTAATAAAACTAAATAAAAGCTCATTTTAACATCCCCCTCGAAAGTGATAATTATTAATTTATTGAAAGCTTTTTTTAACAGTGTTTTTGTATCTGCATAAATAACAAACAATACAATTAATTGTTACTACTTTCCATAAAGTAAAACTGGAACGAGATATATTGCTTTTCTCTGCTCATTTCAATAAATTCCAGTGTAACAAAAACCTACTGTTATTTATTGCAGAATGCCAGTTATATTTAAATTGTTCAACGCGTTTGGCATTTTTAATGTATTCTGTGATGTTATCTTCAGACTCCTGATAAAAATCTACATTGACCGGACCAACTCAATGTTCTTTGAAAATATATACCATACAAGGTTCGATCATCGAGGGGGTACAGCGGTGATTGGTTATAAGTTTGTGACGTAACTTGAAGTCCATTATCCGCTGGGAGATTTGAATTTACTGCAATACAAGTAGCGTCAAGCGACTCTGAATGCATTTTCGAATGATATATTTATAATACGTTAGTTTATACCAATATTATTATGTATAAAACTAGTATTCAGAATGAAATGGAAAAAATCCTGGAATACTTGCAGTGTTACTTCCATTTTGATGATATAGATTCGAGATTATTATTGCCTTGAACATTGATAAATATCATGGTACTTGTTTTCTGACAAATAATGTCAATTTTTCAAATTGAAAGTCTCTCATTTAACAAACTATCATAGTCAGGATACGACGGAAAGTTTTGAGAATAATTGAATAAATAATAAATGACAGATTCACAGAGGAGATAATTCAAAACAAACAAAATATTATCAGGTGCAATGTACTTAATAGAGACAATGTCCGATTATGAGGAGATCTTTTGTTTCGGGTAAAGGTGGTCAATATTCCTGTAGCGGTTACATGGAAACGGTTCATTTGCTAACACTGGAACTGTAGATATTTTTTCTCTGAGGAACAGGTTGATATATTGCCCAGTTTATTAACACATTGTGATCGGGCAGTTTTCGGCCGCGTATCGTGCTGGTAACGGGTGATTTTTCGCGTAATTTCGCGCTAACGTAGACCTCTAGAAAAATTGCGATAACTTCAAAAATATTTGTTTGATTTCAATAATTCTTTTTGCAAATTATTTATTTTATTTCATTTTATTTTATTATATTTAGAAATGTATTCTTTATCGTTAAACTAGTGCAGAATTGCACATAAAGCAGGAAAGTTATGAAAAAATTAATATTTACACTACCTCGGTACCTACCGTACACCCCATCTATTGTTCTCAAAAGGTTTTTACCTGCATGGCTACAACCCTACAGAGGCTATATAGCGAAAACTCAAGTATATTGGAACCCGCATTTTAACGTGACCCGCGCTCCACTAACAATCTATCAAAAACGTATAAATACGTGTTCCGCTCTCTAGCATTAATTTGCTAAACACGTATTAATACGTGATCAGATTACAATGTGTTAAGAAATCTAATCAACTTGGGTGGATCAACTAATCTAACTAAAGTGTTTTAACAACTTCTAAATATAGCTTTGTGTATTTTTAGGTTCCGAAGACTGGGAACGAGCAACGTAAACATTGTGAAGAGGACCTTTCAAGGACAAGCCATGGAGTGGCCATTCTCGGGGCACCTGCCCAAACAACTCAACGTGGGAGATAAGATTGAGATTGAAGGCACCATCGCAGAAGATGCAGAAATGTAAGGAGAAATTCAGATTTGTATTGTTCTTCCTAACAGGCAAAAAACATTGAAAAGTGGGCAATGTGGGATATTTGTAGAAGGCCTTCAAAAGTAGATTCACAATGTACCTATGAAATAATTTCTTATGTGAGAAAAACTTCTTTAATGTGAGTTTCAAATAAGAAAAGTTTTTTCAATTTTAAATTTATCTCCACCATTTTTTCTTATTTATTGTTGTTATCAAGTTTAATTTAGTTTTTTTTTGTATTTAATAACATTATTATTAATTTTTTTAAAATAAATTATTTATTAACTAGTTCTGCAGGGTAATTATTATTATGCATGACAGTTGTTTCGCCTTCCAATTAGTTTTAATAATAATAATAACTGCACAACAGAACTTGTTAAATAAATGTTTTTATCTTTCTAAAATTGCTCCATAGCTCATGATCGAAATGATGTTGCGAGCTCAAATTGGTTTGTTGACCTAAAAATTTCAGATACAAAATCTGTTCAAATTTGATGACGCCAGAGCTCACCGTTTATTGTGACGTGCAAACTGATTTTCTGCTCTATATCTTTTGTATTAAAAATAATTATATTGATTTCATCAGATTCAGGGAAATTTTAATGTTTCATATTTTCTTTTATCGCTATCAGGTAATAAAATTCTAATCAGAAAAACATGAAACATATTTGCATTGGCGTTCGTCCCTTCAATTCTTCTAGGAATTCTATTTCTTGGCATGCCGTCATGCATATCTTCAAAAAGATAAATATAAATACTACAGTTATAGTACTTATACTTTGGTTGTGTGATTAATAACACGAGAAATCTGGAAACCAATCCTTATAAAGTCCAAAACATTGTTATGTATAACGTCATAAAGTATGAATAAACAAGGGTGTCACTATCAATTGTTTCCTGCGTTAATCAAATATTAATTCAAAAGATAACAATAAAATCAACTATCAGTTCTAAAAATTTAATATGAGGAATATTAATTTCAAAATTGTTTGTAATGATAATGCAATTGCTCCCAGACAATCTAGTTCCTGTCTGATACGTAATTCATTCATGACGAGGTGATTCATTTGCTATTAAAACAGGTAGGGGAAAACCACAAAATACTTGCACATTGAATGTACTATCGTCTGTTTATTTACTAAAAGCAATTGAAAGGAAAGGTTCATATTTGGTCATAATTTTAATGGATAAAAAATTACAGTAAATTATTGAATTAAATAATGATTACAATAATAAAACAGGATATCCTACTTCCTGAAATCAATCATCTATCTGTCAATAAAGAAGAGTGTATGTGGCAAGCGGGCAGCGTCAATCTGATTTTTATACAAATCTACAGTTTTATTCCGAGATTGATGAAATTTTGCACACTTGATCTTCAAATTTTCAATTTGGGAGGCGGGAATGGGTACTGCCGCCCCGGATAACCAACACCTCTGCCATAGGTCACCCCAAGTGGTTCGCTACATTTGGTGATTTTGCAGGGGTGCCCGGGTTCATGGGGTGAGGTTTGTATAGGTCTTGGAGGCGGATGACCAGGACACTGAACCCCAGATTCCTACCCACCACTTAAACCCTTTTCCTTTCCAGAACTCTCCTCCCCTTCCTTTCCTTAAAATAAAAAACCTCCACACAGCATCCCCAAAGATGTCATAGGCCCTGAGGGAAATTATTTTCCGAAGGGCCTCCTGTGTAAAAAAAAAGAAAAAACAAAAGGAAGGTCACTGCCTACATAAGATTTCGTAAAACCAACCCATTCCTTTTTCTCACCCTTAAAACAAATTTTTTATACTTAATTCAATTCAATTCATTCACAAAAAAATAAAATAAAAATTTCAAATTGTTTTTAAAGTAGAGAAAATATTAAAATTCAAGCATATTTAAGCAATTTAACTAACTAACCATCATGCCCGCAGGGGTAGGCAGAGAGGATGGACCGCCAAACAACTCGGTCCTGGAACACACTCTTTGCTTCACTCACATTCATACATCGTCTCATGCATACTCTTCTATTATTCTGACTTTTGACATGGCCCGACTCAAGTATCTGATTCACTTGATCGTGCCATGTCTTCCTCGGGCGTCCCCGACTTCTTCTACCATTCACATTTGCATCATATGTACTCCTTGCACTACTCTCTTCGTTCATTCGCTCTACATGCCCAAACCATCTGAGCTTTCTTAATCTTACTCATTATGCTTACATCAGCCTTACATTCTTTGCGGATCTCCACATTTCTCATACGATCATACATGGTTTTACCACACATACGCCTCAGGGATCTCATTTCAACAGCATTCAGTTTACTTTCATTCTTCCTCTGCCAGTTCCATGCCTCACTGCCATACATCAGGGTTGGTACCAGGACTCCATTGTGGACTGCATTGTGCCAACGGCAGTCCTCCATTCATGGAGTCCTCCATTCAGTCCTTCATCAATGCAGTTAGCAATTTAAGCAATTTAAACAATTCAAACAATTTAAACATCAATGAACAACTTAAACATCAATGAAGCACAATCAGACTAATGAAATTTTGCACACTAGACTTTCAAAATAAGAGGAAAATTTGTTACTTTCTACATATGATTTTGAAAAACTCTGTTTATTCGGCGATGCAGGGGACTCCAGCTGGCCAAATAATTAAGTTGAATCAATATCAAAAATGTTATACATTATAATGTATGTTTTTGGTAATTACAAACCTTGGAAGAGATTATTTTAATTTTATCTTTAATTTGTAAATTAGACAAACAAATTTCACATGCTTATAAATTTTATGATTTAAAAAAAAAAACTAAACCTAGAAATATGGAAAAAAATAAAAGAAATATAGATTGATTTATTGGCCCTAAATCCCAGTAAGCTTGTATATGTTTCGGTATTAATATTCAGAAGGATGATTTTTTTTAATGAGCGCAGGCGCGAATTCAAAACCAAACGCTCGAAATTCTCCATCTTTCAAGGCCATTTTTTTTGTAAATACGCCATTGTTCGAGCGTTTAACGTATAGTTATATCGTCCAAACCAATATTCTTCGATCGACGCTATAATTTTGAGCCGATTATCAAACAAATTTATAAACTAAAATGTTATAGTAACATCTAGCTTGTCAAAATGTATGCTTAAACCTAAATCTATCTTGGCAGTACATTCTCTGAGTCTATCTTTATTACTCCAAAATAAAGGCTTTAACTAAAGATATTGAAATATAAGGAGATTGGCTATCGGCAGTTTTTACTGGGTGGGACTTTGCTTCCGGTGTCGCCGATATTTTGAACCAATACTATTGCACACATTAAAAAAATCAACTAATTGAACGAATTCTTTCCGTATTCAAACTATATTGTTAACCAATACTACCGCACAACTTCGAAAAATCAACTAAGTTCCGTATTCAAACTATTCCCATAAGGTAGTTGTTCCGGCGACAGTTAGGCGGATATCACAGCATATCTCCTTATATTTCAATATTTTTGGCTTTAACACTCCTATCAAAAGAATTTCGTAATGCTTTCCTAATGTAGAAAAGTCTTTAAAATAATTAACAATGTCATTACATTAATTTCAGATTTACAATTAACCTCGTCTGTGAGCACGACCTGTCCTCGAAGCCCCACAACGTCGCCTACCACCACAAGATGATGTTTCAAGAGAACAGAACCATCCTGAACAGCAAACACAATGGCTCCTGGCAGGATGAAGAGAATAGCGAAGAAGCTTATGTTTCACCAGGTAATTAATTCCAACAGTAAGGCGATGATTTGTTAATTTTTAATTAGTTTATACCTGTATTGGATTAATTGATTTAAAAACCTGCTTTATGAGCATGTTCACTAAGCTTAAATTTGGAAGCTTTCTATTTCGTGCCATAAATAAGAATATAAATTTGGAAAATAAATTATTTTACAGTGAAACCCTCTTATAAAGTTTTCCAAAGGAACTGGCAATTTTGTGGTAAAACTTTCATTATTTAGCCATTCTTTAATTTCAGTCTTCAAGGGAAAGAAGAAAGAACCGAAGAAACAAAACTTATTATTTTGGAATTTTATAAATGGTTTTCACTGTATTGTGTTTTCGATGGCGGCTTTAAGGTTAAGAACCTCGCAATATCTACTATCGCTTCATACTAACCAATGAAAAATATATTTCGTTATCAGGTACCTCTGTTGGCTCTACTATTTGCTTACACCAAACAAATGCCAGTGATTTTTCTAAATCAACAGAAGAGTTAAGCTGATTGCGGAGTATAAAAATTATGAATTAATTATTTCTCAGAATTTCTAACTAACCTATCTTTTTAGATGTATCGGAACTAACTAACCTTCACACCGTTTCACAGAAGGGATAGGCAAAGAGGACAGATTCCCACTAACACACTGTCTCAGCACACACTCCTTGCTTCATTCACAATCGTGCATCGTCTCATACATACTCTTTCGGTTATTCGAACTTTTGACTAACTGCAACTCAAATATTTTAATCAGTTCATGAATGTCTTCCTGGGGTGTCCCAGACTTCTTCTACCATTCACTCATATTTTCTCCTGGTGCATATGTATTCATTCTCCATTTTATGATCTAACATTCTAATGACAATAACACCATCGTAAAAAAGTAAGGTTCCATAACACTCATTGATTTTTTTGAACATTTTCTTTTAAAATAAACTCACTGCTAATACTTGGGGACACAAACTGTTCGTGCACAACCTATCCTACGATGAGAAATCCTCCCACTTAACAAGTTGAAATGCTTGATGACTAACAACCTAACAATGCGGCGAGACACATTATGCTAGAACTATTGCTGGAGTGGTGCCTTGGTAAATGGAGTTTTATTTATAAATTTATTTATTATTTTATTTTCCTTGTTTTAATGGACGGGCATACATTACAGCATTTGTTCCAGGTGAACGCTTCCGCTTCTTGATGGTCATCATGGAAGAGAGCATCTTAGCCTATTGCAACGATGTCCACCACAGCTCCTTCACTCACCGTCTCCCCATCGAGGAGATCAGATATGTTCAAATCTGGCACGGACTCGGACAAATTGAATCCATGAAAGTTACATTTGCATAATTTCTGCTAGATTACTGCCAGCTTTAGAATACGAGTTCCTAGACATCGCCATATGTTTATAAAGGTCCAAAAACTGATATGCGCAACAATCAAATTTAGAAAGATATACATATATTCCATTGCGTAATTGCAGTGCTTGCAATCTAATGGCGATAAGGAGTGTATCCTTAGTGGAAATACAGTAAAAGTGTCTGAAAACGATTCTCAAATTTGATTTGGTCGGTGATAGGAATAGTTCACCAGTATTTTATTATTATGTGAAATATAGTCTGTATAGAATTTAAGAATGCAAATAATTACGAATTTATTTTAAAAAGTATTTTTAATAAACAATGTTAGCTTTATAAAATAAATTAAGTTTGCAATGAAATGTGTGAATGCGGCAGCAATTTTTAATAATTTATTGGAATGGCCAAATCTAAAATAAATAAAAAAAAATTATAAATCAAGTCGGCAGCCTGAATTTTGTATTTTTTTTTTATGATTCATTGGATTTTATTTTTGAAAACTATAAAAATGATTTATTTTAAGTTAACCTTATGTGTCATATTATATTGCTACAAATAAAGTTTGTTGTATAATTCTATTTGTAATGAATTTAAAACAAAACAAATCGTAGGATTGTTGTTTATTATTGACAATAAAGGTGCAGATCTTAGATATTATAGAAACCTGTAATAAAGGGTTTGAAACTTGGATGGTTATATTCATCGTAATAAAGATGAGGTTGCAATAATTAGTAGATAAGTTGAATTATTAAGAGAACTCACCAACTGTTGTGTATCTGACGAAGGTCTCCTTATTGTCTACCATGGCATCGACTGCAAGCTTCTCGCAGTAGAGGGCCGTAATGATGGCAATGCTGGGCTGTTTCGAAGATACAACTGTGGGCATCTGTTTCACAACCTAAAGAAGAAATTCAATACACATTATTATTATTGGCTAAAGCTTAAAACAAACTTCATAAATTTAATAGATTTGACGGCCTCCGTAGTCGAGGGATAATGGTATTGATACAAATGCTGATAAATGAGCATGCTTATTTCCCCTTCCACCTACGAATTGACGAGCATGTTCACAAATCAACAGCCGGTTGATTTGTGAGCATACTCATTTGGGCGTGACACACATGTAACTAGATATAACTGTCTCTACCATTAAGCTCTCGACTAGTGATCCGGAGGTCGCAGGTTCAAATCCCGGCATGCCCAAGTAAATTTTATTTGTGTAATTTCACAATTTGATAATTTTAAAATGGTTGCAGCACATTCCAGAGTGGAAGACACTCCCAGTCCTGGTGTAAGACCACAATTCAGAATCGAAACATTCCTTGAAAAGGCTTTAGCTGTATTTGGTGACTAGATTTGAATAGCCAGATACTCCCCCACCTTCCTCTTCCCCTACCTACTTCCCTTAACCACTACTTAACCAACATTCCCAAACTGGGGATGCGATAGTCTCACTGGCCCAGACTATTTATATTACACAGGTTGGTTGGGAGCAGTTAGGACTCTTGTGTGGTATTTGAATAAAATGTAAATAAAAAAACATATTTACAACTCTTGGCAATGTCAGCTGCAAAATTAGATAAATTGAAATATGAAAATGTATGGAATTTTATAGAAGCAAAGGATACAACACGCAATTTAGTATGAGGCCATCCATAAATTACGTCACACCTTAAGGGGGAGTAGAGAAGTGTGACAAGGGGTATGGGGGGGTCATCAGCTCTGTGACGTCACATGCAAAAATCTGAATTTTGATAATTTTTAGACGTAAAATTGCAAAATATGTGACGTCACACTAGGGGGCAGAGAGTCTCACAAATGTGACAATGTGTGACAGGGACAAGGGGGGTCAAAAAATCATGAAATTCGTGTGACGTAATTTATGGATGGCCCTTATTGACAAATACATATTATGCAAGAAGAAATCAATATGGAGCAACAAAAGCAAATTACTATAATATACCTACTTTTATTATGTAATGAAATAATTTTGACTTTCCGCCACGGTCCTACGCGTCGAACGACACGACTTTACGCCATCTCTTGAGCCGGCTATTAGCCAATTTCAGAGAAATGCGTGCACGTGTGTGCCACCAAAATTTGATAGAATGCATTGTCGAGTCTGCCGAATTTGAGCTCGATCGGAGGGCAAATCGGAGGGAATGCAAATCTTAGAAGTGGGTTAATTTCCACTTCTAATATTTGCATTCATTCAAGAAATAGACGAATTTTTCATTCAGTTTCCATATGGGTCATTTTCATATTATGGATTTGGTACCGATTTTCGTACAGTTTAAGATGGCAAAATTATTTGACATCATCTGTCATTGTTTTATTTAACTATATGCAAATGTTGCATGTTTATTCCGTTTTCATATTTGACGGCCAGCGTGGTCGAGTGGTAAGGCTCTTGATTCGCAATCTGAAGGTCGCGGGATCGATTCCCAGCTGGCAAATAAATTTTATTTGATTAATTTATGTTATTTCACAATTAATTCATTTAAAAAAATATATAGTATATTTGCGGCATGTTCCAGAGTGGAAGATACTCTCAGTATCGCCCTGATGTAAGACCACCATTCAGAATTGAAACGTTGCTTGAAATGGCTTAAGCCGTTTTTGGTGACCAGATCTGAATAGCCAGGTACTTTTTACCCCACCTTTTTCTTCCCCATCTCCTTCCCTTCTCCACACTTCTCTCAGCCTCACAACATACGCCAATTGGGGATGCCATAGTCTCACTGACTCCAGATGGGAGCGGTTGGGACTCTTGTGCGGTATTCGTATAAATTTTTTAAATATTGGTAAAAGAATATGTGCTTATTACTGATTGTGAATGTGTATTACTGTTCGGTATTGTGAATTATTATTTGTTGACGGCAACAGCAGATTTTTCATATGGGTCCTGTTGTAGTGTCCATATGGGGATTGGTAAGAAAAAAGTGTTGGATAAAACGCTCATTGCAAGTGAATTTAATATTAGGGTCCACGGCGCATTGTACAGCCCGCGACTGAGAATTGGATAAGTGTGGTTCATAAGGATTATTATTATTTTTAGGCCTGTTAACATGGGAATCACAATCCTCAGCAACAAGGGAATGACCAAAGAATTAATAATATTCAAATAAAGCATACCTGAACGTGTGTGTCAGTCTCATGGTGTCTAGTGAAAGCTCCATGTTCCAGGGCTCGCACCTCTCCTCGCTGCACCAGCTCCTGCAGGCATTGGGCTACCTCTTCTTCTGACCACCCGTGGCCACTGATGTGGGAAGAGCAAAAAAATACTGTTTTAGTTAAGCCTCGATGACATTGAGCGAGTTTACTAGCAGATAGTGAATTCGCCGGCTAGTAGCTTGTAAACTCACTCAATCAACAAGCTACTAGCCGGCGAATTCACTATCTGCTAGTAAATTCGCTCAGTATTACTAGTTAACTATGACATTGAGCGAGTTTACAAGCTACTAGCTGGCGAATTCACTATCTGCTAGTATACTCGCTCAGTATTACTAGCTAACTATGACATTGAGCGAGTTTACAAGCTACTAGCTGGCGAATTCACAATCTGCTAGTAAACTCGCTCCGTATTACTAGCTAACTAGCAGGTTGTGAACAATCTACGAAAAAAGTTGCAAGGGGATTAACTTTGCTCGCTACTCACTAGCATGTAAGGCAGATGGTAAGATGGCAAACCGCTGATTTCGTAACTGTCAAACTACTGGTTGATATGGATTATTTATTGTACAATCTGTAGAGTAGCCGGCAAATAGCTACTAACGGTGAGCAAATATCTCAGTTTTCTACAAAATGTGGACAGAATTAGTTCGCACGGAGTCGTTATTTTAGCTCAGCTTTTTGCTAGCTAGTTCGCTACTGAGCGAGTGGAACGTTTTACGTGTCATCATCACAATCGCACTCGCCGATTTGCCCGCTTTTAAATTTGCTGGCTAGTAGCTTGTAAACTCTCAATGTAATCGAAGCTTTATATTTGAATATGGAGAAATTTAATGCATCATTACATGGGCTTAGTCAAGGCGGGGAGGAAGGGGGGATTTGGAGTTTAAAACCCACTGAAAAATCAATATAATTGTATTGTATTACATCGACGTTTATGGTAAAACGGTAATTTTACTCCCTATTTCATGCCTCCGATCACTTAGCCTGAATTCAGTTTAATATCGGTCAGTTTCCTTCTGTGCCCTTTTTCTTGAACCCCGTCCTAAAACCTACTGAGCATCATCATATTAATGTTTTGTGATGATTATTGTCAAAAAAATGTGCACTAGTCAATAATATTTCTGTTACAGATCCACAAACATAATTTTATACAAGATCTTGAAAGCTGCCTCATCAGAGAAGAAAACCGTGTAAAATGATTGGTTAGCTGTCAGCATTGATCGGTGCAAATAGGCGAAACTTGACAGACACCAACGAAACACCATTCGGGGCCTTTCAAGACCCTCAGCTGGAAGCATCTAGTAATTTCATCGTGCTTGCCTCTCACACAGGAGCCGTCTTAAGTCATTTCTAGGTTTGAGTATTCTCTATATTGCGGCAAGCGTGATACAGAACCGAAATTCTTTTGTAAAAATTCCCCATTCCTATCTTTGGTGACATCTCTAGAAACGTGTTCAATAAATTTATTTGTTTATCTTGGGTAAGGATTTCAGGTGCCCGAGACAGGGTTTCCAATTCAGCTCGTTTCAAATGTTGGTTCAAACAAACTTGTTGGGAGCGCAGGCGGAATAGACTATTAGTGCGATATAAAAGGAGCCGTGCACCGCTTTTCGTTTTAGGCAGATTTTGGGATGGTTTTTTAGAAATTGTGAATTTAGGAATTTCATTTAATACCGGAATAAAATATTATTATTATTATTGTTGTTTTTTATAAAATATTTTAATAAAATATTTATTATGCAAACGCGTTGTTGTTAAACGAAAAAAATTCATTTCTGTTTTGAGATTTGCATCCAATGTGTTACGCTGCATTTTATTTCGTGTTTTAGAAAATTTGTGTGTTGGAACACAAGTGTTTTAATTTAAATATAAAAAATATTAAATATTTTAACTAACATAGTGCCCACAAAACTAAACTTTCAGTTGATAATTGAAAAAAAGGGAAAAAATTCAGCTATATTTTTGAGGTTTAAAAAGAAAAAGATTTGTATAAATAAAATCATAAAAAATTATTATTTATTAAAAATGCTAATTTTAACAGGGCGTAGATCAAATAATGGGATATAAAAATTCAAATGCAAACAGACATAGGTACCATTCTGTATGGCTCGGGTGATGTTGATATTCAGAAATATTTTATATGTTCGATAATATTTAACCCATTAATGGCCGCTGTACTCGATTGAGTACAGTTAAAGTTTTATATATATATACAAAAATAATAAGGACAACATTATTTCTTTTAATTGAAATTAATAGAGGGCAACCTTGATTATTTTATTATAATAACATGAAGTGGGTAGTTTTAAAATTTGTGTGACTGTGATTCACTTAAAGCCCCAATTCTCAAGATAAGACAGGTAAGTCTTTTCTTCTATCATTATTTTTTTTATTCAATATACAAATTTCATGTTATGTACAAAATATGATGAAATATATTCTTGTTTATAATAATTATAATCGTTTACCGAAACATAATTTATTTTGGCTGACTTTTGTGAAGATTTCTAGATGTGTACTCGGTTGAGAACAGTGGCCACATGGGTATATAAAATATGTCATTTTTTTCAGATAAGTCAATCGATGAGTCGAAAACGTTTCAATGTCGCTAATAAGTATGATGGTCTTGAGCAAGCTGTGCAAGCTATTAGAGGACAGTGATGATGATGGCGAATATGACTTGGCGATCATCCCACCCGATCCTAGTGCCGTCACTGATGAAGAAGAGGGTTCAGATGACAACATGAAAACTCACACATTACCACGAGATGTACCTGGAAATATTGAAGTTTTTGTCAATAACGAAGGCGAACTTTCTAGTGATGGTGAAAGTAGTGATGAGGAGCCACTAGCTGCAAAACGACTACGACGACAGCAGCAGGAAAAAACTCCGGTTTGGCGCAAATGTACACCAACTTACTCTTTCAACTCTCAAAAGACTACAGATGTAATAGATAAACAAGATAGTGTAAAAGATGAGCTCAAAGACTTCACCCCTATTCAGGTATTCGAAAAGTAATTTGACGAAGAAATTACACAACTAATACTTGACAACAGTAATTATATGCCTCCCAAAATAATAGGCTCTCATTTCAACTACAGTGTTCGGACCTGAAAAAGTTTATTGGTGTATTGATATTATCGGGGTATCATAAGTTGCCTCGCGAGTCTTTGTATTGGTCGTTAGATGAAGACGTCGGAGTGCAGTTGGTGTCACGTGCAATGCCAAGAAACAAGTTCCGTGAAATCAAACGAAACCTTCATCTTGTAAATAATGATGACGCAATCAACAACAGGGACAAAATGTTCAAAATCAGATTTTTAGCTGACATTCTTATGAGAAAATTCAACCAGTGGGGCGTTTTTCACGAAAACATTTCCATTGACGAGTCGATGGTCAAATATTATGGACATCACTCAGCTAAACAATTTATTCGTGGGAAACCAGTACAGTTCGGCTATAAAAATTGGGTAGCAGCAAGCTCATCTGGGTACTGTTATAGCTTCGATTTATATTGCGGAAAATCTCTAGATGCAACCACCGAGCCTCTTGGTTCTAGGGTTGTGAAGTCACTACTTCAAAAACTGGACACCAATCCATCAAACCATACGGTGTTTTTTGATAACTTCTTTACCAGTTGTAGTATTTTGGTCATCTTACGGAATACAGGATATTGTGCAACTGGAACTTTACGTGAAAATCGCACCAAAAAATGTCCCCTGATAAGTACAAAAGACATGAAAAAACAAGTCAGAGCAGCCTTTGATCATAGGTTTGACAAAACCAATGAACTACTTTGATTAGATGGAAGGACAATAGTGTTTGTACCATGGCCACTAACTACGATAATATTGAACCCATGGGTCTTGTAAAACGATGGTGCCCAATGAAGAAAGAAAAGGTAGATGTAAAGATTCCACTGCTATTCCAAAATTATAATAAAGGTATGGGTGGAGTTGATGAATTGGATCAATCTACATATATCGCTATACCGGATAGCAACTCATGGCAAAAAGTGTTGGTGGGTTTTATTTACGTATATGGTTGTGGCAAATGCTTGGCGCTTGCATGTACTGAGCAACGATCATCCCGTGGATCAACTTTTGTTTCGACGCAGTATTGCCCGCTACTATTTGCGGCAAGAAATACGAAAAAAGGCTCAACCGTCTTCGTCTTTGGTCGAGGGTCTACCCCAAGATGGCTCCGGACACTATCCAAAAAAAATTGAGAAGCAGCTTCGATGTGTTGTTTGCCACTCAAGAGTCTGCTGGGAGTGCAAGAAATGTCTTAAGGCCCTTTGCGTCGAAAAGCTTTGCTTTGAAAAATTTCACCTTTAAGTGGCCAGTGTACTCAATCGAGTACACCCCCTAAACACGTATAAAACAATTTTTTTTTGATTTTATATCCATTTTGTATTTCTTACTAGTTCACTCATTATAAAAATAAACAATTTGAAAGAGTTATGTTTTTAATTTACGTTTGGCCATTAATGGGTTAATTTTGTTTACATGAACATCGCCCCGAAACATTATTTTGAGTTATTTATGATTAGTTATGATATGGATGCGTATTTGGAGCAAGCTTTACACAAAGAATGATCATGTGAAGTAAATATAATTACAGTTTATTATTATTGGTCGGCGAGACGAGATGAAAAAATGACCCATACATTTTAAAGCAGCCTAAAGGTTTAAATTCCTTCCTACAGCTCTTACCTTAACCATCATCACAATGTTACGCAACCGGGTGGCAACACAGTTCCCCTGTTTTTACACCGTACAGAGAAGGGTAATCTTGTGAGGTGTAAATATAATAAATAAAAAAATTAAATTAAATTTAAGTTTATTAAATTAAACTGAAGTTTGAGTCCCAGAGGTGCAAATATCTTTTTCTGATTTTTCTGTTGCCAGATTTTCGATTGAGTTTTGCTCTTAGTGTCTTCATTTAATTAAAAATTAAATTTAATGTCATTTTTGATAACAATGCAATAATGAACCTGCGTATAATTGAAAATATTTGAAAGTGAATTTTTATTGTGACAACATTAAGTGAGTCAGAAGCCTCGATAATAAAATTTTAAAAAACCTGCGTATAAAAACAATATCTATTTCCTATTGGCAAGCACGAATGAACCTCATCTTCCTAGTGAAAAAAATCTCCAAGGAGCAAGAATGACATGGTTTATTATGAAAATTTGTTGAATTAAATTAAAAAAAAAACCTTATTTACCGAGAGGCTAATTTATTATTCAGATGGGTAATTTTGTTTGTTTTGTAAATATAAATATAACATGCTTTTTGTTTTATTATCCCGTTATAATAATGTTCAAAATAAGTACCTTGCAATGTCTTTTGGTGTAATTGGATTAGGATATGCGGCTTCAATAAGTTCCAATACCTTTTTCACTGTTATGATGATGATTTGTCCAAAGGTTTCATCCACAGACACTAGAAGTAATCAAATGTATATTAATAAAACACAGCAAATATATATTTTATTAAAAATGCCACTATAAAATTCAAGAATAAAATATTTCTATCAAAAATGCAAAAACCAAATTTTATATGGGTGCCATCTATTGGTATTGTGTCGAACTAGATGCACTATGAAGTGAAAAAAGTTATTATTTAATACAAAAGATGTCACTAGCAGTGATGTTTTAAAACGTGAAGAGTGTAATGCAGACACCATACTCTAAGGAAATGTTTTGAATTCGTTTCAATATTCAAGCAACATAAAAAAAACCGGTTTACTGTTGTTATTATGAACAACAAACTCACAGAAAACAGTAAAAAGTGCTTTATTAGGTTAAAAAAGGACCTTGAAATATCATTAGTTTTAATTTTATAGGTCACGCAGAAAGGAAAGAAAACAAAAGGGTTAAAAATCAGCAACACATGTTAAGCAAACAAAGAATAATGAGAGTACCCTTAGTGCCATTCACCTTCCCCAAGTGTATTATCTTGTAACTACCCGCTACAAAATACAACAAATAAGAGAGATGGTCATAATACAAGAACATATAATATTTTATATGCAAAATCAATTTTCAACAAGAAACAACGCATTAGTTGACTCCAGAAGGGCAACACAACGCACATGAGCCCCTCTTGACTACCAAGCAATGAATATAATGAATACTTGAACATTGATGGGAAGACCCGAATACACTAATAGAATCATAATTTTATTTAGTACACTTTATTTTGCTCTTTTTAATGCTTAATTATTTATTTGCTAGTTAAGAGCAGCTCATATACTTTATGCGGCCCGGAGGCAATTATTGGAGTATAAATTTTCTTTTATTTTAACATTTTTTTTAATATAAAATATTTGCTAGCTTACAAGTAGGAATCGAAAGAATATAATTTTTGAATGATTTTAATTTTGACGGCGTCCGTCTATTGGATATTGACCAAATTGAAATACTTACGAGGTCTGGGAGGGGGTGTGGCTTCGGCTAATTGCGTCAGTTCTACTTCAAGTCTTTGTAAGGAAGTGTATTCGTGTTGCATTAGTTTCATTATTTTCTTGATGAATCCGACATAATCTGAAAAATAAATTCAGTCAATATATTGTATTTAAAAAATGCGCAAAACCCTCTCAGCTGGCAGGTACTGAGGTTTTACAAGAACACATATATTTTGGCATATTGGCATAATATTATGGTGTGAATGACTTATTGATACAACATCTTTCACACTTTTGGTTAAAAAAAATTACATTATGGCTCAAATTCATATTTAGAGCGTGTTCACACACAGCTATAAAAGATGTAGCTTGGCCTATTTCAGTATATCACTCGCCATTTATTCCCATTGGCAATGTGTGGCGAGCGATATGCTGAAATAGGCCAAGCTACATCTTTTATAGCTGTGTGAACAAGCTTTTATGTTTAGGGAAGGGTACATATATCACACTAGGTTTCGAAAGAAGGCAATGGAATTTGACGTTATGAAATTCTCATAGCCAATATTGATTTTCAAAATAAAATGATAATTTTAGAAGAATAATATACCAAGGGCACCCGTTCCTTTGATGCCCCAAAGACAAGGGCGTAGCTACAGCACTCACATGGCGAGGTTCGATCCTAATGGGGATTCGATTCAGGGGGGCATGCGAGAAGGAGGGGGGGGGGGATTTACTTGAATTTTTTGGGAACTCTTCTAACCACAACACATAATTTACATTGTATTGATAAAATATATGGTGCAACTAAAATAGTTATATTTTCCAGGAATCTACAAGAACTAATCTCTTTTTTCCTATGGAATTCAGGCAGTGAGCCCCCTAAAACCCCCCTTATACACGCCCTTATCCAAGGACATAATTATTTTGCCTAATTGTATTGACACAACCCATCCTTAATGTTAGTAGATTTTGGAATGAGTGATGACAGAACCTAAAACGATAATGAAAAGTAGGAATAGAAGCGGATCCAAAATAGACACTTGAGGAACTCCAGAGAAACCAAGAACTCGACAGAACGAGAACTTTTACAGAAAACGTAATGTTTCCGATTTATGAAGGAGGAACCAAAAAAAAAATAGAGTAATCTTGTGGAAAAACCAAACACTTGCCGAAAGAATTTTCAAGAAGATCAAAATAAATAACATCAATTTGGCCACCTTTGTCTAGAAGTTTGTTCAATAATGTTCAACATCAAGAAACCAGGTGTGAGGGAACTGACACATGAAGAGTTAGTGGGGTTGGTCGGAGTCGGAGAAATTACCTCTGGGAAAGTCCGGCGGAGACACAAGGTCCCTGAAGAAGTCCTGCGCCTTGCGGTGGCGCTCGTCCGGCGGCAGGGCGGCCTTGAACCAGGAGCGCAGGGCGCGCGACTCGCGCTTGTGTCGCCCACTGCTGCTCTCCACCAGGTACACGATGAACTGCACCGTGGCGTGGCAAGGACCCACCTCTTTATCATCTGCAACAAAAAAAATCACTTATGAATTTAACTGAAACAATACAAACTTTGAAGACACCTGGCAATATTACGGAATGACATGAGATTTCGTAAACTTTCAGAAATATTAATTTACGACAATTACTAACAACAAAAAAATTACAGCTTAAATCATAAACAAAGCCCATTAATTCACAGTTTTACAACATGATCAATAAATAGTCGTTATAGTCATGCAAGGATATATATACCTTCTCAATAGGTCGTAGAGCAAGAGAATACAGGTCGTTTGTGAGTCATACATATAAAAGCAATATTGGTAAATAACTTTCCGATTTCAGTCAATTTCTATTTTTATACATTACATAAAACGCCTCTGCTTAAATTATTAATTCAATCATTAAATTTTCTGTGAGGTTTTTTCATACTAATAATTATTTGTGACCAATCAATTTCCAAAAAGATGTAAGTACTTATGCTACATAAATGAATATATTTCCTTATCGAATTTTCATGAACGTGATTACCTAGTTTTTACGTCACTTTATTCAGAACCTCGAATTTAAAATTGACCTCTAAATTAAATTACAGTTATACTGCATATTTAGTATTTTGGGCAAACCTCAGCCTTCGTTTTTACAAACTGTGTAGACATTAAAAGGCAAATTCGTGACTTGTGACGGACAGGACGACATCTGAATTTGAATACCTCAATAGGATTATCTCTGACACTAGGGCTGCGCCAAGCCTAGTGCTGAAGACTACATCGGATGCATTTGTATAAACCATATTTGATTCTTTTTGGACAATAATGCGTAATATTATAGAACCGTTTTTCGTCTTTCAGCATATTATATTCCAGCCAATTATATATTATATTATATCGTCGCCAACGATTCAACTAATTTAGTTGATAGTTTTTTTGGGGCAGTAGATACCTAGGTATTCCAAACAACAGTAATGATAGTAAAAGAGTGCTTTTCTTTTCCGTCAACAATTGAAGGATTACCTACAAGGCAATAGGCTACTTGCACAGGTTTCATAATAACTTGGGAAAAATCGTGTGGAAAGATTTTTCTACTAAGATTACGAAAATGTAATAAAATTTTTTTAGAAATTTATAGTTTTTTTTTTAAATAAATAAATCCGTTTTTGGGCTCGTGACGTCACTACATAAAAATGTTCCGTCTCCGATAATATTCAATTAATTTTGTAGAATTCCACACTGATTTTTTTTTATATCGCAACACTTTGATTTCCGGCGAATTTTGAATTTGACACTAATGGTACGGCCACACTGGGGCCAACTTCCAACTTCAAATGTTTGGACAATTGTGTGGAGGAGTTCGTGCGTTGCGAGTTTGAGTTGGAAGGTTGGAGTTCGAGTTGGTCCAACACATCAGTCTGCCCAAATATTATTACGGGACAGTGATAAAAAAATATTATTGTAGCGGATAAAAATTGTTTAAATTGTAATTTTTTTAGCTTTACGAATCGAAATCAATATTATGGAAACCGAAGCCTCGCCTGCACAATTGTAGGCAACTGTACAAAATACAGCGCCGAATCAGCTGTTCGATGTCCGCCATTTTGAAGTTCGAAAAACTTCGGAGTTGGAAAGCTGGCTTTGATGTGGAAGTAGCATAAAATTCACTTGCTTTATTGTTTGTATCCTGACCTTACAGGTACTTTCGTACGGTGGTTACACGAATCCATTTTTAAATAACTAAACGCAGAATTCGAATTGAAATATTTTGGTTTGTCGTTTTGGCAGACGTTATACAGACGTTTCTTTTAAAAATGATTTTCGGCTATGTAATTATTGTTTTTTCATACCCATAAAATTAAGTTATATATTATTAAATAAAATTATGTCCCGTTTTTCCGGTTTATAAAAAAATGGTCCAATTTTTCGGATTGAAATTTTCAAAAATCGCCAAGGTTTCAAAAATACAATTAAAAAAAAAAACGGAATATCTGAAATTTAAAAAAAAAAATGCAAGTGATGCAAGCGGCCTATTCACGCTACTTACAATATAATACACATTTCTCAGAATTCACTTGTTTCTCTGGCAGTGTTTGCGCCAGTATTTCCGAACAGCGAGAACGTGAGGGATAACTTTACTATCCGATTAGTGGCTGGCTTATTATTATGAAGGTTCGTGCCGGGAGTATCAAGCACTATCATAGGATCAGGCACGACAATACGGCAGGCCCTAATCCAACACACTAGACTTCTTGCCGCCAGAAACTTAGCCGAACTAATGTCACTACTAATAAAGGGGAGGTGGATGTTTGGACTAAATGGGTATCATTGTTTGTAAAATCTTTTCAGTCCTACCAGAGTTTTACCAGAAGATGCGCGGCAAGAACCGGAGAGCAACTTACTCTCTAGAATTAACACGTGACCTTTTATCGGTCATCCCAGCTGCGACATCACTTCCAAGTAGAGAATACAATCGCGAGCATGTTTTTAAATCCCAGGATTACGAAATTTTCGATGCGTAATTCCGGGATCCCGGTACTATCCCGGGATTAGGAAATGTGGTTAATAATTGGGATAAAATAAAATAAAAGCATAGATATGCGAAAGTACGTGCGTGTGTTTGTTTGTTACGCTTTCACGCCTATGCCACTAAATCGATTTCAATAATTCTTTCACCAAAAGAAAGCTACATTATATGCGAGTAATAAAGGCTGTACATAATGGTAAGTTCTGGCATTATGAAATTATAAATATATTATATTTATAATACGTTTATTGTCCCTTACAAAAGCGAGTTATTGATAACGTCAGACGAAAAGCAAAACAAATCGTTGTCTTGGTAACTATGTTGATTTATTGGTGGGAAATTTTATTTCAGGCGTCGTAGTGAATATCAATTTATATAAATAAAAATTAATCACCGAAATGTTTGTACGCGCATAGGGTTGCCATCCGTCCGGGTTTCCCCGGATTTGTCCTAGTTTAGAGGGCGTCCGGGGAGCGTCCGGGCGGGGCTTCATTTGTAGTCCGGGTTTAAAAAATTAAAACTGATTTTTAAAACAATTTGTAACAAACTGTAATAAGATTCTGTTTTGTAAGGTATAAAGATGACTAAATTTAATTTTAAGGTCTGAATATAAATAAAAAGGTGATTTATGACATTTTCAACTGCTTTTTATTACACTGACTATGTTTAAAAAATCCTGTTGGCATGTCCGGGTTTTGAGCTCTAAAATCCGGAGTTTTCATGCGTCTTGTCCTGGTTGCCAAAATTTAGAGATGGCGGCCCTATACGCGCATAATGCTACGGGCACACTTGCTCATTTGAAGCCAAAGAGCATGCTACCTAGTAGCAATTGCTACCTAGTAGCATGTGTGTCCGTGACGTTTCTAGTAATGAGCATGCTCATTTGAAGCCAAATGCGATAGCTCACGAATCAACAGCCGTTTGATTTATGAGCATGCTCATTGGACTATCGGGTGGAAGGGGAAGCCTCTAAGCATGTGTGAACAGGCTGGCTTGTGAGCATGCTCATGTCATTCCGATCTCAGTTCGCGCCTGCGCGTTCTTTGCAAAAATGTCAAAAAAGATCGCTAGGGGGACGAAAAAAACCTTTATTTTCGTGATTTATTATGGGAATCACGAATGTGTTTGGATTGTTATTATTACAAGGTCACCAAAATATCCACAATAGACTTCCAAATTCCCCAAAAAATCATTTACCTCTAAAATGAAACCACATTCTATTGAAATTAGTATTTATTTTTTATAATTTAGACATTTTCGAATTTGTTGACGTCTTTGACGAAAATCAACCTTTAGAATATAGGAACTTACATGCGGATTAACATTCCGCGTATGAGTATCTCGTTTTTATATCACGCTTTCAATTTTAGAGAGTAGCTCGTCAAATTTCTGCGGAAGCATTCATAAATGATTTTTATTTTCGTTGATATCTTCTTCTCGCATTTCTACTAACAAATGAATACTTGCTCCAAGGTTTGTTCTTCTAGTGATCCAATTGCGAACCCAAATCGAACTTTTTATTTTCTTTTTTTCTTTCGCCAAAAGTTTCTTCAGTAAATGAGTTGCAAGCAATACAATTACTTTATTGACTTCTGTGCGGACGGAACTGACTCTATTATGTCCTTGTAACTGTACAACCGTTGACATCTTGGACCCAAATCAACCGTTTTGTTTCTTTCGTCTAGAGATTCTTAAATAATTAATAATTGCGTTGAAGCAAGCAATAAGATTACTTTGTTTAGTTCAGGGGGAACGGAACTGACACTATACGATGACATTTATTATTTGACATGAGCATGCTCATTAAAGAGTATGTGTGTTCAAATGTTGGCTTTGAGCACGCTCATTCACGAGAAAGCTCAAACCAAGCCTGCTCATTAATGAGTAAATGTGTACAGTTGACTATTTGACATGAGCATACTCATTAATGAGCATGCTCATAAGCCGGCTTGTTAATGAGCAAGTGTGTCAGTACCTTTACTTCCGAACAAGTCAAGGCGCAACGGATTACGGAATGCAAACTAGACCTGATTGTGGCAATCCCGAGATTAGCCAAAGTGCAGTCCCGGTATTTTCGGGATCGAAAATGGGCCGGGATCCCGGGACCCCGGGATTGTATTCTCTACTTCCAAGGATCACATCTGAAAGCCTGAGCTGCGGGGTGAAAATTAACCAATAGCATCTTCGCTCTAATTAATAAGAGTCCGTAGAACTAATCAAAACATCCTCGGAAATATGCAACAGAAGTTAAACCCGTGAACTTGCATATGTTTACATTTAGATCCTTACATTATTATAATAGCCAGTAAGAATAACAAAATCTGCAAGTAAATTTAACACTGCTCAGTCTTCCAATGAAATTACTGTATATGCATACCGCATTTCAGATAACATAATTTATTTATAATGTGGTATCTGTGTGGTAATAATGCAGATAGCACCTTTATCAAAACAATTATCACGTACAACATGCATTGAAAAATTGCGAGTTATTAAACGGCATTGCAAATAAGATAATGAAATCACTGTATTCGCACACAGTGGGCTAATAAAAAACGTATTTTACTGCCAAGTTATTATTTTTAAGTACCTACCGCTTGTTATTGGCACACCGTAAACGGATTAATTAACACCATCAAAACCAAATCGATTGGTTCCATGACAATTGATCCCCCGACGACATACTTATACACAATACACAGTTGTTTTAAGGAAAATACGGTATACCTACTTACACAAAACATAACTAAATGTCCCTTAAGGAGTGTGCAGAGAGGATGTAGCGCCGAATAAAAAAGAGTATAAAATATATTTTCTTTCAAATGCAGCGAGGATAAAATTACTAGTATATATACTCAGAGCCGTATTATCCATAAGGCAGTGTAGGCAACTTCCTAGGGGCCCTGCATCGGCTAGGAGCCCCTAAGGTACCTAAAGAAGTCTTGAGACGTGCTTAATCCGGTCCTGGCAGGGTCGTATTGTCCATAACGGCCCGTACAGACTAGGCTAGTATTTCAGTCGAGTAGCGAGTATTTTAGTAACTAAACGTGTCCGGACACCATAATTTTAGTAGTTAGTAGTAGCATTTTGGCCAGTCAAGTAGCGAGTATACTCGTTACTCGACTAACTACTCGCCTAGCGCGAACAAGCCTTAAGGCAGTGTAGGCCACTGCCTAGGGGCCACGCAACGGCTAGGGGCCCCTACGCTAAAGGGGCCCCGAGATGTGCATTGCCTAGGGGCCCCGACATGCTTAATCCGGCCCTGTACATACTGCATATAAATTCGACCCTATTTAAATTCATTTTGATAACCATATATTCAAAGTCGATTTTAGGTCAGAAATAGGTAAATAATGCACAAAAAAATATAATTTTATAATAATTATAATTTCGGGGATCAATTGTCGGATCTCCAAATCGATTGAATCGCATAAACAGAGTTACTAATAAAAAAAACACTTCCCAACCGTTTAACTGTGTTTTATGTAATTACAGATTGAATATAGATTGTACAATTTCTGTTTGAAACTCTTACTAATAAAAAAAATGTCAAACTGGGCTGCGAAAGATCTGGCAACATTGCATTTTAGCAGAATGACACGCGAGGTTCTCGTCTTGAAAAAGTTATGTTATTCCTGACATAATATTTTTTTAATTGACCGCGTGAATTTAACAAGAATTCCCCGGCAAGTGATGTTTTTTAATAACAGAGCTAACAATGAATTCAAAATATATATTTTTTGTTATAAACGAGATTAAAAGTGAAGTGACAGTTTTCTTGCAGATTCCCTAAATAAAATAAGTTTTCAAAATTTCGTATTTTCTATGATATTATTCGACGATCGAGTAAAAAAATGTTTTTTTTTTCAACTATCAATTTAAAATATTCCAAATTACAAATAACAAAGTATTTTTAAATACAAACATCTAAAAGGCAATTTTATTTAGGTAGTTTCTAAAAATGGTCTTTGGTTTACGACATCTTCAAAAAGAAAAAAATATATATATAGCACATTCCGAAATTAGTTGAGAATTTCAATTTTTTGTATTTCTTGGGCATTAACTATGTAACAATTTCTAGACATTTTGTTTTTTGAAGAGTTTTATTAAATTGAGAATTTCAAGTTTATACAAAAAATAAATTACCCTCTTCGGCTGTACAAACAATTTGAATAACTTTTAATGACTGTTAAAATGTTAATTTAGACAATTTTAATTTATTAGTAAGGTTTCCACGTACACGGTTGTTGATGCAGAAATCGTCGCAAAAGGCGAGTTTACGGTCAGAAAAGTGGCATGCCTCCCCGCCCACGCCTTTCTCTGTGGCACCCATCTCTTTCGCTTACGTTAACCGTAACTGCGTGAGAATAGATCGTATCAAGTTTAGGCCGGCAATAAAGTTTGGCGTGTACTGTACAAATATGTACATTCTATAAAATAGGCCCAGTAACCATCATCACAACCTCATACATACTAGCAATAATAATATATTAATGATTAAATTAAAATCGATGGTCTCTTCATGTTCACAATAAAAACAAAATTTAATACTTATGTATACAAAGATTACCTAAGTACTTACCTTTTTATCCTCTCTCTCTTTTGTATTAATATTATCTTGTACTTTTTGTACCATAATTTGTACTATTTTTTACTATCACACTATACACTTGTTGAACTCATCTGTATAACTTTTCAAGATATTACAACTCATGTATTTTTTATTTATTTTTTTCTATGTGTAGGTACTATTTATCGCTGCGTTAATTTTGCTGAATTCTTGAAAAACTTGCTTTCGCACAATTTATTCATGATCAAGTTAATAATAAAATCAACATAGTAAATACCTACACGTTCCTCAATAACTACTTTTAAAGTATCTTAAGCACTCTTCTGTTTTACCATTATTACACTATGTAAACTTTTTAACTCCTTTGTACAATTTTAATGATAACGAAACTACAAACCTATGTTCATATTTAACCTGTTTGCATCCTTAAATTACAGTTTATAATGTTATATACTTCATGCTTACAATTATACTCCTGAATAACATGTGTAACTTTAATAATGTGATTCTGTAAAAGCTTTCAAGGCGTGTATGAATAAATAAAATAAAATAAATAATAATTATAATCAGTTTAGCTTAGGGAATTGCAAAATTGAACTAGCTTGCATGAACTATGAACCACAACTACTTTACCGTTTAAGGTTCAATTCTCATCCCAATAATAATTGGCCAATCTTGCTGTCAATCGCTCCAATCCGCCCACACCCACTTCGAGAAGGATTCCTATTGCTGTAATTCGAGAACAAAACATTTCTGAGGGGTGACGTCACCGACCGAGACGCCACCGTAGCGTCATTGGGCGCAGTGGAACGGTCGACAGGTCAAAATGACGTCATGCGATCTCCGCCTTCTAAACTGGACATGGGTTATGACGTCACCGAAGCTGGGGAAGAGAATTCGAAGAAGTCAGTATGAGTAATACGAGAAACAAGATATTATTTGCGTTATGTTATATTTTGTCTGTCTGGTCGGAGGCCGGAGCCTTCAATGGAAGGACTACTGGTCAATTAATATCACGAATGCAATCAAGTTTGGTGCGGTTGGATGATTGCATAGGTTTTTTATCACATTGGATTTCACCCATTCTCCAACCAAATGGATTCAATATACGAATCAATTAATATAAACTATTATAATCTAGCGCAAACCCGTGAAAAATCACGGAATATAATAATTCCAATTTTGAAAATATTTCAATAATTTTCGGTTCAAATATTATAAAATTATATCAGGCAAGCCTTAGGTACCTACTTTAAGGCTTGCCTGATTTCTTCAAATATTTGGTTTACTTCACAATTTGGTTGACTTAAATTCAAAGCAATTCCGAGGTCTATAGTTCACTGAACCCGAATTATAGACACAACCGACATTAGTATATATTAGAATGCTCTTCGAGTTATAGTTTTCTACCACTGAATAGCTAGAATTGTGATCATGACTGAAAGAAAACTGCTGTCGCCAATTTACACAGGATCTTTTGACTCCTAGGTCTCAAACAGGCAGGTGAAATAGTTTATCTGTTCAAGAAAGTATTTCGATATTTCCCTTATCAGGCACAAGAGCTCCTCTTTTCTGTAAGGTATAAATGACCAATGATGACCTTAAATATAATATTTTGTAAAATATGTATGTATAAATGTAACACGTATTATTTATATAACAATAAATGTATATATTTAATATTTCATTAATATTCAGTAAAAGGATAAAAATGAGCTTAGTTAGGGCGCACGGATACACTCACAACATACTATCGGGTTATCTTTTCAGTTTCGTTTTCTTTCCATTTCTTACCGTAACTTTTCACTTTGGTTTAACTTTCGAAAATTACGGTAAGTACAGACCACAAAATTATATTTTTATTTCACTAACGATTGAAACCGTGTACTCTTTCACATACGTCTTTTTGTCACAGACAATTAATTACTTTAGATAGCGAAAACACAGAACGGCGAGAAAGGCCACGATAAGAACAAAAGTCGAGATGAAGCAAGAAAATATCGGCAGAGACTAAGAGAGCCAAGAAAAGTCAAGAGAAGCAAGAAGGAAACAGAAGAAGCAAGATAAAGCCAGAAGAATACAAAAAAGCAAGACAATGAAAGCAGCGACTACGAGATCCTAGAAGAGTCAAGAAGATTTAAGAAGAAGCAAGTAGATGACAGAAGGACCAAAAAGCTTGGGCTCACGGACACACCCAACACATACTTCTCTATCGGGTTATCTTTTCAATTTCTTATAACTTTTCACTTTGGTTTAATTTTCGCAAATTACAGACCATAATTATATTTTGTTTCACTGATGTTGTTTCACGTACTCTTTCACAGACGTCTTTTTGTCAAAATGATTACTGTAGACAGAAAACACAGGCCAGTCAATCATTTTGCTTCTTGCCGCATACCGGTTGGAAGAGTTCTGGAGAGTTCCTTCTGAACAAAATCTCACTGAGAGCTGTCATAAATAGGTATATTTAATGTCAATGTTACGTTCAAAATAAGTTATGTTTCAGTAGAGAAAACCTTTCCAAAAAAATCCCCATTTCTAAAGTAGTTCTTGTTTTTACTAATTCTTGCATTATTTTACAAATTTGAAAATGTTTGTATACTTAGTCTAGCTTAAGTAAAAGAGATAGATAAAGTCTTCTTAGAATGCAATTTTCCTCTTATTGTTATTTCCGTTTATTGTAAAAGTGGTGTAACTCCACATTTAAAAAAAACATATATATTTTTTTGCTTAAGGCCTCGTAACCGCTATCGAAAAGAAGAAGAGATATGTAATTACGAATGTTGGAGAGAGCGCGCTAATATTTGAATCGATAAAATTGAAGCGAAAATTACGAAAAAGCTTAATAAAACATGACTCGTTTAAAATAGAGCAAAAATCTCGTGGAACGTATCTTAAGTATCGTAAAGAAACATTATGAATTTTTTTACAAATATAACTTGTAAAATAATAGAAATAGACTTTTTTTAAATAATTTTCGGAGCATACTTTGCGATTTTTTTCTACCGAGGGAATTTCATATAATTTGCGTTTCGGCGCGGAACGTATCTAGATATTATCTTAAAAAATAACATACATTTTTTTAAGAGCTTAAAAACTTCAAATGTTTAAGGGAGATATGTAAGAAATCGGTCGAAATGCGAATAGTGGCGGCTTAATGGTATCACATTTAGTCCTATCAAGTTACTAGAAATTATATTTTCTTTGATTTGTATTAAACAATAAAAAATAGAAAAACTTTGAATCAATGCTTGTATCTTTTTCCCACACTTTAATTATAAAAAAGCTCGTTATTTTAAAATTCAGATACAAGGAGATAATTCACTTTTACAATGAACGACACACAACCTTTGCCAGCGTGCGCAAACAAATCACCAAAGGAATGTTTTTAGGTTTTCACGGCCAAAAAGTATTTTTGTTATTGTTTTTGGGGTGTTATGCCGTGTTTCGCTACCTTCTTCTTTAGCCAACGTTT